>CM035155.1:46329977-47057477 GCA_020205615.1 Panax quinquefolius | reverse complement strand
ATAAAAATAACGGCGAAAATTTTACCGTTAATTGTTGAATTACCCGGTGATAAAAGTACAGTAATACGCGTGGTTACATAGTAACACACGATATTGATTATTGATGCTTACGTGAAAAGTCACTCAGTTATACTCAATTATTGCTACAGTAATTGATGCATAATATCTCACATTATTGATTCTATTATTGTCACAGTATCATCTGCATAATATTTTATATTATTAAATTAATAATTGAGATGACAAATTATTTAATTATTATTTGCATTATTGACAATGTCTAGAAAATTCTGTCGAGGAAAGGGGTTTGGTCACCTAATTGTGCGCCAATAGGGAGAAATCCTTATCGAAAAGCCCCCTATTTCCTGAGAATGATTTGGTTGTTAATATTGCAAGTTATATTATTGATGAATAAATGTTGTTAAAAATATTGATGGGATTTTTTTGAAGTATTTGTTGTAAGTTTTGCGTATTATTTGGACCCTCACTTACTCATTTTTCAAAATAATCGGTGGAAAGTTATAATGTATATATATATATATATATATATATATTGTGATGCCCCCAAAATAGGTATACATCACCCATCTTGAGTCGCCAAATACATGGTACAAAATTCAAATACAACTTAATTATACAATAGTCGTGTAAAATATGACAAAACATATGCTGTGAGTTTTACTACCAATATCCACACTCAATTGAGTCCTCATTACATTTATTATCACTCTATTTAACAGAATAGTGAGGATTACTAATGCTATTATCTGGACCGTCACTCCGCTCCTCGACTAGTCCTCGCTACGCTCTCATTTCACAAGAGAATAATGAAAGTAAAAGGGTGAGCTCAACTAGCCCAAAGAAGAAATATTATGACTAAGATAATGCGAGAATAAATTATCAATAGCCTTTCAACAAGTGTTAAACCGATACAATATAACAAACATCAAGTTTAACTCTGATCGAACATGCAATCCATTAAAAGAGTCAAGTAAAGAATAAAATCTACTATCTTTTATGATTTAAAAGGTTTTTCATCACTTTTATCGCCGAGACTCAACTTAATAAATAATCCACATCATCCATGACACTACTTACCACCAGGATATTCATTAAGATCACGACCACAAATTATCCATGCACTACGGGCCAAGGATATTCGTGTATTCATCAATGGTCATGATCATGCCAACAACTCGTCCATCAATGCACTACGGACAATGAAGACTTTTACCACATCATTTGTAACATTTCGGCCACGATTATACCGATAAATCCTCGTCATAATCATACCAAGTCCATCTACGCACTACAGCCACATATGACTTTCAACATAATATAAAACATGAGGATGATGATAATGATATAAGAATTCAATAAAACAAGTTCAAGAATTAATTTATCCAGGAACTAATAATGTCCAAATTGTCAACACGATACTTTTCAGAGTAGTAAAATTCAAGAATGCTCGAAGAAAATTTCCATGAAATGATCTTCGGATGAAGCGCAAAAATATCAAGGATATTCCACTAATTTCATGGAGTATAAAAGTCAAAACTTTAACCAACCGAGTATAATAAGGAATGGAATAACAAAAGAAATCACCGTGCATGCGATAGATCGCATGCATGTGTTATTCCAATGTAATAATAAACAACGAAGCGTGTCACGCAGTAACGCATGATATAGATATTCCAATGAATAATAAATAATCTGAACCAAATCGGTAAAGTAAATTAATAACAGGATGTTCCAATAGAAAAATAAATAACAGAATTCAGTCATGCGTAAACGCATGGATGTGATGTGTTCCAACAGAATAATAAATAATCGGAACCAGTCAAGCGAAAATTTGCAGACCGA
Source organism: Panax quinquefolius (assembly GCA_020205615.1). Classification (NCBI taxonomy): domain Eukaryota; kingdom Viridiplantae; phylum Streptophyta; class Magnoliopsida; order Apiales; family Araliaceae; genus Panax; species Panax quinquefolius. The sequence goes on along the minus strand of CM035155.1, from coordinate 47,055,614 downwards.
TTGTGATGTTCCAAATGTAATAATAAAGAATGGAATAATGTAAGAATTTCACCATGTATGCGGTATTTGATGTACGAGTTATTCCAATAGAATAATAAAGAATAGAATAACAGAAGTTCTCTTCATGAATACGAAAGAAATAATACCCCTTACCTTAGATGAAACTGGATATAGAAGTGGTGAAGTAGCAGAACACTTTTCTTCTTTTTCTCTCTAGAGTTTCATTGTTTTCGTAAGAAATAATGAAGGAATGAGATTCTATTTATAGAAGAATGGACTGAATAGTAACTAATTCCTGAACGGTCCAGATTGATTTACTTTTAAACAGACGGTCCAGATTGGTTTATAATAAAATATAATATATTCTATTTATAATCTAATAAAACGAATAACTTTATAAAAGTATTCTGTTTTATATAAAAAGATTTTACTATGCAAACACTATGCAGCACTATGCAAACACTATGCATAATTGAATAAAATATATTCTAAATATTTGTCTAATAAAACAAATAACTTTATAAAAGTATTCTGTTTTATATAAAAAGATTTTACTATACAAAATACTATGCATAATAGAATATAATATATTTTATTTATAGTCTAATAAAACGAATAACTTTATAAAAGTATTCCGTTTTATATAAAAAGCTTTTTTGTTTTATTACATTAATAATACTAATAAAACAAAACTTCATCATCATTATTATAATTCACTCTATTAATCGATCAGGTCGTTCCTAGGAAAGAGGGGGCTTTTCAATAAGGATTTCTCCCTATTGGCGCGCAATTAGGTGACCAAACCTCTCCTTGGCTGAACTTCTAGACATCGTTAATATTGCAAATAATAATATTAATAACTTCGTCGTCTCAATTATTGATTTAATAATATATAAAATATCGACAATAATTGAATCAATTAACGTGAGATACTACGCAACAATTACTGAAGCAATAATTGAACAAAACTGAGTGACTTCTCACGTAAGCATCAATAATCAATACCGTGTGCTACTATTCAACCACGCGTATTCTCACTTTTTTAACACCGAAGTGTTTCAACAGTTAACGATAAAACTTCCGCCGTTATTTTCATAAAATATTTTTGTCGTTTTCTCAATTCAACAATAATTCCGTTGTGGGGTCCACCAATGATTGTGCCGTCGTATGAATATTCCTTGTTAAAACGAATATTCCCCGACCAATCAAATATTATATAACAACTTGCGTACTTTGCAAAATTTATAACTATTACCAACAACTATAACATTATATCAAATTCATTCCATAATATTCAAAAATGATAATTATAGAAAATTTATTTTTATTCATAAAAGTTGGGGTCTTACAATCTCCCCTTCTTATGAAATTTCGCCCTCGAAATTAAGGTACGTACCTGGTATATCGAAGAGGTAAGGATACCTTGATTTCATTTCAGATTCTAACTCCCAGGTCATTTCCTCAACATCGTGGTTCCTCCATAAAACTTTGACTTGAGGTATAACCTTGGAGCATAGAATATGTTCCTTCTTATCCAAGATTTGAACAGGAACCTCTTCATATGTTAAATCTTCCGCTATTTCATCCGGTTCTAACTCAATAATGTGGTTCGGGTCTTTCACATATTTATGTAACATGGATATATGAAAAGCGTTATGAACACGAGACATACTTGGTGGTAAAGCGAGTCTATAGGCTACAGTCCCTACTCGATCGAGTATTAAAAATGGGCCAATGAATTGAGGATTGAGCTTTCCTCTCTTTCCAAATCTCGTAACTCCTTTCCATGGAGCAACACGTAACAACACATGATCTCCAATATCGAATTCCACGTCCTTTCGATGAAGATCAACATAACTCTTTTGTCGGTCTTGTGAGGTTTTTATACGTTGTCGGATCGTTTGAATCTTTTCCGTAGTCATACATACCAACTCCGGTCCCAACAATGTTGCTTCACCCACCTCATCCCAGCATACTGGAGAACGACACTTTCTTCCATACAATGCCTCGAATGGAGCCATGCGTTTGATACTTGTTTTGTAGGAAAACTCCACACAATGCAAGATAACTTCCTTGAAGTCAAGGACACAGTAGTCTTAATAAATCTTCAAGAGTTTGAATAGTCCTCTCGATTGTCCGTCAAATCTGAGGATGATATGCCGAACTAAATCGTAAATCCGTGCCCATAACTTTTTGTAAACTAACCCAAAATCGTGAAGTAAATCTTGGGTCTCGATCAGAAACTATGGATACTGGCATACCATGCAGTCTTACAATCTCGTTTATGTACATACGAGCAAGACGTTCAAGTGTATAAGTTTCTCGTATTGGTAAGAAATGAGCAGACTTGGTCAATCTATCAACAATGACCCAAATTGCATCTATGCCTTGAGAAACCTTGGGAAGACCAGTAACGAAATCCATGGTAATGTGCTCCCACTTCCATTCTGGAATTTTAAGTGGTTGCAATGGACCTTTTGGTACTTGATGCTCTGCCTTAACTCATTGACAAGTTAAACACCTTGAGATAAACAGCGCTATCTCTCTCTTCATATTGCCCCACCAAATGTATATCGAAGATCATGATACATTTTGGTACTCCCAGGATTGATTGCAAACGGTGTGTTGTGCGCCTCCATCATGATTTTATACTTTAACTCGTGGATCGTTAGAACACAAATTGGAGTTTGACTCAAGTATTCCTTCTTCATCGATTCTTTCTTCTGGCATAACACCTTCTTGTACTTTCTTCCTCATACGCATCAGCTCCAGGTCTGTAGCTTGAGCAGCTTTAACTTTATCGATTAAAGTCGGTTCTACTCGTATATTCACCATCATTACGTGGGTCCCTGGAGTCTTTATCTCTATCTCCATCCTTTGCAAGTCATACAAAATGGGCCTTTGCGTTGACAATATCGCACTTCATCGTGCATATATGATCTTCTACTCAATCGCCATTCTACCACGTTTGCTTTTCCAGGATGATATTGGATGGTATGATCATAATCTTTCAATGTTTAGGCCAACGTCATTGTCGCGTATGTTGAGTTCCTTTTGAGTAAAGAAATATTTGAGGCTTTTATGATCCGTAAAGATCTCCACTTTCTCCCCATACAAGTAATGCCTCCAAATTTTAAGTGCGAAGACAACAGCTGCCAACTCTAGATCATGAGTAGGATAATTCCTCTCATATTCTTTGAGTTGTTGAGAGGCATAGGCTATGAATTTCCCATGTTGCATGAGAACACATCCTAACCCTTTGCCTGAAGCATCACTGTGGATGACAAATCCCTCCGAGCCAGATGGAATTTTCAGAACAGGTACTGAAATGAGTCTTCTGTTGAGTTCTTAAAAACTCTTCTCACATTCCTCGTTCCAACCAAATTTTGTATCTTTCCGAGTCAGCTGAGTTAAGGGAGTAACGATTCGAGAAAACCCTTCTACGAATTTCCGATAATAACCAAATAAGCTAAAGAGAAAGCTACGTGACTTTCTATCATCGATTTAGGTTGGTCCCGACTTTGAATAGCTTCAATCTTTCTTTGGGTCAACAGATATTCCATGACTTGATACCATCGTGCCCAAGGAATGCTACTTCCTCAAGCCAGAACTCGCATTTCTTCAACTTGGCATAAAGCTTATATTCATGAAGCTTTTGAAGTATCATCCTCAAGTGTTGCTTATGATCTTCACGACTTTTGAAATAAATAAGGATGTCATCAATAAAGATGACCACAAAGTGATCCAAATATTCCTTGAATACTTGGGTTCATCATATCCATGAAGCGCGGGAGGAGCATTAGTCAATCCAAAAGACATGACTAGGAATTCATAATGCCCGTCTAAGTTCGAAAGCCGTCTTTGGAATGTCATCGGTTCTAATCTTCAATTGGTGATATCCTAACGAAGATCAATCTTTGAAAAAAATTTGGCGCCTTGCAACTGGTCAAACAGGTCATCAATGCGAGGCAATGGATATCTATTTTTGATAGTGACATGGTTCAACTCCTGATAATCAATACAAAGTTGCATACTCCCATCTTTCTTCTTCACGAATAGAACAGGAGCACCCCAAGGAGACGTACTAGGACGAATGAAACTGATGTCTAATAATTCTGCAGTTGGGTCTTTAACTCCTGAAGTTTAATAGGAGCCATTCGATATGGGGCTTTGGAAATGGGTTTTTTACCGGGTTCAAGGTCGATAAAAAATTCAATTTCATGCTCTGGGGGTAGGCCAGGAAGTTCTTCAGGGAATACGTCAGGAAATTCATTAACAATAGAAATATCATTCAAAACTGAAGTATTTTTGTTTAGATCTATGACATGAGCTAAGAAAGCTTGACATCAGATTTATGGCTTGAGATGACAGTGATTGATTTTAATGGTTTGGTTACTTGAATTCGCATAATAGGTTGGTTAGGAATATGAAAGCTAACAACCTTACGAAAATAATCAATTTTTGCATGATGAGTAGTTAACCAATCAATCCCTAGAATTACGTCAAATGCAAGTATTTTCAATGAAATAAGATCGACAGGTAATGTGAGGGTACCGATTTGAACCAAACAAGACTTATAAACAGTGGATGTAATGAAGGTTTCTCCCAATGGAGTTTCAACAGATAAGTCAAAGTCTAATTTCTCCGGAGTCAAATTTAAACGTTGAGCGCAAGTAGGAGAAATAAAAGAATGGGTAGAACCGGTATCAAGTAAGGTATAAACTTCACTAGAGTTTATGATAAGCTTACCCGTGATGACCTCGTTCGGGTTCCTTGCTTTCTGGGAGGTCACGACAAACGCTCTCCCTTGCACTACTAACTTTGACTTTTCTGGGATGTCCTTTGGTGCCTCCATCTTAGCTGAACTTGTCTTCGGTGAACGACAAAATCGGGCTAGGTGACCTTCTCTTCCATAATTATAACATGCTTTGGACGGCATCGCGCAGTTTGGACTGATGTGTCCCTCCCCTCCGCATTTGAAGCATATGATAGGTGGTCGTTATCCTTCCTTAACAACGGGTGCTGGTGTTAACGTCTTTCCATCATTGTTGAATCTCCTCTTCTTGAAATGTCCATTCTTATTGTTTTGGCCATGATTACCACCAAAGTGGTTACCATTTACGGCATGTTGATTCCTCCACGCTTATCATCACCGCTCGATGATCATTATCACTAGTATTATCATTTTATCTACCGCTCTCTTTTTTGGTTGGGTTGACTCATTATCGCGCCCAATAACTGAGCCCTATTAACAACATCTGAATACAAACACAGTTTATGAGAGATAAGATATTGACGTTTCTCGGGTTTCAAACCTCTTAGAAATATTTGCGTCATTCTCTCCCCATTATCAACCAAATGGGACGCAAACCAGGACAACTCGGCGAACTTGGCTTCGTACTGCGACACGGTCATGTTGTTTTGCTCCAGCTTGATGAACTCTACCTCTTTCATGTGACGAATACTTTCGGAAAGTACTTGTCGTTGAACAATTCTTGGAACTTCTCCCAAGTCATCTTCAGTGCGGCAGGTTGAGTACGCTTTACAGATTCCCACTAGTAATCTGCCTCTGCACGCAACATGAAGGTGGCAAAGGGAACCTTTTGCTCCTCGGAGCATCCCAAGACATCAAATATCTTGCAGATCTGCTTTATCCACATCTCCGCCTTAAGTGGTTTTGGCTCTCCAAAAAACTCCGGTGGTCCCAGTTCCTTGAACTGCTTAGCGGTGACCGTCCGAGAGTTGCCAGTGTTTCCACCTGTATTTTGGACAGAAGCCGCTCTTGCCTGATGTTGCATGAATTATATAAAGCCTCTGAACATTCCATCGTTCATCATCTGGTCAGTGTTGTTGTTTGCTTGAGGATTGTCGCCTTCCTGATGCACATTATCCTGATTATTGATCTGTGGAGACTCAACGGTCTCCTGTGCTCCATTGATGTTCTCAACATTCTCGGATGCCATTTTCAAACACTGTCACAGAACAAGGGTTAATTAACATATCATATATTATCCCTATATTCTGACCGACCAATTAAATACCAAATAAACTTAGGTAGGTCATACTAGCGAAGGAATTCCCGCTCTCCCCTCCTAGTTCTTGTCTCACACATCTCACCATGGATCATATCCTGAAGCTTTGATACCAACTGTGACGCCCCCAAAATAGGTATACATCACCCATCTTGAGTCGCCAAATACATGGTACAAAATTTAAATACAAGTTAATTATACAACAGTCGTGTAAAATACGACAAAACATATGCTGTGAGTTTTACTACAAATATTGTCATCTAGACAATATCCACACTCAATTTAGTCCTCATTACATTTATTATTTCTCTATTTAACAGAATAGTGAGGACTACTAATGCTATTATCTGGACCGTCACTCCGTTCCCCGACTAGTCCCTGCTACGTTCTCATTTCCTGAAGAGAATAATGAAAGTAAAAAGGTGAGCTCAACTAGCCCAGTAAGAAATATTATGACTAAGATAATGCAGAATAAATTATCAATAGCCTCAACAGTGTTAAACTGATACAATATAACAAACATCAAGTTTAACTGCATCGGAACATGCAATCCATTAAAAGAGTCAAGTAGAGAATAAAATCTACTATCTTTTATGATTTAAAAGGTTTTTCATCACTTTTATCGCTGAGACTCAACTTAATAAATAATCCACATCATCCATGCACTACGACCAAGGATATTCATTAGTATCACGACCACAAATTATCCATGCACTACGGGCCAAGGATATTCGTGTATTCATCAATGGTCATGATCATGCCAACAACTGTCCATCAATGCACTACGGGCCAATGAGGACTTTTACCACATCATTTGTAACATTTCGGTCATGACTATACCGATAAATCCCTGGTCATAATCATACCAAGTCCATCTATGCACTACAGGCCACATATGACTTTCAACATAATATAAACATGAGGATGATGACAATGATATAAGAATTCAATAAAACAAGTTCAAGAATTAATTTATCCAGGAACTAATAATGTCCAAATTGTCAACATGATACTTCTTTGTAGAGTAAAATTCAAGAATGCTCAGAAGAAAATTTCCATGAAATGATACTGGATGAAGCGCAAATATCAAGGATATTCCACTAATTTCATGGAGTATAAAAGTCAAAACTTTAACCAACTGAGTATAATAAGGAATGGAATAACAAAAGAAATCACCAGGCATGCGATAGACCACACAGACAGGTTATTCCAACAGAATAATAAACAATGAGAACCAGGTCATTGCCGTAAACGCACGCACAAGATATTCCAATGTAATAATAAATAACGGAACTGTGTCGGTAAATTCGCACCAATAGAATGTTCCAACGAATAATAATAAATAATCTGAACCAGTCATGCGTAAACGCACGCATGTGATGTTCCAACGAATAATAAATAATGGAAACCGAATCAAAGAAATTATTGCCATGCGGGATATTCCAACATAATAATAAAGAATGGAATAACGAAAGAATTTCACCATGTATGCGGTATTGATGTAGATAAAAGTTATTCCAACGAATAATAAAGAATATAATAATGTAAGTTCTCTTCATGAATACGAAAGAAATAATACCCCTTACCTTAGAAGAAACTGGATATAGAAGTGGTGAAGTAGCGAACAACACTTCTTCTTTTCTCTCTCTCTAGATTTTCATTGTTTTCGTAAGAAATAATGAAGGAATGAGCTTCTATTTATAGAAGAATGGATTAATAGTAACTAATTCTGAGCGGTCCCGTATTGATTTACTTTTAAAATAGAGACGGTCCAGATTGGTTTATAATAAAATATAATATATTCTATTTATAATCTAAATAAAACGAATAACTTTATAAAAGTATTACATTTTTATATAAAAAGATTTTACTATGTAAATATTATGCAGGCACTATGCAAACACTATGCATAATAGAATATAATATATTCTAATTATTGTCTAATAAAACAAATAACTTTATAAAAGTATCCTGTTTTATATAAAAAGATTTTACTATGCAAAACACTATGCATAATAGAATATAATATATTCTATTTATAGTCTAATAAAACGAATAACTTTATAAAAGTATTCCGTTTTATAGAAAAAGCTTTTTTGTTTTATTACATTAATAATACTAATAAAACAAAATTTCATCATCATTATTATAATTCACACTATTAATCGACCAGGTCGTTCCCAGGAAAGAGGAGGCTTTCCAATAAGGATTTCTCCCTATTGACGCGCAATTAGGTGACCAAACCTCTCCTTGACAGAACTTCTAGACATCGTTAATATTATAAATAATAATATTAATAACTTCGTCGTCTCAATTATTGATTTAATAATATATAAAATATCGACAATAATTGAATCAATTAAAGTGAGATACTATGCAACAATTACTGAAGCAATAATTGAACAAAAGCGGTGACTTCTCACGTAAGCATCAATAATCAATACCGTATGCTACTATGCAACCGAAGCGTATTCTCGTACTTTTAACACCGGTGTTTCAACAGATTAACGATAAAACTTCCACCGTTGTTTTCATAAAATATTTTTTTTGTCGCTTTCTCAATCCGATGATAATTTCGTTCATGGGGTCCACTAATGATTGTGCTTGCATTCTAATATTCCCCTCGTTAAAACGAATATTCCCCACCAATCGAATATTATATAACAACTTGCATACGTTGCTGCAAAATTTATAACTATTACCCACAACTATAACATTATATCAAATTCATTCCATAATATTCAAAATGATAATTATAGAAAATTCATCTTTATTCATAAAAGTTGGGGTCTTACATATATACGTATATATATATATATATATATATATATATATATATATATATATATATATATATATATAAAGTGTGTGTGTGTGTGTGTGTGGTGTGTGTGAGGGTGTGTGTGGGGTGTGTGTGATGTGGACATGTGTGTATGTGTATAATGTGGGTGATGGTGGATGCCTTTACCGTAAGGGTAAAGGTGTATATATATTTTATAAATTTTATTTTTATATAAAATAGAATATATTATATTTTATTATGCATAGTATTGCATAATACTGCATAGTGTGTGCATAGTGCTGCACAGTGCAACATAGTAAAATCAAAATTTTTAAACGAATTCAGCCTAACGTCGCCCGTGAACTTTCCTTACTATGCAGTCCGTGATTTTCTAAATTCAAATAGTATCCTTTCATTCTCCTATAAATAGGATGCTTAGTTTAGAATTACACCAGAATCAGAGAATTCTTCTTCTATAATATTGAGCTTATTTCTTTAAAGTTTAAGGAAGCTTTGAGTGTAGAAAAAAGTTCAAGTTTTCTTCAAGAATATCCCCGCCCTACTAGTCAGAATACTCTTCTTTTTAAGGTAAAGTATATTATTTTTGTTCAATATTCGTATGAAATAATATTTTCTTCCATACTCTATAGTATGTAAGTAATATTATTTCATTTCAGATTCCGAATTCTACACTCATTTTGCTAATTATTATACTTCGTGAAATTAGTAGAATATCCTTGAAATTTGTGTTTCATCTAGTATATTTTTTCACAGAAATATTATTCTGAATATTCTTGATAATTTTTAATCTTTTCATGCCGGGGTACTGTTCACGGGTTACTATTCACATGGTACTATTCACTCGGGTACTATTCACCTGAGGTACTATTCATGACAAAAATTGATTTTTTTCGGTCCAAATCATTTTTGATACAATATGATTCTTGAATTTTACTCCACAAAGCAGTATTATGTTGACAATTTGGACATTATTGAACTTCAGATAAATTAAATTATAAATCTTTAAAATTTATCCTTTGCTTTCATTTAATAGAATTCTTATATCATTGTCATCATCCTCATGATTATATTGTGATGAAAGTCATCTTTGGCCCGTAGTGCATAGATGGACTGTTGATTGGTATGATTATAACCAGGGATCATTTGGTATAATCATGAACTGTAATTTTACAAATGATTTGATAAAGTCCTCATTGGCCCGTAGTGCATTGATGGACAGTTGTTGGCATGATCATGACCATTGATGATTACACGAATATCCTTGGCTCGTAATGCATGGATAATTCGTGGACGTGATACTAATGAATATCATTGGCCTGTAGTGCGTGGATAATTCAGTGATGTGGATTATTTATTAAGCTAAGTCTCAACGATAAAATTTATGATAAACTTTTTAAATCATAGAAGATAGTAGATATCATGCTCTACTTGACTCTTCTAATGGATTTCTTATTCCGATGCATTTAAACTTAATGTTTATTATATTTTATCAGTTTAACACTGTTGAAGGCTAACGATAATTTATTTTGCATTATCTTAGTCATAATATTTCTTACTGGGCTAGTTGAGCTCACCCTTTTGCTTTCATTATTCTCTTCAGGAAATGAGAACGTAGTCGGGACTAGTCGGGAACGGAGTGATGGTCCGAGATGGTGGCTATAGTAGTCCTCACTATTCTCTGAAATAGTGTGATAATAAATGTAATGAGGACTCCATTTGAGTTTGGATATTGTCTAGAAGACAATATTCGTGTAAAAACTCTCAGCTATGCTTTTGTCGTACTGTATAAAAGAAGTTTGTATTTGATTTTTGTACTATGTATTTGGCGACCCAAGATGGGTGATGTATACCTATTTTGGGGGAATCATAGTTAGTATCAGAGCTTAGGGATATGATCCCTGGCTGAGATGTGAGACTATAACTAGGAGGGCAGAGACGGGTAAATCCTTTGCTAGTATGACCTACCTAAGCTTATTTGTTATTTAATTGGTCGGTCAGAATATAGGGGTATTATGTGGTATGTCAATTAACCCTTGTTTTGTGGCAGTATTTGAAAATGACATCTAAAAATATTGAGATAAGCAATGGAGCACAGGAGACCGTTGAGCCACCACAAATGAATAACTAGGATAATGTGCATCAGGAAGGTAATAATCTTCATATACACAATAACACCGACCAAATGATGAACGACGGAATGTTCAAAGGCTTTCTGCAATTCATATAACATCAGGCGAGAGAGGCTCCTATTCAAAATGTAGGTGGAAACACTGGCAACTCTTGGACGGTCACCGCTAAGCAGTTCAAGGAGCTGGGACCATCGGAGTTTTTTGAAATGCCAGAACCACTTAAGGCGTAGACGTGGATAAAATAGATTACCAGGATATTTGATGTCTTGGGATGCTCCGAGGAGCAAAAGGTTCCCTTTGCCACGAGGAGTGGTAGATTACTGGTGGGAATCTGTAAAGCGTATGCAGCCTGCCGCACTCAAGATGTCTTGGGATAAGTTCCAAGAATTGTTCAACGATAAGTACTTTCTCGAAAGTATTCGTCACATGTAGGAGGTAGAGTTCATCAAGCTGAAGCAAAACAATATGACTGTATCGCAGTACGAGGCTAAGTTTGTCGAGTTATCCCGATTTGCATCCCATTTTGTTGATAATGAGGAGTGTATAATGCAGATGTTTCTAAGAGGTTTGAAACTAGAAATACGTCAATACCTCATTTCTCACAAACTGTGTTTGTATTCAGATGTTGTAAATAGGGCTCAGTTATTGGAGCGCTATAATGAGTCAACCCAACCAAGAGATAGCAGTCGGCAAAATGATAATACCAGTGGTAGCAATCATCGAAGCGGTGACAACAAACGTGGAAGGAATCAACATGCCAGAAATGGTAACCACTTCGGTGGTAATCATGGCCAAGATAATATCAAGAAGAGGACATTCAATAATGATGGAAAGACGTCAGCACCATCAACCGTTGTTAAGGAAGGAGAACGACCACCAACTGTATGTTTCAAATGTGGAGGGGAAGGACACATCAGTCCAAACTGCACGATGCAGTCCAAAGCTTGTTATAATTGCGGAAGAGAAGGTCACCTAGCTTAATTTTGTCGTGCAGCGAAGCCAAGTCCAGTTGCGATGGTGACACCAAATGTCATCCCGAACAAGTCAAAGTCGGTAGTTCAAGGGAGAGCGTTTGTCGTGACCTCCCAAAAAGCGAGGAACCCAAACGAAGTCATCATGGGTAAGCTAATTATAAACTCTAGCGAAGTCTATACCTTATTCGATACTAGTTCTACCCATTCTTTTATTTCTCCTATTTGCGCTCAATGTTTAAATTTAACTTCGAAGAAATTAGACTTTGACTTATCTATTAAAACTCCGTTGGGAGAAACCTTCATTACATCCACTATTTATAAGTCTTGTTTGATTCAAATCAGCAACCGCACATTACCTGTTGATCTTATCTCTTTGAAAATACTTGCATTCGATGTGATTTTAGGAATTGATTGGTTAACTACTCATCATGCTAAAATTGATTATTTTCGTAAGGTTGTTAGCTTTCATATTCCTAACCAACCTATTATGCGAATTCAAGCAACAAAACAACTAAAGTTAATCATTGTTATATCAAGCCATAAAGTAATTCGTTTATTGAAAAAAGATGTTAAGCTTTCTTAGCCCATGTCACAGATTTAAATAAAAATACGTCAGATTTGAATGATATTTCTATTGTTAATAAATTTCCTGACATATTCCCTGAAGAACTTCCTGACCTACCCCCAGAGCGTGAAATCGAATTTTGTATCGACATTGAACCTGGTACAAAACTCATTTCCAAAGCCCCATATCGAATGGACCCTATTAAACTTCAGGAGTTAAAAACCCAACTATAGGAATGGTTAGACATCGGTTTCATTCGTCCTAGTACGTCACGGGGTACTATTCACTCAGGTATTATTCACCCGGGGTACTATTTATGATAAAAATTAATTTATTTTCGGTCCAAATCATTTTTGATACAATATGATTCTTGAATTTTACTCCACAAAGCAGTATCATGTTGACAATTTGGACGTTATTGAATTTTGGATAAATTAAATTATAAATCTTTAAAATTTATCATTTGGTTTCATTTAATAGAATTCTTATATCATTATCATTATCCTCATGCTTATATTGTGATGAAAGTCATCTTTGGCCTGTAGTACAAAGATGAACTGTTGAATGGTATGATTATGACCAGGGATCATTTGGTATAATCATGACCTGTAATGTTACAAATGATGTGATAAAGTCCTCCTTGGTCCGTAGTGCATTGATGGATAGTTGTTGGCATGATCATGAACATTGGTGATTACACGAATATCCTTGGCCCGTAGTGCATGAATAATTCATGGACATGGTACTAATGAATATCCTTGGCCCGTAGTGCATGGATAATTCAGTGATGTGGATTATTTATTAAGCTGAGTCAACGATAAAATTTATGATAAACTTTTTAAATCATAGAAGATAGTAGATATCATGCTCTACTTGACTCTTCTAATTGATTGCTTGTTTCGCTACAGTTAAACTTGATGTTTATTATATTTTATCAGTTTAATACTGTTGAAGGCTAACCATAATTTATTCTACATTATCTTAGTCATAATATTTCTTACTGGGCTAGTTGAGCTCACCCTTTTACTTTCATTATTCTCTTCAGGAAATGAGAACGTAGTCGAGACTAGTTGGGGAACGGAGTGATGGTCCAAGATGGTGGCTATAGTAGTCCTCACTATTCTATGAAATAGTGTGATAATAAATGTAATGAGGACTCCATTTGAGGTTGGATACTGTCTAAAAGACAATATTCGTGTAAAAACTCTCAGCTATGCTTTTGTCGTACTGTATAAAAGAAGTTTGTATTTGATTTCTGTACCATATATTTGGCGACCCAAGATGGATGATGTATACCTATTTTGGGGGAATCACAACATTTCTCAAGATTAATTGTGTTATGAAGTGAAATATTTAAATGATAATTACTTTTTGAGTTGCCTTTTTTTTGTAACTTAAAGTGAGTACTCCATTAGATGATGATTAGTTGTTTACTGAGAACTGAATACTCTTGACTATTTCATGATGTTATATCTTCAGATATGTTGCAAGTTGATTATAAATACCTTTTCCTTTTCCATATGTATAAACAAAAGGAACATACAAGTGAAAATGGTTTCTGAGATGAATAACAAGTACTTGAATAAAGCATTACCAAATAATACAATTGTTGCCTCAAGTAAAATGAAGACCGCACAATTAAGCTGCATATGAATGAAGACTGTTGAGCTTTATTCAACTCAAGCACTTGAATGAGCAATGAAATATCAAGTATGAATATATCAAGTATGGATAGATGACCTGATTTGATATTTTTTTTAAATAGAAATAAGCCAAGCTCAAGCTTCTTACAGATAGCATGGTCAGGTGTGACGCCCCCAAAATAGGTATACAACACCCATTCCGAGTCGCCAAATACATGGTACAGAAAGAAAACTACAACTTCATTATTACAATTGTCGTGCAAAATACGACAACACATAGTGTGAGTTTAAATACAAATATTGTCTTCTAGACAATATCCATACTCAAATAAGTCCTCATTACAATTATTGATGCACTATTTTACAAAAATAGTGAGTACTGCTAAAATAACTGTCTAGGACCATCACTCTATACCCCGACTGATTCCTGCTATGTTCTCGCTTCCTGAGAAGAAAAATGGAACAAAAAGGAAAAGGGTGAGCTCAACTAGCCCAGTAAAGAATATTATGACTAAGATAATATACAACAAATTATCCTTAGTCTTCAACAGGAAAAATCGATAGAATATAATGACAACAAGTTTTAGATCAACAACCGCAATGAAATAACAATTCATTAGAAGAGTTAAGTAGAGAATGAAATCTACTATCATCTATGAATTTAAAAGTCCATCATCAATATTTTATCCCTGTAACATCAATCAATATACATCTTGAATCAAATATTCATCTTTGTACTACGGGCCAAAGATATTCATTTGTATCACCAATTGGTCATGTTCATCTAAACACCTGTTCATCTTTGCACTACGGGCCAAAGATATTCATCAGGTAATCATACATCTTTGCACTACAGGCCAAAGAAATTCATCAAGTATCACCATTAAGGACTGAGGATGATGAAAAACATTGTAGAGAACGAATCCAGTGAGATAAAAGGATAAAGTTTAGATATTCGTATTTTAGATAACTCAAGTTTAAAAATACTCCATAATAAACCATAATGGAGTAAAATTCAAGAATAAAGATAAAAAAATATGGATACAATCAAAGCTAGTAACCATAATAGACATCTGGGACAAAGAAGAGAAAAATTATTTTTTTAAATGAATAAGGCTTAGTATTTGTGAATAAAGGTCAGATATCGTGAATAAAGCCATATACGTGAATAGTAATCCTGACACAAAAAGGTAGAAATTCCACAATAAAATTCATATAAATATTTCAGCATAATGATATTGAAGAAAATAATATCATTTACGAAAAAAATAACATTCCTTACCTCAAAATAATAGTATTTCTAATCGGAATATCGGATGTATTGCCGAAGGAAACTTGCACTGAATAGCAACTCTCAAAGTATCTAAATACTCACAAAAATACACTCGATAATATAGAGAGAAAGAAAACTTGTTTCTGGTGTGATTTTCAATTTTAACCTAAGCGCCTATTTATAGGAAAATGCTAGAACGCCAAAGCAGACTTGACCTGTAACCTGATGGCTTTACCTGCTAGTATTCCCACCCACCACTTTTGAAATAAAATTTCAGCACATTTCTTCACCAACCATAGGTGGGGCCCACTCATTCTAGAATTTTCCACCAAAATGATAAATTCAGAAACTTCAATAATTTCTGAACTAGTCACCTCTTAAAATTCATAAAAAATCATACGTTCATTTTTAATGGTTCAAAATTTGTGTACATATACTCAACTTATATATGTATAACATATCCAAAAATCACAACGATCCAACGGTCGGATTAAAAAGTATAACTCACGCAATATATCTCAAGAACACTAATTTTTCGGATTATGAGTCCTTCAGACCAGTTTCCTTCATTTACAACCACATAAAGTATATCTGTGACGCCCACAAAATAGGTCCACACGACCCATTCTGAGTCGCCAGATATCACTCTATAACAATCAAATACAAACTTTATTTATACAACTGTTGAACTATCGTGCAGAGTACGACAACAGATAAGTTGTGAGTTTTAATACAATATTGTTTCATAGACAGTATCCAAACTCAAATTGTTACAATGCCATATAAAATACAACAGCAAATATTTTCAGACCCCAAAGAAGAACGAGAAGATTACTATCATATTCATTCTAATGAGGTGCACTTTTGACGCTTTCAAAGTCGGGTTCTCATCACCCTATTGTTGTTCGCCAAAATCAATTATTAAGTGATGTATAAAATACGACACACACATCTTAGGTCCTCAATAAAATTATCTGTTTCATGTCATGCCGTTTTATAATGTATTGAGAAACTTCGACAGTCTCAGACCATCACACTATTTTCCTGTTATCCCCGCTCGACCTAGCTACACTCTTATTACCTGAAAGGAATTATGAAGCAAAGGGTGAGCACAAATAGCCCAGTAAAGAATATCATAACTAAAGATAATTAAATTATCAATAGCCTTCGTCAATAATAAATCAGAAATTTAGAACATATGGTAGATGATAAAACTTTTCAACCATAGTTGCAGCGGAACTAGCAATCCATTAGAAGAGTCAAATAGACCATCAGGTCTATTATCTTCTCCATGTTAAAAGTCCACCAATAATGTTTTATCCCTGTAACATTAATCAACAATTCCTGTCCACAATCATATGAATAACTTATAATCATAATTGTGATTCTAAATTCCTCATCGCACCCAGGACGAAGATAATTTTCATCACCTATCTTCACCTGAAACATCAAAAATCATGGTTATACCAAATCACAATTTCTGCTCGTAATCATACTAATAAATTCATCTTTGCACTACGGCTAAAGATATTCATTAACAATTTAGTCTTTGCACTATAGGCCAAATACATACAACTGTATTTTAAAAGAGTGAAGTAGAGCATGATATCTACTATCTTTTACGAATTAAAAGTGTATTATAAATATTTTATCGCTGAGACTCAGCTCAATAAATAATCCACATCATCGAATCATCCCTGCACTACGGCCAAGGATATTCATGTAATCATCAATGGTTATGATTATACCGAATAATCCTTGGTTATAATCATATCAATAACTGTCCATCAATGCACTACGAGCCAATGAGGACTTTTACCACATCATTTATAACATTACGGGTCATGATTATACCGAATGATCCCTGGTCAAAATCATATCAATAAACAGTTCATTTTTATCCCTAAGACTCAACTTAACAAATAATCCACATCATCCCTGCACTACGGCCAAGGATATTCATTAGTATCAGGACCACAAATTATCCATGCACTACGGGCCAAGGATATTCTTGTATTCATCAATGATCATGATCATGCCAACAACTGTCCATCAATGCACTACGGGCCAATGAGGACTTTTACCACATCATTTGTAACATTACGGTCATGATTACACTGAATAATCCCTGGTCATAATCATACCAAGTCCATCTATGCATTACAAGCCACAGATGACTTTCAACAAAATATAAACATGAGGATGATGACAATGATATAAGAATTCAATAAAACAAGTTCAAGAATTAGTTTATCCAGGAACCAATAACGTCCAAATTGTCAACATGATACTGCTTTGTGAAGTAAAATTCAAGAATACTCAGAAGAATATTTCCACGAAAAGATACTGGATGAAGAGCAAATATCCAGGATATTCTACTAATTTCATGGAGTATAGAATCCAAAACTTTAACCAACTGAGTATGATAGAATATATGAAACTGCAAATGGATTTTCACCCGCCATGCGGTAATCCACGTATACATATCATTTCCACAATTTAATAAGGAATGAATACAAAGGATCATTCACCATGCTTGTGGTAATCCACATGTATGTGAGTTATTCCAAGAATAATAAAGAATAGAATAACGAGAAGAATTCACCATACATGCGATAGATCGCATGCATGTGTTATTCCCAAATGTAATAATAAAGAATGGAACTAGGTCATGCGCAGAATCACTTGCAAGCGTGATATTCCGGCGAGAATAATAAAAAATGGAATAATAACAGAATTCACCATGTATGCGATAGGCCGAATGCATGAGTTATTCCAATGAATAATAAATAATGGAACCGTGTCATGCGTGAACGCATGCATGTGAGGATATTCCGGCGTAATAATAAAAAAAATGAATAACAACGAATTCACCGTGCATGCGATAGGCCATGCATGCATGGTTATTCAGCGGAATAATAAATAATGGAACCAGTCGTAAATGCGTAATACACATGAGGATATTCCAATGTAATAATAAAGAATGGAGAGAATTTCACCATGTATGCGGTACTTAGCATATACAAAGTTACTCAACGAATAATAATAAGGAATGGAATAACAATGAAATTCACCATGCATGCAATAGATCATTGCATGCATAAAAGTTATTCCAATAGAATAATAAATAATGGAACCGTGTAAATGCGTGTCACGCATAGTTAGGATATTCCAATGTAATAATAAAGAATGGAATAATAGAAGAATTTCACCATGTATGCGGTACTTCGCATATACAAGTTATTCCAACATAATAATAAAGAATGGAATAACAATAGCTCTCTTCATGAATATAAAAGAAATAATACCCGTTACTGTAAAAGAAGAGTATTCTGACTGGTAGGGTGAGGATATTTTTGAAGAAAACTGGCACTACGCTCAAAGCTTCTTAAAACTCTAAAGAAATACACTCAAGATTATAGAAGAGAATTCTCTGAATTTCTGGTGTGATTTCAATTCTTACTAAGCATCTTATTTATAGGAAAATGGAAAGGATACTATGTAATAAAATATAATATATTCTGAATATATATATATATATATATATATTTATATTTTATTTAAAATCTAATAAAACAAATAACTTTATAAAAGTATTCATTTTATATAAAAAATTTACTATCTGAAAACACTATGCAGTAATTATCATAATAAAATATAATATATTCTATTTATAGTCTAATAAAACAAATAATTTTATAAAATTATCATGTTTTATATAAAAAGATTTTACTATGCAAAACACTATGCATAATAGAATATAATATATTCTATTTATAGTCTAATAAAACAAATAACTTTATAAAAAGTATTCTATTTTATATAAAAAGTTTTTTGTTTTATTACATTAATAATACTAATAAAAGAATATATATATATATATATATATATATATATATATATATAAACTTTGACGTGACCTCATAAAAGATACCTCAATATATTTAACAACATTTATCATCATTATTATAATTCACAATATTAATCGACCAAGTCGTTCCCAGGAAAGACGAGGCTTTCCCATAAAGATTCATCCCTATTGGCGCGCAATTAGGTGACCAAACCTCTCCTTGACAGAACTTCTAGACATCGTAAATATTGCAAATAATAATATTAATAACTCTGTCATTTCAATTATTGATTTAATAATATATAAAATATCGACAATAATTGAATCAAATAACGTGAGGATACTATGCAACAATTACTGAAGCAATAATTGAACAAAACTGAGTGACTTCTCACGTAAGCATCAATAATCAATACCGTGTGCTACTATGCAATCACACGTATTCCGATACTTTTAACACCGGGTGTTTCAATAGTTAAAGGTAAAACTTCCGCCGTTATTTTCATAAAATATTTTTGTCGTTTTCTCAATCTGACAATAATTCCATTGTGGGGTCCACCAATGATTGTGCTTAGTTATCTTTAATATTCCTGTTAAAACGAATATTCCCCGACCAATCGAATATTATATAACAACTTGCTTACTTTTCAAAATTTCTAAATATTACCCACAACTATAATATTATCTCAAATCCACACCATAATTTTGGAAAAAAATATTTCGAGAAAATTAAATCTTTATTCGTAAAATTTTGGATTTTACAATCTCCCCTCCTTATTAAATTTCGCCCTCGAAATTTACGTACGTACCTGGTATGCCGAACAGATGAGGATACCTCGTCAGATTCTATCTCTTGAGGTATAACCCTTGAGCATAGAATTTATTTCTTTGTATCCAAGATTTTAACAGATATTTCCTCATACGTTAAATCTTCCGCTATCTCGTCCGGTTCTAAATCAATAATGTGGTTTGGGTCATCCACATATTTACATAACATCGGTACGTGATAAACGTTATGAACACGCGACATACTTGGCGGTAAAACGAGTCTATAGGTCACAGTTCCTACTCAATCGAGGATTTCAAATGGGCCAATAAAATCAAGGGTTGAGATTTCCTCTCTTCGTCGAGTCTTGCTTTTAGAATAACGCCCCCTTGAACCTGCTTCTTCACATTCATTTGCTCCGGGTGTATAGCTTGAGCGGCTTTAACATTATCGATTAAAGTCGATTCTAATCGTATATTCGTTATCTTCACGTTGGTTCCTAGAGTCTTTAACTCTATCTTCATCATTTGTAAGTTATACAAAATGGGTTTTTGTGTTAACAACATCGTACTCGTACACGCATACGATCTTCTACTCAACGCGTCAGCTACCACGTTCGCTCTTCTATAATGATATTGAATGGTATGATCGTAATCTTCAACAGCTCGAGCCAACGTCTTTGGCGCATTATACGTTCGTTTTGGTTGAAGAAATATTTAAGGGTTTTAGAAATGGGTTTTGTACTGGGGTCAATACAAAATTTGATTTCACGCTTTAGGGGTAAGCTAAGAAGTCTTCAAGAATACGTCAGGAAATTTATTAATAATAGAAATATCATTCAAAACTGTGACTCTCATCCAAGACTTGGATAACACGCCACATTGATACCTATCAACTTGCCATCGTCATTCATGACGTCGTCTACAGAAAGTCTGGCTTAGGTACATTCCACACAAGGAAGTCAACAACAAAAGGATCGTGGCTCTTTACTTATGGCTTGATATGAAAATGATTGACTTTAGTAGTTTGGTTGTTTGAATTCGTATAACAGGTTGGTTAGGAATATGAAAGCTAACAACCTTACAAAAATAATCAATTTTAGCATGATGATTAGTTAACCAATCGATTCCTAAAATCACATCAAGGGCAAGTATTTTCAAAGTGATAAGATCGACAGGTAACGTGAGGGTATCGATATGAATCAAACAAGATTTATAAACAGTGGAAGTAACAAAGGTTTCTCCTAACCGAGTTTCAACCAATAAGTCAAAGTCTAATTTCTCTGGGGTCAAATTTAAACGTTGAGCGCAAGCAAGAGAGATAAAAGAATGAGTAGAACCGGTATCTAATAAGGTATAGACTTCGCAAAAAAATTTATAATTAACTAACCCGTACTAATTTCGTTCGGGTTACTCGCTTTTTAAGAAGTCACAAAAAACGCTTTTACTGAAACCACCGACTTTGTTTTATCCGTATCCGCCTTTGGTGCCACCGTCGCAGCTGGACTTGATTTTGGTGCACGATAAAATCAAGCTAGGTGACTTTCTATTCTTGAAATTTTCACTTCTATTATCTTGGCCATGATTACCACCGAAGTGGTTACCATTCTTGGCATGATAATTTACCCCACGGTGGTTATCATTGTTGCCACCGGTATAATTATTATCGTGTTGTTGGTCGTTACCTTTTGGTTGAGCTGACTCAACGGTCTCATGTGCTTCATTGCTTATCTCGACATTTTCAAATGTCATTTTCAAACACTGTCACAAAACAAGGGTTAATTGACATATCACATATTATCCCTATACTCTGACCAACCAATTAAATACCAAATAAACTTAGGTAGGTCATACTAGCGAAAGAATTTCTCGTCTTTCCCCTCCTAGTTCTTGTCTCACATCTCAGCCAGGGATCATATCCCTAAGCTTTGATACTAAACTCATGACGCCTCCAAAATAGGTATACATCACATATTCTGAGTTGTCAAATACATGGTACAGAATACAAATACAATCTTAAATATACAACAAGAGCTGTGAGTTTTAATACAAATATTGTCTTCTAGACAATATCCACTCTCAGAATAAGCCCTCATTACAATTATTATCACACTATTTCATAGACTAGTGAGGACTACTAATGCTATCATCTGACCGTCACTCCGCTCCCCGACTAGTCCTCGCCACGTTCTCATTTCTGAAGAGAACAATGAAAGCAAAAGGTGAGCTCAACTAGCCCAAAGAAGAAATATTATGACTAAGATAATGCAGAATAATATATCGTTAGCCTTCAACAGTGTTAAACTGATAAAATATAACAAACATCAAGTTTAACTGCAGCGGAACAAACAATCCATTAAAAGAGTTAAGTAGAGAATAAAATCTACTATCTTTTATTATTTAAAAAGGTTTTTCATCATTTTTATCGCTGAGACTCAGCTTAATAAATAATCCACATCATCCCTGCACCACGGCCAAGGATAATCATTAGTATCACGACCACAAATTATCCATGCACTACGGGCCAAGGATATTCGTGTATTCATCAATGATCATGATCATGCTAACAACTGTCTATCAATGCACTATGGGCCAATGAGGACTTTTACCACATCATTTGTAACATTACGGTCATGATTACACCGAATAATCCCTAGTTATAATCATACCAAGTCCATCTATGCACTACAGGCCACAGACGACTTTCAACAAAATATAAACATGAGGATGATGACAATGATATAAGAATTCAATAAAACAAGTTCAAGAATTAATTTATCCAGGAACCAATAACGTCCAAATTGTCAACATGATACTGCTTTGTGGAGTAAAATTCAAGAATGCTCAGAAGAATATTTCCACGAAAAGATACTGGATGAAGCGCAAATATCCAGGATATTTTACTAATTTCATGGAGTATAGAATCCAAAACTTTAACCAACTGAGTATAATAAAATATATGAAACTGCAAATGGATTTTCACCCGTCATGCGGTAATCCACGTATACATATCATTTCCATAATTTAATAAGGAATGAATACAAATGATCATTCACCATGCATGTGGTAATCCACATAGACAGGTTATTCCAACAGAATAATAAAGAATGGAATAATAGAAGAATTCACCATGCATGTGATAGATCGCACAGACAGGTTATTCCCAACAGAATAATAAAGAATGGAACTAGGTCATGCGTAATCCGCACCAACAGGATATTCCAACAGAAAAATAAATAATGGAACCAGGTCATGCTTAAACGCACAGACAGGATATTCCGACAGAATAATAAAATGGAATAACAACAGAATTCACCATAAATGCGATAGAATCCATGCATAAAGTTATTCCAATGAATAATAAATAATGGAACGAAGTCACGCGTAAACGCATACGTATACGATATTCCGCGAATAATAAAAAATGGAATAACAATGAAATTAACCATTCATGCGATATACCGCATGCATGAGTTATTCCAATAGAATAATAAATAATGGAACCGGTCATGCGTAATCGCATGCATACGATATTCCAACAAAATAATAAAGAATGGAATAACGGTAAGAATTTCACCATGTATGTGGTACTTAGATATATCTGAGTTATTCCAAATGAAATAATAAGGAATGGAATAACAACGAAATTCACCATGCATGCGATAGAATCAAGCAGACATGTTATTCCAAATGAATAATAAATAATGGAACCGAATCAAATGCGTAATACGCATGCATGACGTATTCTAACGAAATAATAAAGAATGGAATAATGTAAGAATTTCACCATGTATGCGGTACATCGTGCGTACAAAGTTATTCCAACATAATAATAAAGAATGGAATAACAATAGCTCTCTTCATGAATACTGAAAAGAAATAATACTCCTTCCGTAAAAGAAGAGTATTCCAATTGGTAGGCGAGGATATTCTTGAAGAAAACTTCAGACTACGCCAAAGCTTCTTAAAACTCTAAAGAA
The DNA here is from genome assembly GCA_020205615.1 of Panax quinquefolius. Lineage (NCBI taxonomy): Eukaryota > Viridiplantae > Streptophyta > Magnoliopsida > Apiales > Araliaceae > Panax > Panax quinquefolius. Next base: position 47,031,600 of record CM035155.1, on the reverse strand, counting down.
ATACGCCAAGATTATAGAAGAGAATTCTCCGAATTTACGGTGTGATTTCAATTCTAACTAAGCATCCTATTTATAGGAAAATGGAAAGGATACTATGCAATAAAATATAATATATTACGAAGATATATATATATATATTTTATTTAAAATCTAATAAAACAAATAACTTTATAAAAGTATTACATTTTATATAATAAGATTTTACTATCACGTAATTATGCTGACACTATGCATAATAAAATATAATATATTCTATTTATTGTCTAATAAAACAAATAATTTTATAAAAGTATTACATTTTTATATAAAAAGATTTTACTATACAAAACAATATGCATAATAGAATATAATATATTCTATTTATAGTCTAATAAAACAAATAACTTTATAAAAGTATTACATTTTTATATAAAAGTTTTTCTTTTATTACATTAATAATACTAATAAAACAAAATTTATATATATATATATATATATATATATATATATATATATATAAACTTCCGTGACCTCATAAAAAGACACCTCAATATATTTAACAACATTTATCATCATTATTATAATTCATAATATTAATCGACCAGGTCGTTCCCATGAAAGAGGGGGCTTTCCAATAAGGATTCCTCCCTATTGACGCGCAATTAGGTGACAAAACCTCTCATTGGCAGAACTTTTAGACATCGTTAATATTGCAAATAATAATATTAATAACTCTGTCATCTCAATTATTGATTTAATAATATATAAAATATCGACAATAATTGAATCAAATAACGTGAGATACTATTCAACAATTACTGAAGCAATAATTGAACAAAACTGAGTGACTTCTCACGTAAGCATCAATAATCAATACCGTGTGCTACTATGTAACCACGCGTATTTCGGTACTTTTAACACCGGGTATTTCAACAGTTAACGGTAAAACTTTCGCCGTTATTTTCATAAAATATTTTTGTCATTTTCTCATTCCGACATTAATTTCGTTGTGGGGTCCACCAATGTTTGTGCCGTTAGACGAATATTCCCTGTTAAAATGAATATTCTCCGACCAATCGATTATTATATAACAACTTGTATACTTTTCAAAATTTCTAAATATTACCCACAACTATAACATTATCTCAAATCCACACCATAATTTTGAAAAAAAATATTTCAAGAAAATTAAATCTTTATTCGTAAAATTTGGAATTTTACAAACAGTCCATCTTTGCACGTAAGCCAAATATATACAACTCAGAACACTAATAATCAATAGTCCCATCTTTGCACGTAAGCGAAAGATATTCAATCAGAAAACTAATAATTAATAATCCATCTTTATCACGTAAGCCAAAATATACAATCAGAAACTAATAATCAATAGTCCATCTTTTGCACGTAAGCGAAAGATATTCAACTATAAAATCAATAATTAACATTCCATCTTTATGCGTAAGCCCAAGTATGACTTTCATCATAATATAAGCATGAGGATGATGACAATGATATAAGCATTAATCAAACGAAAACAAGGATAAATATTAAAGACTTTAAATTTATCCAAATATTTTCAATCACTTAATAAACTCATAATCTAATATTATTAATATTATAACAATATTTTAATCACTTTTTAAACTTATAAATAATTTATTTCAATTGTTTACACTTTACCAAATAATGCATTTAATCATTCAAAAATGCCATACTCATAAGATTTCATCACCAATGATCAAATCCCTCATCAAAAATCTGCATATACCCTATATAGGATTCCCAAGCCATAAAATCTTATTTTCCAATTTTGTTACTTCACATAACATATTTAATTTATTTATTCATAACTAGTTCATTTTCATGAACAATACCAAATCAGTCCCAAAAATATTTCTTTTCTGGGATTTAACAGAATATAGTCCCATATTGAACATATACTTTTCTCAAAATTTTTAAAATTCATTTACTATTTTTTATATGGCCAAAACATCCGAATATTTAGACATTTATCATAAATTATACTTTTGTCCAAATATTCCAAAATTTACAGGGTATACTCCTGTTATGTACATGTACTCCTAATAAAAATTTTACAAATTTTGGAATTAACCACAAGGAGTTATAAGAGTTTACTTTTAAAATAGTCTTTTCCCATAAAATCCATAACTCTTAATCTATACATCCAAAAATCGCCATCTTTGGACACAATATAGAAAACTCATCAAATTATCATTTCAAAATTTTCCAGAATTTTTGAGGGTCAGAAAAATTACGAAACTGCAAATGGATTTTCACCCGCCATGCGGTAATCAACGTAGACAGATCATTTCCATAATTTAATAAGGAATGAATACGAAAGATCATTCACCATGCATGCGGTAGTCCACATAGACATGTTATTCCAACAGAATAATAAAGAATGGAATAACAGAAGAATTCACCGTACACGCTTGAGAATCACCGCATGCGGTGATATTCCCAATGAGAATAATAATAAAAATGGAACCGTGTCCTGCGTAATCCGCATGCATGAACGATATTCCAAATGTAATAATAAAGAATGGAATAACAATAGAATTCACGGGCATGCGATAGACCGCACATGCATACGAGTTATTCCAATGTAATAATAAAGAATGGAACCAAAGTTATCGTAATCCGCATGCATATGATATTCCAACATAATAATAAAGAATGGAATAATGAAGAATTTCACCATATATATCTTGAGTCCGCACGTATCTGAGTTATTCCAATGAATAATAAGGAATGGAATAACACTAGCTCTCTTCATGAATACGAAAGAAATAATATCCTTTACCTTAGAAGAAATCTGGATACTGGAATAGTGAAGTAGCAGACTTCTCTTCTTCTTTCTCTCTATAATAATTGCTCTATAGATTTACTGAATTGGTGAGAAATGAAGGAAGAATAAGCTTCTATTTATAGGAAAATATAGTTTCGATAATTACACGTTTTGGGGCTCGAAATATTACATTATAATACCTTCCTCTTTTTCTTCATTTTTAATTTAGTCCTGCAAGTATTATCAAACTTGCACCACCTCCCCTAATAGTAAATAATGTGAATCAATAGTTCAATCATGTGAATCAATAGTTATAATTATGTGAAAATACGAATTATAGTATAGTACCTCCATCTATATCTCCATTTTTAACTTAGTCATGGAAGTATTATCAATCTTGCACCACCTCCCTTAATAGTACATGAATGTGAATCAATAGTACACACATGTGAACAAATAGTTATAATCATGTGAATTAATAGCAATTAATTTCTCATTTATTCGATTAATTACCCGATTGGTCAATATAACCTCTAGACATCAATTACTATCGAAATAAATATCGATTTCCACTAACACTAACAATCCCAACACAATGAAAATATTTTTCTCAAAAATTTTATTTTTGAAATTTTGAAGTTTGACTTTTTCCAAAAAAGTCAACTATTGACTTTTTTGACCAAAAAGTCAACCCCGACAAATTTTGTGTTTATAGTCTATTTCTATTAATTTCTTCGTTTCGGACTCAAAATATCACGTCCGCGTCTCCAAATTCAACTCCGAACTCAAATTCGATTTTTAATAACATTCATCATTAATATTATAACTCACAATATTTAACAATCAGGTCGTTCCCAGGAAAGAGGGGGCTTTTCGATAAGGATTTCTCCTTATTGGCGCGCAATTAGGTGACCAAACTTCTCCTTGACAGAACTTCTAGACATTGTCAATATTGCAAATAATAATATGAAGAAATTTGTCATTTCAATTATTAATTTAATAATATCTAAAATATTATGCAGATGATACTATGACAATAATTGAATCAATAATATGAGAGATATGATGCATCAATTATTGTAGCAATAATTGAGTATATCTGAGTGACTTCTCACATAAGCATCAATAATCAATACCGTGTGCTACTATGCAACCACGCCAGACATCGTTCTTTTTACTTTACTCTAGGTTATTTTATGACAACTTGCTTACTTTGAAAATTTTTCGCATATCACCCTTAACTTTAAACTTTTATCAATTTAACTATTTACCAAAATAGAAAAATTGAATAATTTTATTTCATAAAATTCGGGATATCACAATATCCATCATGTATATCCACATAAAATAAATATTTCCTTATCATATAAATCAATAAATAATTATTCACAAATAATATTACGTAATCACAATAATAATGACCAAAGCCGTTCCTGAAAAGTGGGGGCTTTTCGATAAGGATTTCTCCTTCTTCATGCCGCAATTAGGTGACCAAACCTCTCATTGACAGAACTTTCTAGACATTGCCAATAATGCTATCTAATAATATTATTCAGATAATATGAATTATTGATATGATAATGGGAAATACTATGCAGTTGACAATTATTGAAACAATAATAATATAAAATATCAACGCAGACAATTATTGAATCAATAAAATAAAATATTGAACAAAGAATTCTCGTAACAATTATTGAGTAGTGCCTTTTTACGTAAGAATCAATAATTCAAAATATTGTGTAATATCTGCAGTGCTACTCTTGTGCAACCACACGACATTCGTATTTTAACCACCAAGTATTCCAACAGTGTTAACGGTAACAACTATGTCGTTATTTATAAAAACTTAAACTTGTCATTTTCTTCATCCGACAGTTATTCTGTTATGGGGCCCACAAATGGTTGCGCCGTCGTACAAATATTCCCCGACAACAGGAATATTCCACCACCAAACGAATATTCCTCGACAAAAATGAATATTTTATAACCACTTACTTATTTTGCAAAATTTTCACATTTCACCCATAACCAAAGTATTATATCAAATTATCACCTTACTATTTCAAGATAATTAATAGAGAAAATTTAATTTTATTTATAATAAGTTGAGGTCTTACATCAGGCCTATGCACAAGTACCAAAAAAAAGTAAAAGTATGAACAAAGCAATAACTGGAAGAATATAATTCATTATTTCATCCCCATGAATAACTGGTATGCAGTTTCTCTTTGAAAACCAATACTTGCAATAAAAAAATGCTTGCTTACTATAGGCAAGAAAATTTCAAATTTTAGATTTTTAAACATAAATGTTGGGCAAACTAAAGGCAACAACTTCAAGAAAACTAAAATTTACAAATATGATCAAGCCCAGAGATTTCTAAAGAAACCTGAAAATATATCTAAATTTTTCAAAATATTATGGTTTATCCATACAAGGTGCAACTTACAAGAGCATTTTCTTCAGTATAACACCCTTTTGAAACCTTAACTTAGTAGTTTTCCATGTGTCGCTAGTTCAGTGTACATCTTTAAGGAAGCCTTCAAGAAATCTGACATGGAATCTAAAATAGAAAAGAAGCATGTCTGAAATCCATTCAAAATGACTTTCTTCGTCTCTTGCATGCTATCATGGTATTTTTCCTTTTCTGCGTCAAGCCTATTCCTGAACATATCCAATACACCTTTCTTCTCTGCAAAGCACTTAGCCTGATGTCACACATCTAACTCAACCTTTTGTTCAAAAAGCTTCATCTCCAGGATTTTTTTCTTTGCCTTCTTAAATACTATAACCCGTTTGTCAAGTTCCATAACAAGGCCATCAAGCTTCCTCTTTTGTTGTTGTTCCACTCCTTGTAGAAACCACAAATCTTTGATTTCACTCCTAAAGCTTTTCATAGCATATCCTATAGCTTCATAAGGCAACTTCTCCATGGAAGCTAACCAATCATGACAGATTGAGAGCTGTTGTGGCACATTGATTTTGCAATGTGGAACTGATATATCGCCAAAGTAAGATTCATTTTCTAGAGCTCTGAACATGGATAGCCATAGTACACCCAACTTGTAAAGGATGACAACAAGGATTCTTTCGTTGACTACTAGTTCATCCGGGTGTGAGAGAAATTGGAGTACTTTTGAGGGGGGTAAGTATCAACTATCACGTATATACTAACTAGTAAGTGATTGTGGTTTATTAAGTAAAATCTAATATAAATATATATATATATATATTTTTTTTTTTTAAATTTCATTTTTTGTAGATTCATACAAAGAAACTGGATAGACTAGACGCAACAAGGTTGAACAATCTAGTCTATGTCCAATTTAATGCAAGGCTTAACAAAAAAAAAGGGAGAAATATATGAAAGTAGATGTGCTACTAGCAAGTGATGCTTCAAAAGCGTAAGGATGGATTGTTGAAGGTGGTGATTAAGAAGTTAAAGGTTGTTCGGGCCTTACTTGGGAGGCGGTTGGTGAAGTATCAAGAGCGGATTGTGTGAGATCCCAAATTTTATGAAATAAAAGTATTCAATTTTCTTATAATTATTATTTTATTTAGTAAATGGTTAAATTGAGAAAGGGTTAAAGTTAAGGGTGATATTTGAAAATTTTACAAAGTAAGCAAGTTGTTATTCGTTGTGTCGGGGAATAATCAATTGGTCGGGGAATATTCGTTTTTATAGAGAATATTCGTTCGATAACATAATCATTGGTGGACCCCCCAACGGAAGTATTGTCATATTTAGAAAACGACAGATTTATCTTTTATTAAAAATAACGGCGAAAGTGTTACCAAGTTAAAATCTGTTGAACTACCCTAGCGTAGTAAAGTACAATAATACGGCGTGGTTGCATAGTAGCACACCATATTAATTATTGATGCTTACGTGAGAAGTCACTCAGTTATACTCAATTATTGTTACAATAATTGCTGCATCATATCTCTCATATTATTGATTCAATTATTGTCACAGTATCATCTGCATAATATGATATATTCTTAAATCAATAATTGAGATGACAAAGTTATTTATATTATTATATGCAATATTGATAATGTCTAGAAGTTCTGTCAAGGAGAGGTTTGGTCACCTAATTGCGCGCCAATAAGGAGAAATCCTTATCGGAAAGCCCCCTCTTTCCTGGGAACGACCTGGTTGTTAAATATTGTGAGTTACAATATTAATGATGAATATGTTCGTGTTGATTAAAGATGAAATTGATAGTTCCATTGTGTTGGGATTATTAGTGTTAGTGGAAACCGACATTTATTTCGATAATAATTGATATTTGGAAGTTATATTGACCAATCGGGTAATTAATCGGATAAATGAGCAATTAATTGCTATTAATTCACATGATTATAACTATTTGTTCACATATGTGTACTATTGAATCACATTCATTTACTATTAGGGGAGTTGGTGCAAGTTTGATAATACTTGCATGACTAAGTTAAAAATGGAGGTATAGATGAAGGTACTATACTATAATTAATTTTTTCACATGTTTAGAACTATTGAGTCACATGATTTACTATTGATTCACATGATTTACTATTAGGGGAGGTGGTGCAAGTTTGATAATACTTGCATGACTAAATTAAAAATGAAAAAAAAGATGAAGGTATTATACTGTAATATTTCGAGCCCCAAAATGTGCAATTATGGAAACTATATTTTCCTATAAATAGTAGCTCATTCCTTCATTATTTTTCACCAATTCACTAAAGCTATAGAGCAATTATTATAGAGAGAAATTATAGAGAGAAAAAAGAAGAGAAGTCTGCTACCTCACAATTCCAAAGATCCGCTTTTCTTCTAAGGTAATGGATATTATTATTATAGTAAGGGGTTTTATTCTTTCATATTCATGAAGAGAGTTATTTTCTTTCAATACTCGTAAGGGTTCTTATTCCATTCTTTATTATTATGTTGGAATAACCTTGCCTCATGCAAAGTCTTTGCATACATGGTGAAATTCTTCTGTTATTCCATTCTTTATTATTCTGTTGGAATAACCTGTCTGTGTGGTCTATCGCATGCCTGGTGAATTCTGTTGTTATTCAACTCTTTATTATTCTGTTGGAATATCCTGTCTGTGTGGATTACGCATGACCTGGTTCCATTCTTTATTATTCTATTGGAATATCCTGTCTGTGCGGATTACGCATGACCTGTTTCCATTTTTTATTATTCTATTGGAATAACTTGTCTGTGCGGTCTATCGCATGCACGCCGTGAATTTTTCATTATTCCATTCTTTATTATTCGTGGAATAACCATTCATGTGGATTACCACATGCATGGTGAATGATCCTTCGTATTCATTCTTTATTAAATTGTGGAAATGATCTGTCTACATGGATTACCGCATGGCGGGTTAAAATCCATTTGTAATTTCGTATATTCTATTATACTCGTATGAGATATCATTTCTTTTGTAGTCGTCATGGAATATCATTTTCTTTGGTATTTTTTTACGAGTTACTATTTATGGGTTACTATTCACCCGGTTACTATCCACTCTAGTATTATCCACTCGGGTATTCGGGGCACTTTTAGGTAATGGGAGTACTATTCACGATTACTATTCATAGGTTACTATTCACCCAAATTACTATTCACCCAAATATTATTCACTTTCGGGTATTTGGGGTACTTTTTATCTTAGGGAGTACTATTCACGAGGTACTATTCTCGAAGTACTATTCATAGGGTACTATCATGGGTACTATTTACCCAAAAATATATTTCTTTTCCGTCCAAATTATTTTTGGTACATGAATATTATTCTTGAATTTTACTCCACAAAGCAAAGATGTCGTGTTGACAATTTGGATATTTTAAACTCGGATAAATTTAAAGTCTTTAATATTTATCCTTGATTTCGTTGATTAATGCTTATATCATTGTCATTATCCTCATGCTTATATTATGATGAAAGTCATCTTTGCTTACGTGCAAAGATGGATCGTTGATTATTAGTTTCTATTTGTATATCTTTGGCTTACGTGCAAAGATGGATACTGATTATTAGTTTTACAATTGTATATCTTTGGATTACGTGCAAAGATGGACTGTTGATTATTGGTTTTACAGTTGTATATCTTTGGCTTACGTGCAAAGATAAACTATTGATTGATGAGTATCTTTGGCTTATGTGCATAGATGAACTATTTTTTGGTATGATTATGACCAGGGATCATTCGGCATAATCATGACCCGTAATATTATAGATAATGTGGTAAAAGTCCTCATTGGCCCGTAGTGCATTGATGGATAGTTATTGGTATGATTATAAACAAGGATTATTTGGTATAATCATGAACATTGATGATTACATGAATATCCTTGGCTGTAGTGCAGGGATGATTCGATGATGTGGATTATTTATTAAGCTGAGTCTCAGCGATAACATATTGATTATACACTTTTAATTCGTAAAAGATAGTAGATATCATGCTCTACTTGACTCTTCTAAAATACAGTTGTATGTCTTTGGCCTGTAGTGCAAAGATGAATTTTTAATGAATATCTTTGGCCGTAGTGCAAAGATGAATTTATTAGTATGATTATGAGCAGAAATTGTGATTTGGTATTACTATGATTTTTGATGTTTCAGGTGAAGATAGGTGATGAAAATTATCTTCGTCCTGGGGGCGAAGAGGAATTTAGAATCAGAATTATGATTATGAGTTATTCATATGATTGTGGACAAGAATTGTTGATTGATGTTACAGGGATAAAACATTATTGGTGGACTTTTAACATGGAGAAAATAATAGACCTGATGGTCTATTTGACTCTTCTAATGGATTGCTCGTTTCGCTGCAATTATGGTTGAAAAGTTTTATCATCTATTCTAAATCTCTGATTTATTACTGAGGAAGGCTATTGATGATGTAAATTATCTTTAGTCGTGATATTCTTTACTGGGCTAGTTGTGCTCACCCTTTTTGCTTCACAATTCCTTTCAGGTAATAAGAGTGTAGCTGGGTCGAGCGGGGGTAACAAGAGAATAGAACGGCGGTTTATAGCTGTTGAGATTTTCCCTAAATAGTATTGGAATAATTTTATTGAGAACTTTAGATAAGTGTGCCGTATTGTATACGTTATTTGATATTTAATTTTGGTGAACCGAATAGGGTGAGGTGAACCCAACTTTGGAAGGGTGTTTTACCACTATCATACAAGATGTCTAAAGACATACAACCTCGTGTTTGAAAGTAGTATGCACACAAGCCGATCATGTTTGATGATAAAGCATATACTTTGTAACAATCTTATTCATTTATTAATAAAAAAATATTAATTTATTAAAGGTTTTTAATTATCTACATGATGCTGTTTTATAATATGTGATAAACCCATAGTTTTAAGAAATGCTTTTAGAATAATGATGATGATCATTCTAATGAGATCTAAATTCTTAGAAAGCTTAAAACTAAAATAGTTCTCAATCGGTGGATTACTAAATTGGGGATTAGTGAATCTGGATAGATTGGTACATACGTTGCTTGCTCATTGGATGAGGATAATTGATCTCATGATCATTTGTGTGGAGACACTAAAGCAAGTATGTAGGTGCTTATTAGAGAATAAGTACACTGAATGTGGCTCGCTAAGGAATACCTAATGGAGTTTTACTTGTCTCATCGATAGAATTCTCAGTAGTGATAGTAATCTGAAGTGATCCTTGGACTTGAGATCATCATAGTATCTTGTGTATGATTAGTTATACTTTGACTTATTCCTTAAGACCCTTAGGGTATATCAAAGGGTATGCTTGGGTATAATAAGTTGTACATAGAGATAATGTATGATCATAAAGAATCTACCACTTCTAGTAAAAGAAGAGAAATGTCCTATGTGATTCGATAAATGACAACCCAAAGAGTCCTTGGCAATGAGTAATAAAATTAGAAAGGAATTTCTAATTTGTATTATTTAAAGTTGTGCATTTAAGAGTCGAAATACATATAATTAAATAAAATAAGACTTGACAGTAATTCCATGTCTTATATTTAATTGAGACATTGTATGGTGGAAGGATTGAATTGTACGGTAACTATTTACTCAAAGGTTTTTTATGATTAATGTTGAAATATATATTATCTGGAAAGTCGTTGATCGCTAGGGAGACTTATCCCTATTGTAGAATAAATATTATTTATTTAAATAAATTAATCATTTAATTTATTAATTTAAATAAGATTAGAATTGTTCTAATTGATTTATTCACAACCGGTTTAATATGGAGAACCTAAAGGGTCACACCATAAAAGGAAGAATAATTATTTAAGAAGTTAATGGCATACTCGTAATAATATGTTAAGTATATTTAATTTAATCTATAGTGATAGAATAAATTAAATAACTTAATATTTATTATTTAATATTTTAGAAATATTAAATATAAATTAATAAGAGTACTCTTATTAATATTATTACAATTATTATTATTTTAATTTCTAAAAGAGTTTAGGAATTAATTTAATATAAGTACTTTAATTTATTCCTAATAGGATTAGGAGGAAAATTAGTTAAAGAAGTTTAATTAATTATCCCTAATAAGATTAGGGAGCACATTTAATTAAAAGAATTTAATTAAATAAATAGTACCTTATTTTAATTAAATAGGGTTAAGTGATATCTTTATATAAGAGGAGTCTTATATCGTATATCAACATATGCAATTCCAATAGTTTGAGAGTACATTTTTTTTCTATCAGAGATAGAAAAACTAGGGTTTTGCCAAATACCCATCTTCATGAATCCTTTTTCTTCCTTCGTGGATCACCTCTAGAGGCCAAACACTTGGGTGGCTAACGTTGATCAAAGGAAGGAACCAAACCCGGTGAATTCAAGTTGAACGCGAAAGGATTTGGAGGTGAATTTGTACCTGAGGAAGCTCGTATCTTCAAGGGTATGATTCTTATTCTTTGTATTTTCGTTTAATTAATAATTATGCATAAAGGATGATCCGGGTATATAGTTTGTAAAATTTTAAAATTCTGATTTTTCACGTTTTCGCTTATTTTATGCAATTTGATTGCGTTCATGAATATTACAAATTAAACCTAACAGTGGCATTAGAGTCAAACCTTTATGCAAATTATTAATTATTTTTTAATTTGATATGTATATTGATATGTGTTTAGAATAATTTAATTGGGCATAATTTGTTGTATAAAATTTATTTTAAAAAAATAAAAAAAAATCGCAAATTCGGATTATTATGTTGCAGAATCACGTTTTTTCAAAAAGAAATACCATCCTGTTTCTTGAAGTTGACTCATATTTGGAAGCTTTCATTAATATATATATATATATATATATATATATATATATATATGATTAATATATATATAATAACGATTTCTATATATAATCTGTAAGGACACGTGAATATCTTAGATTTCACAGGATGGGAGTATCTTTTGATAATTATTAAGATAATAATAGTTATATATATTCATATATATATATATATATATATATATATATATTATTCTTAAGGAAAATATATGACATTGTACCGTGTATTACACAATCGACTATGACGACAGTTTTTTGAGCTATAGCGACGGTTTCACCACCGTCATAGTTATTCTCGAGCTATGTGGCAATTTACCATCGCCATAGTCCAAAAATTGTCGCCATAGCCTTCTCTTGTGTAATACATAAGATTAATATATATATACATATAACCCTATTCTTAATTATTTTATTATTAAAATAAAAGTTTATTTTAATATTAAAATATAAAGTTTATTTTAATTTTAAAATTAAATTTCATGCTAACTAATTAGAGTTGGAATTGGATTCCATGATAACTAATTGGAGTTGAAATTGGATTCTATGTTTCCTTAAATAAAAGAGTTTATTTAGATATGAAATAAGATTTCATATTATTCAAAATAAAGGAGTTTATTTGTGAATAGGAAAGAGAATCCGTATTTCAAATAAAGGAGTTTATTTAGATATGAAATAAGATTTCATATTATTCAAAATAAAGGAGTTTATTTGTGAATATGAAAGAAAATCCGTGTTTCCTTTAATAAATGTTTTTTAACTTGAATTGAATTCCATAATTAATTAAAATAAATGAGTTTATTTTTATTAAAGATTTTGATTAAAATAAAATAGTTTATTTTATTCAAAATTGGATAAATTAAAATAAAAGAGGTTTATTTTGATTTAAATTTGGATTAAAATGAAGGAGTTTATTTTGATTCAAAATTAGATTTTATACTAACTAAATTTGCCCATTAAATGATATCAATATATATATTGAATGTTTATTATTCATGAGATGAATATTATTTATTGATGCGTATGGTGATGTGTATGATAATAAATGGAATTGATTATGGACTATTGACCCGATGTGATTGGATTTTATTTTAGTTAATGCATTTAATATATGAGTTTTTATTAAATGGGGTCTCATGCGACCTCGCCTTCTCTAATTTTTTCTTAATGTAAATTCTATCTTCCTCTTATGTACTTCCCCTTGACTGATCAAGGTTTCTATTTATTTTAAAATAGTTTTATAATAGGAATAGTTAGAATTAATTTTGAAGAATTAGAGATCAAGGGGCAAGGTATGAGACCCCAAATTTTATGAATAAAGATTTAAATTTCTCGAAATATTTTTTTTGAATATTATGGTGTGGATTTGATATAATATTATAGTTGTGGGTAATATTTATAAATTTTGCAAAGTATGCAAGTTGTTATATTGTATTCGATTGATCGGGGAATATTCTTTGTGTCGGGGAATATTCGTACAACGACACAATCATTGGTGGACCCCACAACGGAATTATTATCGGATTGAGAAAACGACAAAAATATTTTTATGAAAATAACGGCAAAAGTTTTACCGTTAATTGTTGAAACACCCTTGTTAAAAAATACGATGTCTGGCGTGGTTGCATAGTAGCACTACCTGTATTGATTATTGATGCGTAATCGAGAAGTCACTCGGTTTTGTTTAATTATTACTACATGGAATTATCAGATAAGATCTCACGTTATTTGATTCAATTATTGTCGATATTTTATGTATTATTAAATCAATAATTGAGATAACAAAGTTATTAATATTATTATTTGCAATATTAACGATGTCTAGAAGTTCTGTCAAAGAGAGGTTTGGTCACCTAATTACGCGCCAATAGGGAGAAATCATTATTGGAAAGCCCCAACTTTCTTGGGAACGACCTGGTCGATTAATATTATGAATTATAATAATGGTGATAAATATTGTTAAAATTATTAAGGTGATTTTTATGAAGTATTTGTTGTATTTATGGACCCCCATTAATCTGGGAAGTCACATAAGTTTATATATATATATATATTATATATAAATTTTGTTTTATTATTATTATTAATGTAATAAAACAGAAAACTTTTTATATAAAATAGAATACTTTTATAAAGTTATTTGTTTTATTTGATTATAAATAGAATATATTATATTTTATTATGCATAGTGTTTGTATAGTGCCTGTATAGTAAAATATTTTTAAATAAAACAGAATACTTTTATAAAGTTATTTATTTTATTTGATTATAAATAGAATATATTATATTTTATTATGCATAGTGTTTGCATAGTACCTGCATAGTGCTTGCATAGAGTTTAAAAAAGCTTTGAGCGTAAAAAACAGTATAAGTTTTCTTCAAGAATATCCTCGCCCTATCAGTCGGAATACTCTTCTTTTTAAGGTAAGGTATATTATTTGTTGTACTCGTAAGGGGTATTATTTCTTTCATATTCATGAAGAGAGCTATTATTATTCCATTCCTTATTATTCTCATTAAAATAATCAGATCATGCTGACTCACCGCATATATGGTAAAATTCTTACATTATTCCATTCTTTATTATTATGTTGTAATAACTTTTGTCTATGCGAAGTGCCGTATACATGGTGAAATTCTTCTCATTATTCCATTCTTTATTATTATGTTGAATAACTCAATACATGCGAAGTACCGCATACATGGTGAAATTATTCTATTATTCAATTCTTTATTATTTTGTCGTATATCACGTCTGCGTGCGCCACGCATGACCGTTTCCATTATTTATTATTCGCTGGAATAACTCCGTGCATGCGATCTATCATCGCATACATGGTGAAATTCTTCCATTATTCCATTATTTATTATTTTGTTGAATATCCTCCATGCGTAAGCGCTAACTGCATTTGACTAGTTCCATTATTTATTATTCTGTTAGAATAACTCGCTCTATGTGGATTACCACACGTATGGTGAATGATCCTTTGTATTCATTCCTTATTAAATTGTGGAAATGATCTGTCATGTGGATTACCGTATGGCGCGTAAAATCCATTTGCGCTTTCATATATTCTATTATACTCAACAAGTTAAAGTTTTGGCTTCTATACTCCATGAAATTAGTAGAATATCATGGATATTTGCGTTCATCCAAAGATCTTTTCATGGAAATATTCTTCTGAGCATTCTTGAATTTTACCCCACAAAGAAATATCATGTTGACAATTTAGACGTTATTGAGTTCAGGATAAATTAACTTATAAATCCTTAAAATTTATTCATGAACTTGTTTTATTGAATTGTCATCATCCTCATGCTTATATTATGTTGAAAGTCATCCGGCTTTGTAGTGCGTAGATGGACTTGGTATGATTATGACCGTGGATTATTCTTAGATAATCATGGCCGTAATGTTACAAATGATGTGGTAAAGTCCTCATTTGCCCGTAGTGCATTGATGGACAATTTTTGGTATGATTATGGCTATGGATTCTCTTCGGCCAAGGGTGCAAAGATGAATTATTTTATGGCATAATCAGATGAGCTGATGAAAACACGATTATCTTTGGCCCGTAGTGCATGGATAATTTGTGGTCGTGATACTAAATAATATCCTCGGCCGTAGAGCGGGGGATGATTTGATGATGTGGATTATTTTTAAGGTGAGTCTCAAATGATAAAAGTGATGAAAAACCTTTTAAAGCATAGAAGATAGTAGATTTTATTCTCTACTGACTCTTCTAATGGATTACTTGTTCATTGCAGCTTAAACTTGATGTTTGTTATATTTTATCGGTTTAACATCATTGAAGGCTAACGATAATTTATTCTCGCATATCTTAGTCATAATATTTTCTTCTTGGGCTAGTTGAGCTCACCCTTTTGCTTTCATTATTCTCTTCAAAAATGAGAACGTAGCAAGGACTAGTCGGGGAATGGAGTGACGGTCCAGATGATAGCATTAGTAGTCCTCACTATTCTATGAAATAATGTGATAATAAATGTATTAAGGACTTATTTTGAGTTTGAATACTGTCTAGAAGACAATATTCATATTAAAACTCACAGCACATGTTATATATTTAAGGTTGTATTTGTATTCTCAGACTATGTATTTGGCGACTCGTAATAGGTGATGTATACCTATTTTGGGGGCGCCACAAATTAATATCAAAGCTTAGGGATATGATCCTTGGCTGAGATGTGAGCCAAGAACTAGGAGGGGAGAGACAGGAAATTCCTTCGCTAGTATGACCTACCTAGGTTTATTTGGTATTTAATTAGTCAGTCAGAGTATAGGGATAATATGTGATATGTCAATTGACCCTTATTTTGAAACTATATTCAGATGTTGTGAATAGGGCTCAGTTATTGGAGCGCGATAATGAGTCAGCACAACCAAAAGGTAACGACCAACAACACGATAATAATCGCATCTCAAGTGGCACCAAACCATCTAACAATGATAACCATCGTGGGGAAATTATCATGCCAAGAATGGTAACCACTTCGGTGGTAATCATGGCCAAGATAATAGGAGTGGAAATTTCAAGAAAAGAAGGTTCAATAATGATGGAAAGACAGCAGCATCAACACCCGTTTCAAAGTAAGAAGAACGACCACCGGTCGTATGTTTCAAATGCGGACAAGAAGGACACATCCGTCCAAACTGTACGCAGCAATCCAAAGCGTGTTTTAATTGCGGAAGAGAAGGGCACCTAGCTCGATTTTGTTGTGTAGTGAAGTCAAGTCCAGCTGGGATAGTGATGCCAAAGGATGTCTCAGACAAGTCAAAGCCGGTAGTTTATGTAAGACCCCAGCTTTTATAAATAAAGATGAATTTTTTTATAAATATTATTTTTGAATATTATGGAATAAATTTGATATAATGTTATAGTTGTGGGTAATATTTATAAATTTTGCAAAGTAAGCAAGTTGTTATAAAATATTCGTTTGGTCGGGGAATATTCTTTTTGTCGGGGAATATTTGTACGACGACTCAATCAATCATCAGGACCCCATTAACGGAAGTATTGTCGTAGTTAAAAATCGACAAAATTATTTTCTATAAAAATAATTGGCAGAGAGGTGTTACCGCTAAAAACCGCTGAACTATCCTAGTAGTAAAAGTACAATGAATACGCCAGTAGTTGTATAGTAGCACACGATATTGATTATTGATGCTTACGTGAGAAGTCACTCAAATATGCTCAATTATTGCTACAGTAATTGCTGCATCATATCTCTTATATTATTGATTCAATTATTATCACAATATCATCTGTATAATATGTTATAGTATTAAATTATTAATTGAGACGACAAGTTATAAATGATTAATAATTATTGAAAGATTAAATATGTGTTGATTAAAAATAAAATGATTTGTGGTAATATTTATTCAATCTTTGATGTATATAAAGAGTCTCATTATGAGACGTTTGTGGTAAGTTTGATTATTTTATGGGGCCCATATGTCATCATCTAAGAGTCCTTCAATCAATAGTATTTACCTTCGTCGATAGTAATTA
This sequence comes from Panax quinquefolius, assembly GCA_020205615.1. NCBI lineage: Eukaryota > Viridiplantae > Streptophyta > Magnoliopsida > Apiales > Araliaceae > Panax > Panax quinquefolius. The sequence continues at coordinate 47,013,956 of CM035155.1, read as the reverse complement.
CCTTTGTGAATAGTAATTACCTTTGTGAATAGTAATTACCTTCACAATCGATAGTATTTACCTTCAATCAATTGTAATTACCTTCTTCAATAGTAATTACCTTCGTCAATAGTAATTACCCCTTCTCGCAAATAGTAGTAGTTGTCCTTCAATATTACCAAGAGTTAACTCGCCTCTTGTTCCAAGGGTTAATTACGCCATGAAATAGTAGTTGTCTCTTCAATATTACCAAGAGTCATTTTGACCCTTCGTTAAGACCAAGAGCCACCCTCGCTTTTTTCTATAAATAGAAAGCTCATTCCTTCATTATTTCTTACGAATTCACCGAAACTCTGAGAGAGAAACTATAGAGAGAAAGAAGAAAAGTATTTTGCTACTTCACTTTTCCAATATTCAAATTTTCTAAGGTAAGGGATATTATTTGTTGTACCCGTAAGGGTGTTATTCTTTCTTATTCACGAAGAGAACTTATGTTATTCCATTCTTTATTATTCGCATTGGAATAACTCGTAAAAAGTGGCATACCCTATATACATGACTCGTATATGCTAATACCCTATACTTGGTGAAATCCTTATATTATTCCATTCTTATTTATTACATTGGAATAACTCAGATATGCTGGAATCCCTATACTTGGTGACATTATTCTATTATTTTATTATTCCGTTGGAACATCCTGTCTGTGCTTTACGCCGGACCTAGTTTATGTATTGTCGTATGTTACACGACAGATGTATAATTAAGTTTGTATTTGAATTTATGTACCATGTAAGTGGCGACCCAAGATGGGTGACGTATACCATATTTTGGGGGCGTCACAGTTTAAGTAAGAGCGTTTGTCGAGGAACCCGAACGAAGTTATCACGGGTAAGTTAATCATAAGCGCTTACGAAGTCTATATCTTATTAGATACCGGTTCTACCCATTCTTTTATCTCTCTTGCTTGCGCTCAACGTTTAAATATTACCCCAGAGAATTTAGACTTTGACTTATTGGTTGAAACTCGGTTAGGAGAAACCTTCGTTACCTCCACTGTTTATAAATCTTACTGATTCAAATCGACACTTTCACGTTACCTGTCGATCTTATCTCTTTGAAAATACTTGCCTTTGATGTAATTTTAGGAATCGATTGGTTAACTACTCATCATGCTTTTTGTAAGGTTGTTAGCTTTCATATTCCTAACCAACCTGTTATACAAATTCAAGCAACCAAACCACTAAAGTTAATCACTGTTATATCAAGCCATAAGTAAAGAGTCCCGATCCTTTCGTTGTTGACTTCCTTGTGTGTAATGCACCAAAGCTAGACTTTCTGTAGGCGACGTCGTGAATGACGATGGCAAGTTGATAGGTATCGATGTGACGTACTATCCAAGTCTTGGAAGAGAGTCACAGTTTTGAATGATATTTCTATTGTTAATAAATTTCCTGACGTATTCTTGAAGACTTCTTAGCCTACCCCTAGAGCGTGAAATCGAATTTTGTACTGACCTCAGTACAAAACCCCATTTCTAAAACCCTTAAATATTTCTTCAACTAAAACGAACGTAACACGCGCCAAAGACGTTGGCTCGAGCTGTTGAAGATTACAATCGTACCATTCAATACCATCGTGGAAAAGCGAACGTGGTAGCTAACGCGTTGAGTAGAAGATCATATGCATTTACGAGTGCGAATATACGAACTTACATGAAGATAACGAATATACGAGTAGAATCGACTTTAATCGATAAAGTTAAAGCCGCTCAAGCTACATATTCAGAGCTGATGAATGTGAAGAAGAAGGTTCAAGAGGGCGTTATTCTAGAAGTAAGAATCGATGAAGAGAGAAAATCTCAACCCTCGATTTAATTGGCCCATTTGAAATTCTCGATCAAGTAGGAATTGTGGCCTATAGACTCGCTTTACCACCAAGTATGTCGCGTGTTCATAACATTTTTCACGTATCGATGTTACGTAAATATGTGAATGACCCGAACCACGTTATTAAATTAGAACTAGACGAGATAGCAGAAGATTTAACGTATGAGGAGATACGTGTTAAAATCTTGGATAAGAAGGATTGTATTCAACACTCAAACGTTATACCTCAAGAGTTAGAATCTGAAATGAAGTCAAGGTATCCTCATCTCTTCGGCATACCAGGTACATACGTAAATTTTGAGGGCGAAATTTCATAAGAAGGGGAGATTGTGAGACCCCAAATTTTATGAATAAAGATTTAAATTTCTCGAAATAATTTTTTGAATATTATTGTGTGGATTTGATAAAATGTTATAGTTGTGGGTAATATTTATAAATTTTGCAAAGTATGAATGTTGTTATATTATATTCGATTGGTCGGGGAATATTCTTTATGTCAGGGAATATTCGTACAATGGCACAATCATTGGTGGACCCCACAACAGAATTATTGTCGGATTGAGAAAACGACAAAAATATTTTTATGAAAATAACGGCGGAAGTTTTACTGTTAATTGTTGAAACACCCGGTGTTAAAAATGTAAGTTGATCTGCTGTGGTTGCATAGTAGCACACTATATTGATTATTGACGCTTACGTAAGAAGTCACTCAGTTTTGTTCAATTATTGCTACAGTAATTGTTGCATAATATCTCACGTTTTTTGATTCAATTATTGTCGATATTTTATATATTATTAAATCAATAATTGAGATGATAAAGTTATTAATATTATTATTTGCAATATTAACGATGTCTAAAAGTTCTGTCAAGGAGAGGTTTGGTCACCTAATTGCGCGCCAATATGGAGAAATCCTTATTGGAAAGTCCCCTCTTTCTTGGGAACGACCTGGTCGATTAATATTGTGAATTATAATAATGGTGATAAATGTTGTTAAAATTATTAAGGTGATTTTTTGTGACGCCCCCAAAATAGGTATACATCACCCATCTTGAGTTGTCAAATACATGGTACAAAATTCAAATACAATTTAATTATACAACCATCGTGTAAAATACGACAAAACATAAACTAAGAGTTTTAATAAGAATTTTGTTATCTAGACAATATCCACACTCAATGGAGTCCTCATTTCATTTATTGTCACACTATTTAACAGAATATTGAGGACTACTAATACTATCATCTGGACCGTCACTCTATTCCCCGACTAGTCCCGGCTACGTTCTCATTTCTTGAAGAGAACAGTGAAAGAAAGGGTGAGCTCAACTAGCCCAGTAAGAAGTATTATAACTAAGATAATGCAGAATAAATTATCGTTAGCCTTCAACAGTGTTAAACTGATAAAATATAACAAACGTCAAGTTTAACTGCAGCGGAATAAGCAATCCATTAAAAGAGTCAAGTAGAGAATAAAATCTACTATCTTTTATGATTTAAAAGGTTTTTCATCACTTTTATCACTGGGACTCAGCTTAATAAATAATCAACATCATCCCTACACTACGGCAAGGGATATTCGTGTATTCATCAATGGTCATGATCATGCCAACAACTGTCCATCAATGAACTACGGGCCAATGAGGACTTTTACCACATCATTTGTAACATTACGGTCATGATTATACCGATTAATGCCTGGTCATAATCATACCAAGTCCATCTATGCACTACAGGCCACAGATGACTTTTAACATAATATAAACATGAGGATGATGACAATGATATAAGAATTCAATAAAACAAGTTCAAGAATTAACTTATCTAGGAACTAATAACGTCCAAATTGTCAACATGATACTTCTTTGTAGAGTAAAATTTAAGAATGCTTAGAAGAATATTTCCATGAAAAGATACTAGATGAAGCGCAAATATCAAGGATATTCCACTAATTTCATGGAGTATAGAAGTCAAAACTTTAACCAACTGAGTATAATAAAAAATGGAATAACGAAAGAAATCACCAGGCATGCCAAAGACCGTACAGACAGGTTATTCCAACAGAATAATAAATAATGAAACCAGGTCATGCGTAAATACACAAACAGGATATTCCAACCGAATAATAAATAACGAAACCAGTCAAAGTAAATTGCACCGGCGGGGATGTTCCAACAGAATAATAAATAACGGAACCAGGTCATGCGTAAACGCATGACATACGATGATGTTCCAATGTAATAATAAAGAATGGAATAATGTAAGAATTTCACCAAGTATGCGGTACTTCACATGTATACATGTTATTCCAACATAATGATAAAGAATAGAATAATGTAAGAATTTCAAAGAAGTATGCGGTGACTTGCATGATGAGTTATTTCAACATAATGATAAAGAATGGAATAATGTAAGAATTTCACCAAGTATAGGGTAGCCCAGCGATATAGGTTATTTCAATGTAATAATAAAAATGGAATAATGTAAGTTCTCTTCATGAATACTGAAAGAAATAATACCCTTACCTTAGAACAAACCGGATATAGGAGTAGTGAAGTAGCGTTGTATACTTTTCTTCTTTCTCTATAGTTTCTCTCTACAGAGTTTCAATTGAATTCGTAAGAAATAATGAAGGACTTAGCTTCTATTTATAGGAGAATGGACCTAATAAGAACTAATTCATGAACTATCCAGTTGATTTACTTTTAAATGGACGGTCCAGTTGGTTTACTATAAAAATATTCTAATAAAACAAAATCTTTTAATAAAATATAATATATTCTATTTATAATCTAATAAAACGAATAACTTTATAAAAGTATTCTCGCTTTTATATAAAAAAGCTTTTACTATCTGCAAATACTATGCGAGCACTTGTCTGAAACACTATACATAATAAAATATAATATATTCTAATTATTGTCTAATAAAACAAATAACTTTATAAAAGTATTCTGCTTTTATATAAAAAGATTTTACTATGTAAAATACTATGCATAATATAATATAATATATTCTATTTATAGTCTAATAAAACGAATAACTTTATAAAAGTATTCTGTTTTATATAAAAAGCTTTTTTGTTTTATTACATTAATAATACTAATAAAACAAAACTTCATCATCATTATTATAATTCACATTATTAATCGACCAGGTCGTTTCCAGGAAAGAGAGGGCTTTTCAATAAGGATTTCTCCATATTGGCGCGCAATTAGGTGACCAAACCTCTTATTGGCAGAAATTCTAGACATCGTTAATATTGCAAATAATAATATTAATAACACTGTCATCTCAATTATTGATTTAATAATATATAAAATTTTGACAATAATTGAATCAATTAACGTGAGATACTATGCAATAATTACTGAAGCAATAATTGAACAAAACTGAGTGACTTCTCACGTAAGCATCAATAATCAATACCGGTATTACTATGCAACCACGCCAGATTCCTCGTACTTTTTAACACCGGGTGTTTCAACAGTTAACGATAAAACTTTCGCCGTTATTTTCATAAAATATTTTTGTCGTTTTCTCAATCTGACAATAATTCCGTTGTGGGGTCCACCAATGATTGTGCCATTGTACGAACATTCTCTGTTAAAACGAATATTCCCCGACCAATCGAATATTATATAACAAATTTGTACTTTGCAAAATTTATAAATATTACCTACTATAAACATTATATCAAATTCATTCCATAATATTCAAAAATGATATTTATAGAAAATTCATCTTTATTCATAAAAGTTGGGGTCTTACATTTTTATGAAGTATTTGTTGTATTTATGGACCCCCATTAATCTGGGAAGTCACGGAAGTTTATATATATATATATAAATTTTATTTTATTATTATTATTAATGTAATAAAACAGAAAACTTTTTATATAAAACAGAATACTTTTATAAAGTTATTTGTTTTATTTGATTATAAATAAAATATATTATATTTTATTATGCATAGTGTTTGCATAGTGCCTGCATAGTATTTGCATAGTGCCTGCATAGTGTTTGCATAATAAAATCTTTTTATATAAAACATAATACTTTTATAAAGTTATTTGTTTTATTTGATTATAAATAGAATATATTATATTTTATTATGCATAAGCGTTTGCATAGTGCTGCGTAGTATTTGCATAGTAAAAATCTTTTATATAAAATGTAATACTTTTATAAAGTTATTTGTTTTATTAAATTTTAAATTATATATATATATATATGAATATATTATATTTTATTGCATAGTATCCTTTCCATTCTCCTATAAATAAGATGCTTAGTTAGAATTGAAATCACACCAGAAATTCAGAGAATTCTTTTTCTATAATCTTGAGCGTATTTCTTTAGAGTTTAAGAAAGCTTTAAACGTAGAAAATAGTATAAGTTTTCTTCAAGAATATCCTCACCCTATCAGTCGGAATACTCTTCTTTTTAAGGTAAGGTATATTATTTGTTGTACTCGTAAGGGGTATTATTGCTTTCGTATTCATGAAGAGAGCTATTATTATTCCATTCCTTATTATCCTGTTGAAATAATCTGTATACGCGGACTACCGTATATATGGTGAAATTCTTCTGTTATTCCATTCTTTATTATTATGTTGGAATAACTTTGCTCTCATCAAGCACCGCATTACGTGGTGAAATTCTTCATTATTCCATTCTTTATTATTATGTTGAATAACTCATACATCTTGATGTATCACATACATGGTGAAATTCTTCTATTATTTCATTCTTTATTATTACATTTAATATCCTATCTCGTATGCGTTCTGCATGACTGGGTTCCATTATTTATTATTACATTGAATAATACGTATGCATGCGATCTATCGCATACATACGTGGTGAAATTCTTCCATTATTTCATTATTTATTATTCTTTTGGAATATCCTCGTCTCGTATGCTTTTATGACCTAGTTCCATTATTTATTATTACATTGGAATAACCTATCTATGTGGATTACCATACGACGGTGAATGATCCTTTGTATTCATTCCTTATTAAATTGTGGAAATGATTTGTCTACGTGGATTACTGTATGGCGGGCGAAAATCCATTTGCAGTTTCATATATTCTATTATACTTAGTTGGTTAAAGTTTTGGCTTCTATACTCCATGAAATTAGTAGAATATCCTGGATATTTACGTTTCATCCAGTATCTTTTCATGGAAATATTCTTCTGAGCATTCTTGAATTTTACTTCACAAAGAAGTATCATGTTGACAATTTGGACGTTAATGAGTTTAGGATAAATTAATTTATAAATCTTTAAAATTTATTCTTGAACTTGTTTTATTGAATTGTCATCATCCTCATGCTTATATTATGTCGAAAAGTCATCTCAGTGGCTCAGAGTGCATAGATGGACTTGGTATGATTATGACCGAGGGATTATTCGGTATAATCATGACCGTAATGTTACAAATGATGTGGTAAAAGTCCTCATTGGCCGTAGTGCATTTGATGGATGACTTTTGGTATGATTATGGCTATGGATTTTCTTCGACCAAGGTGCAAAGATGAATTGTTTTATGGCATGATCAGGACCATTGATGAAAACACGATTATCTTTGGCCCGTAGTGCATGGATAATTCGTGGTCGTGATACTAAATAATATCCTTGTCCTGTAGTGCAGGGATGATTTGATGATGTGGATTATTTATTAAGCTGAGTCTTAGCGATAAAAGTGATGAAAAATCTTTTAAATCATAGAAGATAGTAGATTTTATTCTCTACTTGACTCTTCGAATGGATTGCTTGTTCCGCTGCAGTTAAACATGATGTTTATTATATTTTATCAGTTTAACACTGTTGAAGGCTAACGATAATTTATTCCGCATTATCTTAGTCATAATATTTCTTACTGGGCTAGTTGAGCTCACCCTTTTTCTTTCATTATTCTCTTCAGGAAATGAGAACGTAGCAGGGACTAGTCGGGGAACGGAGTGACGGTCCAGATGATAACATTTGTAGTCCTCACTATTCTATGAAATAGTGTTATAATAAATGTATTGAGGACTTATTTTGAGTTTGAATACTGTCTAGAAGACAATATTCGTATTAAAACTCACAACACATGTTGTATATTTAAGGTTGTATTTGTATTCTGTACCATGTATTTGGCGACTCAGAATAAGTGATGTATACCTATTTTGGGGGCGTCACATAAGGAGCGCTTGAAGACCCGTTTGTAATGAAGCCTAGGTTTAAATGTAATAGTTATATTTAAATATTAATTCTTGCACCCTTAGGGTTTGAACTTTTGGTTCACTTGGTGGCTCTAGTGAACCAAACTAGAATAAAAGTCCATAATCAATCCGGGTAGAATATAGTATTCTATATGTGCATGCTTATACTATATATATTATATATTATGCAAACATGCTTTGCATGTTAATTAATATGACGCGTATTTTATATATATATATATATATATATATATATATATATATATGTGTGTGTGTGTGTGTGTGTGTGTGTGTGTGTGTGTGCGTGTGCGCTAAACAAGATGAGACAAATTAATAACAAACCCCTCAAATTTTTTATATTAAGTCCTAAGCGTTCAAAGATATTTGGAGTATCAAACGTCGCCTTCTAGCATGATAAAAAATAATAGAGTATTAATTAATTATAATAAGTTTGTTGTGTCACCACAAGGCTTATCTTAATTCTTTAATATGTTAATTTTATCACATTTGATGCTTATAAAGAAAATTGAACAATGTTGTTTTGTTCTGTCACCACAAGGACAATATTTTTCTTTTTTGAATATATGGAGTGTTAGGTTGGACTTAACTTGGATAATTTTGATTCGGATGTGCCTCCACTCGATCAAAATAATCTAAGAGGCAAAATACAAGGAGTCGATAGTTGATGTAATTGTGACAAGAGTTGTCTACCTATTTATTTATATATAGTTTGTTGTGTCACCACAAGGCTATATATATTTGAAATGGGATCCTTATTCTCACTAGCAAATCTTTAATTAGATTTTGCTGAACTATATAAGTGAGGGTAATATAGTTTGATGAAAATAGTGGGAGATACCAATTTAAAACAAGACCTAATTTATTTTGATAATTAATAATAGAATGTATGCTAAAATGTTGTTAATTACAAATTCATTTACATAATTTTACAATGTCTAAATCACTATCACTGCGAAGCATATTAGATGCTAATTAACTGGACCAAATTAAACGGATTGGTTAAGGAATTTGAGAATAGTTCTCACAGCTGAAAAACTATCTTATGTCCTTAATACGCCTATCCCTGTAATAGTTGCAGACAATGCCTTTGAGGAAGACATTGCTACTTTTAGAAAGTGACAAGATGATGCACAGTTGGCTCAATGCATCATGCTCGGATCCATGAGTAACGAGCTTCAGCGTCAGCATGAAACTATGGATGCTCCTACTATACTCCTGCACGTCAAGTAGTTGATGGTGAGGAAAGTATGAGTAATAGATATCAGATATCTAAGGAGCTCTTCCAATTTAGAATGACCAACGACACTACAGTACAGACACAAGTCCTTAACATTATCAATTTGATTGATCAATTAAGACAACGAGTTTTGTCATGGATGGAGAGTTGAGCCATGATTTGATCTTGCACTCACTCCCGAACTCCTTTCACAATTGTTGTGAATTTTTTATATGAACAAGATAGATATCAGCCTCGCTGATTTCCTTAACATGTTGAAAAATGTTGACAGTCACTTTCCAACCAAGAAAGACCACGTCTTACTGGTAGGGGCCAAATGATCTTCTAAAAAGAAGAATAATTCTAAGAAGGTAAATAGAAAGGCAAAAACAAAGGATAATAAGAATAAAACTGATACGGATAGCAAAGGAGTTTACTTCTACTGTAATAAGCCTGGACACTGAAAAGAAACTACGAGAAGTATCTTGTAGAGGCTAACCAGAAGAAGCTTAGTGAAGCTTCGGTTACAATACAATTTTGTTCATGATTTAAAATAAATTTTTCTTTAAGTCAAGGTTCTACTTGGGTATTGGATACCGACTTTGGTTATCATAAATATAGATTTATGAAGGGACCAAGCAAAAGTAGAAAGCTAAACAATGATAAGTAATCCTATATGTGGGAAATGAAGCAAAGGTTGCTGCATTAGCCATAGAAACTTATAGTTTAGCATTGCCTACGGGCAAATCTATTAAGTCAATAAGTTGTTATTGTATTCCAGTTTTCGTTAGAAACATTATTTCCATTTTGTTGTTGGACAATGATATCTTTGGTATTATATTTAAGAACAATTATTGTTCTATTTATAATAATAATGTTTTGTATAGAACTAAAATATTACTTAATGGATTTTGTGTACTTGACTTACGTGAAAATATATTTTGCAAATTGAACAAACTAGTATAAGAAAAGGAGATGATCATTCAAAGAGTTGAATGTGTGTATTTGATGAAATACAAGTTTGAATCATTTTAAAGGTTCAAAGAATTCAGAAGTGAAACAAATTGGCAAAGTATTAAGATTCTTTGATTAGATCAAGGAATAAATAGTTGTGCAATAAGTTTCTAGATCATCTCAAATAGTTTTCTCATAATGGACACCTCCTAATACGCAATAATTGATTGATTATCTAAAATGAAAAATCGTACCTTATTGGATATGGTGCGGTCCATAATAATTTACCGACATTCCAGTATCCTTCTGGGGTAATATCCTAGAAATGGCTGATATCTACGGAAAAGGTAACCTCAAAATCCGACCATAAGACTCCATAAAAGTTATGGACAGGGAGGATTCCTAATCTTAAGTATGTTAAGATAAGGGGTTGTCCAACTTATGTGAAAAGGTTTTAAAGGAATAAGTTTGGGACAAGATTTGACAAGTACATATTTGTGGGATATCCTAAAGTAAGTTTAGGGTATATGTTCTATAATCCTACTTAGCAAAAGGTGTTTGTTACGAAAAACACGATTCCTTCTAAGATAAAGATGTTTATCATTGAAGGGGCTAGTGGGAGGATAATAGATCTTGAAGAGTTCAAGAACCACAAAACACTATAAGTCAAATAAGAGGAACCTGTAGATAGACCTATTATACCACAACCGAATCGTAAATCTAGAATAGTACCAAAGATACCTGGGAGGTATGGATTCATCATAGATGATGATGATGAGGTACGCATCATAGAAGATGATGATCTAGTTACATACGATGAGGTAAGAGTTGTAGACACTTAGAGAAATGAATTGAAGCAAGTTTCTCAAATATGGAACATTCGTTTTGATGAAATAAATCAAAAGAGTTTGATTTTATCATAAATAAGAATGAACCTAGTGTGTACAAAAGGGTCAGTGGGAGCACTATGACATTCCTAATATTATATGTTGATATACTATGGGTAAGGAATGACATACTAATGCTACAATCAGTAAAGATAAAGTTGTCTAAACATTCCTTCATGAATGATTTGGGAAGAGTATCTTAATTGGGGACATAAATCTATACAGATAGATTTAAGAGGATGCTCGACTTAACCCAAAGAACGTATATTCATTTGATGCTAAAGTTGTTTAGCATGGTAAACTCCATGGGATGTCTCATGTTGATGAGCCTTGGAGTGTATCTCTCTTAATAGTCCCCATAGACTCCTAAAAGAGAGATTTCATGAGTAATTATCATGTATACAATGAAATATACGAGACCTGATGTTGATTGGTCATATTCTGGAAAAGATCACTGTAAGACAGTGAAAAACATCTTAAAGTACTTAACCGGCACTAAGGATGTGATCATATTCATGGTGGGTCTTAATTAAAACTAGAGGGCTTAACAGACTCAAATTTTTCAGACAGACCAAGACGACAGAAAATCCATTTTAAGGTAAAGGATTACCTTGAAAAGTGGTACAATGAATTGGAAAGGTTTTAAACAGCAAAGAGTTGTTGGTTTAGTGATAAAGACAAAGTATATAGCTATAAATGAAGCTGCAAGTTGATTGTTTGGATGAAAAGTTCATTACAGAAGTAGGAATAGTTCCTAAGACTCATCTTGGATCTAAACATGTGTTGTGGCACTTTTAATTGATTATAGGAGTCATTGAAAGATGGGAACTCGCTATAGAGATAGTGGACTCTCAAGAACAACATTACATATCCATTTACTGAAGCTTATCTAACAGCAGGATAATCATCACTTAGAGAAGAAGAGTATGAGATACCATGACGATTGGCTTTAGTGCAAGTGGGAGATTGAAAGTAGTATGCACACAAGCCAATCATATTTGATGATAAAGCATATACTTTGTAACAATATTATTCATTTATTAATAAAAAAGTATTAATTTATTAAAGGCTTTTAATTATCTACATGATGTTGTTTTATAATATGTGATAAACCTATAGTTTGAAGCAATGCTTTTAGAATAATGATGATGATCATTCTAATGAGATCTAAATTCTTAGAAATCTTAAAACTAAAATAGTTCCCAATCGTTGGATTACTAAATTGGGGATTAGTGAATCCGGATAGATTGGTACATACGTTGCTTGCTCATTGGATGAGGATGATTGATCTCATGATCATTTGTGTGGAGACACTAATACAAGTATGTAGGTGCTTATTGGAGAATAAGTACACTGAACGTGGCTCGCTAAGGAATACCTAATGGAGTTTTACTTGCCTGTTAATAGGAATTCCTGTAGTGATAGTAGTACAAGTGATCCTTGGACTTGAGATCATCATAGTATCTTGTGTATGATGAGTTATACTTTGACTTATTCCTTAAGACCCTTAGGGTATATCAAAGGGTATGCTTGGGTATAATAAGTTATACATGGAGATAATGTATGATTAATAAAGAATCTACCACTTCTAGTAAAAGAAGAGAAATGTCCTATGTGATTCGATAAATAACAACCTAGTAGTCCTTGGCGGCGTAATGAAATTAGAAAGGAGTTTCTAATTTGCATTATTTGAGTTGTGCATTTAAGAGTCGAAATACATATAATTAAATAAAATAAGACTTGACAGTAATTCCATATCTTATATTTAATATGGACATTGTATGGTGGAAGGATTGAATTGTACGGTAACTATTTACTCAAAGGTTCTTTTATGATTAATGTTGAAATCTATATTATCTGGAAAGTCGTTGATCGCTAGGGAGACTTATCCCTATTGTAGAATAAAGATTATTTATTTAAATAAATTAATCATTTAATTTATTTATTTAAATAAGATTAGAATTGTTCTAATTGATTTATTCACAACCGGTTTAATATGGAGAACCTAAAGGGTCACACCATAAAGGAAGAATAATTATTTAAGAAGTTAATGGCATACTCATAATAATATATGTTAAGTATATTTAATTTAATCTATGATGATAGAATAAATTAAATAGCTTAATATTTATTATTTAATATTTTAGAAATATTAAATATAAATTAATAAGAGGAGTCTTATTAATATTATTACAATTATTATTATTTTAATTTCTAAAAGAGTTTAGAAATTAATTTAATACAAGTACTCTCATTTATTCCTAATAGGATTAAAAGGGAAAATTAGTTAAAGGAGTTTAATTAATTATCCCTAATAAGATTAGGGAGCCCATTTAATTAAAAGAGTTTAATTAAATAAATAATACCTTATTTTAATTAAATAGGGTTAACTGATATCTTTATATAAGAGGAGTCTTATATCAGATATCAACATATGCAATTTCAATAGTTGGAGAGTACGTTCTTTTTCTATGAGAGATAGAAAAACTAGGGTTTTGCCAAATACCCATCTTTATGAATCCTTCTTCTTCCTTGGTGGATCACCTCTAGAGGCCAAATACTTGGGGCTAACGTTGATCAAAGGAAGGAACCAAACCCGGCGGATTCAAGTTAAACGCGAAAGGATTTGGAGGTGAACTTATACCTGAGGAAGCTCGTATTTTCAAGGGTATGATTCTTATTCTTTGTCTTTTCGTTTAATTAATAATTATTCATAAAGGATAATCCAGGTATATAGTTTGTAAAATTTTAAATTTCTGATTTTCCATGTTTCTGCTTATTTTATGCAAATTGATTGCGTTCATGAATATTACAAACCTAACAGTGTTATCATAAGACAGGGTTGTGCACATCCACTTGTTGAGTATATCTACGAGCACTACCTATATGATCTTGGAGTTTTGTTGAATTATAATTTTCAATTGCAGACAGTGGAAATAGTTATATGTAAAGAGAAGACTCACCATTGGAAGAACATGATAGTAATCTTCTCATTTTTCTTTGGGGTCTATTGGGACAACCAAGGATAATTCCGTGGATATATGATATCTATTATAACCTAGACGCATGGCCTCCCATGCACGAAGGTTTTCTTGACCACTTCCCAAAGATTTTAATTTCTAAAACAGTTTTTGACTGTACTTTTATGTAAAGTACCATTGTAAGGTTGTGGTCGAGGCACCATGAGAGTTACATACATTTGTATTAAAACTCACGGTTTAAGCTGTAATCGTATTCTGCACTGAATCGCTCAACAGATTAATATAAATGAAGTTTGTATTTGATTTTTATAATATGATATCTGGCGACTTAGAATGGGTCGTGTGGACCTATTTTGGGGGTGTCACAAATGGTATCAGAGCTTAGGGATATGGTCGCTGACGGAGATGTGAATCTAGAACTAAAAGGGGAGAGACGAGTAATATACTTCGCTAGTGTGTGTGACTTACCTAAGCTGAAATTGTTTACTTGATAAGTTGAAAAATTATGATATGTCAATTAACCTTTGTTTTGAAGGTATATTCTAGGATGATATCTGAAATACAGGAGATGAGCAATGGGAAAATCATGATACAGAGGAAATAACCGGGAAGGTACAATCCGAAAAGGAAGTAAGGTATTTTCATCTCTTCGAACTACCAGGTACGTAAATTTCGAGGGCAAAATTTTATAAGGAGGGGAGATTGTGAGATCCCAAATTTTATCAAATGAATGTATTCAATTTTCTTATAATTATTATTTTATTTAGTAAATGGTTAAATTGAGAAAGGGTTAAAGTTAAGGGTGATATTTAAAAATTTTACAATGTAAGAAAGTTGTTATTCGTTGTGTCAGGGAATATTCGATTGGTCGGGGGATATTCGTTTTCACAGAGAATATTCGTTCGACGACATAATCATTGGTGGACCCCCCAATGAAAGTATTGTCGTATTTAAAAAACGATGATTATTTTTTTATTAAAAATAATGGCAAAAGTGTTACTGTTAAAAGCGCTGAACTACCCTAGTAGTAAAAGTACAAATGCGATACTGCTGTGGTTACATAGTAGCACACATTATTGATTATTGAAGCTTACATGAGAAGTCACTCGGTTATACTCAATTATTGCTACGATGAATCACGCATCATATCTCTCATATTATTGATTCAATTATTGTCACAGATTCATCTGCGTAATATGATATATTATTAAATCAATAATTGAGAGACGACAAAGTTATTTATATTATTATTTGCAATATTGACAATGTTTAGAAGTTCTGTCAAGGAGAGGTTTGGTCACCTAATTGCACGTCAATAAGGAGAAATCCTTATCGGAAAGCCCCTCTTTCTTGGGAACGACCTGGTTGTTAAATATTGTGAGTTATAATATTAATGATGAATAAGTTAGTGTTGATTAAAGATGAAATTGATAGTTCCATTGTTGTTGGATTATTAGTGTTAGTGGAAACCGACATTTATTTCGATAATAATTGATATCTAGAAGTTATATTGACCAATCAGGTAATTAATCAGATAAATGAGCAATTAATTGCTATTAATTCACATGATTATAACTATTTATTCACATGTGTGTACTATTGAATCACATTCATTTACTATTAGGGAAGTTGGTGAAAGTTTGATAATACTTACATGACTAAGTTAAAAATGGAGGTATAGATGACGGTACTATACTATAATTAATTTTTTCACATGTTTAGAACTATTGAGTCACATGATTTACTATTGATTCACATGATTTACTATTAGGGGAGGTGGTGCAAGTTTAATAATACTTGCATGACTAAATTAAAAATGAAGGAAAAGATGAAGGTATTATACTGTAATATTTCGAGCCCCAAAATGTGCAATTATGGAAACTATATTTTCCTATAAATAAGCTCATTCCTTCATTATTTTCACCAATTCAAGAAAGCTATAGAAGCAATTATTATAGAGAAATTATAGAGAGAAATTATAGAGAGAGAAGAAGAGAAGTCCGCTACCTCTCACTTATTTCAAGATCCAGCTTTCTTCTAAGGTAAGGGATATTATTATTATAGTAAGGGGTATTATTCTTTCATATTCATGAAGAGAGTTATTTTCTTTCAATACTCGTAAGGTTCTTATTCCATTCTTTATTATTATGTTTGAATAACTTTTATCATCGAAATACCGCATATATGGTGAAATTCTTACATTATTCTATTCTTTATTATTCTCATTGGAATAACTCATGCCATGCGATCTATCGCTTGCCGTGAATTTCGCTTTTTATTCTATTCTTTATTATTCTGTTGGAATAACCTGTTTGTGCGGTTTATCGCATGCCTGATGAATTTTGTTGTTATTCCATTCCTTATTATTTTGTTGGAATATCCTGTCTATGCGGATTACGCATGACCTGGTTCCATTCTTTATTATTACATTGGAATATCCTCATGCATGCGATTACGCATGACTGGTTCCATTCTTTATTATTACATTGGAATAACTTTATGCATGCGATGCATTATCGCGTGCACGTGAATTCTTCTATTATTCCATTCTTTATTATTACATTGGAATAACTCGTTATATATGGATTACCACATGCATGGTAAATGATCTTTCATATTCATTCTTTATTAAATTATGGAAATGATCTGTCTACGTGGATTACCGCATGGCGGGTGAAAATCCATTTGCAGTTTCGTTTATTCTATTATACTCGTATGAGATATCATTTCTTTTGTACTCGTCATGGAATATCATTTTCTTTGGAATTTTTTTATGAATTACTATTCACGGGTTACTATTCACTCTAGTATTATTCACTCGGGTATTCGAGGCACTTTTTATGTCGGAATACTATTCACGGGTTATTATTCACCCAATTTACTATTCACCCAAATATTATTCACTCGGGTATTTGGGGTACTTTTCATGCCGGGGTACTATTCTTAAAGTATTATTCATACGGTACTATTGTGGGGTACTATTTACCCGAAAAATATATTTCTTTTCTGTCCAAATTATTTTTGGTACATGAATATTATTCTTGAATTTTACTCCACAAAGGAGTATCATGTTGACAATTTGGATATTTTTAAACTCTGGATAAATTTAAAGTTTTTAATATTTATCCTTGATTTCATTTGATTAATGCTTATATCGTTGTCATCATCCTCATGCTTATATTATGATGAAAGTCATCTTTGGTTTACGTGCAAAGATGGACTGTTGATTATTGGTTTTAGAGTTGTATATCTTTGGCTTACGTGCAAAGATGGACTGTTGATTATTGGTTTTACAATTGTATATCTTTGGCTTACGTGCAAAGATGGACTATTGATTATTAGTTTCTGATTGTATATCTTTGGCTTACGTCAAAGTTTGATCATTTGTGATTATTGGTTTTACAGTTGTGGGCTTACGTGCAAAGATGAACTATTGATTGATGAGTATATTTGACTTATGTGCATAGATGAACTGTTTATTGGTATGATTATGACTAGGGATCATTCGGTATAATCATGACCCGTAATATTATAGATGATGTGGTAAAAGTCCTCATTGGCCCGTAGTGCATTGATGGATAGTTATTGGTATGATTATAACCAAGGATTATTAGGTATAATTATGACCATTGATGATTACATGAATATCCTTGGCCGTAGTGCAGGGATGATTCAATGATGTGGATTATTTATTAAAATTTGAGTCTCGTGATAACATATTGATTATACACTTTTAATTCGTAAAGATAATAGATATTATGCTTTACTGACTCTTAAAAATACATTTGTATGTCTTTGGCACAGTAGGTGCGTAGATGAATTTTAATGAATATCTTTCTTTGGTGGTAGTGAAGATGAATTTATTAACATGATTATGAAAGGGAATTATGATTTGGTATAACCATGATTTTTTATGTTTCGGTGAAGATAGGTGATGCAAATTATCTTCGCCACAGGTGCGAAGAGGAATTTAGAATCACAATTATGATTATGAGTTATTCATATGATTGTGGGCCGAAATTGTTCTTGGATGTTACGAGGATAAAACATTATTGGTGGAATTTTAACATGGAGAAGATAATAGACACGATGGTCTATTTGACTCTTCTAATGGATTGCTTCGTTCAACGTGTAACTATGGTTGAAAAGTTTTATCATCTACCATATGTTCTAAATCTACGATTTATTACTTGATGAAGGCTATTGATGATGTAAATTATCTTTAGTCATGATATTCTTTACTGGACTAGTTGTGCTCACCCTTTTTGCTTCACAATTCCTTTTAGGTAATAAGAGTGTAGCTGGGTCGAGCGGGGGTAACAGGAGAATAGAACGGCGGTTTATAGCTGTTGAGGTTTTCCCTAAATAGTATGGGAATAATTTTATTGAGAACTTTAGATAAGTGTGTCGTATTGTATACATCATTTGATATTTAATTTTGGTGAACCGAATAGGGTGAAATGAACCCAACTTTGGAAGGGTGTTTTTCCACTATCATACAAGATGTCTAATGACATACAACCTCGTGTTATCATAAGGACGAGGTCAGTACATCCACTTCTTGAGTATATCTACGAGCACTACCTATATATATGATCTTGAGTTTGGTTGAAATATAATTTTCAATTACGATAGTGGAGATAGTTATTGTTAGGTTTGTAATATTCATGTGCATGTGATCAAATTACAAAAAAAAATGCGGGCGCGTAAAATCGAGTTTAAAATTTTTACAAACCATATACCCGGATCACCCTTTATGCATAATTATTAATTAAACGAAAAGATAAAGAATAAATCATACCCTTGAAGATCGAGCTTCCTCGGTACAAGTTCACCTCCAAATCCTTTCGCGTTCAATCTTGAATCCACCGGGTTTGGTTCCTTCCTTTGATCAACGTTAGCCACCCAAATGTTTGGCCTCTAGAGGTGATCCACCAAGGAAGAAGAAAATTCAAGAAGAAGGGTGGTTGGCTAAACCCTAGTTTTTCTATCTCTATAGAAAGGTGTACTTCTCCCTAATTGGAATTATTACGTATGTTGAAAATCAACCACACCCACCCATAATAAGACTCCTCTTATTAGTAGATGTAAAACCCACCTTAACAATTAAGGAATCGGGTTTTATTTAATTAATTAAAAATTCTTTTAATTAATTAAGCTCCCTAATCTTATTAGGGATAATTAATTAAACTCTTTTAACTAATTTTCCTTCCTAATCCAATTAGGAATAAATGAGAGTACTTATATTAAATTAATTTCTAAACTCTTTTAGAAATTAAAATAATAATAATTGTAATAATATTAATAAGACTCCTCTTATTAATTTATATTTAATATTTCTAAAATATTAAATAATAAATATTAAGCTATTTAATTTATTCTATCACCATAGATTAAATTAAATATACTTAACATATTATTACGATTATGCCATTAACTTCTTAAATAATTATTCTTCCTTTTATGGTGTGACCCTTTAAGTTCTCCATATTAAACCTAAGTATGAATAAATCAATTAGAACAATTCTAATCTTATTTAAATAAATAAATTAAACAATTAATTTATTTAAATAAATAATATTTATTCTACAATAGGATAAGCCTCCTAGCGATCAACGACTTTCCGGATAATATAGATTTCAACATTAATCATTAAAGAAGCTTTGAGTAAATAGTTACTCGTCTGAATTCAATCCTTCCACCATACAATGTCCCAATTAAATATAAGACATGGAATTACCACAAGTCTTATTTTATTTAATTATATGTATTTCGATTCTTAAATGCACAACTCCAATAATGCAAATTAGAAACTCCTTTCAAATTTCATTCGCCTTGCCAAGGACTCTTTGGGTTGTCATTTATCGAATCACATAGGACATTTCTTCTTTTTTATTAAGTGGTAGATTCTTTATTGATCATACATTATCTCCATGTACAACTTATTATACCCAAGCATACCTTTGATATACCCTAAGGGTCTTAAGGAATAAGTCAAAGTATAACTCATCATACACAAGATACTATGATGATCTCAAGTCCAAGGATTACTTGTCTTACTATCACTACAGAATTCTATTGATGACAGCAAAATAAAACTCCATTAGGTATTCCTTAGCGAGCCACGCTTCGAAAGAACTTATTCTCTAATAAGCACCTACATACTTGCTTTAGTGTCTCCACACAAATGATCGTGAGATCAATCATCCTCATCCAATGAAAGAACGATGCGTATGTACCCGATCTATCCGGATTTACTAATCCCCAATTTAGTAATCCAACGATTGAGAACTATTTTAGTTTTAAGCTTTCTAAGAATTTAGATCTCATTAGAATGATCATCATCATTATTCTAAAAGCATTGCTTAAAACTATGGGTTTATCACATTATTATAAAGCGACAAAGATCATGTAGATAATTAAAAGCCTTTAATAAATTAATACTTTTTATTAATAAATGAATAAGATTGTTACAAAGTATATGCTTTATCATCAAACATGATTGGCTTGTGTGCATACTACTTTCAATCTCCCACTTGCACTAAAGCCAATCGTCATGGTATCTTATACTCTTCTTCTTTAAGTGACGATTATCCTGCTGTTGGATAAGCTTTAGTTAATGGATATGTAATGTTGTTCTTGAGAGTCCACTATCTCTATAGTGATTTCCTATCTTTCAATGATTCTAATAATCAAATGAAAGTGCCACAACATATGTTTAGATCCAAGATGAGATTTAGGAACTATTTCTAGTTCTGTAATGAACTTTTAATCCAAACAATCAACTTGCAGCTTCATTTATAGCTATATACTTTGTCTTTATCACTAAACCAAGAACTCTTTTCTTTGTTTGGAACCTTTCCAATTCAACGCACCAATCGAAGATAACGCTTTTACCTTAAAGTGGATTTTCTGGCCGCTTTGTGCATCTCGAAAAACTTGAGTCCATTAAGCCCTCTAGTTTTAATTAAGACCCACCATGAATATGATCACATCCTTAGTCTTTGGTTAAGAACTTTAAGATGTTTTTCACCGACTTATAGTGAACTTCTCCATAATATGACCGATCAACATCGTGTCTCGTACATTTCATTGCATACATGATTGTCACTCATGCGACCTCTCTTTTCAGGAGTCTGTGGGGACTATTATGAGAGATACACTCCATAGCTCATCGACATGAGACATCTCTTGGAGTTTGCCATGCTAAACGACTTTAGCATCAAATGAATATACATTCCTTGGGTTAAGTTGAGCATCCTTTTAAATCTATCTATATAGATTTTATCCCCAATTAAGATACTCTTCCCAAATCATTCGTGGAGGAATGTTTAGACAACTTTATCTTTACTGATTGTAGCATTGGTATGTAATTCCTCATCCGTAGTATATCAACATATAATACTAGAAATTTCACGACGCTCCCACTGACCCTTTTGTACACACTAGAACTCTTACCTCATCAGATGTAACTCCTGGATCATCATCTTCTATGACGCGTACCTCATCATCATCATCCATGATGAATCCATACCTCTAGGTATCTTCTGTACTTATTCCGCATTTACGATTCGGTTGTGGTATAATAGAATCTATCTATAGGTTCCTCTTATTTGACTTATAGTGTTTTATGGATCTTGAACTTTTCAAGATCTATTATCCTCCCACTAGCCCCTTCATTGATAAACACCTTTATCTTAGAAAGGCGGTGTGTTTCGCAATAAACACCTTTTGTTATGTAGGATTATAGAACATATGCCCTAAACTTACTTTAGGATGTCCCACAAATCAGTACATGTCAAATTTTGTCCCAAGCTTATCCTTTGAAACCTTTTCACATAAGTTGACAACCCCTTATCTTAACATACTTAAGATTAGGAATCCTCCCCGCCTATAACTTTTATGGAGTCTTGGGGGGATTTCGAGGTTACCATTTTTCGTAGATATGCAGCCATTTCTAGGACATAACCTTAGAAGGATACTGGAATATCGGTAAAATCATTATGGACCGCACCATGTCCAACTAGGTACGATTTTTCCTTTCAGATACATCAATCAATTATTATGTATCGAGATGTGTCCATTATGAGAAAACCATTTGAGATGATCTAAAAACTTATTGCACAAGTATTTATTCCTTGATCTAATCAAAGAATCTTAATACATTGTCAATTTGTTTCACTTCTGAATTGTTTGAACCTTTCAAATAATTCATACTTGTATTTCAGTAAATACACACATTCAACTCTTTGAATGATCATCTCCTTTTCTTATACTAATTTGTTCAATATGCAAAATTATTTTCATGTAAGTCAAGTATACAAAATTTATTAAGTAATATTCCAATTCTATACAAAACATTATTATTATAAATAGAACAACAATTGTTCTTAATTATAATACCAAAGATTTCATTGTCCAACAATAAAATGGAAATAATATTTTTCAACGAGAACTAGAATACAATAACAACTTATTGACTTAATAGATTTGCCGTAGTATCATTGCTAAACTATAAGTTTCTATGGCTAATATGGCAACCTTTGCTACATTTCCCGCATTATAGGATTACTTATATTTGTTTAGCTTTCTACTTACTTGGTCCCTTCATAAATCTATATTTATGATAACCAAAGCTCAGATCCAATACCCCAAAGTAGAACCTCGACTTAAAGAAAATTTATTTCAATCATGAACAAAAAAAGCGATTATGAATCCGGAAACTTCACTAAGCTTCTTTGGTTAGCCTCTGCAAGACGCTTCTCGCAGCTTTCTTTCCGGTCCGTGGCTTATTGCGGTGGAAGCAAACTCATTTGCTATCCGTATCGCTTTTGTTCTTATTATCCTTTGTTTTTGCCTTTCTATTTACCTTCTTTGAATCGCTCTTCTTTTGAGAAGATCCTTTGGCACCTACCAAGAAGACTTGATCTTTCTTGGTTTGAAAGTGACTCTCAACATTTTTCAACATGTTAAGCAAATCATGAAAGTGATATCTAGCTTATTCATATGAAAAATTCACAACAATTGTGAAAGGAGTCCTAAGTGAGTGCAAGATCAAATCTTGGCTCAACTCTCCATCCATGACAAAACTCGTTGTCTAATTGATCAATCAAATTGATTATGTTAAGAACTTTTTATCTGACCAGTAGTGTCATTAGTCATTCTAGATCGGAAGAGCTCCTTAGATATCTCGATATCTATCACCCTACTTTCCTCACCATCAACTACTTGATGTGCGGGAATATAGTAGGAATATCCATAGTTTCAGTGTCGAGCTTGTTACTTACTGGATACTGAGCATGATGCATTGAGCTAATCATGGCATCATCTTGCCACTTTCTAAAAGTAGCAATCTCTTCCTCGAGGCATTATGCGCAACCATTCTTTGGGATAAAGCGATATGGACATAAGATAGCTTTTCAACTATGAGAACTATTCTCAAATACCTTAACCAATCCGCTTTAATTACATGCGTTAATTTAGCATCTAATATGCTTCGCAGTGATAGTAATTTTAGACATTGTAAAATTACGTAAATGAATTTGTAATTAACAACATTTTAGCATACATTCTTTTATTAATTACCAAAATAATTTAGGTCTTGTTTTAAATTGGTATCTCCCACTATTTTCTTCAAACTATATTACCCTCACTTATATAGTTCTAAAAAATCTAATTAAAGATTTGCTAGTGAGAATAAGGATCCCATTTCAAATGTATATAGCCTTGTGGTGACACAACAAACTATATATAAATAAATAGGTAGACAACTTTTGTCAATTACATCAACTATGCAACTCCTCAGATTTTGCCTTTTAGATTATTTTGATCAAGTGGTGGCACATCCGAATCAAAATTATCCAAGTTAAGTCCAACCTAGCACTCCATATATTCAAAAAGAAAAATATCATCCTTGTGGTGACACAACAAAACAATATTGTTCAATTTTCTTTATAAGCATCAAATGTGATAAATTAACATCTTAAATACTTAATACTTGCCTTGTGGTGACACAACAAACTCATATTAAATATTTAATACTCTATTAATTTTATCATGCTAGAAAGCTGACGCTCGATATTCCAAATATCTTTGAACGCTTAGGACTTAATATAAAAATTGAGGGGTTTCTATTAATTTGTCTCTATCTTGTTTAAGCGCGTATTTATTATATATATAAAAATACGCGTCGTATTAATAAACATGCGAAGCATGTTTGCATAATATATAATATATATAGTATAAGCATGCACATATAGAATACTATATTCTACCCGGATTGATTATGGACTTTTATTCTAGTTTGGTTCACTAGAGCCACCAAGTGAACCAAAAGGTCAAACCCTTGGGGTGCAAGAAATAATATTTAATTATAACTATTACATTTAAACCCTGGCTCTATTACAAACGGGTCTTCACGTGTTCTTCGCTCCTTTGATCTCCAATTTTTTTCAAAATTAATTCTAACTATTCCTATTACAAAACTATTTAAAATAAATAGAAACCTCGATCGTGATCGAGGGAAGTACATAGGAGGGAGTTAGAATTTACATTAAGAAAAATTAGAGAAGACGAATCTACGCAGACCCCATTTAATAAAACCCATACATTCACGCATCCAACTAAAATAAAATCCAATCATATCGGTCAATAGTCCATAATCAATCCCATTTATTATCATACACATCATCATATGCATCAATAAATAACATTCATCTCATGAATAATTAACATTTAATATATATATTGATATCATTTAATGGGCAAAATTTAGTTAGTATAAAATCTATTTTTGAATCAAAATAAACTCCTTTATTTTAATCCAAATTTAAATCAAAATAAAACTATTTTATTTTAATTTATCCAATTTTGAATAAAATAAACTATTTTATTTTAATCAAAATTTTAATCAAAATAAACTCCTTTATTTTAATTAATTATGGAATCCAATTCCATATATATATATAAAAAAAATCTCTTTAATTAAAATAAACTCTTTTATTTTAATTAATTATGAATCCAATTCCATGTAAAAAAAAATATTTAAGGAAACACTTAATTATAATTCCTATTCACAAATAAACTCTTTTATTTTGAATAATATGAAATCTATTTCATATCTAAATAAACTCCTTTATTTAAGGAAATACTGATTTTCTTTCCATTCACAAATAAACTCTTTTATTTTTTGAATAATATGAAATCTATTTCATATCTAAATAAACTCCTTTATTTAAGGAAAGATGGATTTACTTCCCTATTCACAAATAAACTCCTTTATTTTAGAAAAATAAAATCCAATTTCAACTCCAATTAGTTATCATGGAATCCAATTCCAACTCTAATTAGTTAGCATGAAATTCTAATTTTAAAATTAAAATAAACTTTATATTTTAATATTAAAATAAACCTTTTATTTTAAAATTAAAATTAACATTTTATTTTAAGATTAAAATAATTAAGAATAATATATATATATATAGTATATATATATATAACTATATATATATATATATATAATATAATAATCAATATATATACATATTATATGAAAACTGCACTATATTTTCCAAACAAAAAAAAAACCGGATCGCTTTTTTATTTTTTTTTTTATTTTCCTAAGCATGACCAAATTAATCCATTACTTCCTTTAAATGATTTTCCCTGTTGCTTTATTTATTTCCGCGATCCTTGTTTCCTTCAGTGATCTTCATGTACTTTTAGTATATATATTAACTATCATATATTATATATATATAATAAAAACAATCCATGAAGCTAACAAACAGGCTTCGGTAACCGAAAGACGGAAGATACATGAAGCAGCAAAATCACGATTTTCAAAAAAAAAAAAACAGTTTTGCGAAAATTAATTTCGGTTTTTTTTTTTTAAAAAATAAATTTTATACAATAAAATTATGCCCAATTAAATTATTCTAAACACATATCAATATACATATCAAATTAAAACAATTAATAATTCGCATAAAGGTTTGGCTCGATGCATTTGTTAGGTTTGTAATATTCATGTGCATGATCAAATTACAAAAAAAAATGCTAAGTGTAAAATCGAGTTTAAAATTTTTACAAACCATATACCCCTTGATCACCCTTTATGCATAATTATTAATTAAACGAAAAGATAAAGAATAAATCATACCAAGAAGATCGAGCTTCCTCGTGTACAAGTTCACCTCCAAATCCTTTCGCGTTCAATCTTGAATCCACCGGGTTTGGTTCCTTCCTTTGATCAACGTTAGCCACCCAAATGTTTGGCCTCTAGAGGTTGTGACGCCCCCAAAATTAGGTATACGTCCACCCATCTTGTGGGTCGCCACTTACATGGTACATAAATTCAAATACAACTTACTAATATAATCGTAGGTATGCAATACGACATAAACCGTGAGTTTGAATACAAATATTGTCTACTAGATATTATACAAACTCAAAAGGAGTCCTCATTACAACTATTATCACACTATATCACGAAATAGTGAGGACTACTAATGCTATCCTCTCGGACCATTACTTACGTTCCCGACTCGTCCCACTATGTTCTCATTTCAAGAGAACAAAGAAAAAAAGGGTGAGCTCAACTAGCCCAAGAAGAAATATTATGACTAAGATAATGCGAATAAATTATCATTAGCCTTCAACAATGTTAAACCCGATAAAATACAATAGACAACCGGTTTAATCTGCAGTGAATAAGCAATCCATTAAAAGAGTCAAGTAGAGAATAAAGTCTACTATCTTTTAGGTTTTAAAAGTTTTCATCAATTTTTATCACGAGACTCAAACAATAAATAAACCACCACATCTAATCATCCACGCATCTACGGTCCAGGATTTTCATCAAATTATCAATGGTCACGACTATACCGAATCAACCACGGTCATAATCATACCAAAACTATCCATCATCGCATTACATAAGCCAATCGAGGACTTTTGTCACATCATTTATATCAAGTCATGATTATAACCGAATGATCCCCAGTCATAATCATACTAAGTTCATCTATGCACGTAAGCCAAAGATAACATAATATAACATGAGGATGATGACAATGACATAATAATTCAATAAAACAAGTTCAAGAATTAAGTTATTCAGAACTAATAACATCCAAACCACAACACGATCTTCGCTTTGTAGAGTAAAATTCAAGAATGATCGGAAGAATATTTCTATGAAAAGATATTTGGATGAAACGCAAATATCAAGGATATTCTACTAATTTCATAGAGTATAAGTCAAAGTTTTAACTAACCTGGGTATAATAAAGAATGGAATAACAAAAGAAATCACCACGTATATGCGATTGCCATGTATAAAAGTTATTCCAATGAATAATAATAACGGAACTAGGTCGTGAAATTCACATCGACGTGATGATCCAACGTAATAATAAATGTTTGAATAATAAACAATGGAACCGAATCCTGTAAAACACACGCATGTGATATTCCAAATGTAATAATAAATGTGGAATAATAAACAATGGAACCAGTCCTGTAAAACACACGCATACATGATATTCCAATGTAATAATAAAGAATGGAATAACGAAGAAGATCACCAAGTATAGGGGATTCACAGATATACGAGTTATTCCAATGTAATAAATAATAATGGAATAACATAAGGATTTCACCAAGTATAGGGTATTATGGCATATATACAGTTATGTATAGGTATACCACTTTTACAAAGTTATTCCAATGTAATAATAATGAATGGAATAATGAAGTTCTCTTCATGAATAAGAAAGAATAACACCCCTGGACGGATACAACAAATAATACCCTTACTTTAGAAGAACTGAATATTGGCAAAGTGAAGTAAGCAGAATACTTTTCTTCTTTCTCTATAGATTTTCTCTCTATAAACTTCTCTCTATAATTTCTCTCTCTGAGTTTCAATTGAATTCGTAAGAAAATAATGAAGGAATGAGCTTCTATTTATAGGAAAATAGAATGCATAGTAATTAATCCATGAATCGGTCCCGATTGATTTACTTTAATCGACGGTCATATTATTTAAAGCAAAATCTTTTAAATAAAATATAATATATTCTATTTATATAAAAATATTTTACTATGCAAACACTATGCAACACTATGCAAAACACTATACAACACTATGCATAATAAAATATAATATATTCTATTTATGTAATAACTTTAATAAAGTATTCTCGCTTTTATATAAAAGATGTTTCGCTTTTATTACGTTAATAATACGAATAAAACAAAACGTCATTATCGCTTATAATAATTCATATTATTAATCGACAATAATGGAATCAAACCGAGTGACTTCTCACATAAGCATCAATAATCAATACCGCTATACTACGCAACTTGTACGACATCGACATCGCATTACTTTTTCTTTAGTAGTTCAACAAAGATCAACCAGTAAAACTTCCGTAGTTATTTCAATAAAATATTTTTGTCGTTTTCTCAATCCGACAATAATTCTATTAGGGTCCACCAATGATTGAGTAGTTGTATTTAATATTCCTCGCTAAACCTAATATTCTCCCACCAATCGAATATAATATAACCACTTGCATACTTTGCAAAATTTATAAATACTACCCACAACTATAATATTATCTCAAATTCACACCATAATATTAAAAATTATTTCGACAAAATTTAAATCTTTATTGATAAAATCTGGGGTCTCACAGAGGTGATCCACCAAGGAAGAAGAAAATTCAAGAAGAAGGGTGGTTGGCTAAACCCTAGTTTTTCTATCTCTATAGAAAAGGTGTACTCTCCCCTAATTGGAATTATTACGTATGTTGAAAAATCAACCACACCCACCCATAATAAGACTCCTCTTATTAATAGATGTGGGCAACCCACCTTAACAATTAAGGAATTGGGTTTTATTTAATTAATTAAAAAATTCTTTTAATTAATTAAGCTCCCTAATCTTATTAGGGATAATTAATTAAACTCTTTTAACTAATTTTCCTTCCTAATCCAATTAGGAATAAATGAGAGTACTTATATTAAATTAATTTCTAAACTCTTTTAGAAATTAAAATAATAATAATTGTAATAATATTAATAAGACTCCTCTTATTAATTTATATTTAATATTTCTAAAATATTAAATAATAAATATTAAGCTATTTAATTTATTCTATCACCATAGATTAAATTAAATATACTTAACATATTATTACGATTATGCCATTCACTTCTTAAATAATTATTCTTCCTTTTATGGTGTGACCTTTAGGTTCTCCATATTAAACCTATTGTGAATAAATCAATTAGAACAATTCTAATCTTATTTAAATAAATAAATTAAATAATTAATTTATTTAAATAAATAATATTTATTCTGATAGGATAAGCCTCCCTAGCGATCAACGACTTTCCGGATAATATAGATTTCAACATTAATCATTAAAGAACCTTTGAGTAAATAGTTACTGACAATTCAATCCTTCCACCATACAATGTCCCAATTAAATATAAGACATAGAATTCATCACAAGTCTTATTTTATTTAATTATATGTATTTCGATTCTTAAATGCACAACTCAAATAATGCAAATTAGAAACTCCTTTCTAATTTCATTACGCCTTAACCATGACTACTTTGGGTTGTCATTTATCGAATCACATAGGACATTTCTTCTTTTATTAGAAGTGGTAGATTCTTTATCGATCATACATTATCTCCATGTACAACTTATTATACCCAAGCATACCCTTTGATATACCCTAAGGGTCTTAAGAAATAAGTCAAAGTATAACTCATCATACACAAGATACTATGATGATCTCAAGTCCAAGGATTACTTGTCTACTACTATCACTACAGAATTCCTATTGACAGCAAATAAAACTCCATTAGGTATTCCTTAGCGAGCCAATGCGTTTAGTGAACTTATTCTCTAATAAGCACCTACATACTTGCTTTAGTGTCTCCACACAAATGATCACGAGATCAATCATCCTCATCCAATGAGCAAAGCAACGTATGTACCAATCTATCCTGGATTTACTAATCCCCAATTTAGTAATCCAACGATTGGGAACTATTTTAGTTTTAAGCTTTCTAAGAATTTAGATCTCATTAGAATGATCATCATCATTATTCTAAAAGCATTGCTTAAAACTATGGGTTTATCACATATTATAAAACAGCATCATGTAGATAATTAAAAGCCTTTAATAAATTAATACTTTTTATTAATAAATGAATAAGATTGTTACAAAGTATATGCTTTATCATCAAACATGATTGGCTTGTGTGCATACTACTTTCAGTTATATGTCAAGAGAAGACTCACCATTGGAAAGAACATGATAATAATCTTCTCATTTTTCTTTGGGGTCTATTGGGTCAACCAAGGATAATTATGTGGACATATGATATATATCATAACCTAGACACATGGCCTCCCATGTACGAAGGTTTCCTTGAGCACTTCCAAAAGATTTTAATTTCTAAAACTGTTTTTAACTGTACTTTTATATAAAGTACCATTGTAAGATTGTGGTCGAGGCACCATGAGAGTTACATACATTTGTATTAAAACTCACAGTTTAACTGTGGTCGTATTCTGCACGACAGTTCAACTGTTGTATAAATGAAGTTTGTATTTGATTTTTATAGTATGATATCTGGCGACTCAGAATGGGTCGTGTGGACCTATTTTGGGGGCATCACAGATAGCGTGATAGAGCCTAGGAGAAGTAGTAGAAATGTTGGAGTAAAAGAACTTCATGAAGAAGATTTTTTGTCAGATGATGACACAAAGAAAGAGGGAGATGAGGAGTATGAGTGTGAGTCCGATGGAGACATTATCTTGGAGGGATATTAAGAAAAAGAGTTAGAGATATAGAGGGACATGGGGATGAAGACTATTAGTTTGTATTTTTGATTATTTGTTTGTGTTTGAACTTTGAACAATTGCATGTTTGTGTTTAAACTTTGAAATTGACTATATGGATGTGTTTAAACTTTAAGCAAATGCATTTATTATAGATTGTTTTGCTTTATATTATTGTTTTTTAGAATAATGTAAGATAAAATATTAAAATTGACTTACAATAAAAAATCCCGCCTAGGCCTCCCTGGCCTTCCGCCTTCCGCCTAGCGCCTTTTAGAACATTATTAAAAAATAAAACAGTGCTATTTCAAGATTCACAGAAGTTCCCCTTTTAAAAAACAGAACTAGAGTCAAATAGAACACATGTCAACATCTTTAAGGGAAAAAAATGAGATTAGCTGACACATTAGAAATACAACAATGATATTTCAAGATGTCATTGAATATAATACCACAACATTCAGAGGTGGCATATATTCCAACAGGATAAATCACTCCCTTCCTCTCTGGGGTAAATTGGAAGAGGAGCATGTCATGCCAAGACATAAATAAAATCTACAACAACAAATTTCAGGCTAATGCAGAAGTTAGGAAGAGTAACATATGATTTTTAACGCAAATGAAGATTTGTGAAACTACTACCTTCTTAAACATACTTTTTTTCCCATAAAATTTTCCATCATAAATATCAATCTTAAATTTTAGTATTGATATTTAAAAAAAAATATCTATTAGAGATTGCTGGTAGACTTTAACATGCATTTTTATTAAAAAATTATTTTTTTTATATTAAAAAAAAAGTCTGGAAAATAATTCTTGAGAAATTTTCTCCAATTTGATTTAGAAAACCAACACTAATGTTCCCACAAAATAATTGAAAACATAGCAAAAGTTTATCACATTTTTTACTTATCAAACGAGAGTATACACGGTAAAATACAAGTTCAAATTTTGGACTATAATTTTCTCAATCTGATAAATACTTATCTTCTCAAAAATTAAAACAAACACAAACCCATAATGGCAATTATTGGAAAATCAGTATAAATGATCAAAATTTATTCAATTTCAAGAAATAAAATATGCCCAATTTTGTACCGGATTCCTTCGATCGCCCAATCAGACCTTAACGAACCAAAACCTAGGACCCGTTTGGTGTTTCATTATCTCCGCTTGAATCTTGGTGAAATACGTTCCAAGAAATCAATTTTCGGTGAATCAAACTTCAGCACCGGCGATTTCTTGGCGCCTCATTCCTTCCAATCCTCGATTTTCGACGACGATTAGGAGGATGAGGAGGAGAGAAGTAGGACGAATTTTTGATTTGGGAGAAGAAGCCATTTTCATCGATTTCTAATCTGGAAGAAATAAGCCTGATTTGGTTTGGGGGGAGAGAAGGCATGTTTTTTTATAAACAAAACGACACAGTTTTGTAAACTGTATATAAAATAAAATATACACTACTGTGTATAAATTATTAGTAATGTTTTCTCCACTCTTTTTACAAAAAAAATCTCATATGTAAATTTTAAATATATATACAATTGTTACATACTTATTGTTAAATTTATTGAGTTCATTACATATAAAATAATAATAATAATAATAAATTTTAGAATATTATGTCATTTTTTTACCATAAAAACACAAAGCTCTTTTTTAAACAAAATAATTTACAAATGAGATTTTTTGTGCAATTACTAAAGTACTAATAAATCTAATACGAAATATTCAAAATATTACTTTATTAACTAAAGGAAATTTTTTCTAATAAAAATAATATCCCTTTTATTCTAATTTAATTATCATACCTTTTTCGGAAAAAAAAATCAAAATATTGTCATCTTAATGTTTAACCTATTTTGTCGTATTTATGTTACCTTTGTCTAAGGGTGTAAATTAATCGGTAGGAAGCGAGCAGAGAGTTCTTTCGAATTAGATTTAAATGATAAATTTGTACTTTCAATTAAAACAGTATTCAATTATATTTAAAATTTCCTACTCATTTCAACTTTTTCGAATATTTATTACTCGAATTCGATCCGACTCGACTCTAATATTTATTCAAACTACTCGCGAGCTTCAAATTCAAGCTCGAATTCAAATCTCCACATAATAACTAGTTTTATAATAAATATAATTATAAATTGAATTTGTTATTTTACTTAAAAATGAGAAAATATATTTATTATTACACTTTATAAATATAAAATCACAATTAAAATTAAAAACAAAATAAAATAATAACTAATTATCCTAATTTGTTTTTAATTTGTATATATTATAAGAGAATGTATTGAATATCTAATCGAATATGTATTAACCGAGTATGTATCGAATCACAATAAAAAATTCAAGTAGTTTGAATCTTAAACGAGTCGAGTATAACCTTGCTCAGATTCTACTCATATTTTTATTCGAACTATTTTTAATGCTTAGATTTGGATCATATTATTAACGAATCCGAGTATCGCTCGTATTTTTTCGAGTCGAGCCCGAGTCGAGCCCGAATCGAGCCTGAACTGTGTTGGCTCATTTACAGCCTTACCTTTGTGTCAAAGAAGAGATACATTTTTGATGGGCTCAATTAAAATGAACAAAAACGTTTGATAATTATCATTACTTTCTATTTACATATCTTTCTATTCATAATTTGACTTTATTATGAAAATTCAAATAATTCTTGACAATTCTTGCTTATACCTTATTTTTTTTGTGACGCCCCCAAAATAGGTCCACACGACCCATTCTCAGTCGCCAGATATCATACTATAAAAGTCAAATAGAAACTTCATTTATACAACTGTTGAACCTGTCAAATGTATAATACGACCCACGCTTAAACTGTGAGTTTTAATACAAATGTATGTAACTCTCATGGTGCCTCGACCACAACCTTACAATGGTACTTTACATAAAAGTATAGTCAAAAACTGTTTTAGAAATTAATATCTTTGGGAAGTGCTCAAGGAAACCTTCGTACATGGGAGGCCATGCATGTAGGTTATGATAGATATCATATGTCCAAAGAATTATCCTTAGTTGACCCAATAGACCCCAAAGAAAAACGAGAAGATTACTATCATGTTCTTTCCAATGGTGAGTCTTCTCTTGACATATAACTATCTCCACTGTCTGCAATTGAAAATTATATTTCAACCAAACTCCAAGATCATATAGGTAGTTCTCATAGATATACTCAGCAAGTGGATGTGCACAACCCTGTCTTATGATAACACGAGGTTGTATGTCATTAGACATCTTGTATGATAGTGGAAAAACACACTTCCAAAGTTGGGTTCACCTCACCCTATTCGGTTCACCAAAATTAAATATCAAATGACGTATACAATACGACACACTTATCTAAAGTTCTCAATAAAAAATTTTCCATACTATTTAGGGAGAACCTCAACAATACTATGACCAATCGTTTCTATTCTCTTGTTACCCCCTCAATTCACTACACTCTTATTACCCGAAAGGAATTGTGAAGCAAAAGGGTGAGTACAACTAGTCCAAAGAAACATATCATGACTAAAGATAATTTACATCATCAATAGCCTTTATCAAGAATAAATCGTAGATTTAGAACATATGGTAGATGATAAAACTTTTCAACCATAGTCATAATGAACGAGCAATCCATTAGAAGAGTCAAATAGACCATCGTGTCTATTATCTTCTCCATGTTAAAAGTCCATCAATAATGTTTTATCCTCGTAACATCAATCAACAATTCCTCATCCACAATCATATGAATAACTCATAATCATAATTGTGATTCTAAATTCCTCTTCGCACCTGTGATTTAAGATAATTTACATCACCTATCTTCACCAAAACATCAAAAATCATGGTTATACCAAATCACAATTCCTGCTCATAATCATACTAATAAATTCATCTTTGCACTACGGCTAAAGATATTCATTAACAATTCATCTTTGCACTTCAGGCTAAAGATATACAAATGTATTTTAGAAGAGTCAAGTAGAGCATGATATCTACTATCTTTTACGAATTAAAAGTGTATAATAATTATTTTATCGCTGAGACTCAGCTTAATAAATAATTCATATCATCAAATCAGCCATGCACTACGGCCAAGGATATTCATATAATCATCAATGGTCATGATTATACCAAATAATCCCTGGTTATAACCATACCAATAACTGTCCATCAATGCACTACGGGCCAATGAGGACTTTTACCACATCATCTATAACATTACGGGTCATGATTATACCGAATGATCCCTGGTCATAATCATACCAATAAATAGTTCATTTATGCACATAAGCCAAAGATACTCATCAATCAATAGTTCATCTTTGCATGTATGCCAAAGATATACAATCAGAAAACTAATAATCAACAAATCCATCTTTGCACGTAAGCCAAAGATATACAAATCAGAAAAACTAATAATCAACAAATTCCATCTTTGCACATAAGCCAAAAGATGACTTTCATCATAATATAAGCACGAGGATGATGACAATGATATAAGCATTAATCAAACGAAATCAAGGATAAATATTAAAGACTTTAAATTTATCCAGAGTTTAAAAATATCCAAATTGTCAACATGATACTGCTTTGTGGAGTAATATTCAAGAATAATATTCATGTACCAAAAATAATTTGGACAGAAAAGAAATATATTTTTTGGGTAAATAGTACCCCGTAATAATTTCTTATGAATAGTACTTCGGGAATAGTACCTCGTGAATAGTACCTGTGACGCCCCCAAAACAGGTATACATCACCCATCTTGAGTCGCCAGATACATGGTACAAAATTCAAATACAACTTAATTATACAACAGTCATGTAAAATATGACTAAACATAATCTAAGAGTTTTAATAAGAATATTGTCATCTAGACAATATCCACACTCAATGGAGTCCTCGTTACATTTATTGTCACACTATTTAATAGAATAATGAGGACTATTAATGCTATCATCTGGACCATCACTCCGTTCCCCGACTAGTCCCGACTACGTTCTCATTTCCTTAAGAGAACAATGAAAGCAAAAGGGTGAGCTCAACTAGCCCAGTAAGAAATATTATGACTAAGATAATGCAGAATAAATTATCCTTAGCCTTGAACAGTATAACAACTGATAGAATACAATAGACAACAAGTTTTAGATCAACAAATGCAGCAGAATAAACAATCCATTAGAAGAGTCAAGTAGAGCAGGATATCTACTATCTTCTATGATTTAAAATGTTTTCATCAATTTTTATCGCTGAGACTCAGCTTAATAAATAAACCACATCATCGACTCATCCCTGCACTATGGGCTAAGGATATTCATTAAATCATCAATGGTCATGACTATACCGAATAATCCCTGGTCATAATCATACCAAAAACTGTCCATCAATGCACTACAGGCCACTGAGGACTTTTACCACATCATTTATAACATTACAGGTCATGATTATACCGAATGATCCCTGGTCATAATCATACCAAGTCCATTTATGCACATAAGCCAAAGATAACTTTTATCACAATATAAGCATGAGGATGATGACAATGACATAATAATTCAATAAAACAAGTTCAATGATAAATTTTAATGATTTATAATTTAATTTATCCAGAAATTAATAACGTCCAAATTGTCAACATGATACTTGTAAGACCCCAATTTTTTTTAATAAAGATGATTTTTCTATAAATATCATTTTAAATATTATGGAATGAATTTGATATAATGTTATAGTTGTGGGTAATATTTATAAATTTTATAAATTACGAATGTTGTTATATAATATTCGATTGGTCGGGGAATATTCGCTTTAACAGGGAATATTCGTATTGCACCAAGACAATCATTAGTGGACCCCTAACGGAATTATTATCGGATTGAGAAAACGACAAAAATATTTTATAAAAATAACGGCAGAAGTTTTACCGTTAACTGTTGAAACACCCGGTGTTAAAAGTACAGGAATACGCGTGGTTGTATAGTAGCACACGATATTGATTATTAATGCTTACGTGAGAAGTAACTCAGTTTTGTTTCAGTAATTGTTGCATAGTATCTCACGTTATTTGATTCAATTATTGTCGATATTTTATATATTATTAAATCAATAATTGAGATGACAAAGTTATTAATATTATTATTTGCAATATTAACGATGTCTAGAAGTTCTGCCAAGGAGAGGTTTGGTCACCTAATTGCGCGCCAATAGGAAGAAATCCTTATTGGAAAGCCCCCTCTTTCCTGGGAACGACCTGGTCGATTAATATTATGAATTATAATAATGATGATAAATGTTGTTAAATATATTGAGGTGTCTTTTTATGAAGACACGAAAGTTATATATATATATATTATATATATAAATTTTGTTTTATTAGTATTATTAATGTAATAAAATGAAAAATTTTTTATATAAAATGTAATACTTTTATAAAGTTATTTGTTTTATTAGACTATAAATAGAATATATTATATTTTATTATGCATAGTATTGCATAAGATTCTGCATAGTGTTTTGCATAGTAAAATCTTTTTATATAAAACATAATACTTTTATAAAGTTATTTTTTTTATTAGATTTTAAATAAAATATATATATATATATATATATAGAATATATTATATTATATTGCATAGTATCCTTTCCATTTTCCTATAAATAGGATGCTTAGTTAGAATTAAAATCACACCAGAAATTTCAGAGAATTCTCTTCTATAATCTTGAGTGTATTTCTTTAGAGTTTTAAGAAGTTTTAAGCGTATTGCAAGTTTTCTTCAAGAATATCCTCGCCCTACCAGTCGGAATACTCTTCTTTTACGGTAAGGGGTATTATTTCTTTCGTATTCATGAAGAGAACTTCTGTTATTCCATTCTTTATTATTATGTTGGAATAACCTGTCTATTCGAAGTACCGCATATATGGTGAAATTATATTGTTATTCCATTCTTTATTATTCTCATTGAATAACTCGCTCATCACAAGTACCGCATACATGGTGAAATTCTGTTGTTATTTCATTCTTTATTATTCTGTTGGAATATCCTGTCGGTGCGAATTTTGCCTGACCTAGTTCCGTTCTTTATTATTCTATTGGAATATTCTGTCAGTGCAGATTACGCTTGACCTAGTTCCGTTATTTATTATTCTATTGGAACATCCCGTCTGTGCGTTTACGCATGACCTGGTTCCGTTATTTATTATTCTGTTGGAATAACTTTGATCGCGCTTTATCGCATTCCTGGTGATTTCTTTTGTTATTCCATTCTTTATTATACTCAGTTGGTTAAAGTTTTGGCTTTTATACTCCATGAAATTAGTGGAATATCTTTGATATTTGCGCTTCATCCAGTATCTTTTCATGGAAATATTCTTCTTAGCATTCTTGAGTTTTACCCCACAAAGCAGTATCATGTTGATAATTTGGACGTTATTGGTTCCTAGATAAATTAATTCTTGAACTTGTTTTATTGAATTCTTATATCATTGTCATCATCCTCATGTTTATATTATGTTGAAAGTCATCTATGGCCTATAGTGCATAGATGGACTTGGTGTGATTATGACCAGGGATTATTCGGTATAATCATGACCGTAATGTTACAAATGATGTGGTAAAAGTCCTCATTGGCCCGTAGTGCATTGATGGACAGTTGTTGGCATGATCATGACCATTGATGAATACACAAATATCCTTGGCCCATAGTGCATGGATAATTTGTGGTCGTGATACTAATGAATATCCTTGGCCGTAGTGCAGGGATGATGTAGATTATTTATTAAGCTGAGTCTCAGCGATAAAAGTGATGAAAACCCTTTTTAACTTATAAAAGATAGTAGATTTTATTCTCTACTTGACTCTTTTAATGGATCGCTTGTTCCGCTGCAGTTAAACTTGATGTATATTGTATTTTATCAGTTTAACATTGTTGAAGACTAATGATAATTTATTCTGCATTATCTTAGTCATAATATTTCTTACTGGGCTAGTTGAGCTCACCCTTTCTTTCACTGTTCTCTTCAGGAAATGAGAACGTAGCCGGGACTAGTCGGGAAACAGAGTGACGGTCCAGATGATAGTATTAGTAGTCCACACTATTCTGTTAAATAGTGTGACAATAAATGTAATGAGGACTTATTCTGAGAGTGGATATTGTCTAGAAGATAATATTTGTATTAAAACTCATAGCTCTTGTTGTATATTTAAGATTGTATTTGTATTCTGTACCATGTATTTGGCGACTAAGAATAGGTGATGTATACCTATTTTGGGGGTGTCACAATACTGCTTTGTAGAGTAAAATTCAAGAATAATATTCGTGTACCAAAAATAATTTAAACAGAAAAGAAATATATTTTTTGAGTGAATAGTATCCTGTGAATAGT
Organism: Panax quinquefolius; assembly: GCA_020205615.1. NCBI lineage: Eukaryota > Viridiplantae > Streptophyta > Magnoliopsida > Apiales > Araliaceae > Panax > Panax quinquefolius. The sequence continues at coordinate 46,974,547 of CM035155.1, read as the reverse complement.
ACTTCGGGAATAGTACCTTGTGAATAGTACCCCGACACGAAAGTGTCCCGAATACCCGAGTAAATGATACTAGAGTGAATAGTAATCGGGTGAATAGTAACCCGTAAATAGTAACTCCTGAATAGTACTCTGGCACGAAAGGTACGCCGAATACCCGAGTGAATAATACCAGAGTGAATAGTAACTGGGTGAATAGTAACCCGTGAATACTAACTCGTAAAAAAATTACCAAAGAAAATGATATTCCATGACGAGTACAAAAGAAATGATATCTCAGACGAGTATAATAGAATATACGAAACTGCAAATGGATTTTCACCCGCCATGCGATAATCCACGTAGACAGATCATTTCCACAATTTAAGAAAGAATGAATACGAAGGATCATTCATCATGCATATGGTAATCCACATAGATAGGTTATTTCAACAGAATAATAAAGAATGAAATAACGTAAGAATTCACCAAGCATGCGATAGATCGCATGCATGTGTTATTCCCAAATGTAATAATAAAGAATGGAACCAGTGTCATGCGTAATCCGCACGGATAGGATATTCCAATAGAATAATAAAGAACGGAACTGTGTCATGCGTAATCCAACACAATTTTGGATATTCTAATGTAATAATAAAGAATGGAATAACAACCGAATTCACCGTGCATGCGATAGACCTCATGATATGTGTTATTTCAACGAATAATAAAGAATGGAATCGAGTCATGCGTAATCCGCATGCATGTGATATTCCAAATGAATAATAAAGAAATGTAATAATGTAAGAATTTCACCATGTATGTGGTATGCAGATGCCAGACGAGTTATTCCAACATAATAATAAAGAATGGAATAACAACTCTTACGAGTATTGAAAGAAAATAATTCTTTTCATGAATACGAAAGAATAATACCCCTTACTATAATAATAATATCCATTACCTCAAAAGAAGACTGGATACTGGAATAGTGAGGTAGCAAACTTCTCTTCTTCTTTCTCTCTATAATTTCTCTCTATAATAATTGCTCTATAGCTTTAGTGAATTGGTGAGAAATGAAGGAAGAATGAGCTTCTATTTATAAGAAAATATAGTTTCGATAATTGCACGTTTTGGTGCTCAAAATATTATAGTATAATACCTTCCTCTTTTTCTTCATTTTTAATTTAGTCCTGCAAGTATTATCAAACTTGCACCACCTCCTCTAATAGTAAATAATGTGAATCAATAGTTCAATCATGTGAATCAATAGTTATAATCATGTGAAAATACGAATTACAGTATAGTACCTCCATCTATACCTCCATTTTTAACTTAGTCATGCAAGTATTATCAATGTTGCACCAACTCCCCTATTAGTACAAGAATGTGAATCAATAGTACACACATGTGAACAAATAGTTATAATCATGTGAATTAATAGCAATTAATTCCTCATTTATTCGGTTAATTACCCGATTGATCAATATAACCTCCAGACATCAATTATTATCGAAATAAATGTTGATTTCCACTAACACTAATAATTCCCACACAATGGAACTATCAATTTCATCTTTAATCAACACGAACTTATTCATCATTAATATTATAACTCACAATATTTAACAACCAGGTCGTTCCCAGGAAAGAGGGGGCTTTCCGATAAGGATTTCTCCTTATTGGCGCGCAATTAGGTGACCAAACCTCTCATTGACAGAACTTCTAGACATTGTCAATATTGCAAATAATAATATGAATAACTTTGCCGTCTTAATTATTGATTTAATAATATAACATATTATACAGATAATATTGTGACAATAATTAAATCAATAATATGAGAGATATGATCAAAGTAATTATCAGTAGCAATAATTGAGTATAATCGAGTCACTTCTTATAAAGCATCAATAATTAATACCGTGTGTGCTACTACGCAACCACACGACATCGTGACATTTTTTACTACTGGGTAGTTCAACAGGTTTAATCAGTAACACTTTCGCCCATTATAAAAAGATAATTTTGTCATTTTCTTACTACGACAATACATCCGCTGTGGGGTCCACCAATGAGTGTGCCGTCACACGAATATTCCCTATTAAAATGAATATTCCTTGACCAATCGAATATTATATAACAACTTTCTTACTTTGCAAAATTTATAAATATTACCCACAACTATAACAATATATCAAATCTACACCATAATATTCAAAAAAATATTTCGAAAATTTAAATCTTTATTCATAAAATTTGGGGTCTCACAATCTCCCATCCTTATGAAATTTTGCCTTCGAAATTTACGTACGTACCTGGTATGCCGAAGAGGTGAAGATATCTTGACTTCATTTCAGATTCTAACTCTTGAGGTATAACCTTTGAATGTCGAATAGGATCCTTCTTATCCAAGATTTTAACATGTATCTCATCGTACATTAAATCTTCTGCTATCTTGTCTAGTTCCAATTCAATAATATGGTTCGGGTCGTCCACATATTTACGTAACATCGATACGTGAAAAACGTTATGAACACATGACATACTTGGCGGTAAAATGAGTCTATAGGCCACAGTTCCTACTCAATCGAGGATTTCAAATGGGCCAATTAAATCAAGGGTTGAGATTTCCTCTCTTCATCGATTCTTGTTTCTAGAATAACGCCCTCTTGAACATTCTTCTTCACATTCATCAGCTCTGAGTATATAGCTTGAGCAGCCTTTAACTTTATAGATTAAAGTCGATTCTACTTGTATATTTGATATCACCACGTGGGTCCCTAGAGTCTTTAACCCTATCTTCATCATTTGTAAGTTATACGAAATGGGTTTTTATGTTAACAACATCGCACTCGTAAACGCATACGATCTTCTACTCAACGCGTAAGCTACCACGTTCTCTCTTCCACAATGATATTGAATGGTATGATCGTAATCTTCAACAGCTCGAGCCAACGTCTTTGGCGCATGTTACGTTCATTTTAGTTGAAGAAATATTTGATGGTTTTAGAAATAGGTTTTGTACTGGGGTCAATACAAAATTCGATTTCATGCTCTAGGGTTAGGCTAAGAAGTCTTCAAGAATACGCCAGGAAATTTATTAACCATAGAAATATCATTCAAAACTGTGACTCTCATCCAAGACTTGGATAGTACGTCACAATGATACCTATCAACTTGCCATCGTCATTCACGACGTCGCCTACAGAAAGTCTGGCTTTGGTGCATTCCACACAAGGAAGTCAACAACGAAAGGCTCGGGGCTCTTTACTTATGGCTTGGTATGACAGTGATTGACTTTAGGGTTTGGTTGCTTGAATTCGCATGATAGGTTGGTTAAGAATATGAAAGCTAACAACCTTACGAAAAGCATGACGAGTAGTTAACCAATCGATTCCTAAAATCACATCAAAGGCAAGTATTTTCAAAGAGATAAGATCAACAGGTAACGTGAAATGTCGATTTGAATCAAACAAGATTTATATACAGTGGTGGTAACGAAGGTTTCTGCTAACGAAGTTTCAATCAATAAGTCAAAGTCTAACTTCATTGGGGTCAAATTTAAACGTTGAACACAAGCAAGAGAGATAAAAGAATGGGTAGAACCGGTATCTAATAAGGTATAGACATCACAAGAATTTATAATTAACTAACCCGTGCTAACTTCGTTCGGGTTACTCGCTTTTTGAGAAGTCACAAAAAACGCTCTTCCTGAAACCACTGACTTTGTTTTGTTCATATCCGCCTTTGGTGCCACCATCCCAGCTGGACTTGATTTCGCTACAGGACAAAATTGAGTTATGTGGCCATCTTTTCCACAACTAAAACATACCTTGGAAGGCTGTGAACAGTTTGGACTTATGTGTCCCTCCTCTCCGCATCTATAGCATCTAACTGGCGGTCGTTCTCTTCCCCTAGAATTTATTGCTGGTGTTGGTGCTGCTGCCAACGTCTTCCAATCATCGTTAAATCTTCTCTTCTTGAATTTTCCACTTCTATTATCTTGGCCATGATTACTGTCGAAGTGGTTACCATTCTTGGCATGATAATTTCCCCCATGATGGTTATCATTATTCCGATGGCAGTTGCCACCGGTACAATTATTATCGTGTTGTTGGTCGTTGCCTTTTAGTTGTGCTGACTCATTATTGCGCTCCAATAACTGAGCCCTATTCACAACATCTGAATATAAACAAAGTTTGTGAGAAATGAGGTATTGACGTATATCGGGTTTCAAACCTCTTAGAAACATTCACGTCATTCGCTCCTCATTATCAACCAAATGGGATGCAAACCGGGATAACTCCGCAAATTTAGCCTCGTATTGCGACATGGTCATATTTTTTTTGCTCCAACTTGATAAACTCCACCTCCTTCATGTGATGAATACTTTCGAGAAAGTACTTGTCGTTGAACAGCTCTTGGAACTTCTCCCAAGACATCTTGAGTGCGCCAGGCTGGGTACGTTTTACAGATTCCCACCAGTAATATGCCTCTTCACGCATCATAAAGGTGGCAAAGGGAACCATTTTCTCCTTGGAGCATCCCAAGACATCAAATATCTTGGTGATCTGCTTTAACCACGTCTCTACCTTAAGTGGTTCTGGCTTTGCCAAAAACTCCGGTGGTCCCAGCTCCTTGAACTGCTTAGCGGTGACCGACCGTGGGTTGCCATTATTTCCACCTATATTTTGAACAGGAGTCTCTCTTACCTGATGTTGCATGAATTGCATAAAGCCTCTGAACATCCCATCGTTCATCATTTGATCGGTGTTGTTATTTACCTGAGGATTATTGTCTTTCTGTTGCACATTATCCTGGGTATTAATCTGTGGTAACTCAATGGTCTCATGTGCTTCATTGGTTATCTCAACATTTTTGGATGCCATTTTCAAATACTGCCACAAAACAAGGGTTAATTAACATATCACATATTATCCCTATACTCTGACCGACCAATTAAATACCAAATAAACTTAGGTAGGTCATACTAGCGAAGGAATTCTCCGTTTCTCCCCCTAGTTCTTGTCTCACATCTCGGCCAGGATCATATCCTAAGCTTTGATACCAACTGTGGACGCCCCCAAAACAGGTATACATCACCCATCTTGAGTCGCCAGATACATGTTACAAAATTCAAATACAACTTAATTATACAACAGTCGTGTAAAATTCGACTAAACATAATCTAAGAGTTTTAATAAAAATATTGTCATCTAGACAATATCCATACTCAATGGAGTCCTCATTACATTTATTGTCACACTATTTAACAGAATAGTGAGGACTATTAATGCTATCATCTGGACCATCACTCCGTTCCCCGACTAGTCCCGGCTACGTTCTCATTTCCTGAAGAGAACAATGAAAGCAAAAGGGTGAGCTCAACTAGCCCAGTAAGAAATATTATGACTAAGATAATGTAAAATAAATATCCTTAGCCTTCAACAATATAACAACTGATAGAATACAATAGACAACAAGTTTTAGATCAACAACTGTAGTGGAATAAGCAATTCAGTATAAGAGTCAAGTAGAGCAGGATATCTACTATCTTCTATGATTTAAAATATTTTCATCAATTTTTATCGCTGAGACTCAACTTAATTAATAAACCACATCATCGAATCATCCCTGCACTACGTGCCAAGGATATTCATTAAATCATCAATGGTCATGACTATACCGAGAATAATCCTCAGTCATAATCATACCAAAAACGTCCCATCAATGCACTACTACAGCCACCGAGGACTTTTACCACATCATTTATAACATTACAGGTCATGATTATACCGAAATATCCCTAGTTATAATCATACCAAGTCCATCTATGCACGTAAGACAAAGATGACTTTCATCACAATATAAGCATGAGGATGATGACAATGACATAATAATTCAATAAAACAAGTTCAAGGATAAATTTTAATGATTTATAATTTAATTTATCCAGAAATCAATAACGTCCAAATTGTCAACATGATACTTGTAAGACCCCATTTTTTTTTTAATAAAGATGATTTTTCTATAAATATCATTTTAAATATTATGGAATGAATTTGATATAATGTTATAGTTGTGGGTAATATTTATAAATTTTTCAAAGTACGCAAGTTGTTATATAATATTTGATTGGTTGGGGAATATTCGTTTTAACAGGGAATATTCGTGAGATAGCACAATCATTGGTGGACCCCACAACGGAATTATTGTCCGATTGAGACAACGACAAAAATATTTTATAAAAATAACGACGCAAGTTTTACCGTTAACTGTTGAAACACCCGGTGTTAAAAGTACAGGAATACGCGTGGTTACATAGTAGCACACGGTATTGATTATTAATGCTTACGTGATAAGTCACTCAGTTTTGTTTCAGTAATTGTTGCATAGTATCTCACGTTATTTGATTCAATTATTGTCGATATTTTATATATTATTAAATCAATAATTGAGATGACAGAGTTATTAATATTATTATTTGAAATATTAACGATGTCTAGAAGTTCTGCTAAGGAGAGGTTTGGTCACCTAATTGCGCGCCAATAGGGAGAAATCCTTATTGGAAAGCCCCCTCTTTCCTGGGAACGACCTGGTCGATTAATATTGTGAATTATAATAATGATGATAAATGTTGTTAAATGTATTGAGGTGTCTTTTTATGAAGACACAAAAGTTTATATATATATATATTATATAAATTTTGTTTTATTAGTATTATTAATGTAATAAAACAGAATTTTTTTTATATAAAACAAAATACTTTTATAAATTTATTTGTTTTATTAGATTTTAAATAATATATATATATATATTATATTTTATTGCATAGTATCCTTTTCATTTTCCTATAAATAGGATGCTTAGTTAGAATTGAAATCACACCAAAAATTTCAGAGAATTCTCTTCTATAATCTTGAGCGTATTTCTTTAGAGTTTTTAGAAGTTTTGAGCGTAGTGCAAGTTTTCTTCAAGAATATCCTCGCCTACTACCAAATTTAATACTCTTCTTTTTCTACTAAGTAAGGGTATTATTTCTTTCGTATTCATGAAGTGAATTTCTGTTATTCCATTCTTTATTATTATGTTGGAATAACCTGTCTATGCGAAGTACCGCAAACATGGTGAAATTTTGTTGTTATTCCATTCTTTATTATTCTGCTGGAATAACCTGTCTATGCGAAGTACCGCATACATGGTGAAATTTTGTTGTTATTTCATTCTTTATTATTCTGTTGGAATATCCTGTCGGTGCGAATTTTGCCTGACCTGGTTCCGTTCTTTATTATTCTGTTGGAATATCCTGTCGGTGCGGATTACGCCTGACCTAGTTCCGTTATTTATTATTCTATTGGAACATCCCGTCTGTGCGTTTACGCATGACTTGGTTCCGTTATTTATTATTCTGTTGGAATAACCTGACTGTGCGGTTTATCGCATTCCTGGTGATTTCTTTTGTTATTCCATTCTTTATTATACTCAGTTGGTTAAAGTTTTGGCTTTTATACTCCATGAAATTAGTGGAATATCCTTGATATTTGCGCTTCATCCAGTATCTTTTCATGGAAATATTCTTCTGAGCATTCTTGAGTTTTACCCCACAAAGCAGTATCATGTTGACAATTTGGACGTTATTGGTTCCTGGATAAATTAATTCTTTAACTTGTTTTATTGAATTCTTATATCATTGTCATCATCCTCATGTTTATATTATGTTGAAAGTCATCTATGGCCTGTAGTGCATAGATGAACTTGGTATGATTATGACCAGGGATTATTCGGTTTAATCATGACCGTAATGTTACAAATGATGTGGTAAAAGTCCTCATTGGCCCGTAGTGCATTGATGGATAGTTGTTGGCATGATCATGACCATTGATGAATACACGAATATCCTTGGCCCATAGTGCATGGATAATTTTTGGTCGTGATACTAATGAATATCCTTGGCCGTAGTGCAGGGATGATGTAGATTATTTATTAAGCTGAGTCTCAGCGATAAAAGTGATGAAAACCCTTTTTAACTCATAAAAGATAGTAGATTTTATTCTCTACTTGACTCTTTTAATAGATTGCTTGTTCCGCTGCAGTTAAACTTGATGTCTATTGTATTTTATCAGTTTAACATTGTTGAAGACTAATGATAATTTATTCTGCATTATCTTAGTCATAATATTTCTTACTGGGCTAGTTGAGCTCACCCTTTAGGAAATGAGAACGTAGTCGGGACTAATCGGGGAATGGAGTGACGGTCCAAATGATAGTATTAGTAGTCCTCACTATTCTGTTACATAGTGTGATCATAAATGTAATGAGGACTTATTCTGAGAGTGGATATTGTCTAGAAGACAATATTTGTATTAAAACTCACAGCTCTTGTTGTATATTAAAGATTGTATTTGTATTCTATACCATGTATTTGGCGACTCAGAATAGGTCATGTATACCTATTTTGGGGACGTCATAGTTGGTATCAAAGCTTAGGGATATGATCCATGGCTGAAATGTGAGATAAGAACTAGGAGGGGAGAGACGGGGAATTTTTTCGCTAGTATGACCTACCTAAGTTTATTTGGAATTTAATTGGTCGGTCAGAGTATAGGGATAATATGTGATATGTTAATTAACCCTTGTTTTGTGGCAGTATTTGAAAATGACATCCGAGAATGTTGAGAACATCAATGGAGCACAGGAGACCATTGAGTCTCCACAGACTAATAATCAGGATAATGTGCATCAGGAAGGCAACAATCCTCAGGCAAACAACAACATTGACTAGATGATGAATGATGGAATGTTCAGAGGCTTTATGCAATTCATGCAACATCAGGCAAGAGCGGCTCCTGTCCAAAATGCAGGTGGAAACACTGGAAACTCTCGGACGATCACCGCCAAATAGTTCAAGGAGCTGGGACCACCAGAGTTTTTTGGAGAGCCAAAACCACTTAAGGCGGAGACGTGGATAAAGCAGATCTGCAAGATATTTGATGTCTTGGGATGCTCCAAGGAGCAAAAGGTTCCCTTTGCCACCTTCATGTTGCGAGCAGAGGCATATTACTGGTGGGAATCTGTAAAGCGTACTCAACCTGCCGCACTGAAGATGACTTGAGGGAAGTTCCAAGAATTGTTCAACGACAAGTACTTTCCCAAAAGTATTCGTCACATGAAAGAGGTAGAGTTCATCAAGCTGGAGCAAAATAACATGACCGTGTCGCAGTACGAAGCCAAGTTCGCCGAGCTGTCCCAGTTTGCGTCCCATTTGGTTGATAATGAGGAGAGAATGACACGAATGTTTCTAAGAGGTTTGAAACCCGAGATACATCAATATCTTATCTCTCATAAACTGTGTTTGTATTCAGATGTTGTTAATAGAGCTCAATTATTGGAGCGCGATAATGAGTCAACCCAACCAAAAGAGAGCAGCCGACAAAATGATAATACCAGTGATAGCAGTCATCGAAGCGGTGATAATAAGCGTGGAGAGAATCAACATGCCAGAAATTGTAACCACTTCGGTGGTAATCATGGTCAAAACAATAAGAGTGGACATTTCATGAAGAGGAGATTCAACAATGATGGAAAGACGTCAGCATCAGCACCCGTCGTTAAGGAAGGAGAACGACCACCTATCATATACTTCAAATGTGAAGGGGAGGGACACATCAGTCCAAACTGCGTGATGCCATCCAAAGCATGTTACAATTATGGAAGATAAGGTCACCTGGCTCGATTTTGTCGTGCACCGAAGACTAGTCCAGCTGGGATGGAGGCATCAAAGGCCATCCCAGACAAGACAAAACTGGTAGTTCAAGGGAGAGCATTTGTTGTGACCTCCCAGAAAGCAAGGAACTCGAACGAGGTCATCACGGGTAAGCTTATCATAAACTCTAGCGAAATATATACCTTATTTGATATCGGTTCTACCCATTCTTTTATTTCTCCTACTTGCGCTCAACGTTTAAATTTGACTTCAGAGAAATTGGACTTTGACTTATCTGTTGAAACTCCGTTGGGAGAAACCTTCATTACATCCACTGTTTATAAGTCTTGTTTGGTTTAAATCGGCACCCTCACATTACCTGTCGATCTTATTTCATTGAAAATACTTGCATTTGATGTAATTTTAGGGATTGATTGGTTAACTACTCATCATGCAAAAATTGATTATTTTCGTAAGGTTGTTAGCTTTCATATTCCTAACCAACCTATTATGTGAATTCAAGCAACCAAACCATTAAAATCAATCACTGTCATCTCAAGCCATAAAGCTATTCGTTTATTGAAAAATGAATGTCAAGCTTTTTTAGCTCATGTCACGGATCTAAACAAAAATATGTCAGTTTTGAATGATATTTCTATTGTTAATAAATTTCCTGATGTATTTCCTGAAGAACTTCCTGGCCTAACCCTAAAGCGTGAAATTGAATTTTGTATCGACCTTGAACCCGGTACAAAACCTATTTCCAAAGCCCCATATCGAATGGCTCCTATTAAACTTCGTGAGTTAAAGACCCAACCGCAGGAATTGTTGAACATCGGTTTCATTCGTCCCTAGTACTTCTCATTGGGTGCTCTGCTTCTATTCGTGAAGAAGAAAGATGGGAGCATGCGACTTTGTATTGATTATCGGGAGGTTAATCGTGTCACCATAAAAAATAGGTACCCATTGCCACGTATTGATGACCTTTTTGACCAGTTACAAGGTGCCAAATTCTTTTCAAAGATTGATCTTCATTCTGGATATCACCAATTAAAGATTAGAACTGATGACATTCCAAAGACGGCTTTGAACTCCGATGCGGACGGCATTATGAATTCCTAGTCATGTCTTTTGGATTGACTAATGCTCCTGCTGCCTTCATGGATATGATGAACCAAGTATTCAAAGAATATTTGGATCACTTTGTGGTCGTCTTTATTGATGACATCCTCATATATTCCAAAAGCCGTGAAGATCAAAGAACACTTGAGGTCGATATCCAAAAGCTTCGTGAAAAACAAGCTTTATACCAAGTTGAAGAAATGCGAAGTTCGGCTTGAGGAAGTAGCATTCCTTGGGCACATGATATCAAGTCATGGAATATCCGCTTGACCCGAAAGATTGAAGCTATTCAAAGTCGGGAACAACTTAAATCGATGACCAAGCACGTAGATTTCTTGGCTTAGCTGGTTATTATCGGAGATTCGTAGAAGGCTTTTCTCGAATCACTACTCCATTAACTCAGTTGACTAGAAAAGATACAAAATTCGGTTGGAGTGAGGAATATGAGAAGAGTTTTCAAGAACTCAAGAGGAGACTCATTTCAAAGACTTTCGTTACGACAATACCATCCGCTCGGAGGATTTGTCATCTACAAAGGATGCTTCAGCAAAGGGTTAGGATGTGTTGTCATGCAACATGGGAAAGTCATAGCCTATGCCTCTCGACAACTCAAAGAATATGAGAGGAATTATCCTACTCATGATCTAGAGTTGGCAGCAGTCATTTTTGCACTAAAGATTTGGAGGCATTACTTGTATGGGGAGAAAGTGGAGATCTTTACGGATCATAAAATCCTCAAATATTTCTTCACTAAAAAAGAACTCAACATGCGACAACGTCGTTGGCTTGAACTATTGAAAGATTATGATCATACCATCCAATACCATCCTAGAAAAACGAACGTGGTAGCTGACGCGTTAAGTAAAAGATCATATGCGGGTACGAGTGTGATATTGTCAACGCAAAGGCCCATTTTGTATAACTTACAAAGGATGGAGATAGAGATAAAGACTCCAGGGACCCATGTGATGATGCCGAATATACGAGTAGAGCCGATTTTAATCGATAAAGTTAAAGCTGCTCAAGCTACAGACCTAGAGCTGATGCGTATGAGGAAAAAAGTACAAGAAGGTACTATGCCAGAAGCAAGAATCGATGAAGAAGGAATACTTCGAGTTAACTCCAGACTTTGTGTTCCTAACGACCCTGAGTTAAAGTATAAAATCATGATGGAGGCACACAACACACCGTTTGAAATCCATCCTGGGAGTACCAAAATGTATCATGATCTTCGACATACATTTTGGTGGGGCAATATGAAGATAGAGATAACATTGTTTATCTAAAGGTGTTTAACTTGTCAACGAGTCAAGGCAGAGCATCAAGGACCAAAAGGTCCATTGCAACCACTTGAAATTCCAGAATGGAAGTGGGAGCACATTACCATGGATTTCGTTACTGGTATTCCCAAGGTTTCTCAAGGCATAGATGCAATTTGAGTAATTGTTGATAGATTGACCAAGTCTCGCTTCATTTCTTACCTATACGAAACTTATACACTTGAACGCCTTGCTCATATGTACATAAACGAGGTTGTAAGATTGCATGGTATGCCTGTATCCATAGTTTCTGATCGAGACCCAAGATTCACTTCACGATTTTGGGTTAATTTGCAAAAAGCTATGGGTACGGATTTACGATTTAGTTAGGCATATCATCCTCAGAAGGACGGACAATCAGAGAGGACTATTCAAACTCTTGAAGATTTATTAAGACTCTGTATCCTTGACTTCAAGGGAAGTTGGGACAAGTTCTTACCATTGGTGGAGTTTTCCTATAACAACAGTTATCAAGCACATATTGGCATGGCTCCATTCGAAGCGTTGTATGGAAGAAAGTGTTGTTCTCCAGTATACTGGGATGAGGTGGGTGAAGCAACGTTGTTGGGACCGGAGTTAGTACGTATGACTACGGAAAAGATTTAAACGATCCGGTAACGTATAAAAACCTCACAAGATCGACAAAAGAGTTATGTTGATCTTCATTGAAAGGACATGGAATTCGATATTGGAGATCATGTGTTGTTACGTGTTGCTCCATGGAAAGGATTTACGAGATTTGGAAAGAGAGGAAAGCTCAATCCTCGACTCATTGGCCCATTTTTGATCTTCGATCGAGTAGGAACTGTGGTGTATAGACTCGCTTTACCGCCAAGTATGTCTCGTGTTCATAACATTTTTCACATATCCATGTTACGTAAATATGTGAAAGACCCGAACCACATTATTGAGTTAGAACTGGATGAAATAGCGGAAGATTTAACATATGAAGAGGTTCCTGTTCAAATCATGGATAAGAAGGAACATATTCTACGCTCTAAGGTTATACCTCAAGTCAAAGTTTTGTGGAGAAACCAAGATGTTGAGGAAATGACCTGGGAGTTAGAATCTGAAATGAAATCAAGGTATCCTTACCTCTTCGACATACCAGGTACGTACCCTAATTTCGAGGGCAAAATTTCATAAGAAGGGGAGATTGTAAGACCACAATTTTTTTTAATAAAGATGATTTTTCTATAAATATCATTTTAAATGTTATGGAATGAATTTGATATAATGTTATAGTTGTGGGTAATATTTATAAATTTTGCAAAGTACGCAAGTTGTTATATAATATTCGATTGGTCGGGAAATATTCGTTTTAACAGAAAATATTCGTGACGACGGCACACAATCAATCATTAAGTGGACCCGACAATCGGAATTATTGCCGGATTGAGAAAACGACAAAAATATTTTTATGAAAATAACTACGGAAGTTTTACCGTTAAGCTGTTGAAACACCCGGTGTTAAAAGTACGAGAATACGCGTGGTTGCATAAGAGCACACGGTATTGATTATTAATGCTTACGTGAGAAGTCACTCGCTTTTGTTTCAAAGAATTGTTGCATAGATCTCACGTTATTTGATTCAATTATTGTTTATATTTTATATATTATTAAATCAATAATTGAGATGACAAAGTTATTAATATTATTATTTGCAATATTAACGATGTCTGAAGTTACGCCAAGGTGAGGTTTGGTCACCTAATCATACGCCATGATAGGGAGAAATCATTATTGAAAGCCCCTCTTTCCTAGGAACGACACAGTCGATTAATATTGTGAATTATAATAATGATGATAAATGTTGTTAAATATATTGAGGTGTCTTTTTATGAACACACGAAAGTTTATATATATATATATTATACAAATTTTGTTTTATTAGTATTATTAATGTAATAAAATGTAATACTTTTATAAAGTTATTTATTTTGTTAGACTATAAATAGAATATATTATATTTTATTATGCATAGTGTTGCATAGTGCTGCATAGTATTTTTTGCATAGTAAAATCTTTTATATAAAATAGAATACTTTTATAAAGTTATTTGTTTTATTAGATTTTAAATAAAAATATATATATATATAGAATATATTATATTTTATTGCATAGTATCCTTTCCATTTTCCTATAAATAGGATGCTTAGTTAGAATTAAAATCACACCAGAAATTTCAGAGAATTCTCTTCTATAATCTTGAGCGTATTTCTTTAGAGTTTTAAGAAGTTTTGAGCTTAGTGCAAGTCTTCTTCAAGAATATCCTCGCCTACTACCGATTGAATACTCTTCTTTTTACGGTAAGGGGTATTATTTCTTTCAGATTCATGAAGAGAACTTCATTATTCCATTCTTTATTATTATGTTGAATAACTCGCCTACGCCAAGCACCGCATACATGGTGAAATTATGTTGTTAATCCATTCTTTATTATTCTGCTTTGAATAAACTATCTATCTGAAGTACCGCATACATGGTGAAATTATGTTGTTATTTCATTCTTTATTATTCATTGAATATCATGTTTGCATTTAATTTACTTTGACACTCGTTCCGTTTTTATTATTCTGTTGGAATATCCTCGCTTGGTGCGGATTACACGCTGACACGGTTTCCGTTATTTATTATTCTGGTTGGAACATCCTGCCTACATGCGTTTACTTGACGACCGTTCCGTTATTTATTATTATTCTCGCTGGAATAACTCGATCGCGCGCGCCTATCGCATGCCTGGTGATTTCTTTTGTTATTCCATTCTTTATTATACTCGATTGGTTAAAGTTTTGGCTTTTATACTCCATGAAATTAGTGGAATATCCTTGATATTTGTGCTTCATCTAAAGATCTTTTCATGGAAATATTCTTCTCGAGCATTCTTGAGTTTTACCCCACAAAGCAGTATCATGTTGACAATTTGGACGTTATTGGTTCTTGGATAAATTAATTCTTAAACTTGTTTTATTGAATTCTTATATCATTGTCATCATCCTCATGTTTATATTATGTTGAAAGTCATCTGTGGCCTGTAGTGCATAGATGGACTTGGTATGATTATGACCAGGGATTATTCGGTATAATTATGACCGTAATGTTACTAATGATGTTGTGACACCCCCAAAATAGGTCCAATCCATCCAACCTATTCTGAGTTGCCAAATACATGGTACAGAAAATAACTACAACTTTATTACTACAATTATCGTGCAAAATACAACAACACATATACTGTGAGTTTTAATACCAACTGTGACTCGTGTCCCAACTATTGACAACATCTCACAGTGATACCTTACATAAAGGTACAATCTAGAACTGTTTTAGAAAATAAAATTTTTGGGAAGTGCTCAAGGAAACCTTCGTACATAGGAGGCCATGAATCTAAGTTATGATAGATATCATATGTCCAGAGAATTATCCTTGGTTGATCCAATAGACCCCAAAGAAAAACGAGAAGATTACTATCATGTTCCTTCCAATGGTGAGTCTTCTCTTGACATATAACTATCTCCACCTTCTGCGATTGAACATTATGTTTCAACCCAACTCCAAGATCATATAGGTAGTGCTCGTAGATATACTCAGCAAGTGGATGTGCACAACACTTTCTTATGACAACACGAGATTGTATGTTATTAGACTTCTTGTATGATAGTGGCAAAACACCCTTCCAAAGTTGGGTTCACCTCACCCTATTGTTGTTCACCAAAATCAATTATTAAGTGACGTATAATATACGACACACACATCTTAGGTCCTCAATACAATTATATATTGTATGTCATGCCGTTTTATAATGTGTTGAGAAACTTTGACAATCTCGGACCACCACACTATTCCCCTGTTATCCCCGCTCGACCCATCTACATTCTTATCACCTGAAAGGAATTGTGAAGCAAAAGGGTGAGCACAACTAGCTCAGTAAATAATATTATGACTAAAGATAATTAAATTATCAATAACCTTCATCAGCAATAAATCAGAGATTTAGAACATATGGTAGATGATAAAACTTTTCAACCATAGTTAAGCGGTAACGAAGCGATCCATTAGAAGAGTCAAATAGACCGTAATGTCTATTATCTTCTATGTTAAAAGTCCACCACCAATACTTTAACCTCAGTAACATTAATCAATGAGATCCTCGTTCACGATCATGTGAATAACTTCATAATCATAATTGTAGTTCTAATTTTCCTTCTCATCCAATACGAAGATATTTTTCATCACGTGTCTTTACCTGAAACATCAAAGATCATGGTTATACCAAATCACAGTTCATGTTCATAATCATACTAATAAGTTCATCTTTGCACTACAGGCCAAAGATATTCATTAACAGTACATCTTTGCACTACATGCCAAAGATATTCAACAACAGGTCATCTTTGCACTACACGCCAAAGATATTCATCAACAATTCATCTTTGCACTACAGGCCAAAGATATTCATATCTCAAAGAAATATATAATTATTTTAGAATTTATATAAACAGTAATTATAACCATGTTGATTAATTCACCTTTACACTTAAGCTAAAAATATTCAATTATAAATTCAATGGTCATGATCATACCAGTCAACAATTCATCTTTTCACTACTGGCAAAGAGAACCCATAGTCACAATCATACCAATAATCTACCCATATTTACACTTAAGTCAAAGAGAAATTTCATCACCGGGATTATAAAAATATTATATATGATAATAAAAACAATACGATCAACAACTGCATTTAATTTCAAGAGTAAGATTCATAAATCAATGATTTCATAACACCTTAATCCAAATGTTATAAATCACTTAATAATCTCATAATCTAATATTATTAATACTACCACAATATTTTAATCATTTCTTAAACTTATAAATAATTTATTTTAATTGTTTATACTTTACTAATTAATGCATTTAATCATACTAAAATGCCAAACTCATAAGATTTCACCACCAATAACCAACAACCTCATCAAAAATCTGCATATACCATATATAGGATTCCCAAGCCATGAAATCTTATTTTTCAATTTTGTTACTTCACATAACATATTTAATTATTTATTCATAACTAGTCCATTTTCATGAAAAATACCAAATCGGTTCAAAAATATTTCTTTTAAGGATTTAGCATAATATAGTCCCATATTGAACATATATTTTTTTCTTAATTTTTAAAATTCATCTACTATTTTTCACATGGCCAAAACTCGCGAATATTTAGACATTTATCATAAATTGTACTTTTGTCCAAAAATTCCAAAATTTACGAGAATATCTTGATGTTATATAGATGTACTCCCAATAAAAATTTCACCAATTTTGGAGTTAACCACAAGGAGTTATAAGGGTTTACTTTTAAAATAGTCTTTTTCTCATAAAATCCATAACTCTTAATTTATACATCCAAAATCGCCATTTTGGACACGATCGAAGAAACTCATCAAATTATCATTTCAAATTTTTTCGCAATTTACGAAGGTCTAAAAAAGTACTAAACTGAAAAAAACATAATAACCCTAAAATCCCTTACCTCAAAAGAGCAGTACTTCTAACCGGAATATCGGATGAAAAGCCTAAGGAAACTTGCACTGAATAGCAACTCTCCAAGTATCTAAATACTCATAAAAATACGCTCGAGAATATAGAGAGAAAACTTCAGTTTCTAGTGTGATTTTCAATTCTAACATAAGCACTTATTTATAGGAAAATCTTTGAAACACAAGGAGAGACTAAATTAATAAAATAATATATTAATTAATCAACGCATGCTACTTGGAAAATTCAGCAGCCCTCCACCAAAGACCAACCATCTCATTTGGCAGCCCATATGTTTAAAACAATAGTGGGTCCCACCCCTAATTTTAATAAAAAAAATATTATTTTTCAAAACTTCAATAATTCATAGAAAATAGCCTGTATATCAGAAAAATACAAATTTTATTTCCATTCCGCATGAAATCGAATTCTCTATAACTTTGTAGCTTTGAGTTTTCCCAAATTCCAAACAGAAAATATCTGAATCCACAAATGGACGATTTTCAACACCGTTTCAACACCTTTTAAAATTCATAACAAATCATGCGTTAATTTTCAACGGTTCAAAATTTGTGGACATATACTCAACTCATATATCCAAAAATCACAATGATCCAATGGTCAGATTAAAATTACAACTCACGCAATAAAGTTTTAAGAACACCGATTTGAGTTTTTAATACCTCCAATCCGACAAAATACTGATAAAATACCTCAACATTAATTCTTTCATTTATAACCACATAAATAAATCCATCATTTATATCCACATCAAATAAATATTTCCTTATCATATAAATTAATAATTAATTGTTCACAAATAATATTACAGAATCACAATTATGATAACCAGGCACTTCCCAGGAAAGAGGGGGCTTTCCAATAAGGATTTCTCCTTACTGGCGCGCAATTAGGTGACCAAACCTCTCCTTGACAGAACTTCCTAAACATTGCCAATAATGATATCTAATAATATTATTCAAATAATATGAATTATTGATCTGATAATGGGAAATACTGTGCAGTGACAATTATTGCAACAACAATAATATAAACTATCAACGAACAATTATTGAATCAATAAAATAAAATATTGAATAAAGAATTCACTGTAACAATTATTGAGTAGTGCCTTCTTACATAAGAATCAATAATTCAAAAATACTGTGCAATACCGTGGTATTGCTACAGTTCAACCACGCAGATATTCTTATTTTTAACCACCGAGTATTCCAACGATGTTAGCAGTAATAACTTCTGCCAAGTTATTTATAAAAACTCAAACTTGTCGTTTTCTTCATCCGACAGTTATTCTATTATAGGGCCCACAAATGGCTGTGCCGTCGTACGAATATTCCCCGATAACAAGAATATTCCACGACCAAATGAATATTCCACGACAGAAATGAATATTTTATAACCACTTGCGTATTTTGAAAAATTTCATATATCACCCTTAACTTTAACTTTTTATCAATTTGACCATTTACTGAATAACAATTATAAGAAAAATTAAATACTTTTATTTTATAAAATTGGGGGTCTTACAGATGTGGTAAAAGTCCTCATTGGCCCATAGTGCATTGATGGACAGTTGTTGGCATGATCATGACCATTGATGAATACACGAATATCCTTGGCCCGTAGTGCATGGATAATTTGTGGTCGTGATACTAATGAATATCATTGGCCGTAGTGCAGGGATGATGTGAATTATTTATTAAGCTTAGTCTCAGCGATAAAAGTGATGAAAAACCTTTTTAAATCATAAAATATAGTAGATTTTATTCTCTACTTGACTCTTTTAATGGATTGCTTGTTCCGCTGCAGTTAAACTTGATGTCTATTGTATTTTATCAGTTTAACATTGTTGAAGACTAATGATAATTTATTACGCATTATCTTAGTCATAATATTTCTTACTAGGGCTAGTTGAGCTCACCCTTTCTTTCACCGTTCTCTTGAGAAATGAGAATGTAAATGGGACTAGTCGGGAACCAGAGTGACGGTCAGATGATAGTATTAGTAGTCCTCACTATTACATTAAATAAAGTAACAATAAATGTAATGAGGACTTATTACGAGAGTGGATATTGTCTAAGACAATATTTGTATTAAAACTCATGACTCTTGTTGTATATTAAAGATTGTATTTGTATTCTGTACCATGTATTTGGCGACTCAGAATAGATGATGTATGCCTATTTTGGGGGCGTCACAATACTGCTTTGTAGAGTAAAATTCAAGAATAATATTCATGTACCAAAAATAATTTTGACAGAAAAGAAATATATTTTTCGAGTGAATAGTACCTGTGAATAGTACTTCGGGAATAGTACCCCGTGAATAGTACCCCAACATAAAATGTGTCCCGAATACCCGAGTGAATGATACTAGAGTGAATAGTAATCGGGTAAATTGTAATCCGTGAATAGTAACCCGTGAATAGTAACTATAATATCCCGAGTGTTTATGATAACGATCATTAGAAAAGGAAATGAATGGGTTAAAGAATATATAATACTCAAAATATAATTGAGTTCAAGGGAAAGTTATGAAATAAAACTTACAAGAATTTATTATCAAGAATGGTGGAAGTATGAAATATAAAACCTGTATTAAGGTAACGTGAAAACCTGAGTAAGGTAGGGTTTCGGTGATTCCGAGGACGGAATCCTTATAAGGAGGGAAAGATGTGACAACCCAAATTTTTAAAAGTTATTAAATTAAGAATTTAATAATTAAAAAATTCTTATCATGAGATGTATATATTTTCAATTATGTATCTTGGTGTGAAAAAAAAAATTAAATCTTTATGAGATTTAATAGTTGATTAAACTATTAAAGGAAATAAAAGAAATTAGTCACAACAAGGAATTTGGTGGCAAGGGAAATTAACCCTATAAATATTAAGTAATTTAAATTAAGTTGAAACTATATTATGGAATCATATTGTTTGAATATTAAAACCTTACTTGGTTGTGGTGTTGTAGTAAAGTGGATAAAAGAGTTAATTCTTTAATTAAATAGTGAGTTAATATCGACTTTTGCTAATTAAATTTGGTATTCTTAATATATATTACATGTCATGGTAATATATGAAAATGTTTAGTATCTTGAATGATGTTAATAAAATATAAATTGATGGTGAGAGAAGAAAAACCAATATACCTATAAATAATTATTGGTTAGAGGTTAATAAATTGAATTAATATTTAAGCAAAGTGATTAGATGTATAGATTAAATAAATTGTATTGAGACAATTTATACAAGGAAAGGAATTAAATAATTATATATTATAATTGTATGATTCATTTGAGTTAATTAAAATAATTAATGGAATAAATATTAATTATTTTAATGGAAAGGTTTATTTTAAGTTGAGGTGTTATGAATATAATTTCGTAATGTATGGAGTAATAGTTATACATATTCTAATTGTATAATTATTCAATGTAGCTAGCTAAATAACTTAGCAATAAAATGTAGTGTGACATAGGTATCACATAGTAAAAGGGAATATTAAAATAAACAAGAAGAGAGCCTAATGGAGTTAGCCAAACAAGGTTTAGAGACTCTCCATATTTTAACGGCTGGAGACTTTTCCTTTGTATAACTGATAACATAACTCACATATTCTTCTAAAGCCTTAGAGCAAAGAAAGAGAGTTATGAGGAAGAGAGTGATTCTCTGTTTATTTTGCTAAAGAGTTGGAGTATCAAGGTTCTTATTGTTCTTCTTCCTAACAATCAAGGATATAAGGTATAAATTTCTACTAATGTCTAGGTTTTGATTTCTTAGTGATTATCTACTATAAATTGGTAGTTATATTGGATTGATACATGTATGTATGTTGTTATAATCTGCTAATCATCAGTTGTGAGTGTTACTTGATGATTAACTTCATGAAATTTGGGTTTATTGGGAGAAAAGTAATAACAGTGTATGTTTATGAAAAATGTCTTAATAAAGTACAAAATTTTATGCCCTATAAGTGTTATAATCCGTAAATTGAGGTTGGATTATGTTAATATGTGAAGAAACGAAAGCGGCGTAGTTTAAATCATGTTAATCGGTTAAGTAACGAAGTCGTGGCGATTGGATTCGCTAAATGTGTTAAAACATGAAAATAGAGTATGAACATGTGTTTTCGGTCAAGTTTTAAGTTGATTAATGTTTTTATAAATTGTTAGAATTCTAGTATGTTGTAGTTCTATGAATTACGAATCCATAGAATCGAAAATGAACTAATTTGGATGAGTATAACTCATGTTATGATCATTGGAAGGAGTATGGGTCTACAAAATAGCGAAGAGCAAAGCCTGAGGGGCTGTTCTGCGACTTGGGGCGCAGCTGTGTTGCCCCCAAGGCCATTTAGGGCGCAGCTGTGTCGGGCTTCAGTGTCGGGTAGACTGCTCTGACCTGCTATAGTAAATTAGGCATAACTTTTTCATACGAACTCCGATTGAGGTGATTCAAGATGATCCGGAACGAGGACGAATAGACCTACAACTTTTATACTTTGAGTGTTTCAATTTGAGGTCAAGAACAGGGGTAAAATTGGTCAGTTTTGGGTCTGTTGTGTTTTCGGGGACAATCGGAGGGCGTTGGGCATGCACGTATGCAAGTGTAGTGCTCTTGACGATAAAAGATGTTGTTCTAAGTTATTGAACATGAATATTATGAAGTATAATGATGATTAAAATTAATAAATTATATATTAGATAAGTTGAATACGCGTACTAAGCACACACAAGAGAGACAAATTGAGCGTGTGACGAATAAACGTTGAAACGCCGTGATAAGTGATAATGAACGTAAAAAGTGTTTTAAATCAAATGAAATGAATATAATAAGATATTTATTAGTGTTAATATAAGACCAATAATGATTCCTTGCAAGACTTAAACACTTGAATGAACTTCAAATATGAAATACAGTGAGATATAAGTTGAAAGTTAACACAATCAAATTGAACATTGTGTATTTATGATAGGAAGGGTTATGAGACGTAAATTAAAGTTTACATTACAACTACTATCCGTTGCTATGTGACTAATAGTTGATGTGCATGATTATATAATTGTGTAGGGCACGTGAAGTGCAGATAACTGTAAGCTGTTAAACTGTTATTGGTAAACAACGATCAAGGTAAGTCTTTCAGTTCCTATTTTCTATGTGAATTTGATTGTTTTAAATCTTTATTGCAAAGAGCATGGTGTGTTATATATATGTTGAATGTATGAAATGTTAAAGTCAACTTATGACTACGTTGGTTGAGTAAAGAATGTTGATTGAGTAAGGAACTCAATCTTTATACTTGTTATATGAACTATAACATGTATTTTATGTTAGTTCAATGTTTATGAGATGTACGTTGAGCATGTTATTATGTGCTATGTGATGCATGAAAACTGTTAGATTTTGCTGGGCTATCGAGCTCAACCTTGCAAATAATCATTTTTGCAGGTTAAGGATTGAAGGTAACACTAAGTGCTACTTGGAAGACATGAATCAAATGTAATACACGAAGACTATTATTATTTTAGCTAAAGTTGTTATTTCTTTAAACCATAATTAAGGTTCATGAGATTTACTCAATGTTTTATGTATGTATATTTTATGTTGAGTTATAAAGTTAAAGTTTGAGTCGTCCGGTGTATAAAGGATATTGATTTGATACGTAAGTATATATATTAACTCTGATAAAGTGAATCATGTATTATATATGATTCAAAGACATGTAGATGATAAAGGTTTTGATTCAGGGAAATAAAGTAAAGAGATAGAAAAGTTTAAATTATTCCGCATTTTATCGAGTGTAACATCGTTTAATGATGTAAAATTAGAGGTTAAAGGTATTATTAACTACCGAAGCCGAGAATTAAATTGTATGAATTTTGGGGTCGTTACAGTAAATCGTGAATAGTACTCCAGCACGAAAAGTACCCCGAATACCCGAGTGAATAATACCAGAGTGAATAGTAATCGGGTGAATAGTAACCAGGTGAATAGTAACCCGTGAATACTAACTCGTAAAAAAAATACCAAAGAAAATGATATTCCATGACAAGTACAAAAGAAATGATATCTTAGACGAGTATAATGGAATATACGAAACTGCAAATGGATTTTCTCCCGCCATGTGGTAATCCACGTAGACAGATCATTTCCACAATTTAATAAAGATGAATATGAAGGATCATTCACCATGCATGCGATAGACCGCACAGATAGGTTATTCCCAATAGAATAATAAAGAATAGAACCATGTCATGCGTAATCCACACGCATGTGATATTCCAAATGAATAATAAAGAAACGAGAACCCAAGCATGATATTCCAATGTAATAATAAAGAACGAAACCAGTCACGCGTAATCCACACGCATGGGATATTCCAATGAATAATAAAGAATAGAATAACAACGAAATTCACGGGCATGCGATAGAACACACGGCGAGGTGTATGATGCAAAGAATTCTCAGTAGCAATAATTGAGTATAACCGGTGACTTCTTACGTAAGCATCGATAATCATCCGCGTGTGCTAGTATGCAACCACGCCATTCATTGTACTTTTACTACCGGGTAGTTCAACAGTTTTAATTAAGTAACACTTTTGCCATTATAAAAAGATAATTTTGTCGTTTTTTTACTACGACAATACATCCGTTGTGGGGTCCACCAATGATTGTGCCGTCGTACGAATATTACATGTTAAAATGAATATTCCTCGACCAATCGAATATTATATAATAACTTGCTTACTTTGCAAAATTTATAAATATTACCCACAACTATAACATTATATCAAATCCACACCATAATATTCAAAAAAATATTTCGAGAAATTTAAATCTTTATTCATAAAATTTGGGGTCTCACAGTACCCCGACATGAAAAGTACCCCAAATACCCGAGTGAATAATATCTGGGTGAATAGTAATTTGGGTAAATAATAACTCGTGAATAGTATTACGACACGAAAAGTGCCCCGAATACCCGAGTGAATAATACTAGAGTGAATAATAATCGGGTGAATAAGAACTTGAGTGAATAGTAACTCATAAAAAAATACCAAAAAAATGATATTCCATGATGAGTACAAAAGAAATGATATCTCATACGAGTATAATAGAATATACGAAACTGCAAATGGATTTTTACCCGTCATGCAGTAATCCACGTAGACAGATCATTCTCACAATTTAATAAAGAATGAATACGAAGGATCATTCACTATGCATGCAGTATCCACATGTATAAAGTTATTCCAACATAATAATAAAGAATGGAATAATGTAAGAATTCACTATATACATGCGATGAAATCAGCGCAGAATGTGTTATTCCCAATGAATAATAAGGAATGGAACCGTGTCAATGCGTAATCCGCACGATGCGGGATATTCCAAATGTAATAATAAAGAATGGAACCAAAGTGTCGTGTAATCCATCCGCACGCATGGATATTCCAATGTAATAATAAAGAATGGAACCATGTCTTGCATAATCCGCATGCATAAGATATTCCAACGAGAATAATAAAGAATGGAATAATAACGAATTCACTAGGCGTGCGATAGGCCGCATGCATAAAGTTTACTCCAATGTAATAATAAAGAATGGAATAATGTAAAGAATTTCACCATTACTTTGCATGATAAAAGTTATTCCAACATAATAATAAAGAATGGAATAACAACCCTTATGAGTATTGAAAGAAAATAACTCTCTTCATGAATACGAAAGAATAATACCCTTACCTTGAAAGAAAACTGGATACTTTGGAATAGTGAGGTAGCGGACTTCTTCTTCTTTCTCTCTATAATTTCTCTCTATAATAATTGCTTCTATAGCTTTAGTGAATTGGTGAGAAGTGAAGGAAGAATGAGCTTCTATTTATAAGAAAATATAGTTTCAATAATTGCACATTTTGGGGCTCGAAATATTACAGTATAATACCTTCAACTTTTCTTTCATTTTTAATTTAGTCCTGCAAGTATTATCAAACTTGCATCATCTCCCCTAATAGTAAATCATGTGAATCAATAGTTCTAGACATGTGAAAATATGAATTATAGTATAGTACCTCCATCTATACCTCCATTTTTAACTTAGTCATTCAAGTATTATCAATCTTGCACCAACTCCCCTAATAGTAAATGAATGTGAATCAATAGTACACACATGTGAACAAATAGTTATAATCATGTGAATTAATAGCAATTAATTGCTCATTTATCCGATTAATTACCCGATAACTTCTAGACATCAATTATTGTCGAAATAAATGTTAATTTCCACTAATACTAATAATCCCAACACAATGGAACTATCAATTTCATCTTTAATCAACACAAACTTATTCATCATTAATATTATAACTCACAATATTTAACAACCGTGTCATTCCCAGAAAAGAGGGCTTTCGATAAGGATTTCTCCTTATTATCGCGCGAATTAGGTGACCAAACCTCTCCTTGTGTAACTTCTAGACATTGTCGATATTGCAAATAATAATATGAATAACTTTGTTTGTCTCAATTATTGATTTAATAATATAACATATTATCTGATGATAATTTGTGACAATAATTGAATCAATAATATAAGAGAGATATGATGCGAAGATTCATGTAGCAATAATTAAGTATAACTGAGTGACTTCTTACGTAAGAATCAATAATCAATATCGTGTGTCTACTACTATGCAATCACGCGTATTCTCGTGCTTTTACTACCGTGTAGTTCAACAGTTTAATTCGGTAACACTTTCGTAGTTATTTTTAATAAAAGATAAATCTGTCGTTTTCTAAATACGACAATACTTCCGTTGGGGGGGGGTCCACCAATGATTATGTCGTCGAACGAATATTCTCTATGAAAACGAATATTCCCCGACCAATCGAATATTCCCCGACACAACGAATAACAACTTGCTTAATTTGTAAAATTTTCAAATATCACCCTTAACTTTAACCCTTTCTCAATTTCACCATTTACTAAATAAAATAATAATTATAAGAAAATTGAATACTTTCATTTCATAAAATTTTGGATCTCACAATCTCCCCTCCTTATGAAATTTCACCCTCGAAATTTACGTACTTGGTAGTTCGAAGAGATGAGAATACCTTGCTTCTTTTTCCGATTGTACCTTCCCGGTTATTTCCTCTGTATCACGAATTTCCCATTGCTCATTTCCTGTATTTCAGATATCATTCTAGAATATATCTTCAAAATAAAGGTTAATTGACATATCATAATTTGTCAACTTATCAAGTAAACAATTTCAGCTTAGGTAAGTCACACACTAGCCGAAGTATATTACTCGTCTCTCCCTCCTAGTTCTAGACTCATATCTCCGACAGCGACCATATCCCTAAGCTCTGATACCATTTGTGACGCCCCCAAAATAGGTCCACATGACCCATTCTGAGTCGCCAGATATCATACTATAAAAATCAAATACAAACTTCATTTATACAACTGTTGAACTATCATGTAATATGACCCACGCTTAAACTGTGAGTTTTAATACAAATGTATGTAACTCTCATGGTGCCTCAACCACAACCTTACAATGGTATTTTACATAAAAGTATAGTCAAAATTGTTTTAGAAATTAAAATCTTTGGGAAGTGCTCAAGAAACCTTCGTATACGGGGAGGCCACGTGCGTACAGGTTATGATAGATATCATATGTCCACAGAATTATCCTTGGATGACCCAATAGACCCCAAAGAAAAATGAGAAGATTACTATCATGTTCCTTCCAATGGTGAGTCTTCTCTTGACATTTAACTATCTCCACTGTCTACAATTGAAAATTATATTTCAACCAAACTCCAAGATCATATAGGTAGTTCTCATAGATATACTCAGTAAGTGGATGTGCACAACCCTGTCTTATAATAACACGAGGTTGTATATCATTAGACATCTTGTATGATAGTGGCAAAACACCCTTCAAAAGTTGGGTTCACCTCACCCTATTCGGTTCACCAAAATTAAATATCAAATGACGTATACAATACGACACACTTATCTAAAGTTCTCAATAAAATTATTTCCATACTATTTAGGGAGAACCTCAACAGCTATAGACCATCGTTCTATTCTCCTGTTACCCCCGCTTCGACCCAGACTACCTCTTATTACACCGAAAGAATCGTGAAGCAAAAAAGGGTGAAACCTGACTAGCCCAAAGAAAGAATATCATGACTAAAGATAATTTACATCATCAATAGCCTTTATCAGTAATAAATCAAAGATTTTGAACATATGGTAGATGATAAATCTTTTCAACCATAGTTGCAGCGGAACGAGCAATCCATTAGAAGAGTCAAATAGACTATCAGGTCTATTATCTTCTCCATGTTAAAAGTCCACTAATAATGTTTTATCCCTGTAACATCAATCAACAATTCCTATCCACAATCATATGAATAACTCATAATCATAATTGTGATTTTAAATTCATCTTCGCACCCAGGACGAAGATAATTTTCATCACCTATCTTCACCTGAAATATCAAAAATCATGGTTATACCAAATTACAATTCCTGCTCATAATCATACTAATAAATTCATCAATGCACTACGGCCAAAGATATTCATTAATAATTCATCTTTGCACTACAGGACAAAGACATACAATTGTATTTTAGAAGAGTCAAGTAGAGCATGATATCTACTATTTTTTACGAATTAAAAATGTATAATCAATATTTTATCGCTGAGACTCAGCTTAATAAATAATCCACATCATCGAATCATCCATGCACTACGGCCAAAGATATTCATGTAATCATCAATGGTCATGATTATACCGAATAATCCCTAGTTATAATTGTGACGCCCCCAAAATAGGTATACACCACCCATCTTGGGTCACCAGATACATGGTACATAAATTCAAATATAACTTAATTATACAACAATCGTGTAAAATACGACAAAACATAGCTGAGAGTTTAAATAAAAATATTGTCATCTAGACAATATCCACACTCAATGGTGTCCTCATTATAATTATTATCACATTATTCCATAGAATAGTGAGGACTACTAAAGCCATTTATCCTGGACAATCACTTCACTCCCCGACTCGTCCCAGCTATATTCTCATTTCCTGAAGAGAACAATGAAAGAAAGGGTGAGCTCAACTAGCCTAGTAAGAAATATTATGACTAAGATAATATAGAATAAATTATCCTTAGCCTTCAACACTATAACAACTGATAGAATACAATAGACAACAAGTTTTAGATCAACAACTGCAGCGGAAATAAGCAATCCATTAGAAGAGTCAAGCAGAGCTTAAAATCTACTATCTTCAATGATTTAAAAAGTTTTTCATCAACTTTATCATTTGAGACTCGACAATAAATAAAATCGAATCATCCTGCACTACGGCCAAGGATATTTATGTAATCATCAATGGTCATGATTATACTGGAATTAATCCTGGTAATAATCATACCAACAACTGTCCATCAATGAACTACAGGCCAATGAGGACTTTTACCACATCATTCATCACATTACGGTCTTGATTATACTGAATAATCCCTGGTCATAATCATACCAAGTCCATCTATGCACGTAAGCCAAAGATGACTTTAATCATAATATAAGCATGAGGATGATGACAATGACATAATAATTCAATAAAACAAGTTCAAAGATAAATTTTAAAGACTTATAATTTAATTTATCCAGAAATCAATAACGTCCAAACTGTCAACATGCTACTGCTTTGTAGAGTAAAATTCAAGAATAATATTCATGTACCAAAAATAATTTGGACAAAAAAGAAATAAATTTTTTGGGTGAATAGTAGACTTGAATAGTACTCGTGAATAAGACCCGATACAAAAGTGTCCCGAATACCGAGTGAATAATACTAGAGTGAATAGTAATCAAATTGAATAGTAACCCATGAATAGTAACTCATGAATAGTACTCGCACGAAAAGTGTCCCCAATAATACGGTGTGAATAATACTAGAGTGAATAAGAATCAAGGTGAATAAGTAACTCATAAAAAAAAATACCAAAGAAAATGATATTCCATGACGAGTACAAAAGAAATGATATCTCAGACGAGTATAATAGAATATACGAAACTGCAAAAGGATTTTTACCCGTCATGCGGTAATCCACGTAGACAGATCATTTTCATAATTTAATAAAGAATGAATACAAAGGATCATTCACCATGCATGCGGTAATCCCCATAGACAGGTTATTCCAACTGAATAATAAAGAATGAAATAACAGAAGAATTCACCATGCATGCGATGAGATCGCATGCATGAGTTATTCCCAACGTAATAATAAAGAATAGAACCGTGTCGCGTAATCCGCACACGAGGATATTCCAATGAATAATAAAGAATGGAACCAGTCAATGCATAATCCGCCGCATGATAGGATATTCCAATAGAATAATAAAGAACGGAACCAGGTCATGCGTAATCCGCACAAACAGGATATTCCAATAGAATAATAAAGAATGGAATAACTACAGAATTCACCAGGCATACGATAGACCGCACAAATAGATTATTCCCAACAGAATAATAAAGAATGGAACCAAGTCATGCGTAATCCGCACAGACAGGATATAACAAACCTTACGAGTATTGAAAGAAAATGATTCTCTTCATGAATACGAAAGAATAATACCCCTTACCTCAAAAGAAGACTGGATACTGGAATAGTGAGGTAGCAGACTTCGCTTCTTCTTTCTCTCTATAATTTCTCTCTATAATAATTACTCTATTGCTTTAGTGAATTTGTGACGCCCCCAAATTCGGACCTCCACTTGGTCACTCAAATTCGGTTCATCACGTTCTCATGGTAAAACCATAATAATTAAAATAACGCATACACAACGAAAAATCTATTTTAGAATAATATACAATGATTTATTATAATTATTTCCCAAGTCTCATGACCTCACAAGACTTAATAGATTTCATAATAGTATCGAATAAAGACCTATTACATAATCCTACTTAAGTTTAAACATAGTCCACAAATAGTCTTAACATAACATAATAGCTTTAAACATAAAAAGGACAAGCTAGTCAAGAATTTTCCTTATGCGCTCGAGACACCTCCTGTTCTTCCTTAATCGAAAGGTTATAAATAAGCAAGGATGAGCACAAATTGCCCAAAGTAAGTAATATACAACAAGGGTGTAGGATATAATATCACAAGGTTTGAAATATCGAAGGGTTATTTCTATGATAGTTCAAAGTGTCAGAATAACATCATGAGTAAGGGATATAACAATTCAATATAAATTAACAGATATATATATGAATTCAACGGCTAATAATGTATCCAATTGGATAAGAAATTTATACTGAGCAGTCACTAAGGACTATGGAACTTCCACTAGAGTTACCAATATTAAACTGATAACCCAAAAATATCAAGTACTATAGAGGATCAGTCTACAATACT
The DNA here is from genome assembly GCA_020205615.1 of Panax quinquefolius. NCBI lineage: Eukaryota > Viridiplantae > Streptophyta > Magnoliopsida > Apiales > Araliaceae > Panax > Panax quinquefolius. The sequence continues at coordinate 46,943,394 of CM035155.1, read as the reverse complement.
TTATGTTATGCATAACACCACAATAATATTTATTCATGTGTTGGGATTTCCAACAACATACACTCCCCTTACCAAAAGGGTTGTCCAACTCAGTTTTCTAGATTCCCGCACCAATTAATTGGTTTGGATAGTTTTTATAAACATGCATATAGTCTAGCAGAATCAAATGGCATCGACTCTTCTACAATACTCAAGGACAATACCAATTTCAACATGAATAATAGCTTTCACAAGAGTTTAACAAAGTAATCTAACTTGTATTCAAAAGGATAAGCTTACGGTAAAATGCAATGGTATTGCACAACAATAATAATAGGGTTCGGATACTTGCTCAATAAAAGTATGGTTCAAGGAAACTTGCTCAATAATAATTAGAGTAAGTTTAGGGAACTTGCCTCAAGCGTAGATTACCAAAATACCGCTTAACAATACACTTTCGAATCCTATCATAATGTGATACACATATAAAGTATTCATTAGTTAAATATACTAGATATGTAAGTCTAAATGCATACTCAAACATTTAACTTAATTGTATACTCTTCACATACTTCATTTCATACTTTACGTACTTATAACACAAAATCAGTTTGTAAGTCACCATGAAAAGCAAATGACATAGTCACTCTATAAATAAATCAAGAATGCTCAAGGTTACGACCTCCTACTCATGGACATCTCATTTCAATACAACACTGACGTATCACACACACACACACACACATATATATATATATATCAGTAGGTTTTAGATCACATTTAGCATTATAAGTGTCATGTAACTACTGTCCAAAAGATCAGAAGTCACCATATGGAATTCGAGATGGCGCATTGCAAGCCATGGCCGAACTTTAGGAAGGTAGCAATTGCACCATCCTCTAACACCGCCAGACTCACTTTCTTTGCCTTGGGGTTCTGTCCGATCTCAAACGCACAATCATACTTAATGTATTTTGACATGTTAAAGGTTTTCACATGCTTCTTAGATCAATCTAGGTCCATTCTTGCATAACATGGTTCTAAGTTCGATCATTTCAACAAATTAAGGTCATAAAACCACAAAGTCTAGCATGTTTGTTTTCTAAACATTCAAGATAGCTATAACAATCCCATTAGGCATGCTTGTGTGTATTCATAACACATACGTGAACTAACTATAGTTGAAAATAAGCTTCGTTTATGCATTAATTGAGTTACAATAACGAGGCATGGCATATACACATTTATGACACATGAGTGCATCTAAGAGAGTCATTAAATATGATCACAAATGTCAGATTCTAGTCTTCAAGATATCATGACAATATTCACATTCTAAACTTACTAGTGAGTCCAACTTGTTCATGTTTCTTTGCTAATCACTTAAACACAAGTTAAAGGTTTATTCATGCATGTCTAAGTCACATTAACATGCTTTGCAAAGTCAGAAATTACAACATGTAGCAATCATGTAAGTTAACATACTAGGATAAGTCTCTTCTTGAAAATATTTCTAACACAAGGCGTAATAAGTTCGACCATGCTCAAAGGACTAAATACACTACAACATGCTCATCTATATGCAAAATCAATCATGTATAGCTCACTAGGTTCATAATTTGTAGAACATGATCTTTAACATAGTTGGTTTTTAAAACTTAAGGTTCAAATCTCCATTTAAACCATATGCCTCCATTTATCATGCAAGTTTATTCTAAACATGCTCATATTAGGTCCATATAGTTATATATACCCTTAAAAACATGTTTGCATGCTAGTACACTACGTAATACTTCAACAATCTGCAAAACAGAAACTCAAAACAAATTTGAGGCGGTAGCAAATGGCTACCAAGGCTTTTAATATAATTAATATATAGCAATTGCTACTGCATTCACAGTTCGAGCCAGAGAACGATAAACCTCGACAACTGTTTAGCCCAAACACAGAAATTACTCACGAAATTGTTCTTAAACACTCTTATAATAGTCTAAACATGCTTGTAAGGTCATATAACAACAATGTGAACATTACCCATCCATACTAACATCCAATACTATGAATTCAAGAAATTCATAATTTCAACATTTATGAACTCTGTTAACAAAACGAAAATGGAAAGCAAAGAATAAAATCATACCTTCGTAATATGCAATGAACTTGATCTAACTGAAGTCTCAAGCTTTTAGAATGCTCTTACTCTACTACTTAGCAATTTATCAGACAATTCTCAGCAACAAGAAATGAAGAAGTATACTGCTATTTATCGAGGAACATAAAACCAGACATTGCATTTTCCCATTGAATCAAACCTATGGATTGTAGGATTGTATGAAGGTTATGGAGGAGTTGGTAACTAGTGGTTGGTTTGCGTCATGAACACCACTCCACCCCCCTCATGATCACTAGCTAGAAACTTGGAAGAAGGTATAATAGGCCATAACCCTTATGTGTTTCACGTGACTGAAGAAAGAGTGAGTGTGACTCTCAATTTGGGAAAATCCCATTTATCTCAGCATGCTTGCATATTCCTACACACATTCACCCTTATGTTGTATTTTAATACACATATCCATCATATGTTATAACCTATTGTCACACTATAACTTAACATTTCAAAGTAGTAGGTGCTATGTAATATACATATAATCCATGTACATTTTATCACACTGGTATACTTTAATAGTTCATGGTATATAATTTGCACACATGCTCACATACATATTGCTACATAGATAATGTATTATAACATATAGTCTCAATATATTTAGTCACAATGCTCATACAATATAGTTTTATAAGACTTAATATATATAACCATATAAATGTCACACTGCACCATATAGTTATTTTTGCATTATTATTTACATGCACATAACTATCAATATAATATTATCATATTAATAACTCACTTAATTATGCTAAATAAATTAATCATGCACTTCCTTAATTAATTAACACTAATATTAATTACTCCAACCATTTATGGGTTTTCCATAATCATTATTATCTATATTTCTATCACCGTGCCACTCAAGGCTTTCAACGAGTTTACCACAAACTCCACGTATTCTCAACTATTTAATTATTTAATATAATTGAGTTATCACATTTCATGGCATGCAATTGTTCATATTCAAATAAATATTTATTTCCATTAATATAATTATTTAACAACACGTGGAAATTATCGGGTATTATAGAATTAGTGAGAAATGAAGGAAGAATGAGCTTCTATTTATAAGAAAATATAGTTTCGATAATTGCACGTTTTGGAGGTCAAAATATTACAGTATAATACCTTCCTCTTTTTCTTTATTTTTAATTTAGTCATTCAAGTATTATCAAACTTGCACCACCTCCCCTAATAGTAAATCATGTGACTCAATAGTTCTAGACATGTGAAAATATGAATTACAGTATAGTACCTCCATCTATACCTCCATTTTTAATTTAGTCATGCAAATATTATCAATCTTGCACCAACTCCCCTAATAGTAAATGGATGTGAATCAATAGTACACACATGTGAACAAATAGTTATAATCATGTGAATCAATAGCAATTAATTGCTCATTTATCCGGTTAATTACCCGATTGGTCAATATAACCTCCAGACATCAATTATTATCGAAATAAATGTCGATTTCCACTAACACTAATAATTTCAATACAATGGAACTATCAATTTCATCTTTAATCAACACGAACTTATTCATCATTAATATTATAATTCACAATATTTAACAACCAGGTCGTTCCCTGAAAAGAAGGGGCTTTCCAATAAGGATTTCTCCCTATTGGCGCACAATTAGGTGACCAAACCTCTCCTTGACAGAACTTCTAGACATTATCAATATTGCAAATAATAATATGAATAACTTTGCCGTCTCAATTATTGATTTAATAATATAACATATTATACAGATGATAATGTGATAATAATTGAATCAATAATATGAGAGATATGATGCAGCAATTACTATAGCAATAGTTGAGTATAACTGAGTGACTTTTCACGTTAGCATCAACAATCAATACCGTGTGCTACTATGCAACCACGCGTATCACTGTACTTTTACTACCGGGTAGTTCAACAGTTTTAACGGTAACACTCTCTCTGTTATAAAAAGATAATTCTGTCATTTTCTTACTACGACAATACATCTGTTGTGGGGTCCACCAATGATTGTGCCATCGTACGAATATTTCCTGTTAAAACGAATATTCCCCGACCAATCGAATATTTTATAAGAACTTGCTTACTTTGCAAAATTTATAAATATTACCCACAACTATAACATTATATCAAATCCACACCATAATATTCAAAAAAATATTTTGAGAAATTTAAATCTTTATTCATAAAATTTGGGGTCTCACAATCTCCCCTCCTTATGAAATTTTGCCATCAAAATTTACGTACGTACCTGGTATGCCGAAGAGATGAGGATACCTTGACTTTATTTCAGATTCTAACTCTTGAGGTATAACCTTTGAGTGTTGAATACGATCCTTCTTATCCAAGATTTTAACACGTATCTCCTCATACGTTAAATCTTCTGATATCCCGTCTAGTTCTAATTTAATAACGTGGTTCGGGTCATCCACATATTTACGTAACATCGATACGTGAAAAACGTTATGAACACGCGACATACTTGGCGGTAAAACGAGTCTATAGGCCACAATTCCTACTCGATCAAGGATTTCAAATGGGCCAATAAAATTGAGGGTTGCAATTTTCTCTCTTAATCGACTCTCGCTTCTAGAATAACGCCTTCTTGAACCTTCTTCTTCGTTTTCATCAGCTCCGGGTCTAAAGCTTGAGCGACTTTAACATTATCGATTAAAGTCGATTCTACTCGTATATTTGATATCACCACGTGGATCCCTAGAGTCTTTAATTTTATCTTCATCATTTGTAAGTTTATACGAAATGGGTTTTTGTGTTAACAACATCGCACTCGTAAACGCATACGATCTTCTACTCAACGCGTCAGCTACCACGTTCTCTCTTCCACAATGATATTGAATGGTATGATCATAATCTTCAACAGCTCAAGCCAACATCTTTGGCGCATTATACTTTCGTTTTGGTTGAAGAAATATTTAAGGGTTTTAGAAATGGGTTTTGTACTGGGGTCAATACAAAATTCGATTTCACGCTCTAGGGGTAGGCTAGGAAGTCTTCAAGAATATGTTAGGAAATTTATTAACAATAGAAATATCATTCAAAACTGTGACTCTCATCCCAAGACTTGGATAACACGTCACATTAATACCTATCAACTTGTCATACGACGTCGCCTATAGAAAGTCTGGCTTCGGTGCATTCCACACAAGGAAGTCAAAAGAGAAAGGCTCAGGGCTCTTTACTTATGGCTTAATATAACAGTGTTTGACTTTAGTGGTTTGGTTGCTTGAATTCGCATAACAGGTTGGTTAGGAATATAAAAGCTAACAACCTTATGAAAAGCATGATGAGTAGTTAACCAATCGATTCCTAAAATCACATCAAAGGCAAGTATTTTCAAAGAGATAAGATCGACAGGTAACGTGAAAGTGTCGATTTGAATCAAACAAGATCGACAGGTAACGTGAAAGTGTCGATTTAAATTTAAATATAACTCAATTATACAACAGTCGTGTAAAAGTTTAAACAAGAATATTGTCATCTAGACAATATCCACACTCAATGGTATCATCATTACAATTATTATCACATTATTCTGTAGAATAGTGAGGACTACTAAAGCCATTTATCCTGGACCATCACTCCATTCCCTGACTCATCACAGCTATATTCTCATTTCCTGAAGAGAACAATGAAAGAAAGGGTGAGCTCAACTAGCCCAGTAAGAAATATTATGACTAAGATAATGCAGAATAAATTATCCTTAGCCTTCAACAGTATAACAACTGATAGAATACAATAGACAACAAGTTTTAGATCAACAACTGCAACGGAAATAAGCAATCCATTAGAAGAGTCAAGTAGAGCATACAATCTATTATCTTCTATGATTTTAAAAAAAATTCATCAACTTTATCGCTGAGACTCAGCTTAATAAATAAAATCGAATCATCCCTGCACCACGACCAAGGATATTCATGTAATCATCAATGGTCATGATTATACTAAATAATCCCTGGTAATAATCATACTAACAACTGTCCATCAATGAACTACAGGCCAATGAGGACTTTTACCGCATCATTCGTCACATTACGGTCATGATTATACTGAATAATCCTTGGTCATAATCATACCAAGTCAATCTATACATGTAAGCCAAAGATGACTTTAATCACAATATAAGCATGAGGATGATGACAATGACATAATAATTCAATAAAACAAGTTCAAGGATAAATTTAAAAGACTTATAATTTAATTTATCTAGAAATCAATAACGTCAAAATCACGACATATTCTTTACTTTGTAGAGTAAAATTCAAAAATAATATTCATGTACCAAAAATAATTTGAATGAGAAAAGAAATATATTTTTGGGTGAATAGTACCCCTGAATAAGTACTTCTGAATAGTACCCGTGAATAGTACCTCGACACCTAAAAAGTGCCCCTAATACCCCGAGTAAATAATACTAGAGTAAATAGTAACAAGGTGAATAAGTAACTTGTGAATAGTAACTCGTAAAAAATACCAAAGAAAATGATATTCCATGGCGAGTACAAAAGAAATGATATCTCGGATTTAGTATAATAGAATATACGAAATTGCAAATGGATTTTCACCCACCATGCGGTAATCCACGTAGACAGATCATTTCCACAATTTAATAAAGAATGAATACAAAGGATCATTCACCATGTATGCGGTAATCCACATAAACAGGTTATTCCAATAGAATAATAAAGAATGGAATAACAGAAGAATTCATTATGCATGCGATAGACTGCACAGACAGGTTATTCCCAACAAAATAATAAAGAATGGAACCAGTGTCACAGTAATCCGCATGCATGCATGTGATAGTCCAATGTAATAATAAAGAATGGAACCAGGTCATGCGTAATCCGCACAAACAGGATATTCCAACAGAATAATAAAGAATGAAACTAGGTCATGCGTAATCCGCATGCATAAGATATTCCAAATGTAATAATAAAGAATGGAATAACAACGAATTCACCGTGCATGCGATAGAATCGCATGCATACGAGTTATTCCCAGCAGAATAAATAAAGAATGGAACCAGAATCATGCGTAATCCGCGCAGACATGAGATATTCCAAATGTATAATAAAGAATGGAATAACAACGAAATTCACCGTATGTGATAGACCACACGATAAAAGTTATTCAATCGTAATAATAAAGAATGGAATAATGTAAGAATTTCACCATGTATGCGGTACTTCGAATAGACAGGTTATTCCAACATAATAATAAAGAATGGAATAACAACCCTTACGAGTATTGAAAGAACATAATTCTCTTCACGAATACAAAAGAATAATACCCCTTACCTCAAAAGAAGACTAGATCTTCGGAATAAAGAGGTAGCGAGACTTTCTTCTTCTTTCTCTCTATAATTTATCTCTCTAATAAGCGCTTTCTATAGCTTTTCTTGAATTAGTGAGAAATGAAGGAAGATTGAGCTTCTATTTATAGGAAAATATAGTTTCGATAATTTACATTTTTGGGGCTCAAAATATTACAATATAATACCTTCCTCTTTTCTTCATTTTTAATTTAGTTATGCAAGTATTATCAAACTTGCACCACCTCCCCTAATAGTAAATCATGTGAATCAATAGTAAATCATGTGACTCAATAGTTCTAGAGACATGTAAAAAATCACGAATTACGATATAAGATCTCTATCTATACCTCCATTTTAACTTAGTCATGCAAGTATTATCAATCTTTTTGACTCCCCCCTAATAGTAAATGAATGTGAATCAATAGTACACACATGTGAACAAATAGTTATAATCATGTGAATCAATAGCAATTAATTGCTCATTTATCCGGTTAATTACCCGATTGGTCAATATAACCTCCAGACATTAATTATTATCGAAATAAATGTCGATTTCCACTAACACTAATAATTCCAACACAATGAAACTATCAATTTCATCTTTAATCAACACGAACTTATTCATCATTAATATTATAATTCATAATATTTAACAACCAGGTCGTTCCTAGGAAAGAGGGGGTTTTCCAATAAGGATTTCTCCTTATTAAGCGCGAATTAGGTGACCAAACCTCTCCTCGATGTAACTTCTGCACATTGTCAATATTGCAAATAATAATATGAATAACTTTGTCGTCTCAATTATTGATTTAATAATATAACATATTATACTGATGATAATCTTGTGACAATAATTGAATCAATAATATGAGAGATATGATGCAAATGATTCTTGTAGCAATAATTGAGTATAACCGGAGTGACTTTTCACGTAAGCATCAATAATCAATACCGTGTGCTACTATGCAACCACGCAGCAGATCACTTTGTACTTTTACTACCAGGTAGTTCAACAGTTTTAACGGTAACACTCTCGTCGTTATAAAAAGATAATTCTATCATTTTCTTACTACGACAATACATCCGTTGTGGGGTCCACTAATGATTGCGTCGTCTACGAATATTCCCTGTTAAAACGAATATTCCCCAACCAATCGAATATTATATAACAACTTGCTTACGTTGCAAAATTTGTAAATATTACCCACAACTATAACATTATATCAAATCCAAGCCATAATATTCAAAAAAATATTTCGAGGAATTTAAATCTTTATTCATAAAATTTGGGGTCTCACGATAATCATACCAATAACTGTCCATCAATGTACTACGGGCCAATGAGGACTTTTACCACATCATCTATAACATTACAGGTCATTGTAGACACTCAAAATTTTTCTGCACAACTGTTACTAACAATACAGGAGGGCAAAATCTTCTTTCGGAGATAACCCTGGAAGATAGCTTACATCTATTTCGGATACCACCGGAAGTTTGGTCTCCATTTTGGATACCACCGAAAGTTCATTTCCAACCCGGACCACACATCGGGAATATCAGTCTCAACCCGAACCACACACCGGGAGTATCAGTCTCAACCCCGGAACACACACCAAAAGGATCATTTCCAACCTCGGAGATAACCCCGAGTTTCGTTCTTGGCGATAACCCCAAGGAATGTTGTTGCAGTTCCGGCGATAACTCCAAAAATGCTTGTTCCAAATACATGCCATCAGCTTCAATCTCAAACCTCCTACCGAGGCACTCATCTCTCAAACCCGAAGCTAACACCGAGCAGACAGGCATTCACAAGATGACCTTGCGACATTCAAACACTTGCAGCAATCCAATCTCAGATGTAACCCTGAGCAACGTCTGCTTTCAACTCAAACCGGCGATAACCCCAGCGAAGAGTCAAATGTCATCTTGCCATGTCAACACCTGCGCGTCGTCTCAACACTTCATACATACATACATACAACAATGTCCCACAAGAACCGAGGAGTTACAATCCCGAATGACTATTACGCGTGGCAGTATACCGGATAGAATTTGAATCTTGAAGACTATGGACATGGTCCCCTCTTCTTGACTTCGTACAACCTCTAATCCATGTCATTGTGTAACTCTCGACATAAGCGGTCCGAAGAAGGTCACATATACCTTGTTTGGAAGCTCAAATTGAAGTTCTGCAAGTTCGAGAGGACATTACAATGCACGAGCCGCGTCTTGAGACGAAGGGACCCATGGCTTCGGGCCCACCACGACCAAATGCGAGTGTAATGCAGTACACTGCGACCATCAATCTATAAATATAGACCTTGGGTTAGCCATTTTGAGAGAGAAAAGAGAGAGAAAAGGCGAGGAAGCCCTGTCCACTTTACTCTGTATACACCCATATTGAGTGTTTCCTCATCTGTTAGCTCACATATAGCTATATTTTGTCCGGCGGGAGCTGAGTATTTATCAACATATAGTCATAGAAGTCTACATTGGCTACCCACTGTAAGCCTTCTTACATTTTATAAAGCCTTTCTTCTCATAATAGCACACACTATTATACACATTGAGAGTCGTGTGTGTGTGTTTTGCCTGCACTTGATCTCAGTGGTTTTCATTTACATGCGTATATATATACTTATATATATATGTATATATTTTTATCTGGACTAACATTATCGAGTTATGCCTCGATTGAGCCTGAACTTGATGCTAAGCGTTTATTTGCTTTTATATATATATATATATATATATATATATATATATATATATATATAATTATTATCGAATACATCTGATGAGCTTGGATTTTACATACAGTGCGTTTAATTGATTATATATATATATATATAATTGTATATATATATATACAATTATATATATATATATATATATCTGATTGTTGTGGAGACATATCCGATGAGCACAGATTTCTTATCCAAGAGCATTTATCGCTTTTATATATATATATATATATATATATATATATATATATATATATATATATATATTTTACATTCTGTCAAGCACAGGAGTTTACTCTGCATGGCGGTTGATAACATTTATTGCTTTATTTACATTTTAGATCCCCATAGAGTTACTTAAGTGGTGATCATGCACACACACACACACACATATATATATATATATATATATATAATCGCTATTGCTTTCCATACAAATTTCATGATCATGTGAGCCTAGGAATCATGTGATCACTGATTCATCTCTCAATCTAGATTCTGTTCCGTGATGGACTTTTTTCGGTATGTAAAGAACTTGTACATTATTTACAGTGTTTGAATTTCCTTAGATGGTTGTCATGCCCATGAGGAGTTCGGCACTGCTATATATTATATTCTCGTAGATGCCTCGCATCTCGAAAATAAAAGCAAACAAGCCGAACATTTAATAATAAAATGGAAGTATCAAAGGCCTCAATTACTATTGAGCACAGGGTTTGAAAAATCCTCTTTTTACAAAACTTCATTGCTATATCTGGTTAAAACTGAATTTTTCTATAAATTCAAACCCTTTGTATATAGGTGCGAACGACGTACAACACTACTTCTAAATAATTGCATATTGATCCACACACACACACACACACATTCATATAACAGTTTCTTTGAGAGGTGGCGGTCACCGTGGCAACACGGATGTCGGGGGGTGCCTAACACCTTCCCTCCGCATAATCAAGCCCCCGAACCCTAAATGAATCTCGGTTTCACAGACCCGTTTGGCAGTGTCACGTCATTGGGTTAATGTGCAAACCTTTTCGGTTGCATTGGTGCAACCAGTTAAATACACCAACTGGCGACTCTTAAAGTCAAATCGTCGACATTATACATGTAGAACCTTTTTCACTTGTTTTTTCAAACAAATCTCACATTAACATGAGAACACCAAAGAATAAGTAACGAAAAGGGACACTAAAAAAATCCGACGTCGACAATGGCGACTCTGCTGGGGACTCCAAAGAAGAGGGCTTAAGCCGCTATTACAAGCTTTTCAAAACTGTTATATGCTTGTGTGTGAATGTTGCATTTACATTTATGATGAATGTGTACGAATGCATCTTACTTACTGCACTGCTAAATATCTATCTGTGATATTAGTGTTTCGCACATGTCATCATTTTGCATAAACAGTGAGACACGTTGTATGTGAATGTATGTTGTGTGGTTCCTCCATCAGGAAGCTATCTTGTCGGTGTTTGATTACTGGACTCGTAGGAAGAATAATTCCAACGGGGCTCAGGAAAGGCACCACCCAGATTCGCTCCAGTTGAAAGACCCGATTAACTTCCCGTCAAGTAAATTGCGATGATCTGGGAACCTTCATGCCAAAAAGCCGCGAGAGTAACCCTAAGATAGGTCAACCTCTGATAAACCAAATGCGGAGGAAAGTCTCTTCATACTTTCCATTTTCAATTACTTGTAAAAGTAGTTACTTGTAATTTTACTCCATGTTCATCCATATGTAATGGAAAATATGAAGAATATCTGTGCATGCATGATATGTTATCAATTAACAACCGGTTTTGCAGGACAAAATTCCTAAAACGGACATGTAATGATAACATTTACATTACCCTAAGACTAAACTACATAAGTCTTTTGTAGGGAAATCATTGGGCCTGTTACCCACTCAAAATCCAAAAAGGCCACGAGCCTACAGCCAATCATGTCTTCTTCTGACCAGTCTAATCCTGTTTCCCGAGAAGAATTTAACGGATTGAGTAAACAAATCATAGACTTGGTTGTTTCTTGTGAAATTGCATCACCCACTTAGGTGCGAAGATACCTATACATACGTAATCCTCTACACAAGGGGGAGTTCAAGGTCTGGAAAAAACAATTCCAGAACCTCAATTCGATACGACCAACAAAGACCCTGAAAACACCCATCTCAAAGGAGATCCAAACACCGGTGATATCAAGAAGAAAGTCCTTCAAATGGAGGAAACTATCCGTGTTCTCAAAGGGATTGGAACACATGGCAGTGTTTTATATGCAGACCTTTGCATATTTTCTGGTGTTCATTATCCAGAGAAATTCAAAACCCCTGATTTTAAAAAGTATGACGGATTAGGGGATCCTTATACACATTTGAAAGTATTCATTGGAGAACTTGGATCTTACGCGAAAAATAAAAAGCTTGGAATGTAGCTATTCTAGAAGAGTCTAACTGGAGAAGCCCGTTCATGGTATACCAGATTAGAAAACTCAAAGATCCATAGTTGGGAAGAGCTAGCTCACGCCTTCCTCACTCAATACAGTTTTTAATCTCAAATGGCTCCTGACCGGTACCAAATTACTAAGGTCAAGAAACAGTCTAATGAGTCATTTAGAGAGTATGCTCAAAGGTGGAGGCACCTTGCTGCTCAAGTTATTCCTTCCATGACAGAATCAGAAATGGTCATAACTTTCATAGATGTACAGGAAGCTCCTTTCTATGAAAGAGTTCTAGCTGGTAATTGCAAACCATTATCTGAAATGATCAAGCACGGAGAGATGGCTGAAATGGGATTGAAGTTTGGAAAAATTCAAGACCTAGCCGCTCTTAAAGTTGTTGTTGAACACATCCAGTTCGGATCTTATAGAAATAACCCCCGGAGGGTCCATAAAAAGAAAGAGGAGGATGTTTCCTTGATACTATAAGGACAGAAAGGCAATCAGAACATGCCTATACAGAGGAGAAACTACTCCCCTTTTCAAGCACAATCTTCAAACCCTCCATTGCCTAAAGGTGGAGATGCAAAGCGACCTCGGACGTTCACACCCTTAGGTGACTCACTCGAGAATATTCTTGCTCTTCTGACTACTTAGAAGAAAATTACACATCTTCTTCCACCAGCCAACCCTAATGGGAGGGGTTTTAATGCTACTCAGAAGTGTGCTTATCATTCTGGGGCACCTGGACATGATACTCAAGATTGTTGGGCCTTGAAACACAAGATCCAAGATTTAATAGACAACGATGAGATCGTAGTCACCAAACCAGATCAACCTCATGTGCAAGACAACCCTCTTTGCAAACAAATTGAGCAATTAGCTGAACTGGTGACTCATCAACATCAAGTCACACGCCAATTAATCAGACAGGAGCATGCCTATCTCCTTCCACTTGTTATGAATGCTCCACCATCACCTTCAGAAAGCGAAGCTATGGAGGACAAGGTTGCAAAGAGAGCAAATGCTAAAGCTCGTCGAGATTTTGCCAATTAAAGGGAATTTACCTATCTTGGCCAATCTATGGAGGAGATATTGCAAATGTTGATTAATGAAGGAAGAATTACCTTCCTTCTACCTCCAATCAATCCCCGCTCCGGACGGTTTAATTCTGATGAAGTGTGTCAATATCATTCACACTCTCGCGGTCACAGTACAGAAGAATGTTGGGTACTCCGCCTTTTCATTCAGAATTTTATTGATAGTGGTGTCCTGCAAATCACAGATGATTACACTGTGCAACTCAAGAGTGGGAATGCATGTCCTACCAAATGGAAGGGATCAGTAGCAGTTATATCCGAAGTGGATGATGAGACTGTCAAAGTATTTCCCATACAACCAATTCAACTCAAAGGAGCTGACAATCCTTTAAAAGTGGTCGCACCTGAGCCAATTCCTTTACCCTTCAGACCACAACATCCCGTTGTCAGCTTGCACAAAGTTCCATGGAATTATGGAGAAGCTGAAGGATCTATGTCTCATACTACTGCTACAGTGTCGAAGGATAATCCATTGTATCTTCCTCAACGGGTTATAAAGCCTACTTGCAAAGCAAAGGGGAAGATTCCCATGAAGAAGATTGAAAAATTCCTCCGCACTATGGGCCACAATGAAGCCAATGCGGTTTTAAGCTTACGACAAGCTCCACACCAGATATCTATACTGGATTTGGTTTTCTCTTTCGAAGATCATTGGAAGATCTTATTGCAAGTTTTGGAAGAAGCCTATTTGCCAAAATCAGTGGATGTGGAAATATTTCAACATCAGGTTGATCACATTTTCAACAACAATGTGATATCCTTCACTGATGATGACATACCGCCCGAAGGGACCGGTCATTAGAAGTCATTACACATTGCAGTTTTGTCTTTCGAGTACATGCTAGCTGGAGATTTGATAGATGGAGGCTCATCTCTGAATATCTGTCCTTATGCCACCTTGTTGAAGATGAATGCCAATCTCAAGCGGATCCAAAGCAGCCATACGGTTACTAGAGCTTTTGATGGATCCCGACGAAATGTCGTCGAAAAGATTGAATTGACAATTGAGATTAGCCCAAATACATTCAATGTATCCTTCCACGTCCTAAAGATAGATTCAGGATACAACCTACTATAGGGAGACCATGGATACATATGGCTGGAGCCAATCCCTCCACATTACATCAGCAGCTCAAATACATTATCAACAACAGTCTAGTCACTGTCAATGCTGAGCCGAAATTTCCTAAACAAGGAACTCTACCAGTCATCAGTTTCAACTCTGAAGTTGAATCGGCCAGTTTTTATACCTTGGAAGTGAGTAACACTCAATATCAACCTATTGAAGCACCACTTCCCGTGCCCAAGATTTCTTCCGAGGTTTTGTCAGCTACTCAAGAAATGATGTCATTGGGTTATCAGCCTGGACAAGGGCTTGGTAAAGATAAGCAGGGTATTAAACACCCTATTCAAATGTCCAGTCAAATTGGGACAGCCGGGATAGGCTATTCTGCCAGTTCCATACATAGGAATCCGCATAAACACATGCCAGTTCCTCAAACTTTCGCCACATGACGATGTTTTCAATCTGCACCTCATAAGCTAATACAATCTACAGTTAAGGTGCCAGCACATGTTATGACTATGCTGTTTCCCAAGCCAGTACCATTCAAAGCAAAAAAGGTGTTGATTCCTGATCCCGAAGTGGAAGAAAAGTAACGGAAACGTAAACATGACATTGCCTTGATGATGGCAGGCATACGCGTCATTGTTCATGATGAACATACAAACAGATACACCCCAGACGATGATTGCTCAGATGTCATGGTTATTGTAAGACCCCGAATTTTTTTTTTTAAATAAATGGAATTTCCTTTATTTATTATGTTGAAATAGTAAGGGTTGATTTGATTAATGTGGAAAGTTATGGGTAAAATGCGCAAATATTTTGAATAAGCAAGTGGTTATAAAATATTCATTGTTGTCGGGGAATATTCGTTTGGTCGTGGAATATTCTTACTTTGTCGGGGAATATTAAATGCGACGTAGCAGCCTTTTGTGGGCCCCATAACTTGAAAGCGATAGGATGAAGAAAATGACAAGTATGAGTTGTTTATAAATAACAGTAGCTTTATTACTGAGTTATCTTGTTGGAATACCCTATTGGTTAAAACACACTAATATGTCTGGCGTTGTTGAGCAGATAGCACACGGTATTGCACCAATTATTGATTCTTACGTAAGAAGGCACTACTCAATAATTGTTACGAAAATTACTATTCAAGATTTATTTTATTGATTCAATAATTCTTTGCATTGATATTTTATATTCTTGTTGTTTCAATAAATTGTCATTACACGATTTTCTATTATCGGAGAAATAATTCATATTATCCTAATAATATTATTGGATAACATTATTGGCAATGTCTAGAAAGTTCTATCTAAGGAGAGGTTTGGTCATCTAATTGCGCGCCAGTAAGGAGAAATTCTTATGGGAAAGCCCCCTCTTTCCTTGGAACTACACTGGTTGCACAAGATCTTGTGATTCTGTAATATTATTTGTGAATAATTAATTATTGATTTATATGATGAGGAAAATATTGATTTTATGTGGATATAGATGGAGAAAATTTTTAATGTGACAATTGTTGAAAATTAATATTTTATCTTTTTACGATAAAATAATTCATTTAAATATATTATTTTAATAATATATTAACTAAGATATTTTTATAATGAATGTGGGATATATGAGTATATGAGGAGGAAGAGTATTTTGTGGCATTAAATGTTTAACATATATTTTGTGTGTTGGTGGACACAATTATTGACCGAAATTTGATTATAGCCTGTAAAATCGTCCGTTTGTGGATTTGGTTAATTTCTGTTTGAAATTTGGAAAAACTTCCTTCTGCAAAGTTGTAGATAATGGAATTTCCTATGAAAATTCGTGAGTTTTGAATTTTTCTGATAAAAGAGCTATTTACTATGAATTATTTAAGTTTCAAGTTCAAATAATTGATTTTTGGAAGTTTTAATTATGTTTTTTAAGAAAACGTTTTTCAAATGTTGGTGGCCATCTTTAACATGTGCTTGGTGGTGAAATCAGATTTCAAAGTGGGCGTAGGAATGTGTTTTGTAAATATTAATATTATATTAAATTTTACGCTTTGGTGTTATAAGCATTTTCCTATAAATAGGGTCTTAGGTTAAATTGAAAATCACACCGTAAACTCAAGTTTTCTCTCTCTATATTATCGAACGTATTCTTGTGAGTATTTTGAGTATACTTTGAGTATTGCTATACTGATTGCAAGTTCAAGTCATAGCTTATATCCTGTTTCAACTAGAAGATCTTGTCTTTCAAGTAAGGGATGTTATTTTATTCAAAATGATATTATTTCTTCAATATCATTATCTTAGAAATATTGGTTGGAAATTTTATCAAATTTGGAACTTTTTCATGCTCTCAAGTTACTATTCATGAGTTACTATTCACGAGTTACTATTCATGAGTTACTATTCACGAAAGTAATTATTCACGAAGTACTATTCACAAAGCGTGAAGATGTTTTTTTTGTGAAATTTCTATCTTTTGGTGTTGAGTTACTATTCACGATAATTGCCTTTATTCACGTATCGACCTTATTCACGAATACTTTGACTATTCACCGAAAAATGAAATTTCTTCTTTTTTGTCCAAAATATCTATTATGGATACTAGCTTTGATTGTATCCATGTTTTGATCATTCTTGAATTTTACTCCACTCGATTACTTATGAAGTATTTTTGAACTTGGATTGTTTAAAATACTAATCCTTAATATTTGTTCTTTTGTTTCATCGGATTCGCTTTCTTTTAAAATATTTTTCATCATCCTCGGTCCTAAATGATGATATTCTTGAATATCTTTGGCACAGTAGTGCAAAGATGAATGATTTCTTGATGAATATCTTTGGCCAGTAGTGCAAGATGAACAGTGTTGAGATGAACATGACTCTTCGATTAATATCTTTGGCCTCAGAGTAAAGATGAATATTTGATTCCGAGATATATATTGATTGATGTTACGAGGATAAAATATCGACAATGAACTTTTAAATTCATATATAGAAGATAGTAGTTTGCATTCTCTACTTAACTCTTCTAATGAATTATTATTTCAGCTGCGAAGATTGATTTAAAACTGGTTGTCTATTGTATTCTATTAGATTTTTTCCTGTTGAAGACTAATGATAATTTGTTGTATATTATCTTAGTCATAATATTCTTTACTAGGCTAGTTGAGCTCACCCTTTTCCTTGTTGTTCCATTTTTCTTCTCAGGAGGCGAGAATGTAGCGAGTACTAGTCGGGGTATGGAATGAAGGTTCTAGAGAGAGTTGTTTAGTAGTCCTCACCATTTTTGTAAAATAATGTATCAATAATTGTGATGAAGATTTATTTGCATGTGGATATTGTCTAGAAGACAATAATTGTATTTAAACTCACAGTATATATGTTGTCGTATTTTGCACGACAAATGTATTAATAAAGTTGTAGTTATTTTTGTACCATGTATTTGGCGACTCAGAATGGGTTGGATGGAATGTACCTATTTTGGGGGCGTCACAGTTATCATTCGGGAGAAGGAGGACAATGACCATCCTTCCATCACTGCAGTCCATCAAGACTTTGCCCTTGACAATTAGAACAGCATTCCATGCATTGGTCGACGAGGGTAAAATGAGCAGAAAATCCCTCTGCCCTGTAGATAACTTTAATTGCTTACTTTTCTTTCACAAAGATTAGCAGCTTATTTTATCAAGTACATGCTAACACTTTTGTATGATCAAACAGTTGCATATATTAAGTGAAAGCATACTTTGTTTCAGGACTCTAAATTTAGATATGCCTTATCTCCACAAGGGCTGTAACTTTGATGCAAAGTTGGACTCAAACTTAATGGACATTCAAGAGGATATTGAGACACCTCAGAAGATTAAGGAATGGGTCACAGACAAGCCTAAACCCAACCTTGACCAAACCACTCCTTTCAATCTTGGAACCTTAAAAAACCCTAAGCTAATCCAGATTGGTTCAGACCTCACTCCAAACCAACGGAATGACATGGTTGCACTATTAACCCAATTCCAGGATGTGTTTGCATGGTCTCATGAAGACATGGTGGGTTTGTCCACTGACATTGTTCTTCATCACCTTCCTATTAAAGAAGGATTCAAGACAGTTAGGCAAAAACTCAGGCTATTAAAACCTGAGTGGAGTTTAAAAGTTAAAGAATAAATTGTGAAACAATTTTAAGCTGGCATTATCATGGTGTCTACATATCCGAAGTGGATATCCAACATTGTTTCCCTGCCTAAACCAGGGGGAAAGGTTCGAGTTTGCGTGGATTACTGAGATTTGAACAAAGCTTGCCTTAAAGATAGCTTTCTCGTACCCTTTATCCACATTCTCATTAACAACACTGACTCCTCCATGAAATGGAATGATGAGTGCCAGAAAGCCTTCCTTACCATTAAAGAGCAGTTGGTTAATGCTCCTGTTTTGGTACCTCCCAGGGATGATGTTCCCCTATTCAAGTACCTGTCCATTAATGACAATGCCATGGGCTGCATGTTGGGGCAAAAAGATGATAGAGGCTAAGAACGAGCTATCTTTTACCTCAGTAAAAGATTCAAGACCAGTGAACACAAGTACACTCTGATTGTGAAGACTTGTTGTGCTTTGGCATGGGCTTCCATGAGATTACAGCATTATCTCCATGGTCACACAACCCATCTTATATCCCGCGTGGATCCTCTCAAGTATGTGTTCAGTAAACCCATTCTGAATTGTCGACTGTCTAGATGGCAGTTGGTCCTGCAACAATTTTACATCATCTACGTGACGCAAAAGTCTGTCACAGGTCAAGGAATTGCGGATCAATGGGCCGCCGCACCGCAGGGACTACAAACCCTTGAAACATACTTCCTCGATGAAGGGGTAATGACAAGATCAAGAACAACATCGATCACGATACATACGCGTGCATATGGAAAATGTATTTTGATGGAGTATTATCTGAAAGGCTCTGAGTGGGCGGTTCTAATATGCAGACGCAGAGGAGTAGTATCCCGTCGCCGTCAAATTACAATTTGTCAGCACCAACAACACAGCTGAGTATGAAGGTTGTATCATGGGGCTAAAACTTGCCCGTTCAATGGGCGTCAGGCGGTTAACTGTCTTTGGGGATTCCGAATTGGTGATCAGACAATCCACGAGAATCTATCAAACCAAAGAATTACATTTGCTGCCTTACCATCGGCAAGTTCTACAGATGCCTTTGGAGTTCGAAAAAATCTCGTTTCTACACATTCCTCGTAATAGAAATGATTTTGCGGATGCATTAGCAACGTTGGCCTCCTTGGTTCACATACCTGACAAGGAAAATATGCCAAGCATCACATTTTCTATGCAAAAAGCCCCAGCTTATGGGAACTATGTTGGAGAAGTATCAGATGAGCTACCTCCCATCCACCACCCTTGGTATCAGCATATCAAGAAGTATCTGCGAGATGGATCTACACCCGCTGAGGCGAGCCTAACTGAGAAGAGGCGGATCCATTGACTTGCTTTGAAATTCTACCTGAGCAGAGATGCACTCTACAAGAGAGATGCAGGATTAGATCTCCTCAGATGTCTGGACAAAGACCAAGCTCAGAGGCTCATGGATGAGATCCATGGTGGAGTATGTGGCCCATACATGAGCGGCCCCTTACTTGTCAAGAAAGTTCTCAGAACAGGACATTATTGGCTTACACTCAAATCTGACTGTGATGATCACGTCAAGAGATGCTATCAATTCCAGATCCATGGGAATGTTATCCACGCCCCCCCCCCCCAAGGGAGCTCCATAATATGAGTTCGCCCTGGCCCTTCTCAATGTGGGGGAATGGACGTGATCGGGCCTATCGAGCCCAAAGCCAGTAATGGTCATCGATTCATATTCACCATGATCGACTACTTCACCAAATGGGTAGAGGCAGCTTCCTTCCCCAGGGTTACTAAAGAAGTCATCATTGCTTTCATCAGAAACAATATCGTCTGTCGATATGGACAACCAGAGGTCATTGTGTCAGACAATGCTAAGAACCTCAACAACAAAATAATGGAGTAGTTGTGCAGTAAATTCCACATCAAACACCTTAACTCCGTCATCTACCGTCCAAAGATGAATGGTGTTGTCGAAGCAGCTAATAAAAATATCAAGAAGATCATGCAAAAAATGTCTGCCAATCACAAAGGATGGCCTGACCTCTTGCCTCTGACTTTATTAGCCTACAGAACTTCTATGCGTACTTCCACTGGGGCAACCTGTTAGGTTTGTAATATTCAAGAACGCAATCAAATTGTATAAAAGTGCGGAAACGTGTAAAAATTAGAGTTTAAAATTTTACAAATCATATACCCGGATCACCCTTTATGCACAATTATTAATTAAACGAAAAGATAAAGAATAAAATCATACCCTTGACGATCGAGCTTCCTCAGGTACAAGTTCACCTCCAAATCCTTTCGCGTTCAACTTGAATCCACCGGGTTTGGTTCCTTCCTTTGATCAACGTTAGCCACCCATATGTTTGGCCTCTAGAGGTGATCCACCAAGGAAAAATAAAGATTCAAGAAGATGGGTGGTTGGCTAAACCCTAGTTTTTCTATCTCTATAGAAAAGAACGTACTCTCCAAAAAATTGGAATTATTACGTAGTTGTAAAAGTCAACAACCCCATCACCCATAATAAGACTCCTCTTATTTATAGATGTGGGCAACCCACCTTAACAATTAAGGAATTGGGTTTTATTTAATTAAGCTCCCTAATCTTATTAGGGATAATTAATTAAACTCCTTTAACTAATTTTCCTTCCTAATCCAATTAGGAATAAATGAGAGTACTTATATTAAATTAATTCCTAAACTCTTTTAGAAATTAAAATAATAATAATTGTAATAATAATATTAATAAGACTCCTCTTATTAATTTATATTTAATATTTTAAAATATTAAATAATAAATATTAAGCTATTTAATTTATTCTATCACCATAGATTAAATTAAATATACTTAACTATATTATTACGATTATGCCATTAACTTCTTAAATAATTATTCTTCCTTTTATGGTGTGACCCTTTAGGTTCTCCATATTAAACCTACAGTGAATAAATCAATTAGAACAATTCTAATCTTATTTAAATAAATAAATTAAATAATTAATTTATTTAAATAAATAATATTTATTCTACAATAGGGATAAGCCTCCCTAGCGATCAACTACTTTCCAGATAATATAGATTTCAACATTAATCATAAAAGAACCTTTGAGTAAATAGTTACCATACAATTTAATCCTTCCACCATACAATGTCCCAATTAAATATAAGACATGGAATTACTGTCAAGTCTTATTTTATTTAATTATATGTATTTCGATCCTTAAATGCACAACTCCAAATAATGCAAATTAGAAACTCCTTTCTAATTTCATTCTCGCCGCCAAGGACTACCGGTTGTCATTTATCGAATCACATAGACATTTCTCTTCTTTTAATAAGTGGTAGATTCTTTATTGATCATACATTATCTCCATGTACAACTTATTATACCCAAGCATACCCTTTGATATACCCTAAGGGTCTTAAGGAATAAGTCAAAGTATAACTCGTCATACACAAGATACTATGATGATCTCAAGTCCAAGGATCACTTGTACTACTACTATCACTACTGAGAATTCCTATTGACAGCAAGTAAAACTCCATTAGGTATTCCTTAGCGAGCCAATGCGTTCAATGAACTTATTCTCTAATAAGCACCTACATACTTGCTTTAGTGTCTCCACACAAATGATCATGAGATCAATCATCCTCATCCAATGAAGCAAGCAACGTATGTACCAATCTATCCGGATTCACTAATCCCCAATTTAGTAATCCAATGATTGGGAACTATTTTGGTTTTAAGCTTTCTAAGAATTTAGATCTCATTAGAATGATCATCATCATTATTCTAAAAGCATTGCTTAAAACTAAGGGTTTATCACATATTATAAAACAAAGATCATGTAGATAATTAAAAGTCTTTAATAAATTAATACTTTTTATTAATAAATGAATAAGATTGTTACAAAGTATATGCTTTATCATCAAACATGATTGGCTTGTATGCATCGACTTTCAATCTCCCACTTGCAGACTAAAGCCAATCGTCATGGTATCCCATACTCTTCTTCTCTAAGTGACGATTATCCTGTTTGTTGGATAAGTTTCAAGAAAATGGATATGTAATGTTGTTCATGAGAGTCCACTATCTCTATAGTGATTTCCCATCTTCAATGATTCTAATAATCAAATGAAAGTGCCACAACACATGTTTAGATCCAAGATGAGACTTAGGAACTATTCCTAGTTCGTAATGAACTTTTAATCCAAACAATCAACTTGCGACTTCATTTATAGCTATATACTTTATCTTTATCATTAAACCAAAGAACTCTTTTGTCTTTGTTTGGAACCTTTCCAACTCAACGCACCACTGCTCAAGGTAACACTTTACCTTAAAGTGGATTTTCTGTCGCCTCTTGAGTGCATGCGAAAACTTTGAGTCCAGAAAGCCCTCTAGTTTTAATTTAGACCCACCATGAATATGATCACATCCTTAGTGCTTAGGTTAAGCACTTTAAGATGTTTTTCACCGACTCATAGTGAACTTCTCCATAATATGACTGATCAACATCAGGTCTCGTATATTTCATTGCATACATGATTGTCACTCATGCTATCTCTCTTCTTTTAATAGTCTGTGGGGACTATTAGGAGAGATACACTCCAAGGGCTCATCAACATGAGACATCCCATGGAGTTTGCCATGCTAAACGACTTTAGCATCAAATGAATATACGTTCCTTGGGTTAAGTCGAGGATTCTTTTAAATCTATCTATATAGATTTGTATCCCCAATTAAGATACTCTTCCCAAATCATTCATGGAGAAATGTTTAGATAACTTTATCTTTACTGATTGTAGCATTAGTATGTCATTCCTTATCCGTAGTATATCAACATATAATACTAGGAATGTCACGACGCTCCCCCATCGACCCTTTTGTACACACTAGAACTCTTACCTCATCGTATGTAACTCTAGATCATCATCTTCTATGATCATACCTTATCATCATCATCCATGATGAATCCATACCTCCTAGGTATCTTGATGCTATTCTAGATTTACGATTCTTGGTTGTGGTAAAATAGATCTATCTACGTGTTCCTCTTATTTGACTTATAGTATTTTGTGGTTCTTGAACTCTTGAAGATCTATTATCCTCCCACTAGCCCTTCAATGATAAACACATTTATCATAGAAGCGCCGTGTTTCTCGCAACAAACACCTTTTGCTAAGTAGAATTATAGAACATATAACCTAAACTTACTTTAGGATGTCCCACAAATTGTACTTGTCAAATCTTGTCCCAAGCTTATCCTTTGAAACCGTTTCACATAAGTTGGACAACCCCTTATCTTAACATACTTAAGATTAGGAATCCTCCCTGTCCATAACTTTTATGGAGTCTTGGGCCGGATTTAGAGATTACCTTTTAAGTGATATGCGCCCATTTCTAGGACATGACCTAGAAGGATCTTTGGAATGTCGGTAGAAATCATTATGGATCGCACCATGTTCAAATAGGTACAATTTTTCCTTTTGGATACATCAATCAATTATTATGTATCGAGAGGTGTCCATTATGAGAAAACCATTTGAGATGATCTAGAAACTTATTGCACAAGTATTTA
Source organism: Panax quinquefolius (assembly GCA_020205615.1). NCBI lineage: Eukaryota > Viridiplantae > Streptophyta > Magnoliopsida > Apiales > Araliaceae > Panax > Panax quinquefolius. The sequence goes on along the minus strand of CM035155.1, from coordinate 46,918,843 downwards.
TTCCTTGATCTAATCAAAGAATCTTAATACATTGTCAATTTGTTTCACTTCTGAATTCTTTGAACCTTTCAAATAATTCACACTTGTATTTTAGCAAATACACACATTCAACTCTTTGAATGATCATCTCCTTTTCTTATACTAATTTGTTCAATATGCAAAATTATTTTCATGTAAGTCAAGTATACAAAATCCATTAAGTAATATTCCATTCTATACAAAACATTATTATTATAAATAAATAACAACAATTGTTCTTAATTATAATACCAAAAATTTTATTGTCCAACAACAAAATAGAAATAATATTTCTAACAAGAACTGAAATACAATAACAACTTATTGACTTAATAGATTTTCCGTAGCGATCTTAAACTATAAGTTTCTATGGCTAATGTTGCAACCTTTACTTCATTTCCCACATAGGATTACTTATATTTGTTTAGCTTTCTACTTCGCTTGGTCCCTTCATAAATCTATATTTATGATAACCAAAGCTCGGTATCCAATACCCAAGTAGAACATTGACTTAAAGAAAAATTTATTTCAATCATGAACAAAAATCGTATTGTAACCAAACTTCACTAAGCTTCTTTGGTTAGCCTCTGCAGATTCTTCTTCTGCTTTTTTTCCGATGTCACGTGCTTATTGCAATGGAAGCAAACTCCTTTTGCTATCCATATCGCTTTTGTTCTTATTATCCTTTGTTTATGCCTTTCTATTTACCTTCTTTGAATCGTTCTTCTTTTGTAAGATCCTTTGGCCCCTATCGAGAAGAGGCATGGTCTTTCTTGGTTGGAAAGTGATTCTCAACATTTTTCAACAAGTTAAGCAAATCAATGAGGTCGTGATATCTAACTTGTTCATATGAAAAAATTTCACAACAATTGTGAAAGGAGTCCGGAATGAGTAAAGATCAAATCTTGACTCAACTCTCCATCCATGACAAAACCAAATATCCTAATTGATCAATCAAATTGATTACATTAAGAACTTTTATCTCATATTTATAGTGCCATTGGCCATTCTAGATCGGAAGAGCTCCTTAGATATCTCGATATCTATCGGTCCACTTTCCTCACCATCAACTACTTGATGTGCGGAATATAGTAGAGCATCCATAGTTTTATCTTGTGGTCAAGCTCGTTACTTTCGTGGATGCGAGCATGATGCATTAGTCAATTGTGCATCATTTTACCACTTTCTAAAAGTAGCAATCTCTTCCTCGGAGGCATTATGCGCAACCATTGCGGGGGATAGGCGTATTAAGGACATAAGATAGTTTTTCACTATGAGAACTATTCTCAAATTCCTTAACCAATCCGCTTAATTGATGCCTCGTTAATCTAGCATCTAATATGCTTCGCAAATGATAGTAATTTTAGACATTGTAAAATTTCATAAATGAATTTGTAATTAACAACATTTTAACATACATTCTTTTATTAATTACCAAAATAATTTAGGTCTTGTTTTAAATTGGTATCTCCCACTATTTTCTTCAAACTATATTACCCTCAATATATATAGTTCGAAGAATATCTAATTAAAGATTTGCTAGTGAGAATAAGGATCCCATTTCAAATGTATATAGCCTTGTGGTGACACAACAAACTATATATAAATAAATAGGTAGACAACTTTTGTCAATTACATCAACTATGCAACTCCTTTTCTTTTGCCTCTTAGATTATTTTGATCAAGTGGTGGCACATCCGAATCAAAATTATCCAAGTTAAGTCCAACCTAGCACTCCATATATTCAAAAAGAAAAATATCATCCTTGTGGTGACACAACAAAACAATATTGTTCAATTTTCTTTATAAGCATCAAATGTGATAAATTAACATCTTAAATACTTAATACTTGCCTTGTGGTGACACAACAAACTCATATTAAATATTTAATACTCTATTAATTTTATCATGCTGAAAGGCGACATTCGATATTTCAAATATCTTTGAGCGCTTAGGACTTAATATAAAAATTGAGGGTTTGTTATTAAATTTGTCTCATCTTGTTTAGCGCTAGCATTACATATATATATAAAATACGCGTCGTATTAATTAACATGCGAAGCATGTTTGCATAATATATAATATATATAGTATAAGCATGCACATATAGAATACTATATTCTACCCTTGATTGATTATGGACTTTTATTCTAGTTTGGTTCACTAGAGCCACCAAGTGAACCAAAAGGTCAAACCCTAGGGTGCAAGAAATAATATTTAAATATAACTATTACATTTAAACCCGGGCTTCATTACAAACGGGTCTTCAAGCGCTCCTTACTCCTTGATCTCCAATTTTTCAAAATTAATTCTAACTATTCCTTTAACAAAACTATTTAAAATAAATAGAAACCTTGATCAGCAGTCAAGGAAGGGGAAGTACATAGGAGGGAGATAGAATTTACATTAAGAAAAAATTAGAGAAGACGAGATACGCAGAACCCATTTAATAAAACCCATACATTCATGCATCCAACTAAAATAAAATTCAATCACATTGGTCAATAGTCCATAATCAATCTCATTTATTATCATACACATCATCATATGCATCAATAAATAACATTCATCTTATGAATAATAAACATTTAATATATATATTGATATCATTTAATGGGCAAATTTAGTTAGTATAAAATCTAATTTTGAATCAAAATAAACTCCTTTATTTTAATCCAAATTTAAATCAAAATAAAACTATTTTATTTTAATTTATCCAATTTTGAATAAAATAAACTATTTTATTTTAATCAAAATCTTTAATCAAAATAAACTCCTTTATTTTAATTAATTATGGAATCCAATTCCAAGTAAAAAAAACTTTTATTAAAGGAAACACGGATTTTCTTTCCTATTCACAAATAAACTCTTTTATTTTGAATAATATGAAATCTTATTTCATATCTAAATAAACTCCTTTATTTAAGGAAAGACTGATTCTTTTTCTTTTTCACAAATAAACTCCTTTATTTAAGGAAACATAGAATCCAATTTCAACTCCAATTAGTTATCATGGAATCCAATTCCAACTCTAATTAGTTATCTTGAAATCCAATTCCAACTCTAATTAGTTAGCATAAAATTTAATTTTAAAATTAAAATAAACCCTTTTATTTTAAGATTAAAATAAACCCTTTTATTTTAAGATTAAAATAAACCTTTTATTTTAAAATTAAAATAAATATTTTATTTTAATTATAAAATTATTATATATATATATATATATATATATATATATATATATATATATCAATGACGTAATATATATAATATATTTGGGTTGGCATACTAACTCTGAGCCATTATGGGACCACCATTCTTGTTATTCTGATGTTCTCCATGATTGTTGCTACTTTCTAATTAATGACATCCGTGATTGTTGCTTGTAATTCATGTTTGCTCGTTAATATATATATATATATATATATATATATATATATATATATATATATATATATATATATATATAGTAACTTTGAAGTAAGCACCCTTTTGTGTATATGAAAAGATTTCCCAAAACAAAATTATTTTTAACAAGAACTGATTTCTTCTTTACAAAAGGCGTGATCCAGGCCACGTGAATCAGAATCTCCCATGTCCCAAAAAAAAAAAAATCACACTTAACGAAATAAAAAAATGGGTCGGGATTACCGTTTTTTTTTAATAAATTTTATACAACAAAATTATGCCCAATTAAAATTGTTCTAAACACATATCAATATACATATCAAATTAAAATAATTAATAATTCGCATAAAGGTTTGGCTCTGATGCCACTTTTAGGTTTGTAATATTCAAGAACGCAATCAAATTGCATAAAAGTGCGGAAACGTGTAAAAATCAGAGTTTAAAATTTTACAAACCATATACCCGGATCACCCTTTATGCACAATTATTAATTAAACGAAAAGATAAAGAATAAAATCATACCCTTGAAGATCGAGCTTCCTCAGGTACAAGTTTACCTCCAAATCCTTTCGCGTTCAACTTGAATCCACCGGGTTTGGTTCCTTCCTTTGATCAACGTTAGCCACCCATATTTTTGGCCTCTAGAGGTGATCCACCAAGGAAAAATAAAGATTCAAGAAGATGGGTGGTTGGCTAAACCCTAGTTTTTCTATCTCTATAGAAAAGAACGTACTCTCCAACAAATTGGAATTATTACGTAGTTGTAAAAGTCAACAACCCCATCACCCATAATAAGACTCCTCTTATTTATAGATGTGGACAACCCACCTTAACAATTAAGGAATTGGGTTTTATTTAATTAAGCTCCCTAATCTTATTAGGGATAATTAATTAAACTCTTTTAACTAATTTTCCTTCCTAATCCAATTAGGAATAAATGAGAGTACTTATATTAAATTAATTCCTAAACTCTTTTAGAAATTAAAATAATAATAATTGTAATAATAATATTAATAAGATTCCTCTTATTAATTTATATTTAATATTTCTAAAATATTAAATAATAAATATTAAGCTATTTAATTTATTCTATCACCATAGATTAAATTAAATATACTTAACATATTATTACGATTATGCCATTAACTTCTTAAATAATTATTCTTCCTTTTATGGCGTGACCCTTTAGGTTCTCCATATTAAAACTAGGTTGTGAATAAATCAATTAGAAACAATTCTAATCTTATTTAAATAAATAAATTAAATAATTTATTTATTTAAATAAATAATATTTATTCTACAATAGGGATAAGCCTCCTTAGCGATCAACGACTTTCCGAGATAATATAGATTTCAACATTAATCATAAAAAAGAACCTTTGAGTAAATAGTTACTTGCATAATTCAATCCTTCCACCATACAATGTCCCAATTAAATATAAGACATGGAATTCTTTGTCAGTCTTATTTTATTTAATTATATGTATTTCGATCCTTAAATGCACAACTCCAAATAATGCAAATTAGAAACTCCTTTCTAATTTCATTCTCGCCTTACGCCAAGGACTCTTTGGGTTGTCATTTATCGAATCACATAGGACATTTCTCTTCTTTTAATAAGTGGTAGATTCTTTATTGATCATACATTATCTCCATGTACAACTTATTATACCCAAGCATACCCTTTGATATACCCTAAGGGTCTTAAGGAATAAGTCAAAGTATAACTCAACATACACAAGATACTATGATGATCTCAAGTCCAAGGATCACTTGTACTACTATCACTACTGAGAATTCCTATTGACAGGCAAGTAAAACTCCATTAGGTATTCCTTAGCGAGCCACGCTCAGTGAACTTATTCTCTAATAAGCACCTACATACTTGTTTTAGTGTCTCCACACAAATGATCATGAGATCTATCATCCTCATCCAATGAGCAAGCAACGTATGTACCAATCTATCCGGATTCACTAATCCCCAATTTAGTAATCCAATGATTGGGAACTATTTTGGTTTTAAGCTTTTTAAGAATTTAGATCTCATTAGAATGATCATCATCATTATTCTAAAAGCATTGCTTAAAACTAAGGGTTTATCACATATTATAAAACATCATCATGTAGATAATTAAAAGCCTTTAATAAATTAATACTTTTTATTAATAAATGAATAAGATTGTTACAAAGTATATGCTTTATCATCAAACATGATTGGCTTGTATGCATACGACTTTCACAACCCCCTACTCATTAGCCTATGGGATGGAAGCAGTGCTCCCCATAGAGGTGGAAATGGAATTCCTCAGAGTGTTGATGGATGCTCAGTTAGATGAAGATCAATGGGTACAAGACAGGTATCACCAATTGTCTCTAAAAGATGAAAGGAGAACCGCGGCTATCTTCCATGGTCAATTATATCAACAAATGATCGCACGATCCTACAACAGAAAAGTCCGACTACGGCAATTCAAACAACATGACATGGTTTTGAAGAAAATCATTGACAACCACGATCAATCTAAGGAAAAATTCGCTCCTAACTGGGAAGGCCCATTTGTTGTCAAGGAGGTATTGACAGGAGGTGCTCTCAGATTGCAGGAAATAGATGGCGATGAATTTCCATAGCTTATCAACTCAGACACCGTGAAACGGTACTATGTCTGAAGTTATCATCAAACAAACATCATGGTTTTGATCATCAAATCACCAGTCATTCCGGTTTTGAACCCTTCCTTTCTACATACTCTTCTGCCCCTCAGGGAAACATAAACTTCAAACCAGCAGCCTGATTTCACCTCATTTCAAATCTTGCATACAATTTCGGTTATCCTGAAGACGGGATTGAACCTTTCACACCTGCAGTTTATCCTGAAGACGGGATTAAACTTTTCTCGCTGCGCTTTATCCTCGAAGACGGATTAAACTTTTCTACGCTTGCGGTTTGTCCCAAGACGGGATCAAACTTTTTCCACACCTGCAATTTATCCCCATTATGGGATCAAACTTTCTTCTCCCCGCAGTATAACTTGCACATGGGATTCACACTTCTCTTTGGCTGCAATTCGTCCTGAGAGGAGAACTACGTCGACCTGATCTCCCTGACACCCGAGAGTACGTAGGCAACCATATTCTATATGGTTCGGTCGCAATAAACAAAAAACAACAAAAACATTTCTGCCCTTTCCCTACAAAAATAAAAACAACAAAAATACTTCTACACCTCATCTGCCTTTCACATTCAACGTTGAACCTCTTACACCATGTTCGAACTACACAGACTTGATCTCCTCTTCAATAGGAGTACGTAGGCAGCCATTTATGGTTCAGTAAAACCCCTACCAAAACAAAAATATTTATCACACGGTACTAGGATCAACCTTCAATTCACCACATTTCATCGGTTTCAGATCAAAGGGATGGAATTACCCAACCTCTTCTCACAAATAGAAGATTCGGTTACCATCTAAGCTGCGATCGTGCCTCAAAGAGCAATACCAATCCATAAGAGATGGAATTAACTAGGCTTCTCACAAATAGAAGTACTGGCAACCATCTGTGGTGCGATCAATCTCAGAGAGGAAGAAACCACCTTCTTCTCCACTTTTCCATACAGATACCAGTCCCAAGACACCAAAGATGGTAGGGATATACAGAAATCAATGATCCATTCTGAGAGATCTTGCGACGTCTCAATGACCACCTATCAAGGATAAGTTCAGAATGCATCAAGATCACAAGGCCCTGAAGAAACAGGCAAATATCAAGCAAGTATCAAGGCATAACTAAAAGGGAAGTGAATCAAAATATATTTCCATGCCATACATAATACTGTTTGATATATACATCTATGTTGTACATGACAAAATGGCTAAGCTAGTTTGTGCAAGAAAATACAAAGCTATCTACAGATCTGTATACATACGGACTATCAGATCTAACATGGAATCCCACTCTGAAGACGGAGGTAACGCTGCAAGCTCCTGCCCAAGGGTATCTACTCGAGCTAACAGATCAGAGGCTAACTGCATGGTGGCATAATGCTCATCAATGTAAGCAATCATGTCGGCAAGACTGACAGTCATCTGGGATCTCACTGAAGTACTGTCTGCGGTGGCCACATCCCTAGCAGATAAGGCGGCATCCCGCTCCACTATCAATGCATCCCTAGCTGATCTAGCCTAATCCCTCTCTAACAGAGCGACGTCTCTCCCATCAAGAGCTGTTAACATCACGGCCCTAGACTGATCTCTATCATAGGTCATCAGATGTAAGCTCTGCTCCAAATGATGTGTCGAATACTGAGTAACAGTGGCACTCAGGGTGGGAGAATCCATCACAAATGCTGGCAGCCCAGCAATCAAATCATCGATGGGAATGTCAGCCTCCTCTATAGGCTCCTCATCATCAGAATCAGTCTCCTGCACTGTGGATACTAGCATAGCCGATGCAGTCTCTGTCTCCATCCATGCGGAATACTCTGCGAAACAACAACGGATGATGACACAAAAATACTGACCGACTCTCCTTCCGATCCCAACAGTATACTTATGGCGCCCCCAAAATAGGTATACATCACCTATTCTGAGTCACCAAATACATGGTACAAAAAACAAATATAATCTTAAATATACAACATGAGCTGTAAGTTTTAATACAAATATTGTCTTCTAGACAATATTCAAACTCAAAATAAGTCCTTAATACATTTATTAACACACTATTTTATAGAATAATGAGGACTACTAATGCTATTCTTTGGACCGTCACTCCGTTCCCCGACTAATCCCTTCTACGTTCTCATTTCCTGAAGAGAACAATGAAAGCAAAAGGGTGAGATCAACTAGCCCAGTAAGAAATATTATGACTAAGATAATGCAGAATAAATTATCCTTAGCCTTCAATAGTGTTAAACTAATACAATATAACAAACATCAAGTTTAACTACAGCGGAATAAGCAATCCATTAAAAAAGTCAAGTAGAGAATAAAATCTACTATATTTTATGATTTAAAAGGTTTTTCATCACTTTTATCATTTGGGACTCGACAATAAATAATCCACATCATCCCCACTTTACTACGGCGGATTTTCATTAGTATCACAACCATAAATTATCCATGCACTCACGGGCGAGGATATTCGTGTATTCATTAATAGTCATGATCATGCCAATAATTGTCCATCAATGCACTACGGGCCAATGAGGACTTTTACCACATCATTTGTAACATTACGGTCGTGATTACATCAATAATCCACAGTCATTATCATACCAAGTCCATCTATGCACTACAGAGCCCACGAGATGACTTTTAACATAATATAAACATGAGGATGATGACAATGATATAAAAATTCAATAAAACAAGTTCAAGAATTAATTTATCCAGGAACCAATAACGTCTAAGTTGTTAACATGATACTGCTTTGTGGGGTAAAACTCAAGAATGCTCAGAAGAATATTTCCATGAAAAGATCTTTGGATGAAGCCTTGAAATATCGAGGATATTCCACTAATTTCATGGAGTATAAAAGCTAAAACTTTAACCAACTGAATATAATAAAAAATGGAATAATAAAAGAAATCACCAGGCATGCGATAGACCGCACAGTTAGGTTATTCCAACAGAATAATAAATAACAAAACCAGATCATGTATAAATGCACAGACAAGATATTCTAACATAATAATAAATAATGGAATCAGGTCATGTGTAAATGCACAGACAAGATATTCTAACAGAATAATAAATAATGGAACCAGGTCATGCGTAAACGCACAGACAGGATGTTCCAACAGAATAATAAATAACAGAACCAGGTCATGTGTAAACGCATAGACAGGATATTCCAACAGAATAATAAAGAATGGAATAACAGAAGAATTTCACTATGTATGTGGTACTTCGCATAGACAGATTATTCCAACATAATATAAAGAATGGAATAACAGAAGAATTTCACCATGTATGCGGTACTTCGCATAGATAGGTTATTCCAACATAATAATAAAGAATGGAATAACAGAAGTTCTCTTCATGAATACGAAAGAAATAATACCCCTTACGAGTATTGAAAGAAAATAATTCTCTTCATGAATACAAAAGAAATAATACCCTTTACGAGTATTGAAAGAAAATAATTCTCTTCATGAATACGAAAGAAATAATACCCCTTACCTTAGAAGTAACTAGATATAGTAGTTGTGAAGTAGCAGAATACTTTTCTTCTTTCTCTCTATAGTTTCTCTCTCTAGAGTTTCCGTGAATTCGTCAGAAATAATGAAGGAATGAGCTTCTATTTATAGGAGAATGGAAAGGCACTGTGTAAGGATTTTTCTCACGGACGAAATAATTTACGAAGTCACGGATGAAAATTTTGATACCACAGATGCAAAATGTCAAACCTTCAACCAATGATAACAAAGCAAGACAAAATATAATACATATATATATATATAAACACACATGTTATAAACATATATATAATACCAATTTCCTCTTTGAAAAGCAATTCCATTTCCCACCCGTGAACAACTTTTGCAAGATTCCTCCCAATAATTCAATTTTCAACACTCGTGGGCTCCACGTGTTCCCCTCCCACCAACATCTCATAATCACATGTGGGTCCCATTAAAATAAGCAAAACTTCATAAAAAATCAACTTAATAATTTTAACAACATTTATCACCTTTATTAAAATTCACAATATTAATCGACCATGTCATTCCCAGGAAAGAGGGGGCTTTCCAATAAGGATTTCTCCCTATTGGCGCACAATTAGGTGACCAAACATCTCCTTGCAAAAACTTCTAGACATCGTTAATATTACAAATAATAATATTTGTAAGACCCCAGCTATTATAAATAAAGATGAATTTTCTATAAATATTATTTTTGAATATTATGGAATAAATTTGATATAATGTTATAGTTGTGGGTAATATTTATAAATTTTGCAAAGTATGCAAGTTGTTATAAAATATTCGTTTGGTGGGGAATATTCTTTTGTTAGGGAATATTAGTATAACTACTCAATCATTGGTGGACCCCTATAATGAAATTATTATCGGATTGAAAAAACGACAAAAATATTTTATAAAAATAACGGCGGAGGTGTTACTGAATTAAAAGCTGTTGAACTATCCGGGTGGTAAAAGTGCGATAATATGGCGTGGTTGCATAATAGCACACGGTATTAATTATTGATGCTTTACGTGAGAAGTCACTCATTATGCTTTCGATTATTACTACGATAATTCTTTGCATCATATTTCTTATATTATTGATTCAATTATTGTCACGATTATCATCATATAATATGTTATATTATTAATTGAGACGACAAGTTATAAATGATTAATAATTGTTGAAAGATTAAAAATGTGTTGATTAAAAAATAAAATGATTTGTGGTAATATTTATTCAATCCTTAATGTATATAAAGAGTGCATTATGAGGCGTTTGTGGTAAGTTTGATTATTTTATGGGGGCCCATATGTCATCATCTAAGAGTCTCTTCAATCGATAATAATTACCTTTGTGAATAGTAATTACCTTAAATCGATAGTATTTACCTTCGTCGATAGTATTTACCTTCGTAATAATAATTACCTTCGTCGATAGTAATTACCCTTGTGAATAGTAATTACCTTCCATGATAGTAATTACCTTTACCGACGTCAAACCACTTGCCGCTTCACATTACAAAGCGTCGAACCACTTGTCGTTTCACATTCTGAGCGTCGAACCACTTGTCGTTTCACATTCTGATGTCGAACCACTTTTCTTTTCACATCACCAATTAATCGAGCCACTTGCCTTTTCACATGGTAGGTCTTAAGCTAGAAATCTTCTATAAATAGAGGCTGGTGCTTCATTATTTTTCACGAATTCATTCAAGCTTTAGAGAGAAAGTATAGAGAATAAGAAAGAAAAAGAAGAGTATTTTGTTACTACACTCTTTACGGATTCAATCTCCTACCAAAAGTAAGGGGTGTTATTCTTTCTTATTCATGAAGAGAGGCTGTTGTTATTCCATTGCTTATTATTCTCATTGGAATAACTTTTGTATCGTGGTTTACCTATACTTGGTGACATTCTTCTATTATTACGATTGAACATCCTATCTGTGTGTTTTACACCGGACCTAGTTCCGTCTTTATTATTATTTTGTTGGAACATCCTGTCTGTGTGTTTTACACCGACTGGTTAAAATCTTTATTATTATTTTGTTGGAACATCACATGCATGTGTTTTACACCGGACTGGTTAAAATCTTTATTATTATTACATTGGAACATCACATCATGTGTGTTTCTGTGGGACTGGTTCCATTCTTTATTATTCGCTGGAATATCACATGCATGCGTTTTCTGTGGGACTGATTCCGTTATTTATTATTACGTTGGAATAACTCCTGCATCTTGATCTATCGCATGCATGGTGATTTCTTTTGTTGTTCCATTCTTTATTATACCAGTTGGTTAAAACTTTGACTTCTATACTCCATGAAATTAGTGGAATATCCTTGATATTTGCGTTTCATCCAAAGATCTTTTCATGGAAATATTCTTCTAATCATTCTTGAATTTTACTCTACAAAACAAGATATCATGTTGATAATTTGGGCGTTAATAATTCTGGATAAAATAATTCTTGAACTTGTTTTATTGAATTCTTATATCATTGTCATCATCCTCATGTTTATATTTTTTTAAAGTCATACATGGCACATGGTGCATAGATGGACTTGGTATGATTATGACCGAGAGATTATTCGATTGTAATCATGGCCGTAATGTTACAAATGATGTGGTAAAAATCCTCGATGGTAGTAGTAGTGCATTGATGGACCGATTGTTGGCATGATTATGACCATTAATGAATACACAAATATTCTTGGCCCGTAGTGTATGAATAATTGTGGTGGTCGTGATACTAAAGAATATCCTTGGTAGTAGTGCGAGGGTGATTAGATGATGTGGAATATTTATTAAAGTGAGAGTCTCAAATTTATAACGAAAGATGAAAAACCTTTTAAATCATAAAAGATAGTAGATTTTATTTTCTACTTGACTCTTTTAATGGATTGCTTGTTCATTGCAGCTAAACTTGATGTTTATTATATTTTATCGGTTTAACATTGTTGAAGGCTAATGATAATTTATTACGCATTATCTTAGTCATAATATTTCTTCTTTGGGCTAGTTGAGCTCACCCTTTCTTTCTTTGTTCTCTTGAGTGAAATGAGAATATAGGCGAGACGCCTGAGGAGCGGAGTAATGGTCCGAGAGGATAGCATTAGTAGTCCTCACTATTACGTGAAATAGTGTGATAATAATTGTAATGAGGACTCCTTTTGAGTTTGTATAATATCTAGTAGATAATATTTGTATTCAAACTCACGGTTTATATGTATTATTATACCTACGGCAGTTATATTAGTAAGTTGTATTTAAATTACATACCATGTATCGACTACCCAAGATGGGTGATGTATACCTAATTTTGGGGCGTCACACAGTTGGTATCGAGCTTAGGGATATGATCTCTGGCTAAGATGTGAGAATAGTACTAGGAGGGAGGCAGGGAATACCTTCGCTAGTATGACCTACCTAAGTTTATGTGCTTTTTTTATTGGTTGGTCGAAGATAGGGATAATTTGTTACATGTCAATTAACCTTTTGTTTTGTGGCGATGTCTGAAAATGACATCGAGAATGTTGAGAATAGCAATGGAGCCATGAGCGATCGTTGATTCACCACATATCAATAATCGGGATAATGTGCATCGTGAAGGCGACAATCCTCATGCAAAACAACAACACCGACCAAATGATGAATGATCAAATGTTCGAGAGGCTTATGCAATTTATCAACAAAGAAAGCGAGAGCGACTCTGTCGCTCAAAAACGTGGGTGGAAACACGGAAAACTCTCGGCGGTCACCGCTAAACAATTCAAGGAGCTGGGACCACCGGGTTTAAGGGAGAGCCAAAACCACTTACAGGCGGAGCATGGATAAAGCAGATTACAAGATATTTGATGTCTTGGGATGCTCCGAGGAGCAAAAGGATCCCTTTCATAGCCTTTATGTTGCGCGGAGGCGGATTCTTGGTGGGAATCGGTAAAAAACGTACTCAACTTTCTTTGTCTTGAAGATATCTTGGGAGAAGTTCGGGAGTTATTCAACGACAAATACTTTCACGAAAGTATTACGCCACATGAAGGAGGTGGAGTTTATTAAGTTGGAACAAAACAATATGGCCAGTGTCGCAATACGAGGTAAAATTTGCGGAGTTATCACGGTTTTGCGTCCCCACTGGTGGATAATGAAGAGAATGGCGCGAATGTTTTTAAGAGGTTTGAAGTGGGAGATACGTCGATATCTTATTTCTCATAAAGCGTGTTTGTATTGGATGTTGTAAATAGGGCTCGATTAGTGGAAGCGCGATAACGAGTCAACGCCTTAACTAAAAGAAGCGGTAAACAAAATTATAATTCCAACGAGTAGTCATCGAAGCGGTGACAACAAGCGTGGAGGAATCAACGGGCGGATATGGTAACCACTTCCGGTGGTAATCGGGCCCAAACAATAAGAATGGACATTTCAAGAAACGGAGATTCAACAATGATGGAAAGGCGTCGGCTGAAGACCGTTGTTAAGGAAGGAGAAAGACCACCTATCATATGCTTCAAATGCGGAGGAGATGGACATATCAGTCCAAATTGCGCCATGTCGTCAAAGCGTGTTATAATTGTGGAAGAGAAGGTCACTTAGCTCGATTTTTGTCGTTCTGAAAGACAAATTCAACTAGGATGGAGGCACCAAAGTCAGTCGAGAAAAAAGTCAAAACCGGTAGTCTGAGGGAGGCGTTTGTTGTGACCTCCCAAAGAGCAAGGAATCCGAATGAGGTCATCACGGGTAAGCTTATCATAAACTCTAATGAAGTCTATACTTTATTTGATCTGGGTTCTACCCATTCTTTTATTTCTCTACTTGCGCTCATCGATTAAATTTGACTCCACGAGATATTAGACTTTGACTTATCTGTGGAAACTCCGTTGGGAGAAACCTTCATTACATCCACTTTGTTTATAAGGCTTGTTTGGTTCAAATCGGTACCCTCACATTACTGTCGATCTTATTTCATTAAAAATACTTGCATTTGACGTGATTCTAGGGATTGATTGGTTAACTACTTATCATGCAAAAATTGATTGTTTTCGTAAGGTTGTTAGCTTTCATATTCCTAATCAACCTATTATCTTGAATTCAAACGACCAAACCATTAAAATCAATCACGGTCATCTCAAGCCATAAAGCTATTCGTTTATTGAAAAAGCGGATGTCAAGCTTTCTTAGCTCATATCACGATTTAAACAAAAAATACGTCGGTTTTGAAGGATATTTCTATTGTTAATAAATTTCTGACGTATTCCCAAGAACTTCTGGCCTACCCAGGCGTGAAATTGAATTTTGTATCGACCTTGAACCCGGTACAAAACCTATTTCCAAAGCCCCATGTCGAATAGCTCTATTGAACTTGAGGAGTTAAAGACCCAACTGCGAGGAATTGTTAGACATTGGCTTTATTCGTCCTAGTACTTCTCCTTGGGGTGCTCTGTTACTCTTATTCGTGAAGAAGAAAGATGGGAGTATGCGACTTTGTATTGATTATCGGGAGTTGAATCATGTCACCATCAAAAATAGGTATCCATTGCCACGTATTGATGACTGTTTGACCCGATTGCAAGGAGCCAAATTCTTTTCAAAGATAGATCTTCGTTAGGATATCACCAATTGAAGATTAGAACCGTGACATTCCAAAGACGGCTTTCGAACTTCGATGCGGGCATTATGAATTCCTAGTCATGTCCTTTGGATTGACTAATGCTCCTTTGCCTTCATGGATATGATGAACCGAGTATTCAAGGAATATTTAAATCACTTTGTGGTCGTCTTTATTGATGACATCCTTATTTATTCAAAAAGCCGTGAAGATCATGAGCAACACTTGAGGTGACACTCCAAAAGCTTCGAATAATATAAGCTTTATGCCAAGTTGAAGAAATGCGAGTTACGGCTTGAAGAAGTAGCATTCCTTGGGCACGTGGTATCAAGTCATGGAATATCTATTGACCCAAAGAAAGATTGAAGCTATTCAAAGCTTGGAACAACCTAAATCGATGGCCAAATATCGTAGCTTTCTCGGTTTAAATGGTTATTATTATCGGAGATTCGTGGAAGGATTTTCTCGAATCGCTACTCCATTGACTCAAATTTGACTCGGAAAGATACAAAGTTCTTGGTTGGAGCGAAGAATGTGAGAGGAGTTTTTAAGAACTCAAGAGGAGACTTATTTCAAAGACTGTTACGACAATACCATCGGCTCGGAGGGATTTGTCATCTACAATGATGCTTGAGCAAAGGGTTGGGATGTGTTCTCATGCAACATGGAAAAGTTATAGCTTTATGCCTCGCGACAACTCAAAGAATATGAGAGGAATTATCCTACTCATGATCTAGAGTTGGCATTTGTTGTCTTTTACACTTAAAATTTGGAGGCATTACTTGTATGGGGAGAAAGTGGAGATCTTTACGGATCATAAAAGCCTCAAATATTTCTTCACTCAAAAGGAACTCAACATCACGACAACGACGTTGGCTTGAATCATTGAAAGATTATGATCATACCATCCAATACCATCCTGAAAAGCGAGCGTGGTAGGCGGCGCATTGAGCGAAAGATCGTATATGCAATCTGCGAGTGCGTTATTGTCAACACAAAGGCCCATTTTGTGTGACTTGTAAGGATGGAGATAGAGTTAAAGACTCGAGGGACGCGTGTGATGATAGCGAATATCTGAGTAGAGAACCGACTTTAATCGATAAAGTTAAAGCTTTATTCAAGCTACGGACACAGGTGATGCGTATGAGGAAGAAAGTGCAAGAAGGTGCTATCTTGGAAGCAAGAATCGATGAAGAAGGAATACTTGAGTCAACTCCGGACTTTGTGTTCTAACGACCACGATTTAAAGTATAATATCATGATGGAGGCGCCTGACACACCATTTGCAATCCATCACAGGAGTACCAAATGTATCATGATATTAAATATACATTTTGGTGGAGCAATATGAAGAGAGAGATAGCAATGTTTATCTCAAGGTGTCTAACTTGTCAACGAGTTAAAGCGGAGCATCAAGTACCAAAAGGTCCATTGCAACCACTTGAAATTCCGGAATGGAAGTGGGAGCACATTACCATGGATTTCATTCTGGGGTCTTCCTAAGGTTTCTCAAGGCATTGATGCGATTTGGGTCATTGTTGATAGATTGACCAAGTCTGCTCATTTCTTACCGATCTGAGAAACTTATACACTTGAACGTCTTGCTCAGTATGTACATAAACGAGATTGTAAGATCGCATGGTATGCTTGGTATCCATAGTTTACGATCGAGACCCAAGATTCACTTCACGATTTTGGGTTAGTTTGCAAAAAGCTATGGGCACAGACTTACGATTTAGCTTCGGCATATCATCCTCGGACGGACGGACGATCGGAGAGGACTATTCAAACTCTTGAAGATCTATTAAGACTCTGTGTCCTTGATTTCAAGGGAGTTGGGACAAGTTCTTACCATTGGTGGAGTTTTCCTACAACAACGATTATCAAGCAAGTATTGGCATGGCTCCATTCAAGCGTTGTATGGAAGAAAGTGTCGTTCTCGGTATCTTTGGGATGAGGTGGGTGAAGCAACGTTGTTGGGGCCGGAGTTGATACGTATGACTACGGAAAAGATTCAAACGATCCAAATGACGTATAAAAACCTCACAAAATCGACAAAGAGTTATCTTGATCTTCATCGAAAGGACGTGGAATTCGATATAGGAGATCATGTGTTGTTAAGAGTTGCTCCATGGAAAGGAGTTACAAGATTTGGAAAGAGAGGAAAACTTAATCCTCGATTCATCGGTCCATTTTAATCCTCGATCGAGTAGGAACGTGGCCTATAGACTGCTTTTCTGCCAAATATGTCTAAATGTTCATAACGTTTTTCACATATCCATGTTACGTAAATATGTGAAAGACCCGAACCATATTATTGAGTTAGAACCGGACGAAATAGCGGAAGATTTGGCGTATGAAGAGGTTCTGTTCAAATTTTGGATAAGAAGGAACATATTCTACGCTCCAGGTTATACCTCAAGTCAAAGTTTTGTGGAGGAACCACGATGTTGAGGAAATGACTTGGGAGTTAGAATCAAATGAAATCAAGGTATCCTTACCTCTTGACATACCAGTCACGTACCCTAATTTCGAGGGCTAAATTTCTTAAGAAGGGAGGTTGTAAGACCCCAACTATTATAAATAAAGATGAATTTTCTATAAATATTATTTTTGAATATTATGGAATAAATTTGATATAATGTTATAGTTGTGGGTAATATTTATAAATTTTGCAAAGTATGCAAGTTGTTATAAAATATTACGTTTGGTCGGGGAATATTCTTTTGTTAGGGAATATTAAATGCAACAACTACTCAATCATTGGTGGACCCCACAATGAAATTATTGTCGGATTGAAAAAACGACAAAATATTTTATAAAAATAACGGCGGAGGTGTTACTGATTAAAAGCTGTTGAACTATCCGGTGGTAAAAAATGCGATGTCTGGCGTGGTTGCATAATAGCACACGGTATTAATTATTGATGCTTACGTGAGAAGTCACTCGGTTATGCTCGATTATTACTTCTGATAATTCTTTGCATCATATTTCTTATATTATTGATTCAATTATTGTCACAATATCATCTCATATAATATGTTATATTATTAATTGAGACGACAAGTTATAAATGATTAATAATTGTTGAAAGATTAAAATGTGTTGATTAAAAAATAAAATGATTTGTGGTAATATTTATTCAATCCTTAATGTATATAAAGAGTCTGCATTATGAGACGTTTGTGGTAAGTTTGATTATTTTATGGGGGCCCATATGTCATCATCTAAGAGTCTCTTCGTCAATAATAATTACCTTTGTGAATAGTAATTACCTTCATCGATAGTATTTACCTTCGTCGATAGTATTTACCTTACGTCGATAGTAATTACCTTCACGATAGTAATTACCCTTGTGAATAGTAATTACCTTCGCCAATAGTAATTACCTTTACCGAGACGTCAAACCACTTGCCGTTTCACATTCTGAGCGTCGAACCACTTGTCGTTTCACATTACAAGCGTCGAACCACTTGTCGTTTCACATTACAAAGCGTCGAACCACTTTTCTTTTCACATCACCGATTAAATCGAGCCACTTGCCTTTTCACATGGTAGGTCTTAAGCTAGAAATCTTCTATAAATAGAGGCTGAGTGCTTCATTATTTTTCACGAATTCATTCAAGCTTTAGAGAGAAAAGTATAGAAAGAATAAGAGAGAAAGAAGAAGAGTATTTTGTTACTACACTACTTTGCGATTTCAATCTCCTACCAAAAGTAAGGGGTGTTATTCTTTCTTATTCATGAAGAGAACTGTTGTTATTCCATTGCTTATTATTACATTGGAATAACTTTTGTATCGTGGTTTACCCTATACTTGGTGACATTCTTCTATTATTACATTGGAACATCCTATCTGTGTGTTTTTACACCTAACTGGTTCCGTCTTTTTATTATTATTTTGTTGGAACATCACATGCATGTGTTTTACACAGGACTTCTGGTTCCGCCTTTATTATTATTTTGTTGGAACATCACATGCATGTGTTTTACTGGGACTGGTTCCGCTCTTTATTATTATTACATTGGAACATCACATGCGTGTGTGTTTCTGTGGACTGGTTCCATTCTTTATTATTACATTGAATATCACATGCATGCGTTTTACGCCTGGGACTTCGATTCCATTGTTTATTATTACATTGGAATAACACACACTGTCATGCGATCTATCGCATGCATGGTGATTTCTTTTGTTGTTCCATTCTTTATTATACCCAGTTGGTTAAAACTTTGACTTCTATACTCCATGAAATTAGTGGAATATCCTTGATATTTGCGTTTCATCCAGTATCTTTTCATGGAAATATTCTTCTAATCATTCTTGAATTTTACTCTACAAAACAGTATCATGTTGATAATTTGGACGTTAATAATTCCTGGATAAAATAATTCTTGAACTTGTTTTATTGAATTCTTATATCATTGTCATCATCCTCATGTTTATATTTTTTTTAAAGTCATCTGGCTGTCAGTAGTGCATAGATGGACTTGGTATGATTATGACGAGAGATTATTCGGTGTAATCATGACCGTAATGTTACAAATGATGTGGTAAAAATCCTCGATTAGTAGTAGTGCATTGATGGGCGATTGTTGGCATGATCATGACCATTAATGAATACACAAATATTCTTGGCCGTAGTCATGAATAATTGTGGTCGCGATACTTAAAGAATATCCTTGGCCGTAGTGCGGGGGTGATTCGATGATGTGGAATATTTATTAAAGTTTGAGTCTCAAATATAACGATGATGAAAAACCTTTTAAATCATAAAAGATAGTAGATTTTATTTTCTACTTGACTCTTTTAATGGATTGCTTGTTCATTGCGATTAAACTTGATGTTTATTATATTTTATCGGTTTAACATTTGTTGAAGGCTAATGATAATTTATTACGCATTATCTTAGTCATAATATTTCTTCTTGGGCTAGTTGAGCTCACCCTTTCTTTCAATTGTTCTCTTGAAATGAGAATATAGCTGGGACGAGTCGGGAAACGGAGTAATGGTCCAGAGGATAGCATTAGTAGTCCTCACTATTCTGTGAAATAGTGTGATAATAATTGTAATGAGGACTCCTTTTGAGTTTGTATAATATCTAGTAGATAATATTTGTATTCAAACTCACAGTTTATGTCGTATTGTACACGACAGTTATATTAGTAAGTTGTATTTTAACACCGGGTATTTCAACAGTTAACTATAAAAACTTCTACCGTTATTTTCATAAAATATTTTTGTCATTTTTTCTGTCCAACAATAATTCCGTTGTGGGGTCCACCAATGATTGTGTCATTGTACGAATATTTCCTGTTAAAACGAATATTTCCCGACCAATCAAATATTATATAACAACTTGCGTACTTTGTAAAATTTATAAATATTACCCACAACTATAACATTTTATCAAGTTCACTCCATAATATTCAAAAATGATATTTATAGAAAATTCATTTTTATTCCTAAAAGTTGGGGTCTTACAAATACAACCTGGATCTGTCCTCCGCTGATAAACGGTGTGAAGGAAGCGCTGACTAACTGCCCCCTCATAAGGATGAAAATCCTGAAACTGGTCAAACTGACACATCACGGCCAGTGGGTGGTAAGTAATCATGCCCCTCAATCCAGCCAGAGGGAGATAATCCATGCCCGGAGCATAAGTAATGAAGCTATAGGGTGAGCTAAGCCCTGAACATAGCAATATAGCAAATGGATCCCTAATCCCTGCTAGGAAAGCTGACCACGATGCAACATCTATACACTCCGCAGGCTAAAAGGAGTATGACATGGCTATATCATGGGTGAAACAAAACCCTTGCCATCTAAGCGTACCAATCGGTCTCAAGTGTGACATAAACCACACATACAGCATGACCGAGCTACCTGTGAACACTCCTGCCGGATAAGTGCAACAGTATGTATCTGACCTCAGAGTCTCAGCAATAATCATCGGTATAATGGTACGACCCTCCCTGAGAGCTCTCACTGCCATAATGACGCCGATATCCAGCTTATCCATATATCGTGGCATAAAGACGTATGATAATACGCACAATAACAGTACATCCACTCTGGATGAACGCCAATGGTCATCTGGTGTGGTGAAATACCCAGAATGTCGTGCATAACTATCCTCAGGGCCAAATCTGTCAAACAAAAAACGCTAGGATATCACATGGCCGGATGTAATCCCATCCTGTACCACTCTATGTCTCAATCCGATGAGGCTCATGAAATGTCTACTCATGTCTCCGATAACCATATGCACGCAAGGTCTGTCCAGCGGCAGCATCGTCAACCGTGCATACTCCTCAAAAGTGGGAGTCAACTCCTAGGTCTCAAAATCAGAAAAACCTGCCTCTCCGATACCCAGTGCTCTAGCATACCCTCTATAAATCCTGTGGGAACCTAAAACATCAACAGGGTCATAGTATGTTGTAGCAAATCATTTACGATCACCATATCGATGGTGATATACTATCATACCATGAAATAAGATACCGATACCACCAAAATGGTGGGGTATGATCAATACTGACTAACTCGTCAAGAAGACATATATACGACAGCCGTGTCATAAGACCATCCAGGGGTCAATGCTTTGAATATCTCTAGATATACATACATATGCATAACATAATAACATGCATGATACAATAGATGGCAATATGATATAGGGAATGAAAATGTACATACATTCCTAAGTATATCATCATCTAATATATCTCTGTACAACTAAAATACAGGGAAATGGGGCGGTTACTACCAACAACTCAATAGAGGCCTATCAAAAGATATAATGAGAATGGGGCGGCTACCCAAATAGCCTAACAGAGGCCTATCAACGAGAGATAACGAAAAACATCGTAAAAAAGTCAATGGTGTCAATGTTCACATCATCGATACTATCCACCGATGTAACTCCTCCGAGTCATCAATCTCTATCTACTGGGGATATCGAGGCATATACAAGGAGGATCTGCTTCCAAGCAAAGCCATATGGGTCATTGAGGGGCCACTCCAGAAATGGAAGGATCAAAAGTATCTACCTCTGAAGGATCTACGCCCAAATACCGGATGAAGAAATGTGCCTGGTCCAACTTTGCCGGGTCAATCTATCAATCATGTCACATGAGTCGATCTTCGACACAAAGCTAGCTAATCCGTCATCATCACGGATCTCGGAACCATATCCCCATAAACCGTGTGGCGCGGGTCCGAGCTCCAATGGTACGAGGGTCCACCAATGCTTGGAATATCTCCCCGAGTCGCGGGGCCTCGACAAAGTAAAATCGTCAATCCCCAACAATGGGATGTTAGTGACGGGTGACTGCGAAATAGGCCAGTAACGCCTGGCAGGAGGCAAGATCGGCATACGGATCTCTCTTGTAGTGCTCCTGATAGCACGCTCTCCTAAATAAAGCTCCCATCCTCCATCTGTGAAGAGAGGAATCCTACGAGTAGAAATGATGTACTCAACTCCAGTTGGGTACCCATCCTCAAATCCAACTCCTAAATGCTCTCCAGAGTAGGGAACCCATGTGATGACACCTGCTGTCAACAACTCTAGCTGTAAGCGACAATGAGTGAAACCCTTAGTAACAGGGACCTCCGCCAGTATGGAATGATGTCATCTCCGTCCTCATGGATAAGTATCTAAACCTAACACGCTCACAGGACGCAAACATGGAAGCCTCTCATAGGCCCAAAACTGCCAACACAAAGGCAAACATCTGCTGTCAGTCAACACTCTTAACCTGTACACAAGAAAAGACAAGAGAAATACTCACCGGCAGAAACGGGTAGAATCCTAACCACGCCTCGGTCAAGCCCTGCGATCGCATGCGCATTCCCCTGAGGAAGTAGGCAAAGGTATAGGAACCCCAATCATAATCTCCTATACGGTCCACGTGTCAAGTGGCGCTGATCAAAGCAAAGGACACCGTAGAGGAATTATCTCACTATGGCGCGACCTAATGATCATCAGGAACAATCACCGAAGAATGCGGTCCTTAACTCTCACATCATCGGGTATGGGCTCACTCAACAGCCCGCTCATAGCATCTACGCTTAAAGGACCTGTACGAACAGTCCTGCCCTTGAGCGCCTCCGCCGGAACTCCCAACAAGGATCTGACGGTAGTAGGGGTAATATCCGTTGTGCAAGGCACTGGATCCCCTCCAAACTCCATACCTATGATAAATTGCCAATCCATAGGCGTCATCATCACCTCACAGTCCAGCAAATGGAGTGACTGAGTCTGGTGAAATCACCGCTTAGACAATGCCCTGAGGTAACCCCAGGGACAGCGACGGGGAAAAATGGAAAATAACGTTCCAAATCCCCAGCCATGTACAATTGCTCTGTAGTCATCATGCAAGGCCTGATACATAAAGTGGATGCTAAACCAGTTCCCTCGAGGCTGTGTGAAGCTGGGAACCTACATCAAATGCAGATCAACATCAGAATCCTTTACTCCTCATCAATAGGAAACAAGGAAGATTAAGATCTAATTTTATACCTCGTTTGCGTGTAGGTATACTGAAGGATGCCTACTCAAGTCACCCAGAAGATCTGGGTTCGCCACTTGAATACCTGGCAACTCCCTATGGGGAACACGTACAGCAGGAGCAGGAACCTCGACTGGTACATCCTCCTCCTCGTCCTCGACATCCGGCACTTCAACCTGGATTGGACAAATCACTGCCTCCACCAAACGACGAGGTTGTCTAACAGACCAGCGTTGAGGCTCTTCAGAAGCCCTCATCCGTACACCTAAAGTGGTCCTACGGGAACTACTTGGTTGATCCGGATCCATAATATCTGGACAACAAGTCTCCAAATCACCTCAGAAAGGGTGTGGTAAATTCTTACCTGGAGCTTTTCAAAATGCATCTTATGACTACATTCATGCATGCATTGTTTTAACATACATCTACAGTAGAGTTAAAAATGCATGAATACTCATTCCTACATTTTGGAAAAAATTTGCCATAGCCCCTTTGTAAATGGGACTATCCAAATGCACATAGGCATGACTAGGTGGCCATTCAGTAGCACACCTATACACAGTCATATACATCATATATGCCTTTAATACATTGCAGTAAAAAATTCGTAGGTGTAGTTTAATTATCAGGATTATTTTAATTGTCTACCTTTACTCATTTGTCCCTAGATAGGATAAGAAATGACAGTAAAAGGTGCCAATTTGACTGTTTTAAAAGTTAAATTTTTTCACATCATTATGTATGGTTTAATACTAACATTTACTATGTTGAATATTTTTTATCAAGTCATATCAGCATGCATATTCACTACTAGGTGTCTAAATGCATTTCATTTGATAAGTCATTTTCAAAATCTGATAGAAACTGGAAAAATAAATGCATACGTTACTACGGATGATGAAGAACGCTTGTACCAGTAGCGAGAATATCACGCGAAAGTTGCCCGAACTCAACAAGTCCGAAAAGAAGCTCTCAGATTTCCTTTGTCGCGCAGCTTGAAAATGACTTATGAAAGCAACCATTGGGCTTTACATAGCCATGGTTAGCTGCAGGTCCACCTGCGTCTGCTGCAGGTGTACCTGCAACACTTCTACATGGATCCCACACCTCCGGCTCGCTCCAGTTAGAGTTGCAAAGGAGGTCTCACAAGCTGAAAAGGCCAAATCAGAAATAAAAATGCTACGCGATTGAGCGAAATAGCCTGGAATCAGAATTGAACTCCCGTCATCTCATTGGTATTCGCCTGAATGTAAGGTATACCCCACAAAGATCCGATGCTGCCATTGCATGGTTACAACATCTACGTATCCCCAGCGGGGGTTACAACGCCGAAGTTTTAAACATCTACGTATCCCCGGTGGGGGTTACAACGCCAAAGTTTTAAACATCTACGTATCCCTAGCGGGGGTTATAACGCTGAAGTTTTAAACATCTACGCATCCCCGGTGGGGGTCAAAACGCACATCTTTCAAATATCCACGTATCCCCGGCGGGGATTACAGCGCATTCAACCATTGATACACACATCAATGAATGTCAAGTAGCCTTGACGTCATATCAGCCGATGGCAAGTAAACCCATCGAAGCAACTCATCAACTTTTCCCCGACGGGGGATTACAATGCAATGCGACCATTGACACACACATCAATGAAGGTCAAGCAACCTTGACAATGCACCCAGCAGGGATCTATCTGATGATACACACATCAACGGAGGTCAGGCAACCTTGGCAACAACAAGCTATTGGCAGTAACTTCGACAGGATGAGGAAATATATTATACACATCCTCAAGTAGACAAAGCTTTATCCCCACAAATCTCTTACACACAAGAGGCACCTCTATGGAAGATAAGCAAGTGTCTAGGATTCGAGACTTTGGTGATAGCCCCAACGTCAACATCCTTGAAGACTTGGATCGCATGTCCAAGCCATCACTGATTGTCATCCCAGCAGGATTACCTGATAATCATCATACATTTGCATCATGTTGCTGCACATAGCATCATGTTTATCTTACTTGCATTTCAAGTGTCTAGGATTCTTTATCCTATCCATGCCTTGCATTGCATGGATATGATAAAGAGAGGCATCTGTAGACACTCGAAATTTTTCTGCACAACTGTTACTAACATTACGGAGGCGTAATCGCTCTTCGAGATAACCACGGAAGGCGACTTACATCCATTTGGATACCACCGGAAGTTTGGTCTCCATTCCGGATACCAGCGGAAGTTCATTTCCAACCCGGACCACACACCGGGAATATCAGTCTCAACCCAGACCACACACTAGGAGAATCAGTCTCAACCCCGGAACACACACCGGAAGGATCATTTCCAACCTCGGAGATAACCCCGAGTTTCGTCCTTGGCGATAACCCCAAGGAATATTGTTACAGTTCCGGTGATAACTCCAGAAATGTTTGTTTCAAATACATGTAATCAGCTTCAATCTCAGACCTCCTGCCGAGGCACTCATCTCTCAAACCCGAAGCTAACACCGGGCAGACAGGCATTCACAAGATGACCTTGCGACATTCAAACACTTGCAGCAGTCCAATCTTACATGTAACCCTGAGCAACGTCTGCTTTCAACTCAAACCGGCGATAACCCCGGTGAAGAGTCAAATGTCATCTTACCACATCAACACCTTCACATCGTCTCAACACAAGAACCGAGGAGTTACAATCTCGAGTGACTATTACGCGTGGCAGTATACCAGATAAAATTTGAAGCTTGAAGACTATGGGCATGGTCCCCTCTTCCTGACTTCGTACAACCTCTAATCCATGTCATTGCGTAACTCTTGACACAAGCGGTCCAAAGAAGGTCACATATACCTCGTTCAGAAGCTCGGATTGAAGTTCTGCAAGTTTGAACAGACATTACAGTGCACGAGTGCATGTACTTCAAGACAACAGGACCCGCAAAGCCCAGGCCCACCACGACCAGCCGCAGGTGTAACTGCGGCTGCTGCAGGTACACCTGCGGCCATCAGTCTATAAATATAGACCTTGGGTCAGCCATTTTGAGAGAGAGAAGAGAGAGAAAAGGCGAGGAAGCCCTATCCACTTTACTCTGTATACACCCATATTGAGTGTTTCCTCATTTGTTAGCTCACAAATAGCTATATTTTGTCCGGCGGGAGCTAAGTATTTATCCACATATAGTCATAGAAGTCTACATTGGCAGCCCACTGTAAGCCTTCTTACATTTTATAAAGCCTTTCTTCTCATAATAGCACACACTATTATACACATTGAGAGTCGTGTGTGTGTGTTTGCCTGGACTTCGGTCCATGGTTTTCATTTCTGTCTATATATATATACTTATATATATATATATATATATTTATACGGACTAACATTATCGAGTTATGCCTCGATTGAGCCTAGACTTCGATCTGGAGAGTTTATTTGCTTTTATATATATATTTATATATATAAACTGTTGTCAGACTCTGTCTAATTAGCCTGAATTTTACATTCGGTGCGTTTAATTGCTTTTATATATATATATAACTGTTGTCGAGCATATCCGATGAGCCTGGATTTCATATCCGGAGCATTTACTGCTTTTATATATATATATATATATATATATATATATTTACATTCCTGTCAAGCCTGGAGTTTCCTCCGTGGCTTTTTACAGCTTTCTTTATATTTTGTCCTTCTTGGAGTTTACTCCGTGGTGGTTGATAGCATTTATTGCTTTATTTACATTTCTGATCCCCCATGAAGTTGCTTCGTGGTGGCTGATCATGCACACACACACACACACACACACACACACATATATATATATCGCTTTTATATATATATAACTGCTTACTGCTTTCCATACAAATTTCAGTATCATGTGAGCCTAGGAATCATGTGATCACAGATTCAGTTTACTGAATCTAGATTCGGTTCCCGTGATGGGCTTTTTCCAGCTGTAAGCAGCTTGTACATTATTTTCAGTGTTTGAATTTCCTTAGATGGTCATTATCATTATGAGGAGTTCTAAGATCATGTATATTATTTTCTCGCAGATGCCTCGCATCTCGAAAATAAAAGCAAACAAGCCGAACATTTAATAATAAAATGGAAGTATCAAAGGCCACAATTACTATTGAGCACAGGGTTTGAAAAAACCTCTTTTTACAAAACTTCATTGCTATATCTGGTTAAAACTGAATTTTTTTATAAATTCAAACCCTTTGTATATAGGTGCGAACGAGGTACAGCACTACTTCCAAATAATTGCACATTGATCCACACACATTCATATAACAGTTTCTTTGAGAAGTGGCGGTCACCGTGGCAACACGGATGTCGGGGGGTGCCTAACACCTTCCCTCCGCATAATCAAGCCCCCGAACCCTAAATGAATCTAGGTTTCATAGACCCGTTTAACAGTGTCACGTCACTAGGTCAATGTGCAAACCTTTTCGGTTGCATTGGTGCAACCAGTTAAATACACCAACTGGCGACTCTTAAAGTCAAATCGACGACATTATACATGTCGGACCTTTTTCACTTGTTTTTTCAAACAAATCTCACATTAACATGAGAACACCAAAGAACAAGTAACGAAAAGGGACACTAAAAAATCCTGACGTCGACAGTCATGATTATACCGAATGATCCTTGGTCATAATCATACCAATAAACAGTCCATCTATGCACATAAGCCAAAGATACTCATCAATCAATAGTTCATCTTTGCACGTAAGTCAAAGATATACAACTGTAAAACCAATAATCAACAGTCCATCTTTGCACGTAAGCCAAAGATATATAACTGTAAAACCAATAATCAACAGTCCATCTTTGCACGTAAGCCAAAGATGACTTTCATCATAATATAAGCATGAGGATGATGACAATGATATAAGCATTAATCAAACGAAATCGAGGATAAATATTAAAGACTTTAAATTTATCCAGAGTTTAAAAATATCCAAATTATCAACATGATACTGCTTTGTGGAGTAAAATTCAAGAATAATATTCATGTACCAAAAATAATTTGGACAGAAAAGAAATATATTTTTCGGGTAAATAGTACCCCGAAATAGTACCCTATGAATAGTACTTCGGGAATAGTACCTCGTGAATAGTATCCCGGCATGAAAAGTATCCCAAATACCCGAGTGAATAATATTTGGGTTAATAGTAACCCGTGAATAGTAACTCGTGAATAGTACTACGACACGAAAAGTGCCCCGAATACCCGAGTGAATAATACTAGAGTGAATAGTAACTGGGTGAATAGTAATCCGTGAATAGTAACTCGTAAAAAAATACCAAAAAAATGATATTCCATGATGAGTATAAAAGAAATGATATCTCATATGAGTATAATAGAATATACAAAACTACAAATGGATTTTCACCCGCCATGCGGTAATCCACGTAGATAGATCATTTCCATAATTTAATAAAGAATGAATATGAAGGTTCATTCACCATGCATGTGGTAATCCACATAGACAGGTTATTCCAACAGAATAATAAAGAATGGAATAATAGAAGAATTCACCAGCATGCGATAGACCGCATGCATGTGTTATTCCAACGAATAATAATAAAGAATGGAACCAGGTCACGCGTAATCACTTGCGAGATAGGATATTCCAATGTAATAATAAAGAATGGAACCGGTCATGCGTAATTGCATTACATTATCTGAGGATATTCCAATGTAATAATAAAGAATGGAACCAGTCATGAAGTAATCCACACGCATGGGATATTTCAACCAATAATAAAGAATGGAATAACAACGAAATTCACCGAGCCTGTGATAGATCAAGCATGCATGGCAGTTATTCAAATGAATAATAAAGAATGGAATAACAGAAGAATTTTACCATGTATGGGTACTTCGCATAGACAGGTTATTCCAACATTATAATAAAGAATGGAATAACAACCCTTACGAGTATTGAAAGAAAATAACTCTCTTCATGAATACAAAAGAATAATACCCACTTACCTTAGAAAGAAAAGCGGATCTTTGGAATAGTGAGGTAGCAGACTTCTCTTCTTCTTTCTCTCTATAATTTCTCTCTATAATAATTGCTCTATAGCTTTAGTGAATTGGTGAAAAATGAAAGGAAGAATGAGCTTCTATTTATAAGAAAAAAGAGTTTCAATAATTGCACGTTTTGGGACTCGAAATAATACAGTATAATACCTTCAACTTTTTTTTCATTTTTAATTTAGTCCTGCAAGTATTATCAAACTTGCACCATCTCCCCTAATAGTAAATCATGTGAATCAATAGTTCTAGACATGTGAAAATACAAATTACAGTATAGTACCTCCATCTATACCTCCATTTTTAACTTAGTCGTATTATCAATCTTGCACAAAATCTAGTTCCCAACAACGCAGAGAATTATTAATACAAAAGTAGAGTTACCAAATATTAACTCTTAACCAAAAACTAATTTTATTTAAACAATCAATTTAATGTTATAAAGTAAATTACTTAATTAAACTAATTCTAATTACCACTAATTACAAATCAGATTATGGAGATTTAAGATCACAACTTCACTTATTGCTTCATTTAAGTTAACAAACTTCTCATCAATTATTTTCTATCCTGAATTGTTAATCAAGAACACTAAAGCAGATAAAACCACCTCTCGATGTATAATACCCATACTTACTTAAATCCACAATTGATAGAATTAAGCAAGACACCCTAATTAATTAATCCACTATATCTCTATGTGAATTACAATTAAAAAGGATTTAAAGCACAAGTTCTCTATAAGATTACATATGGTGTAAAGGCATATCTTTATCCTAAACACGAATCATGAATTCCATCTATGCAGAAATCACAAACACATGCTATCATGATCAGATCTAAATCTATACTTCATCTCTCGAGTTCATATAGATTATCACGATAATTGTTAGCTAGGCAATTAAGCAATTAAGTTCAAATCACAATAGACAATCCTCATAATAGAACAAAATAATTGATAGCGAAGCATATTAAAATAAACTACACAATAAGATCCATTATAATCTCAACCAAAGAATTAGTTCATTGAATTAAAATTAAGAATCCACACTTAAATAAACATTAAAAGACAAAGATAGAAGAAGATAAGAAGATAGAATCTATTGTCTGTAGATTTGATGCTCTCTCCTTGCTCCTACTTTGAATCTTCAATGGTCTCCAAGTTGCTTCAATCTCCAAAACTAATAAGAACTAGGGTTTTTTCCCAATCTACTTTAATCTAATATAATGGAATTCTTCTCCATAAACTTCCTCTAATCCTTGTAAATCTCCTCCTTTTATAAGCCTCTTTATATGTCTTTAAGTCCTCTAGGATGTCCTTGAATCAAATAGCTCGAATCAATCCTTCTTGAACTCAAATTCTAGTTAAACTTGCCTTTTCTGCGTGTACCCAAGCCCCGGCTTGGGTATTGCCTTGTAAATAGCAAGCCTCGGCTTACTATGCTTCTGATTTTGAACTCAGTACCCCAAGCCTCGGCTTGGGTATAAGGCATAAAATAGCAAGCCCCAGCTTAGGTGCAAGCTGCTAATTATTTTTTCTGTTGCAGTGTCCTCTGGTAAAATGGCCATAACTTTTGATCCCGGAAGAGATACGGGACCTGCCACCTATCAAATCGAATCTATCGACGATCTCTACAACTTTCATTCTTTGAGTTTTGAGAAATAACGAATGGATGATGGTCGAAATTGGACTGGAAATGACTGCTATTTAAATGACCACCCAAAACAGCGAAGTTTAACGTCCGTTGGTACAAATGTCATAAGTCTTGCATCCGAACTCCGATTGGAATGATTCAAGATATTCCAAAAAGCTAAGAAGAAGCTCTACAATATAGTCAAAGTTCCAAGCCAAGAACATGAAATGAACATGAAAGCCCAAATGATGTCCGAATTGTTTTTCTTTGCGTTTTCCTACCAATTCTTTGTGATTTTCTTGCTTTTCCTTACCAATAGTCGCTCACACCGCTCCCAAACATATAGCCTACAAAATGAACACAAAATGCATGAAAAGTAACTAAGACACATGAATATAAGCAACTAATTCAAGTAAAAGATACCGGATAAGTAGGTATAAAATCTACTTATCAAATACCCCCAAACGTAAACCGTTGCATGTCCCCAAGAAACACAACATAATGCAATGCAATGCAATGAAATGCAACTAATCTATATGCCTACGAATCCAGCAGTATTGGTAGAATCAAATCTATTCACTCGGCCTTAGAGAAATCAAGTAAACATGATAATACATCATATCAAAACCAAATAATAATTTCTATCAATCATCAAATATCAAACTGTTATTACTGGTATAGTGCATGTGTGCTCAACATCCATGCTAACTGATATAATGCTAAATACAACACATAATAGATCTCTTTAAAGGCATAATACAGTGCAAACTCATAAAATTCATGAACAAGCTAGATCAAACTAAAGTCAAACTTCCACCAAATTCAAGAGTCCAATCTGGGATACTTATGCTTTACTTTGCATTACGGGGGCTTTTTGCTCTTTTCCCGTTTTATTGTTTTTTTTTAACCATGATCAGGCAATGTCTCATTCCATTAGGCTAACAAAGGCTACCCCTTAGCGAAGCTTTTGACCAACGACTCCTGCACCATATAAGACCTTAGGGCGCTAGTGTTAAGACAATCCCCTCAAGCGCATTTCTCGCCAAGTAACAAAGGCCCCAAACAAGACTAGCCACAATATTTTTTTTTTCATTTTTATTTTTTTTTTTTTTTTTCTTTTTTAAGCTTATATATCCCAAATTTTTCCCCAAACTTAAGTTTTTGTTTAAATTTAGCCATCTCCTACTGTTCATGTCTTTCATTTATTCAAACTAATATTATACTTAAGAAGTCAATTATGTATAAATTTAAACTTAATCAGTCAACAAAGTTGTCTCTAACGTGCTAACCTGATTATACCAGTTTCAAACAGAAAAAGATTCAATTCATAACAAGAAATCACATTAAAGTTCTAATAATCAGTACTATACTTGTCTACTCAATCCCATTCTCATCATTGGCCAAAATAAACTGTAACTATCTAACAGCTGGACTCATGCAAGATGAATATAGTAACTAACTATTATTTTTGATTTTTTGATTTTTTTTTTTACAAGAAACTGAATATAATGCTATTCAAACTATACTACTATGCAATTACTTATGCAGTTGTACTACATGAATGCAAACATAATGAACCTAAACTAAATTAACAACATATACAAAATAACATAACATAAATATAAAACTAAACATGCAATAAAGAACTAAACTAAACTCCCCCAAACTTAGCAATTACAATGTCCTCATTGTAAGAATATAGCAGTAAATAGAAGAGAACTTCCCTGTAATCAGCTAAGCATGAGGTGATGGTGGTGATGGCGGCGACGTTCATTTTCCTATCCATTTAACCTCCAATACCTGCAATGAAGAGAGACAACATGGATTAGAATAACACTTTGGAATATAACGTGATTCCTATCTACTAAATAAACTAGGAAAGCATATAAATATATAAGAAAAATTCCTGGGTTGCCTCCCAGTCAGCACTTGATTTACAGTCTTTCAGCTTAACTTTGTCTGGTCAACGCTATCCAATTCCCCTACGATAAGTTAGGATTCCTCCATCCATTAGAATTGCACTGTGTGTAGGTAGGTTTCCCATCTTACTAATCTGTGAATTGAAACAACCTAGCATAAGTCCTGTACATGATGTTTCTAGTTCCATTGCATAGCTAGGTGTCTCGTCCGTTGTATTTGGGAATAAATTGTTGCATTGAGGCATGGAAGGTACAATGGACTTTTCCTCTTTTATTTTCTCTTCCTCAACCCACCATGGTGTATACGAGGCCTCTTTAGCACACTAATCCTTGCCTTGGATGTGACTACCTAAGGGACATGGGTGTGCAAAACTCACTGGATTTTTAACTCTGGTTGAGAAGGTACTTGGGGTATAATACAGGTGATCTGATATTCTTCATTTTCCAAACCCCCAGTTGTCTCCTCAATGTCCACTCCTTTCAGTTCATCCAGTGGCAGGTACACTTCTGGCTCTCCATCAGTTTCATCATCCATGTCATAGTACCAATTGTTTTGAGGGTGATTGTTCAAGGCTTCGAATATTTGATCCATCTGATTCTGCAGATTTCGAATTGATCTCTCTTGCTCAATCATCTTCTCCTCAGTTGATGCTACAAACTTGAACCACAAATCCTCCAATCTTGAATTATCTTGTTCAATTTTGAAATCCATATATTGAGGACTATTCATAGAGAACTTAATGAGTTGTTCCATCTGTCTATTAAGATTTTGGGTTGATAAATCCTGACTCATTATCATCTCTTCTTTTTCTGCTATAATCCTTAACATGAATTCCTTCAACTCTGAATTGTCTTCTTGCCGTATTGAAGGTGGATTTGAGAAATTTGATGGATATGTTGGACTGGAATACAGTATTGGTCTTGATAGTTATCACTCCATTCATAATCTGGGTGATACCCCCAACCTTGATGATAATTAGGATTAGCATAGCTGTTGAGGTATTCACCCCCAAACTGTCATTTCCAACAACACCGATGTTGCACCGATAACTTTCGATGCTGCTCGCCAAAGATAATATTTACATGTAACTACTATCTCCCGAGTACGTTGGGCTGCAAGAACATCCAACCTCTCCGAAAGTGTTGCAATTTGTGCTGACAATGCAGAAAATATATTGAGTCCATCAATCCCCGCTCCCCTTGGTTGAGACATACTCGAATATGGCTTTTGACAATTGCATCCAACCATGGTACCTGAAACGAGAGAAAAATAAGAAGACAATAAAATAAAATATAAAGAAAGAAAGAGAAAAAAAATGTTTAAATTAAGACTAATTTGATTGAAGCTAATATTGGCAAAAATGTATTAAACTAATTCCCCGGCAACGGCGCCAAAAACTTGTTGAGTAAAATCTAGTTACACACAACACGCAAGTATACGTGGTCAACAAGTAATATAGTGAAAGTAGATTATCGTTCCCACAAGGAATTATTAATACAAATTACCAAGTACTAACCCTTAACCAAACTAATTTTATTTAAACAATCAATTTAATGTTATAAAGTAAATTACTTAATTAAACTAATTCTAATTGCCACTAATTACAAATCAGATTTTGGAGATTTAAGATCACAACTTCACTTATTGCTTCATTTAAGTTAACACACTTCTCATCAATTATTTTCTATCCTGAATTGTTAATCAAGAACACTAAAGCAGATAAAACCACCTCTCGATGCATAATACCCATACTTACTTAAATCCACAATTGATAGAATTAAGCAAAACACCCTAATTAACTAATCCATTATATCTCTATATGAATTACAATTAAAAAGGATTTAAAGCACAAGTTCTTTATATGGTGTAAAGGCATATCTCTATCCTAAACACGAATCATGAATTCCATCTATGCAGAAATCACAAACATATGCTATCATGATCAGATCTAAATCAATACTTCATCTCTCGAGTTCATATAGATTATCACGGTAATTGTTAGCTACACAATTAAGCAATTAAGTTCAAATCACAATAGACAATCCTCACAATAGAACATAATAATTGATAGTGAAGCATATTAAAATAAACTACACAATAAGATCCATTGTAATCTCAAACATAGAATTAGTTCATTGAATTAAAATTAAGAATCCACACTTGAATAAACATTAAAAGACAAAGATTGAAGAAGATAAGAAGATAGAATCTATTGTCTGTAGATTTGATGCTCTCTCCTTGCTCTTACTTTGAATCTTCAATGGTCTCCAAGTTGCTTCAATCTCCAAAACTAATAAGAACTAAGGTTTTTTCCCAATCTACTCTAATCTAATATAATGGAATTCCTCTCCAAAAACTTCCTCTAATCCTTGAAAATCTCCTCATTTTATAAGCCTTTTTATATGTCTTTAAGTCCTCTTGGAAGTCCTTGAATCAAACAGCTCGAATCAATCCTTCTTGAACTCAAATTCTAGTTAAAATTGCCTTTTCTGCGTGTACCCAAGCCCCGGCTTGGGTATTGCCTTGTAAATAGCAAGCCCCGGCTTCCTATGCTTCTGATTTTGAACTCAAGACCCCAAGCCCAGGATTGGGTATAAGGCATAAAATAGCAAGCCCTGGCTTGGGTGCAAGCTGCTAATTATATTTTCTGCTGCAGTGTCCTCTGGTAAAATGGCCATAACGTTTGATCTGGGAGGAGTTACGGGGCCTGCAACCTATCAAATCGAAGCTATCGACGATCTCTACAACTTTTATTCTTTGACTTTTGAGAAATAACGAATGGATAAAGGTCAAAATTGGACTGGAAATGACTGTTATGCAAATGACCACCCAAAACAGCGAAGTTCAACGTCCGTTGGTACAAATGTCATAACTCTTGCATCCGAACTCCGATTGGAATGATTCAAGATGTTCCGGAAAGCTAAGAAGAAGCTCTACAATATAGTCCAAGTTCCAAGCCAAGAACATGAAATGAACATGAAAGCCCAAATGATGTCCGGATTTTTCTTTTCTTTTACCAATTCTTTGCGTTTTCCTTGCAATTCTTACTAATAGCGATTTCCCAAACTTATAACCTTACACAAAATAGTAACTAAGCACATTAATATAAGCAACTAATTCAAGTAAAGCCCCAAACATATAACCTACAAAAACACTGAAACATGCATTGCATGAAAAGTAACTAAGACACATTAATATACCAGCAAAATAATTCAAGTAAAAGATACCGGATAAGTAGGTATAAAATCTACTTATCAATAATTAATATTAGTGACTTCTTACGTAAGCATCAATAATCAATACTGAATGCTACTATTTCATCTTTAATCAACACGAACATTCATCATTAATATTATAACTAACTAAGGGTAGTTTCCAAATAATTTTCATCGCCGTGATTGTAACAAACCTTTCGAGACATTATTAATATAAATAAAAATATAATATTTGTCGCTTTATTAAATCATATTATACAATACTTAAATCAATAATATAGGAGATATGATCTCCACCAATAATTGATATAACTAGGTGACTTCACGTAAGATCATCAATAATCACCGCCAGGTAATGAACCACAGCAGATTCTTGTTTTTTTCTACCGGGTAGTTCAACAAGGTTTTAACGCACTTTCGTAGTTATTTTTAATAAAAGATAAATTTGTCGTTTTCTAAATACGACAATACTTCCGTTGGGGGGGTCCACCAATGATTATGCCGTCGAATGAATATTCTTTATGAAAACGAATATTCCCCGACCAATCGAATATTCCCCAACACAACGAATAACAACTTGCTTACTTTGTAAAATTTTCAAATATCACCCTTAACTTTAACCCTTTTCTCAATTTAACCATTTACTAAATAAAATAATAATTATAAGAAAATTGAATACTTTCATTTCATAAAATTTAGGATCTCATAGTTTTTCTTTTTCTTCATGTTGTTAAAGTTAATAAAATTCGAAAAAATATATTACTTCCGTTTCAAAATATAAAAAAATTATTAACTTTTTGAGGTCAACTGAAGATATTTTTAAACTCAAAATTAACGTAAATTCTTTAATTTTTACTAATTCAATGATCGTAAAATGAAAATGGTTCTAACAAGATTGGTAGTAGAATTTATTTTTGGAGTCCTTATACAAGGATCAAATTATTGGACATTTTCAATTTTTGTGGTGACTTCCAAAAAAATGTATAGTATTTATTTCAAGTTTTCAACTAGAATTTTTATAAAATATAGTATTTTAGGTGTAATTTGAATATTTATACAAGAATAGTGTATACAGACTGTGCAACCCTGTTTTGTATATGTATCCAAATTACACTTAAAAACATTATATTCTATAAAAATTTTAATTAGAATAAATACTATATATTTTTTGGGAGTCACAAAAAAAATTAAAATAAAAAAATTGAGACCGGTCCAATTTTCCAGTCAGCCAAGACTTATTCTTATTTTCAAGTTGATAGAATTTTCATTTTTTTGAGTTGATTATTACATATTAACCATTATTTTTATTAAACCTGTGTTATTTTCTCTTTCTATCTCCTCTAATTTTTATTTATTTTTTGGTGTTTAATTGATGAAAAGCAACATATTCAATCATAATAAAAAAAAAATGAAAGACATAATAATCATTGTATTATAAAGTGATTTCCTCCCGTGACTCCCCTTTTTCCCTTTATTCCCACTCCGTGATCCCTCCCTTCTTGTCCTCCTCCTCCTCTCCTTTCTTATATAAAGGGAATGATATTGAAGGAAAGGAAGAGAATTCCCTGAAGGTTTTTCTCTCTCTTTTCTCTTGTTTATTCTCTCTAAATTTATGCAGCAATTATAAGAGTATCTTTATACACTTTGCTAAAGTTTTATAACACGTTATCAGCACGAAGCTCTAACCAACTGAGACGGTAAATTTAAATTCTTGTAATTTATTATTATATTACCAGTTTGACTATGCCACCAATAGTATAATGTTATTCTTACTATTGGCCTGGCTTTGCCGCCTATTATATTCTTTAACTGTCAAGTTATATTTATATTTTATTGTCCATTTTAAATTATGTTATTTACAATAGTACCATCTATCCTTGTTAGTCTTACAAGACTTGGTGAGAACCTTTTTACCATTAAGTTCTGTTATTTACAATGGTACCATCTATCATTGTTGATCTTACAAGACTTGGTGGAAACCTTTTTACCGCTTATTAAATTGTGGGAATAACCTGTATATGCGAAATACTGCATACCTGGTGAATAATCCTTTGTATTCATTTCTTATTAAATTATGGGAATAACCTGTCTACGCGAAGTACCGCATACATGGTGAAATTCTTCTATTATTCCATAATTTATTATTCTGTTAGAACATCTTGTCTGTGCGGATTACGCATGACCTGGTTCCATTATTTATTATTCTGTTGGAACATCCTGTTAGTACGGATTACGCATGACCTGGTTCCATTCTTTATTATTCTTTTGGAATATCCCATGCAAGTGTCGGATTACGCGTGACGACAGTTCCATTCTTTATTATTCATTTGAATAACTCGTACATACGTGATCTACCGTGACACCGGTGAAGATCCATTTGCATTATGCTAATAACATAAATATAAGAATATTTATATTTGCATTTTATCACCACTTGAGGTCGTGACTTAGTTTATTTTTCTATATCATACATGCAATTATTTATTGTTTTAATAAATAATAATTGTGTTTTAACCCAGAATAGATGGCAAACTTGGTAAAAATAGATTTTTCTATTTTGAAAATCTCTGGAGACAACTATTTGGCTTGGGCACTTGATGCAAAATTGCACCTAAGTGCAAATAAGTTAGAAAAGACCATTGAATCATGAAATACAGCAACTTCGGCACAAAATACAAAAGCTATAATTTTTCTTCGTCACCATATTGATGAAGGATTAAAGACTGAGTATTTAACAGTCAAAGATCCTTTGTCTTTATGGACACAATTGAAGGAAAGATTTGACCACCAAAAATTAGTTGTTCTCCCTAATGCCAAATTTGAGTGGCTTAATATAAGGCTACAAGATTACAAATTAATTACGTAGTATAGTTCCAATGTTTATAGAATAACCTCTACTTTGGCTTTGTGCGGAGATCCAGTTTCTGAAACCAAAATGTTAGAGAAAACGCTCTCAACTTTTTATCCCACCAACATGATTCATTCACAACAATATAGACAGAGTAAGTTCACAAAATTCAGTGACTTATTGTCTATCCTCCTTGTTACAGAAAAGAATAATGAATTGTTGTTGAAAAACCATCAAGTACGGCCAATGGGTGCTACCCCATTGCCAGATATTAACAGCACGTCATTCCAGCAGAATAAACGTGACAATAGATGGTCATATAATAAGAAGCCTTGGGGATAAAAGAATAAACGAGGCCATCGTAATAACAAATTCCATAAACGCGATAATTCAGGCCACCAGAAGTGGCAAGTGTCTGGGTCGGGTAAAAATAAAGAAAATACAGCACGGATAAAGAACAAACCAGATGTTTGTTTTAGGTGTGGGATGAAAGGGCATTGGTCGCGTACTTGTCGTACACCGAGGCATCTGGTTAATTTATTCCAGGAGTCTCAAAAGAATAAAGTAATGGAGGCAGAAACAAACTTTGTTAATCAACAATTGAATATTGTTGATGATCCACCAATGACCAACAATGAGGAAAAGGTTGTTGATATTACTGAACCTTCTGAAAGTATCTTTTGGGATATCGTTTAATTTCTTATTTTAATTAAACACCCTATATGTATAATATTATTAGTTTTCATTCTATATGTGGTATGTGTTTCTCATGAATAAAATTATATTTGAAATGTAAATTTTCTTATTTATGTTTTTATATATGTCAGGCCATTTTTTTTAATGGATATGGAGGATATATGTTTAGCAGACAGTGCAACAACTCATACAATCCTTCGAAATGAGAAATATTTTTCACAACTGATCAAAGCTAAGGGAAATGTAGGAACTATCTCTAGTACATAAAATTTAATCGAGGGATTTGGAAAAGCTAGTTTCTTGCTACCAAATGAGACACAAGTTTTTATCAAAGATGCTCTATATTCTAGTAAATCAAGAAGAAATTTGCTTAGTTTCAAAGATATTCGACTGAATGGTTTTCATATTGAAACAACCAATGAAAATGATAATGAATATCTTCTCATCACTTCTACTTTTTTTGGAAGAAAGAATATCCTAGAAAAACTTCATTCAAATTCTTCTGGATTATATACTATGAAAATTAGAGCAATTGAGTCTCATAATGTTATGATTCCAAAAATCATTGATCCCAAATCCTTTATGCTTTGGCATGAAAGACTCGGTCATCCAAGTACTTCTATGATGCGTCGTACTATTGAAAATTCTACTGGTCATCCTCACAAAGATAAGAAGATTTTTCCTAGTAGTGAATTTCCTTGTGCTGCGTGTTCTCTAGAAAAATTAATTATTCGACCATCACCAGTAAAAGTTTATAAAGAAGCCCTAAAATTCCTAGAGAGAATTCAAGGAGACATTTGTGGATCTATTCAACCATTTTCTGGCCCATTTCAATATTTCATGGTTTTAATAGATGCTTCAACTAGATGGTCTCATGTTTGTCTTCTCTCTTCTCGAAATTTTGCCTTCTAAAAACTTCTTGCTCAAATAATCAAGTTACGGGCTCAGTTCCCGGATCATCCAATCAAATCAATTCGACTTGATAACGCAGCTGAATTTTCATCAATGACTTTTAATGATTTTTTGTATGACTATTGGAAACTCTATTGAGCATTCTGTTCCTCATATTCATACACAAAATGGTTTAGCTGAATCTTTAATAAAAAGACTTCAACTAATTGCACGACCATTAATGTTAAGGGCTAACTTACCTACCTCAGTTTGGGGTCATGCAATTCTTCATGCTGCAGCCATCATTCGAGTAAGACCAACGACTCTTCATAAATTTTTTCCTCTACAGTTAGTTCTTGGACAGATACCCAACATATCACACTTTCGAGTTTTTGGAAGTGTTGTATATGTTCCAATTGCACCTCCACAAAGAACTAAGATGGGAGCACAACGAATAATAGGTATTTATGTTGGTTTTGATTCTCCTTCTATTATCAGATATCTTGAACCTTTAACTAGAGATGTTATTACTGCATGTTATGTTGATTGTCATTTTGATGAATATGTATTTCCAACATTAGGAGGAGGGAAAATTTTAAATAAAAAACCCTCTGAAATATAATGGAATGCATCAAATTTAAATTCACTTGATCCTCGTACAAGACAATGTGAAATTGAAGTTCAAAGAATTATTCATTTACAAAATATTGCAAATCAAATGCCAGATGCATTTAATGATGCTAGAAAAGTGATAAAGTCACATACACCTGCAGTGAATACTCCAGCAAGGATAGAAATACCCATTGAGAAATTAATTCATGGAGAATTGACGAATAAGGTAATAGAAGAATCTAAACCACGCCAGAAGCGTGGAAGACCAGTTGGTGCAAAAGACACTGTACCACGAAAATCTAAAGCAAATAAGGGAATCCCTGAAGGAATTGTGACGCCCCCAAAACAGGTATACATCACCCATCTTGAGTCGCTAGATACATGGTACATAAATTCAAATACAACTTAATTATACAACAATCGTGTAAAATACGACAAAACATAGCTGAGAGTTTAAACAAGAATATTGTCATCTAGACAATATCCACACTCAATGGTGTCCTCATTACAATTATTATCAAATTATTCCGTAGAATAGTGAGGACTACTAAAGCCATTTATCCTACACCATCACTCCATTCCCCGACTCATCCCAGCTATATTCTCATTTCCTGAAGAGAACAATGAAAGAAAGGGTGAGCTCAACTAGCCCAGTAAGAAATATTATGACTAAGATAATACAGAATAAATTATCCTTAGCCTTCAACAAGATAACAACCGATAGAATACAATAGACAACAAGTTTTAGATCAACAACTGCGGTGAATTAAGCAATCCATTAAGAAGAGTCAAGTAGAGCATAAAATCTACAATATTCTATGATTTAAAAGTTTTCATCAACTTTATCATTTGAGACTCGACTTAATAAATAAAATTGAATCATCCACACACTACGGCCAAGGATATTCATGTAATCATCAATGGTCATGATTATTTGAATAATCCTCGGTCATAATCATACCAACAACCGTCTGTCAATTCAATGAACTACGAAGCAATGAGGACTTTTACCACATCATTCGTCACATTACGGTTCCATGATTATCTTTGAATAATCTCTGGTCATAATCATACTAAGTCCATCTATGCACGTAAGCCAAAGATGACTTTCATCACAATATAAGCATGAGGATGATGACAATGACATAATAATTCAATAAAAACAAGTTCAAAGATAAATTTTAAATATTTATAATTTAATTTATCCAGGAATCAACAACGTCCAAATTGTCAACATGATACTGCTTTGTAGAGTAAAATTCAAGAATAATATTCATGTACCAAAATAATTTGGAATGTAAAATAAATATATA
Organism: Panax quinquefolius; assembly: GCA_020205615.1. Taxonomy (NCBI): domain Eukaryota; kingdom Viridiplantae; phylum Streptophyta; class Magnoliopsida; order Apiales; family Araliaceae; genus Panax; species Panax quinquefolius. Next base: position 46,875,946 of record CM035155.1, on the reverse strand, counting down.
TTTTCTATGAATAGTACTTCAATGAATAGTACTTGAGAATAGTACCCAGTGAATAGTACCCCGGAAACCTAAAAAGTGTCCTAGAATACCCGAGTGAATAATACTAGAGTGAATAATAATCGGATGAATAGTAACTCGTGAATAAGAACTCGTAAAAAAAATACCAAAGAAAATGATATTCCATGGCGAGTACAAAAGAAATGATATCTCGATTTGTGTATAATAGAATATCTGAAATCGCAAAATGGATTTTCACCCGCCATACGAAGAATCCACGTAAATGCATCAATTCTACAATTTAATAAAGAATGAATCGAAGGATCATTCACCATGGATGCTGATAATCCACATGGGCGGGTTATAAAACAAAATAATAAAGAATGAAATAAAAAAGAATTCACCGGTACGCGATGAAATCGCACGCAGACGAGTTATTCAATGAGAATAATAAAGAATGGAACCAGTCATGCGTAATCCGTTACAGACGTGATATTCTAACGAGAATAATAAAGAATGGAATAACAACAGAATTCACCGAGGCGTGCGATAGACCACACGTAGAAAAGTTATTCCAACAAAATAATAAAGAATGGAATAACAAAAGAATTTTACCACGTATCACGGTGCTTAGCATAGGCAGTTATTCAAAATAATAATAAAGAACGAAATAACAACCCTTACGGTATTGAAAGAAAATAACTCTCTTCATGAATACGAAAGAATAATACCCTTACCTTAGAAGAATCTTTGGATCTTTGGAATCGTGAGGTAGCGAGACTTCTCTTCTTCTTTCTCTCTATAATTTCTCTCTATAATAATTGCTCTATAGCTTTAGTGAATTGGTGAAAAATAATGAAGAAATGAGCTTCTATTTATAGGAAAATATAGTTTCGATAATTGCATGTTTTGGGGCTTGAAATATTACAGTATAATATCTTCCTCTTTTTTTATTTTTAATTTAGTCCTGCAAGTATTATTAAACTTGCACCATCTCCCCTAATAGTAAATCATGTGAATCAATAGTAAATCATGTGAATCAATAGTTCTAGACATGTGAAAATATGAATTACAGTATAGTACCTCCATCTATACCTCCATTTTTAACTTAGTCATGCAAGTATTATCAATCTTGCACCAACTCCCCTAATAGTAAATGAATGTGAATCAATAGTACACACATATGAACAAATAGTTATATGCATGTGAATTAATAACAATTAATTGTTCATTTATTCGATTAATTACCCGATAACTTCCAGACATCAATTATTATCGAAATAAATGTCGATTTCCACTAACACTAATATTTCCAACACAATGAAATTATCAATTTCATCTTTAATCAACACGAACTTATTCATCATTAATATTATAATTCATAATATTTAACAACCAGGTCATTCCCAGGAAAGAGGGGGCTTTCCGATAAGGATTTCTCCTTATTAGCGCGCAATTAGGTGACCAAACCTCTCCTTGACAGAACTTCTAGACATTGTCAATATTGCAAATAATAATACGAATAACTTTGCCTTCATATTATGCAGATGATACTGTGACAATAATTGAATCAATAATATGAGAGATATGATGCGATAATTCATCGTAGTAATAATTGAGTATAAGCTGGGTGACTTCTTACGTAAGCATCGATAATCAATACTGGTGTCTTCTTATCGCAACCAGCGTATTCATCGTACTTTTTTACTAGGGTAGTTCAATGCTTTTAATGGTAACACTTTCGCCGTTATTTTTATAAAAGAAATTTTGTCGCTTTTTCTAACTACGATAATACTTCCATTAATGGGGTCCACTGATGATTGTGCCGTCGCATCTAATATTCCCGAACAAAAGAATATTTCCCGACCAAACGAAGATTTTATAACAACTTGCATACTTTGCAAAATTTTCATATATCACCCTTAACTTTAACCTTTTATCAATTTAACCATTTACAAAAATACTAATAATTATAAGAAAATTGAATACTTTCATTTCATAAAATTCGGGATCTTACAGGATTACCCGCTCCAGAAGTAGCACTTATTCCAAGAGTGGAAATAGCCCCAGAAGAGGTACAAACCGCTCCAGAAGTAGCACATATTCCAAGAGTGGGAATAGCCTTAGGAGAGGTTCAAAATCTCAGTAAAGGGATAAGAGATGAACACCAAGAGATCTCAATAAATTATGTACATGATGAGAAAATATGGGATATATTTGCTTTTTCTATAGCATCAGATATTACTTTGATTCTTGACACGGATCCTGAACCACAAAACGTGGAAGAATGTCAGAAAAGAAAAGATTGGCCAAAATGGAAAGATGTTATTCAAACTGAGCTACAATCTCTATTGAAAAGAGAAGTTTTTGGACCAGTAGTCCAAACACCGCTGGGCGTAATCCCGGTTGGAAATAAATGGGTATTTGTACGAAAATGAAATGAGAAAAATAAAATTATGAGATACAAAGCCCGACTTGTAGCTCAAGGGTTTTCACAAAAACCTGGTATTGATTATCAGGATACATACTCTCCAGTAATGGATGGAGTCACTTTTCGCTTTCTGATAGGTATGACAACCATGGAGGGTTTGGAAACACGCTTAATGGATGTTGTAACAAAGATACTATATATGGCTCACTTGACGGTTGAGATTTATATGAGAATCCTCAAGGATTGAAAATGGTCAATCACAAAGGCCCCGCCACATATATTCAATCAAGTTACAACGCTCATTGTATGGGTTGAAATAGTGCAGTCAGATGTGGTATAATCGACTTAGTGATTATTTAATAAAAGATGGATATATAAATGATTAAGTATGTCCATGTGTTTTTATTAAGAAATCACAAAGTGGATTTTCCATCATTGCTGTATATGTGGATGATTTGAATCTTGTAGGTACTCCTGAAGAACTCATAAGAACTGCTACTTATTTAAAAGATGAATTTGAAATAAAAGATCTTGGAAAGACAAAATTCTGTTTGGGAATACAAGTGGAGCATTTAGCATCTGGAATTTTTGTTCATCAATCCACAAATGCTGAAAAGATTCTCAGTCGTTTTCATATGGATAAAACTCATCCTTTGACTACCCCGATGGTTGTTCGATCTTTAGAAGTTGATAAAGATCCATTTCGGCCTCTAGAATATGGGTAAGAAGTTCTTGGACCTGAAGTTCCATACCTAAGTGCAATAGGTGCTCTTATGTATCTTGTAAACTGTACACGACCTGATATTACTTTTGCTGTCAACTTGTTAGCAAGATACAGTTCTTCTCCTACTAAGAGACATTGGGATGGGATCAAACACATTTTTAGATACCTCCATGGAAGTATAGATCTTGGGTTATTTTATCCAAAAGGTTCAACGTCGCGATTGGTTGGATATGCCGATGCAGGATATTTACCAGATCCACACAATGAAAGATCACAAACAGGTTATGTATTTACATATTGTGACAAAGCTATATCCTGGAAATCCACAAAGCAAACCATGACAGCTACATTATAAGACCCCAACTTTTATGAATAAAGATTAATTTCTCTCGAAATATATTTTTGAATATTATGGTATGGATATGATATAATGTTATAGTTGTGGGTAATATTTATAAATTTTGCAAAGTAAGCAAGTGGTTATATAATATTCAATTGGTCGGGGAATATTCGTTTTAACAGGGAATATTCGTACGACGGCACAATCATTGGTGGACCCCACAATGGAAGTATTGTCGTAGTTAGAAAACGATAGAATTATCTTTTTATAAATATAATGGCGAAAGTTTTATCGTTAAACTATTGAACTACCCGGTAGTAAAAGTACAGTAATACGTGTGGTTGCATAGTAGCACACTGTATTGATTATTGATGTTTACGTGAGAAGTCACTCAGTTATACTCAATTATTGCTACAGTAATTGTTGCATCATATCTCTCATATTGTTGATTCAGTTATTGTCACAGTATCATCTGCATAATATTTTATATATTATTAAATCAATAATTGAGACGACAAAGTTATTCATATTATTATTTGCAATATTGACAATGTCTAGAAGTTCTGTCAAGGAGAGGTTTGGTCACCTAATTGCGAGTTAATAGGGAGAAATCCTTATTGAAAATCTCACTCTTTCCTGAGAACGACTTGGTTGTTAAATATTATGAATTATAATATTAATGATGAATAAGTTCATGTTGATTAAAGATGAAGTTGATATTTTTCCATTGTGTGGGAATTATTAGTGTTAGTGGAAATCGGCATTTATTTCGATAATAATTGATGTCTGAAAGTTATCGGGTAATTAATCGGATAAATGAGCAATTAATTACTATTAATTCATATGCATATAACTATTTGTTCACATGTGTGTACTATTGATTCCCATTCATGTACTATTAGGGGAGTTGGTGCAAGATTGATAATACTTGCATGACTAAATTAAAGATGGAGGTATAATTGAAGGTACTATACTGTAATTAGTTTTTTCACATGATTATACTATTGAGTCACATGAATGAACTATTAATTCACATGATTTACTATTAGGGGAGGTGGTGCAAGTTTGATAATACTTGCATGACTAAATTAAAAATGAAAGAAAAGTTGGAGGTATTGTACTATAATATTTCGAGCCCCAAAACGTGCAATTATCGAAACTATATTTTCCTATAAATAGAAGCTCATTCTTCCTTCATTTCTCACCAATTCACTAAAGCTATAGAGCTATTATTATAGAGAGAAAGAAGAAAAGAAGTCTGCTACCTCACTATTCCAGTATCCAGTTTTCTTCTAAGGTAAGGGGTATTATTCTTTCGTATTCATGAAGAGAGTTATTTTCTTTCAATACTCGTAAGGGTTGTTATTCCATTCTTTATTATTATGTTGGAATAACATGTCTATGCAAAGTACCGCATATATGGTAAAATTCTTCTGTTATTCCATTATTTATTATTATGTTGAATAACTCCTACTACTCTAAGTACTGCATACATGGTGAAATTCTTCATTATTCCATTCTTTATTATTCGCTTGGAATAACTCGTCTGCATGCGCTTCATCACATACCGTGAATTCATGTTGTTATTCCATTCTTTATTATTCTGTTGGAACATCCTCATCTGTATGGATTACGCATGACCGATGATTCCATTCTTTATTATTTTATTGAACATCATCATGCATGCGATTACGCATGACACGGTTCCATTCTTTATTATTCTATTAGAACATCACATGCTGCATGCGGATTACGCGACACTGGTTCCATTCTTTATTATTCATTTAATATCTTGTTTACGCGATGCGGATTCTGGCGTGACCGGTTCCATTCTTTATTATTACATTTGGAATAACTCGTCTGCATGCGGTCCTATCGCATGCCTGGTGAATTCTTCTGTTATTCCATTCTTTATTATTCTGTTGGAATAACATGTCTATGTGGATTACCGCATGCATGGTGAATGATCATTCGTATTCATTCCTTATTAAATTGTGGAAATGATCTGTCTTCGTGGATTACCGCATGGCGGGTGAAAATCTATTTGCAGTTTCATATATTCTATTATACTCAGTTGATTAAAGTTTTGGCTTCTATACTCCATGAAATTAGTAGAATATCCTTGATATTTGCGCTTCATCCAGTATCTTTTCATGGAAATATTCTTCTGAGCATTCTTGAATTTTACTCCATAAAGCAGTATCATGTTGACAATTTCGACGTAATTGATTTCAGGATAAATTAACTTATAAATCTTTAAAATTTATTCTTAAACTTGTTTTATTGAATTATTATGTCATTGTCATCATCCTCATGCTTATATTGTGATGAAAGTCATCTTTGGCTTACGTGTATAGATGGACTTGGTATGATTATGACCAGGGATCATTCGGTATAATCATGACACAGTAATGTTATAAATGATGTGGTAAAAGTCCTCGGTGGCACAGAGTGCATTGATGGACGCTTTTGGTATGATTATGACCGAGTTATTCTTGTATAGTCATGACCATTGATGATTTAATGAATATCCTTAGCCCATAGGATGATTCGATGATGTGTTTTATTTATTAAGCTGAGTCTCAGCGATAAAAATTGATGAAAACATTATAAATCATAGAAGATAGTATATATCATGCTCTCATTGACTCTTCTAACGGATTGCTTATTTCGCTGCAGTTAAACTTGATGTCTATTGTATTTTATCAGTTTAACATTATTGAAGGCTAATGATAATTTATTCTGCATTATCTTAGTCATAATATTTCTTACTGGGCTAGTTGAGGTCACCCTTTTTGTGAGACCCTGAATTTTATAAAATAAAAGTATTCAATTTTTCTATTTTGGTAATAGTTAAATTGATAAAAGTTTAAAGTTAAGGGTGATATGTGAAAATTTTTTAAAGTAAGCAAGTTGTCATAAAATAACCGGTAGTAAAAATACAGTAATACGCGTGGTTGCATAGTAGCACACTGTATTGATTATTGATTCTTATGTGAGAAGTCACTCAGATATACTCAATTATTCCTACAGTAATTGTTGCATTATATCTCTCATATTATTAATTCAATATCATCTGTATAATATGTTATATTATTAAATCAATAATTGAGACGGCAATGTTATTCATATTATTATTTGCAATATTGACAATGTCTAAAAGTTCTGTCAAGTAGAGGTTTGGTCACCTAATTGCGCGTCAATAAGGAGAAATCCTTATCGGAAAGCCCCCTCTTTCCTGGGAACAGCTTGGTTGTTAAATATTGTGAGTTATAATATTAATTATGAATGTTATTAAAAATCAAATTTGAGTTCGGAGTTGAATTTGGAGACGCGGACGTGATATTTGAGTCCAGAATGATGAAATTAGTAGAAATAGACTATAAACATAAAATTTGTCGGGGTTAACTTTTTGGTCAAAAAAGTCAACAGTTGACTTTTTTGGAAAAAGTCAAACTTTAAAATTTCAAAAATGAAACTTTTGAGAAAAATATTTCCATTGTGTTGGGATTGTTAGTGTTAGTGGAAATCGACATTTATTTCGATAATAATTGATGTCTGGAGGTTATATTGACCAATCGTGTAATTAATCGAATAAATGAGCAATTAATTGTTATTAATTCACATGATTATAACTATTTGTTCACATGTGTGTACTATTGAATCACATTCATTTACTATTAGGGGAGTTGGTGCAAGTTTGATAATACTTGCATGACTAAGTTAAAAATGGAGGTATAGATGGAGAAACTATACTGTAATTCGTATTTTTACATGATTATAACTATTGATTCACATGATTGAACTATTGATTCACATTATTTACTATTAGGGGAGGTGGTGCAAGTTTGATAATACTTGCAGGACTAAATTAAAAATGAAGAAAAAGAAGAAGGTATTATACTGTAATATTTTGAGCCCCAAAATGTGCAATTATCGAAACTATATTTTCCTATAAATAGAAGTTCATTCCTTCATTATTTTTCACCAATTCACTAAAGCTATAGAGCAATTATTATAGAGAGAAATTATAGAGAGAAAGAAGAAGAGAAGTCTGCTACCTCACTATTCCAGTATCCAGTTTTTTTCTAAGGTAAGGGATATTGTTATTATAGTAAGGGGTATTATTTCTTTCGTATTCATGAAGAGAGTTATTGTTATTCCATTCTTTATTATTATGTTGGAATAACCTGTCTATGCGAAATACTGCATACATGGTGAAATTCTTCTGTTATTCCATTCTTTATTATTATGTTGAATAACTCGCCTGTCATCTGCAATCTGCATACATTGTGAAATTCTTCTATTATTTCATTCTTTATTATTCTGTTGAAATATCCTGTCTATGCGGATTATGCATGACCTGGTTCCATTCTTTATTATTCTGTCGGAATATCATGTCTATGCGTTTACGCATGACCTGGTTCCATTCTTTATTATTCTGTCGGAATATCCTGTTTGTGCGTTTACGCATGACCTGGTTCCATTATTTATTATTCTTTTGGGAATAACCTGTCTGTGCGGTCTATCGCGTGCATGGTGAATTCTTATGTTATTCCATTCTTTATTATTCTGTTAGAATAACCTATTTATGTGGATTACCACATGCATGGTGAATGATCCTTTGTATTCGTTCCTTATTAAATTGTGGAAATGATCTGTCTACGTGGTTTACCGCATGGCGGGTGAAAATCCATTTGAAGTTTCGTAATTCTTCTGACCCTCAAAAATTTTGGAAAAATTTAAAATCATAATTTGATGAGTTTTCTATATTGTGTCCAAAGATGGCGATTTTTGGATGTATAGATTAAGAGTTATGGATTTTATGGGAAAAGACTATTTTAAAAGTAAACCCTTATAACTCTTTTTGGTTAACTCCAAAATTGGTAAAAATTTTATTGGGAGTACATGTATATAACAGAGTATACCACCAGAAATTTGAATTTTGGACAAAAGGTACAATTTATGATAAATGTCTAAATATTAAAAGCGATTTGGCCATATGAAAAAATAGTAAATGAATTTTAAAAATTCTTAGAAAATATATGTTCAATATGGGACTATATTCATTAAATCTCGGAAAAGAAATATTTTTGGGACTGATTTGGTATTTTTTATGAAAATAAACTAGTTATGAGTAAATAAATTAAATATGTTATATGAAGTAACAAAATTGAAAAAATAGGATTTTATGGCTTGGGAATCCTATATAGGGTATATGCAGATTTTTGATGAGGGATTTGATCATTGGTGATGAAATTTTATGAGTATGGCATTTTTGAATGATTAAATGCATTATTTGGTAAAGTGTAAACAATTGAAAGAAATTGTTTATAAGTTTAATAAGTGATTAAAATATTGTTATAATATTAATAATATTAGATTATGGGTTTATTAAGTGATTGATAATATTTGGATAAATTTAAAGTCTTTAATATTTATCCTTTTTTCGTTTGATTAATGCTTATATCATTGTCATCATCCTCATGCTTATATTATGATAAAAGTCATCTTTGGCTTACGTGCAAAGATGGACTGTTAATTATTGGTTTTACAGTTGAATATCTTTGGCTTACGTGCAAAGATAAACTGTTAATTATTGGTTTTACAGTTTAATATCTTTGGCTTACGTGCAAAGATGGACTGTTGATTATTGGTTGTACAATTGTATATCTTTGGCTTACGTGCAAAGATGAACTATTAATTGATGAGTATCTTTCGCTTATGTGCATAGATGAACTGTTTATTGGTATGATTATGACCAGGGATCATTCGGTATAATTATGACCCGTAATGTTATAGATGATGTGGTAAAAGTCCTCGTTGGCCCGTAGTGCATTGATGGACAGTTATTGGTATGATTATAACTAGGGATTATTCGGTATAATCATGACCATTGGTGATTACATGAATATCCTTGGCCGTAGTGCAGGGATGATTCGATGATGTGGATTATTTATTAAGTTGAGTCTCAGCGATAAAATATTGATTATACACTTTTAATTCGTAAAAGATAGTAGATATCATGCTCTACTTGACTTCTTCTAAAATACAACATATGTCTTTGGCTTCAGGTGCAAAAGAATAAATCATTAATGAATATCTTTGGTAGTAGTGCAAAGATGAATTTATTAGTATGATTATGATCAGGAATTATGATTTGGTATAACCATGATTTTTGATGTTTCAGGTGAAGATAGGTGATGAAAATTATCTTCGTCCTGGGTGCGAAGAGGAATTTAGAATCACAATTATGATTATGAGTTATTCATATGATTGTGGACAGGAATTGTTGATTGATGTTACAGGGATAAAACATTATTGGTGGACTTTTAATATGGAGAAGATAATAGACCTGATGGTCTATTTGACTCTTCTAATGGATTGCTCGTTCCGCTGTAACTATGGTTGAAAAGTTTTATCATCTACCATATGTGACACCCCCAAAATAGGTCCAATCCATCCAACCTATTCTGAGTCGCCAAATACATGGTACAGAAAATAACTACAACTTTATTACTACAATTGTTGTGCAAAATACAACAACACATATACTGTGAGTTTTAATACCAACTGTGACTCATGTACCAACTATGGACATTACCTCACAGTGATACCTTACATAAAGGTACAATCTAGAACTGTTTTAGAAATTAAAATCTTTGGGAAGTGCTCAAGGAAACCTTCGTACATAGGAGGCCATGAATCTAAGTTATGATAGATATCATATGTCCAGAGAATTATCCTTGGTTGATCCAATAGACCCCAAAGAAAAACGAGAAGATTACTATCATGTTCCTTCCAATGGTGAGTCTTCTCTTGACATATAACTATCTCCACCGTCTGCGATTGAACATTATGTTTCAACCCAACTCCAAGATCATATAGGTAGTGCTCGTAGATATATTCGGCAAGTGGATATGCATAACCCTTTCTTATGATAACACGAGATTGTATGTCATTAGACATCTTGTATGATAGTGGCAAAACACCCTTCCAAAGTTGGGTTCACCTAACCCTATTGTTGTTCACTAAAATCAATTATTAAGTGACGTATAATATATGACACACACATCTTAGGTCCTCGATACAATTATTTATTGTATGTCATGCCGATTTTATAATGTGTTGAGAAACTTTGATAGTCTCGGACCACCACACTATTCCCCTGTTATCCCCGCTCGACCCAGCTACACTTTTATTACCTGAAAGGAATTTTGAAGGAAAAGGGGTGAGCACAACTAGCCCAGTAAAGAAAATCATAACTAAAGATAATTAAATTATCAATAGCCTTCATCAGTAATAAATTAGAGATTTAGAACATATGGTAGATGATAAAACTTTTCAACCATAGTTGTAGCGGAATGAGCAATCCATTAGAAGAGTCAAATAGACCATAAAGTTTATTATCTTCTCCATGTTAAAAGTCCACCAACAATGCTTTAACCCTGTAACATTAATCAACAGATCATGTTCACAGTCATGTGAATAACTCATAATCATAATTGTAGTTCTAATTTTCTCTTCTCATCTAAGACGAAGATATTTTTCATCACATGTCTTTACCTGAAACATCAAAGATCATGATTATACCAAATCACAGTTCCTGTTTATAATCATACTAATAAGTTCATCTTTGCACTACGGGCCAAAGATATTCATTAATAGTTCATCTTTACACTACATGTCAAAGATATTCAACAACAGGTCATCTTTGCACTACGGGCCAAAGATATTCAACAACAGGTCATCTTTGTACTACACGCCAAATATATTCATCAACAATTCATTTTTGCACTACAGGCCAAAGATATTCATATCTCAAAGAAATATATAATCATTTCAGAATTTATATAAACAATAATTATAACCATGTTGATCAATTCGCCTTTACACTTAAGCTAAAAATATTTAATTATAAATTCAATGGTCATGATCATACCAGTCAATAATTCATCTTTGCACTACTGGCCAAAGAGAACACATAGTCACGATCATACCAATAATCTACCCATCTTTACACTTAAATCAAAGAGAAATTTCATCACCGGGATTATAAAAATGTTATATATGATAATAAAAACAATACGATCAACAACTGCATTTAATTTCAAAAGTAAGATTCATAAATCAATGATTTCATAACACCTTAATCCAAATGTTATAAATCACTTAATAATCTCATAATCTAATATCATTAATATTACCACAATATTTCAATCATTTCTTAAACTTATAAATAATTTATTTTAATTGTTTACACTTTACTAATTAATGCATTTAATCATACTACAATGCCAAACTCATAAGATTTCATCACCAATAACCAACAACCTCATCAAAAATCTGCATATACCATATATAGGATTCCCAAGCCATAAAATCCTATTTTCAATTTTGTTACTTCACATAACATATTTAATTTATTTATTCATAACTAGTCCATTTTTATGAAAAATACCAAATCAGTTCCAAAAATATTTCTTTCATGGGATTTAGCATAATACAGTCCCATATTAAACATATATTTTTCTCGGAATTTTTAAAATTCATTTACTATTTTTCACATGGTCAAAACTGCCGAATATTTAGACATTTATCATAAATTGTACTTTTGTCCAAAAATTCTGAAATTTACAAAATATACTGATGTTATATAGATGTACTCCTAATAAAAATTTCACCAATTTTGGAGTTAACCACAAGGAGTGATAAAGGTTTACTTTTAAAATAGTCTTTTCTCATAAAATCCATAACTCCTAATCTATACATCCAAAAATTGTTATTTTTGGACACAATCAAGAAAACTCATCAAATTATCAATTCAAATTTTTCCAAAATTTTTGAGGGTCGGAAAAATTATGAAATTGAAAAACATAATAACCCTTAAAATCCCTTACAATCCCCTACCTCAAAAGCGATACTTACGTCAGGAATGTAAATGTAAAGTCAAGGAACCTTGCACTGAATAGTAACTCTCAAAGTATCTAAATACTCACAAAATACGCTTGATAATATAGAGAGAGAAAGAGAGAAAGCTTATGTTTCTGATGTGATTTTCATTTTTAACATAAGCACCTATTTATAGGAAATTACTAGAACGCCAAAGTAGAGTAAATTAATAAAATAATAATATTAATTCATCCTTTTTCTACGCCCACTCAATTTGAAAGTTAACCAGCCATTTTGGAAGAGTTTTTGGCAGCCCACATGTTGTCAAACAAAAGTGGGTCCCACCCCATTTTTAATAAAAATTATTTTATTATCCGAAACTTCAATAATTCATAGAAAATAGCCCGTATATCAGAAAAATACGAATTTTATGTCCATTCTGTATGAAATCGAATTCTCTACAACTTTGTAGCTTTGAGTTTTTCTAAATTCCAAACAGAAAATATCCGAAATTCATAAACGGACGATTTTCAACACCGTTTCAACACCTTTTAAAATTCATAACAAATCATGCGTTAATTTTCAACGGTTCAAAATTTGTGGACATATACTCAACTCATATATGTATAACATATCCAAAAATCACAACGATCCAACGGTCGGATTAAAATTACAACTTATGCAATAAATCCTTAAGAACACCGATTTGAGTTTTTAATACCTCCAATCAGACAAAATACTAATAAAATACCTGAACATTAATTCCTTCATTTATAACTACATAAATAAATCCATCATTTATATCCACATCAAATAAATATTTCCTTATCATATAAATTAATAATTAATTATTCACAAATAATATTATAGAATCATAATTATGACAACTAAGCAGTTCCCAGGAAAGAAGGGGCTTTCCAATAAGGATTTCTCCTTACTGGAGCGCAATTAGGTGACCAAACCTCTCCTTGACAGAACTTTCTAAACATTGCCAATAATGTTATCTAATAATATTATCCAAATAATATAAATTATTGATCTGATAATGGGAATACTGTGAAATGACAATTATTGAAATAACAATAATATTAAATATCATCGCAGCAATTATTGAATCAATAAAATAAAATATTAAACAGTAACTACTGTAACAATTATTGAGTAGTGCCTTCTTACGTAAGAATCAATAATTCAAAAATATTGTGCAATACCGTGTTATATTGTGCAACCACGCCAGACATCTTGTATTTTAACCGCCAGTATTCCAAGAGTGTTAATTGTAATAACTACACCGTTATTTATAAAAACTCAAACTTGTCGCTTTTCTTCATCCGAAGCGCTTATTCATTATGGAGCCCACAAATGGTTTGCACCGCCGCATTTAATATTCCTCGACAACAAGAATATTCCACGACCAAATGAATATTCCCCAATAGAAATGAGTATTTTATAACCACTTGCGTATTTTGAAAATTTTATATATATCATCCTTAACTTTAATTTTTTATCAATTTAACCATTTACCAAATAGGAAAATTGAATACTTTTATTTCATAAAATTCGGGGTCTTACACCATATGTTCTAAATCTCTAATTTATTATTGACGAAGGCTATTGATAATTTAATTATCTTTAGTCATGATATTCTTTACTGGGCTATTTGTGCTCACCCTTTGCTTCACAATTCCTTTCAGGTAATAAGAGTGTAGTTGGGTCGAGCGGGGATAACAGGAAAATAGTGTGATGGTCCGAGACTATCGAAGTTTCTCAATACATTATAAAACAGCATGACATGCAACAGATAATTGTATTGAGGACCTAAGATGTGTGTCTCTTATTTTATACGTCACTTAATAATTGATTTTAGCGAACAACAATAGGGTGATGAGAACCCGACTTTGAAAGCGTCAAAAGTGCACCTCATTAGAATGAATATGATAGTAATCTTCTCGTTCTTCTTTGGGGTCTTAAAATATTTGTCATCTTTATTTTTTATATGGCATTGTAATAATTTGAGTTTGGATCACCGCCTACGAGACAATATTGTATTAAAACTCAAAGCTTATCTGTTAATAATACTCGCACTACGAGCTCAACAATTAATATAAATGAAGTTTGTATTTAATTTTATAGAGTGATATCTGGCGACTCGAGAATGGGTCGTGTGGGACTATTTTGGGGCGCGTCACAAATGGTATCGAGCTTAGGATATGATCCTGGCGGAGATATGAGTCTAGAACTAGGAGGGAGACGAGTAATATACTTCGCTAGTGTGTGACTTACCTAAGCTGAAATTGTTTACTTCATAAGTTGACAAATTATGATATGTCAATTAACCTTTATTTTGAAGGTATATTCTAGAATGATATCTGAAATACAGGAGATGAGCAATGAGAAAATCATGATACAGAAGAAATAACCGGGAAGGTACAATCCGAAAAGAAAGCAAAGTATTCTCATCTCTTCGAACTACCAGGTACGTAAAAGTATGAAATAAAAGTATTCAATTTTTCTATTTTGGTAAATAGTTAAATTGATAAAAGTTTAAAGTTAAGAGTGATATGTGAAAAATTTTCAAAGTAAGCAAGTTATCATAAAATAACCGGTAGTAAAAGTACAATAATACGCGTGGTTACATAGTAGCACACCGTATTGATTATTGATGCTTATGTGAGAAGTCACTCAGATATACTCAATTATTGCTACAGTAATTGATGCATTATATCTCTCATATTATTGATTCAAAATCATCTGTATAATATGTTATATTATTAAATCAATAATTGAGACGACAAAGTTATTCATATTATTATTTGCAATATTGATAATGTCTAGAATGTGACACCCCCAAAATAGGTATACATCACCTATCTTGAGTCGCCAACTACATGGTACAAAATTCAAATACAACTTAATTATACAACAGTCGTGTAAAATATGACAAAACATATGCTGTGAGTTTTAATACAAATATTGTCATCTAGACAATATCTACACTCAACTGAGTCCTCATTACATTTATTATCACACTATTTAACAGAATAGTGAGGACTACTAATGCTATTATCTAGACCGTCACTCCGTTCTCCGACTAGTCCCTACTACGTTCTCATTTCCTGAAGAGAACAATGAAAGTAAAAGGGTGAGCTCAACTAGCCCAGTAAGAAATATTATGACTAAGATAATACAGAATAAATTATATTTAGCCTTCAACAATGTTAAACTGATACAATATAACAAATATCAAGTTTAACTGCAGCGGAACAAGTAATCCATTAAAAGAGTCATGTAGAGAATAAAATCTACAATATTTTATGATTTAAAAGGTTTTTCATCACTTTTATCATTTGGGACTCGACAATAAATAATCCACATCATCCCTGCACTACGGCCAAGGATATTCATTAGTATCACAACCACAAACTATCCATGCACTACGGGCCAAGGATATTTGTAAGACCCCAAATTATTAATAAATGAAATTAATTTTCCTCTATTTATTATTTTGAAATAGTAAGGGTTGATTTGATTAATGTGGATAGTTAGGGGTAAAATACGCAAATATTTCGAATAGCAAGTGGTTATAAAATATTCATTATTGTCGGGAATATTCGTTTGGTCGTGGAATATTAAGATCTTTGTCGGGGAATATTAAATGCAGACGATTTTGATCTTTTGTGGGCCCCATAACTTGGAAAGTGATTGGATAAAGAAAACGACAAATATAAGTTGTTTATAAATAACTTGGCGTAGTTATTCTGAGATTATCTTATTGGAATACCCGGTGGTTAAAACACACTATACGCTGGCGTTGTTGAGCGAAGAAGACACGGTATTGCACCAATTATTGATTCTTACGTGAAAGGCACTACTCAATAATTGTTACGATAATTCTTGTTCAATTATTTTATTTTATTGATTCAATAATTCTTTGCATTGATATTTTATATTACTTTGTTGTTTCAATAAATTGTCATTACACGTATTTTTTCCATTATCTGACAATAATTCATATTATCTGAATAATATTATTGGATAACATTATTGGCAATGTCTAGAAAGTTCGCTACAAGGAGAGGTTTGGTCATCTAATTGCTGCCAAGAAGGAGAGATCCTTATTGAAAACCCCTCTTTCACTGGAACGACACGGTTGCAAGATCTTGTGATTCTGTAATATTATTTGTGAATAATTAATTATTGATTTATATGATGAGAAAATATTGATTTTATGTGGATATAGATGGAGAAAATTTTTAATGTGACAATTGTTGAAAATTAATATTTTATCTTTTTCTGATAAAATAATTCATTTAAATATATTATTTTAATAATATATTAACGGTGATATTTTTATAATGAATGTGGGATATATGAGTATATGAGGAGGAAGAGTATTTTTGTGGCATTAAATGTTTAACACATATTTTGTGTGTTGGTGGACACAATTATTAACCAGAAATTTGATTATAGCACTGTAAAATCGCTTGGTTATGGATTTCTTGGCCATCGATTTACATTTGGAATTTGGAAAACCTTCTTCCGAAAAGTTGTAGAGAATTGAATTTCCTATAAAAAGTCGTGAGATTCAATTTTTTCGATAAAAGGGCTATTTATTATGAATTATTAAAGTTTTAGAGTTCAAAAATAATTAATTTTGGAAGTATAAAATATTTAAAATGACAAAAACGTTTTTTGTCATTGTTGTGGAGTCTTACATGTGTTAGAAGTGGTGAATTCAGATCCTTAGAAGTGGGCGTAGGAATTGTAATATTAATATTAATATTTTAATAAATTTTCTTTTTGGTGTTACTAGCATTTTCCTATAAATAGGGTGCTTGGGTTAGAATTGAAAATCACACCGTAAATCAAGTTTTCCTCTCTATATTATCGAGCGTATTCTTGTGAGTATTTTGAGTATACTTTGAGTGTTGCTATACTGATGCAAGTTCAAGTCATAGCTTATATCCCAGTATTTCAACTAAAGTCTTGCCTTTCGAGGTAAGGGATGTTATTTTATTCGAAAATGATATTATTTCTTCAATATCATTATCTTAGAAATATTGGTTGGAAATTTTATCAAATTTGAAACTTTTTCATATCGGGTTACTTATTCATGAGTTCTTATTCACGAGTTACTTATTCATGAGTTACTTTCATTTAGTCTTATTCACGAAGCGTGAAGATGTTTTTTGTGAAATTTCTATATTTTGGTGTCTGAGTTACTATTCACGTATAACGCTACTATTCACGTATCTGACATTATTCACGAATCATGGCCTTTATTCAATCTAAAATGAAATTTCTTCTTTTCGTCTAAAATATCTATTATGGATACTAGCTTTGATTGTATCCATGTTTTGATCATTCTTGAATTTTACTCCACTCGATTACTTATGAAGTATTTTTGAACTTGGATTGTTTAAAATACTGAATCCTTAATATTTGTTCTTTTGTTTCACCGGATTCGTTTCCTTTAAAATATTTTTCATCATCCTCGGTCTAAATGATGATATTCTTGAATATCTTTGGCCTCTGGTGCAAAGATGAATGATTTCTTGATGAATATCTTTGGCCGTAGTAGTGCAGATGAATAGGTGTTGAGATGAACATGACCTCTTGATTAATATCTTTAGCCCGTAGTACAAAGATGAGCAGTGTTTAGATGAACATGACCAATGATGAATATCTTTGGCTGTAGTGCAAAGATGAATATTTGATTCCGATATATATATCGATTGATGTTACGGGGATAAAATATCGACGATGAACTTTTAAATTCATATATAGAAGATAGTAGTTTGCATTCTCTACTTAACTCTTCTAATGAATTAATATTTCCGCTGCGAAGATTGATTTAAAACTGGTTGTCTATTGTATTCTATTAGATTTTTCCCTGTTGAAGACTAACGATAATTTGTTGTATATTATCTTAGTCAAAATTTTTCTTTACTGGGCTAGTCGAGCTTACCCTTTTCCTTTTTGTTCCATTTTTCTTCTCAGGAGGCGAGAATGTAGCGAGTACGAGTCGGGGTATGGAATGATGGTTATAGAGGGAGTTGTTTAGTAGTCCTCACCATTTTTATAAAATAATGTATAAATAATTATGATGAGGATTTATTTGGGTATGTATATTGTCTAGAAGACAATAATTGTATTTAAACTCATAGTATATATGTTGTCGTATTTTGCACGACAAATATATTAATAAAGTTGTAGTTATTTCTGTACCATGTATTTGGCGACTCAGAATGGGTTGGATGGAATGGACCTATTTTGGGGGCGTCACAATATTCGTGTATTCATCAATGGTCATGATCATGCCAACAACTGTCCATCAATGCACTACGGGCCAATGAGGACTTTTACCACATTATTTGTAACATTACGGTCATGATTATACCGAATAATCCCTGGTCATAATCATACCAAGTCCATCTATGCACTACATGATTTGATTAATGTGGATAGTTATGGGTAAAATACGCAAATATTTCAAAATAAGCAAGTGGTTATAAAATATTCATTGTTTTCGGGGAATATTCGTTTGGTCGTGGAATATTCTTGCTGTCGGGGAATATTCGTACAACGGCACAGACTTTTGTGGGCCCCATAACTGAAAGCGATTGAATGAAGAAAACGACAAATATAAGTTGTTTATAAATAACATTAGTTGTTACAAGTTAATACTTATTGGAATACCCGTTGGTTAAAACACACTAATCTGCGTTGTTGAGCGAGTAGCTTTACGTATTATTGCACCAATTATTGATTCTTACGTAAGAAGGCACTACTCAATAATTGTTACGATAATTCTTGTTCGATATTTTATTTTATTGATTCAATAATTCTTTGCATTGATATTTTATATTACTTTGTTGTTTCAATAAATTGTTATTACACAAGATTTTCCATTATCGAGACAATAATTCATATTATCCTAATAATATTATTGGATAACATTATTGGCAATGTCTAGAAAGTTACATACAAGGAGAGGTTTGGTCACCTAATTGGCGGCCAAGATGAGAGAGATCCTTATTGGAAAGCCCCTCTTTCTCTGGGAGCGACACGGTTGCCAAGATCTTGTGATTCTGTAATATTATTTGTGAATAATTAATTATTGATTTATATGATGAGGAAAATATTGATTTTATGTGGATATAGATGGAGAAAATTTTTAATGTGACAATTGTTGAAAATTAATATTTTATCTTTTTCGATAAAATAATTCATTTAAATATATTATTTTAATAATATATTAACTTGGTGATATTTTTATAATGAATGTGGGATATATGAGTATATGAGGAGGAAGAGTATTTTTGTGGCATTAAATGTTTAACACATTTTGTGTGTTAGTGGACACAATTATTGGCCAAGAAATTTGATTATAGCACAATAAATCGCTTGGTTTATGGATTTCGGTCAATTTCTGTTTGGAATTTGGAAAAACCTTCTTCTGAAAAGTTGTATAGAATTGAATTTCCTATTAAAAGTCGCAAGATTCGAATTTTCTGATAAAAGGGCTATTTATTATGAATTATTGAAGTTCCGAAGCTCTAAAATAATTAATTTTTGAAGTTTAAAATATTTTTCATATGAAAAACGTTTTTGGTGATTTGAGTGTGGTTCTTGCATGTGTTTTAATAGCTGAATTCAGATTCTTGGTGCGTAGGAAGTTGTGGAAATAATAATAATATTATTATATTAAATTTTCTACTTTGGTGTTCTAAGCATTTTCCTATAAATAGGGTGCTTAGGTTAGAATTGAAAATCACACCAGAAACTGAAGTTTTCTCTCTATATATTATCGAGCGTATTCTTGTGATTATTTTGAGTATACTTTGAGTATTACTATACGGTGCAAGTTCAAGTCATAGCTTATATCCCAATTGTTTCAACTAAAGTCTTATCTTTCGAGGTAAGGGATGTTATTTTATTCGAAAATGATATTATTTCTTCAATATCATTATGCCGAAATATTGGTTGGAAATTTTTATCAAATTTGGAATTTTTTCATGATGAGGTTACTATTCATGAGTTACTATTCATGAGTTACTATTCACGAGTTACTATTCATGAGTTACTATTCACGAGTTACTATTCACGAGTACTATTCACGAAGCGTGATGATGTTTTTGTGAAATTTCTATCTTTTGGTGTCGGAGTTACTATTCACGATATCGACCTTATTCACGATATCTGATCTTATTCACGAATACTAAGACTATTCACCAAAAATGAAAATTTTTCTTTTCGTCTCAAAATATCTATTATGGATACTAGCTTTGATTGTATCCATGTTTTGATCATTCTTGAATTTTACTCCACTCGATTACTTATGAAGTATTTTTGAACTTGGATTGTTTAAAATACTGAATCCTTAATATTTGTTCTTTTGTTTCACTTGGATTCGTTTTCTTTAAAATATTTTTCATCATCCTCACCCTAAATGATGATATTCTTGAATATCTTTGGCCTCTAGTGCAAAGATGAATGATTTCTTGATGAATATCTTTGGCCGTGGTGCAAAAGATGAACAGTGTTGAGATGAATATGATCAATCGATTAATATCATTGGTAGTAGTGCAAAGATGAACAGTGTTTAGATGAACATGATCAATCGATGAATATCTTTGGCTGTAGTGCAAAGATGAATATTTGATTCGGATATATATTGATTGATGTTACGAGATAAAATATCGACGATGAACTTTTAAATTCATATATATAGAAGATAGTAGTTTGCATTCTCTACTTAACTCTTCTAATGAATTGTTGTTTCATTGCATTGTTGATTTAAAACCGGTTGTCTATTGTATTCTATTAGATTTTTCCTCGTTGGAGACTAACGATAATTTGTTGTATATTATCTTAGTCATAATATTCTTTATTTGGCTAGTTGAGCTCACCCTTTTCCTTGTTGTTCCATTTTTCTTCTCGTGAGGCGAGAATGTAGCGAGTACTTAGTGGGGTATGGAATGAAGGTTCTAGAGAGAGTTGTTTAATAGTCCTCACCATTTTTATAAAATAATATATAAATAATTGTGATGAGGATTTATTTGGGTATGTATATTATCTAGAAGACAATAATTGTATTTAAACTCACAGTATATATGTTGTCGTATTTTGCACGACAAATATATTAATAAAGTTGTAGTTATTTCTGTACCATGTATTTGGCGACTCAGAATGGGTTGGATGGAATGGACCTATTTTGGGGGCTTCACAGTATGATCATAATCTTTCAATAGTTCAAGCCAATGTCGCCGTCGCATGTTGAGTTCCTTTTGAGTGAAGAAATATTTGAGGCTTTTATGATCCGTAAAGATCTCCACTTTCTCCCCATACAGGTAATGCCTCCAAATCTAAAGCGCAAAAACGACAGCGGCCAACTCTAGATCATGAGTAGGATAATTCTACTCATATTCTTTGAGTTGTCGTGAGGCATAGGCTATGACTTTCCCATGTTGCATGAGAACACATCCTAACCCTTTGCCTGAAGCATCACTGTAGATGACAAATCCCTCCGAGCCAGATGGTATTTTCAGAAAAGGTGCTGAAATGAGTCTCCTCTTGAGTTCTTGAAAACTCTTCTCGCATTCCTCACTCCAACCAAATTTTGTATCTTTCCGAGTCAGCTGAGTTAATGGAGTAACAATTCGAGAAAACCCTTCTACGAATCTCCGATAATAACCAGCTAAGCCGAGAAAGCTACGTACTTCGGTCACTAATTTAGGTTGTTCCCAGCTTTGAATAGCTTCAATCTTTACCGGGTCAATAGATATTCCATGATTTGATACCACGTGCCCAAGGAATGCTACTTCCTCAAGCCAGAACTCGCATTTCTTTAACTTGGCATAAAGCTTATTTTCACGAAGCTTTTGGAGTATCAGCCCCAAGTGTTGCTCATGATCTTCACGGCTTTTGGAATATATGAGGATGTTATACCACAAAGTGATCTAAATATTCCTTGAATACTCGGTTCATCATATTCATGAAGGCAGCAGGAGCATTAGTCAATCCAAAAGACATGACTAGGAATTCATAATGCCCGTATCGAGTTCTGAAAGCCGTCTTTGGAATGTCATCGGTTCTAATCTTCAATTGGTGATATCCGGAATGAAGATCAATCTTTGAAAAGAATTTGGCACCTTGCAACTGGTCAAACAGATCATCAATATGAGGCAATGGATATCAATTTTTCATAGTGACATGGTTCAACTCCCGATAATCAATACAAAGTCGCATACTCCCATCTTTCTTCTTTATGAATAGAACAGGAGCACCCCAAGGAGACGTACTAGGATGAATGAAATCGATGTCTAACAATTCCTGCAGTTGGGTCTTTAACTCCTGAAGTTCAATAGGAGCCAACCGATATGGGGCTTTGGAAATAGGTTTTGTACCAGGTTTAAGGTCAATACAAAATTCAATTTCACGCTCTGGGGGTAGGCCAGGAAGTTTTTCAGGAAATACATCAGGAAATTTATTAATAATAGAAATATCATTCAAAACTGACTTATTTTTGTTTAGATCCGTGACATGAGCTAAGAAAGCTTGACATCCATTTTTCAATAAACGAATAGCTTTATGGCTTGAGATGACAGTGATTGATTTTAATGGTTTGGTTGCTTGAATTTGCATAATAGGTTGGTTAGGAATATGAAAGCTAACAACCTTACGAAAACAATTAATTTTTACATAATGAGTAGTTAACCAATCAATCCCTAGAATTACGTCAAATGCAAGTATCTTCAATGAAATAAGATCGACAGGTAATGTGAGGGTACCGATTTGAACCAAACAAGACTTATAAACAGTGGATGTAATGAAGGTTTCTCCCAATGAAGTTTCAACAGATAAGTCAAAGTCTAATTTCTCCGGAGTCAAATGTAAACGTTGAGCGCAAGTAGGAGAAATAAAAGAACGGGTAGAACCGGTATCAAATAAGGTATAAACTTCGCTAGAGTTTATGATAAGCTTACCCGTGATGACCTCATTTGGGTTCCTTGCTTTTTGGAGGTCACGACAAACGCCTCCTCTTGCACTCACTGGCTTTGACTTTTTCTGGGACGTCCTTTGGTGTCTCCATCCTAGCTGAACTTATCTTTGGTGAAAGACAAAATCAGGCTAGGTGACCTTCTCTTCCACAATTATAACATGCTTTGAATGAGATCGCTAATTTGACCGATGTGTCCTCCCTCCATTTTCGAAGCATATGATAGGTGGTCGTTCTCCTTCCTTAACAACGGTCTTTGGTCTTGATGTCTTTCCATCATTGTTGAATCTCCTTTTCTTGAAATGTCCATTCTTATTATTTTGACCATGATTACCACCAAGTGGTTACCATTTCGCATGTTGATTCCTCCACGCTTTATTGTCATCGCTCGATGATCGCTATCACTAGTATTATCATTTTGCTTACCGCTTCTTTTGGTTGGGTTGACTCATTATCGCGCTCCAATAACTGAGCCCTATTAACAACATCTGAATACAAACACAGTTTATGAGAGATAAGATATTGACGTATCTCGAGTTTCAAACCTCTTAGAAACATTCGCGTCATTCTCTCCTCATTATCAACCAAATGGGACGTAAACCGGGATAACTCGGTAAACTTGGCATCGTCTTCGCGACACGGTCATGTTGTTTTGCTCCAAATGATGAACTCTACCTCTTTTCATGTGACGAATACTTTCGGAAAGTACTTGTCGTTGAACAATTCTTGAACTTCTCCCAAGTCATCTTCAATGCGGCGGTTGAGTACGTTTCTGATTCCCACCAATAATCCTCCTCATGACGCATATATGAAGGTGGCAAAGGGAACCTTTTGCTCCTCGGAGCATCCCAAGACATCAAATATCTTGCAGATCTTCTTTATCCACGCCTCGCCTTTTAAGTGGTTTTAGCTCTCCAAAAAACTTGGTGGTCCCAGCCTTGAATCGCTTAGCGGTGGATCGTCGAGAGTCATGCGGTGTTTCCACCTACATTTTGTACAGGAGAGCCGCTCTTGCACGATGTTGCGAGGAATTTCATAAACCCTCCAACATTCCATCGTTCATCATCTGGTCAATGTTGTTGTTTGCACGAGGATTGTCGCCTTCCTGATGCACATTATCCTGATTATTGATCCGTGGAGACTCAACGATCTCCTCGTGCTCCATTGCTAATCTCAACATTCTCGGATGCCATTTTCAAACACTTCCACAAAATAAAGGTTAATTTACATGCAATATATTATCCTTATACTCTGACCGACCAATTAAATGTAAAATAAACTTAGGTAGGTCATACTAGCGAAGGAATTCCCTATCTCTCCCCTCCTAGTTCTTGTCTCACATCTCACCGAGGATCATATCCTAAGCTTTGATACTAACCTGTGACACCCCAAAATAGGTATACATCACCCATCTTGAGTCGCCAACTACATGGTACAAAAAATTCAAATACAACTTAATTATACAACAATGTAAAAATACTGAAAAAACATATATCAGAGTTTTAATACAAATATTGTCATCTAGACAATATCCACACTCAATCGAGTCCTCATTACATTTATTATCACACTATTTAATGTAATAGTGAGGACTACTAATGCTATTATCTCGACCGTCACCCGCTCCCCGACTAGTCCCTCGCTACGCTCTCATTTCACAAGAGAACAATAAAAGTAAAAGGGTGAGCTCAACTAGCCCAGTAAGAAATATTATGACTAAGATAATATAGAATAAATTATCGTTAGCCTTTAACAGTGTTAAACTGATACAATATAACAAATATCAAGTTTAACTGCAGCGGAACAAGCAATCCATTAAATGAGTCAAGTAGAGAATAAAATCTACAATATTTTATGATTTAAAAGGTTTTTCATCACTTTTATCGCTGGGACTCAGCTTAATAAATAATCCACATCATCCCTGCACTACGGCCAAGGATATTCATTAGTATCATAACCACAAACTATCTATGCACTACGGGCCAAGGATATTAGTGTATTCATCAATGGTCATGATCATGCCAACAACTGTCCATCAATGCACTACGGGCCAATAAGGACTTTTACCACATCATTTGTAACATTACTACCATGATTATACCGAATAATCCTCGGTCATAATCATACCAAGTCCATCTATGCACTATGTGCCACGTATTGACTTTCAACATAATATAAACATGAGGATGATAGTAATGATATAAGAATTCAATAAAACAAGTTCAAGAATTAATTTATCCAGGAACTAATAATGTCCAAATTATCAACATGATACGTCTTTATAGAGTAAAATTTAAGAATGCTCAGAAGAATATTTCCATGAAAAGATACTGGATGAAGCTCAAATATCAAGGATATTCCACTAATTTCATGGAGTATAGAAGTTAAAACTTTAACCAACCAAAGTATAATAAAGAATGGAATAACAAAAGAAATCACCGTACATGCGATAGATCACATGATGCAAGTTATTCCAATGAATAATAAATAATTCGGAACCGGTCATGCGTAAAACGCATGCATGTGATGTTCCAATGTAATAATAAATAATGTAACTAGGTTAAAGCGAAATTGAACCCGATGTGATATTCCAATGTAATAATAAATAACGGAACCAGTCATGCATAAACGCATGCATGTGATGTTCCAAATGTAATAATAAAGAATGAAATAACAGAAGAATTTCACCATGTATGTGGTACTTCACATAGACAGATTTTATTCCAACATAATAATAAAGAATGTAATAACAAAAGAATTTCACCAAGTATAGGGTAGACCGCGTATACAAGTTATTCTAACAGAATAATAAAAATAGAATAACAGAAGTTCTCTTCATGAATATGAAAGAAATAATACCCCTTACCTTGGAACAAACTGGATATAGGAGTAGTAGCGGAATACTTTTCTTCTTTCTCTCTATAGTTTCTCTCTCTAGAGTTTCAGTGAATTCGTAAGAAATAATGAAGGAATGAGCTTCTATTTATAGGAGAATGGATTGAATAGTAACTAATTCATGAACGGTCCAGATTGATTTACTTTTAAACGAACGGTCCATATTGATTTAATAAAATATTCTAATAAAACAAAATCTTTTAAATAAAATATAATATATATATATATAATATATGTTCATTCACGGGAGGTATTTCCATGATCTCCCATCTCTTAATCTAATTTAATATATATATATATAATATTAATAATAACATTACTAACAACCTCATTCCTAGGCAACTTAAACCCCCCCCCCCCCCCCTTTCAAAAATCCGTGATTCAGTAGGATTCACGTGAATCCTTTAACATGTAATCTATATATATTATATATAAACTACTTATATATATATATATATATATAAAAACCTTTTATATAAAATATATATATATATATATAAATAACACCCATCAGCCACCACCCGTGACCAATTCATCAGATTACTCTCCCCGTTCACATTCATTTTTCTTCCTGTGGGCCCCACATGTGGCCCCACCCTTATTATAAAGAATAAATTTCTACCGATCATTTTGAAAAATGGGTAAATGGGGGTTCATAAATACAACAAATACTTCATAAAAAAAATTTAATATTTTTAACAACATTTATCATCATTATTATAATTCACAATATTAATCGACCAGGTCGTTCCCAGGAAAGATGGGGATTTCCAATAAGAATTTCTCCCTATCATGCCGCAATTAGGTGACCAAACCTCTCCTCGGCGTAACTTCTAGACATCGTTAATATTGCAAATAATAATATTAATAACTCTGTCATCTCAATTATTGATTTAATAATATATAAAATATCGACAATAATTGAATCAAACAACGTGAGATACTATGCAACAATTACTAAAGCAATAATTGAACAAAACTGAGTGACTTCTCATGTAAGCATCAATAATCAATACCGTCTGCTACTATGCAACCACGCGTATTCCTATACTTTTAACATCGGGTGTTTCAACAGTTAACGATAAAACTTCCGTCGTTATTTTCATAAAATATTTTTGTCATTTTCTCAATCCGACAATAATTCTATTGTGGGGTCCACCAATGATTGTGTCGTCGTACGAATATTCCATGTTCAAACGAATATTCCCCGACCAATCGAATATTATATAACAACTTACGTACTTTGCAAAATTTATAAATATTACCCACAACTATAACATTATATCAAATTCATTCCATAATATTCAAAAATGATAATTATAGAAAATTCATCTTTATTCATAAAAGTTGGGGTCTTACAATCTCCCCTTCTTATGAAATTTGGCCCTTGAAATTAGGGTACGTACCTAGTATGTCGAAGAGGTAAGGATACCTTAATTTCATTTCAAATTCTAACTCCTAGGTTATTTCTTCAACATCGTGGTTCCTCTATAAAACTTTGACTTGAGGTATAACCTTGGAGCATAGAAGATTTGAATAGGAACCTCTTCATACTTAAATCTTCCGCTATTTTGTCCGGTTCTAACTCAATAATGTGGTTCGGGTCTTTCACATATTTACGTAACATGGATATATGAAAAATGTTATGAACATGAGACGTACTTGGCGGTAAAGCGAGTCTATAGGCTATAGTCCCTACTCGATCGAGGATTAAAAATGGGCCAATGAATTGAGGATTGAGCTTTCCTCTCTTTCCAAATCTCGTAACTCCTTTCCACGGAGCAACACGTAACAACACATGATCTCCAATATCGAATTCTACGTCCTTTCGATGAAGATCAGCATGACTCTTTTGTCGCTCTTGTGAGGTTTTTATACATTGTCAGATCGTTTGAATCTTTTCCGTAGTCATACGTACCAACTCCGATCCCAACAACGTTGCTTCACCCACCTCATCCCAGCATACTGGAGAATGACACTTTCTTCCATACAACGCTTCGAATGGAGTCATGCCAATACTTGCTTCATAACTGTTGTTGTAGGAAAACTCCACCAATGGTAAGAACTTGTCCCAACTTTCCTTGAAGTCAAGGACACAGTGTCTTAATAAATCTTCAAGAGTTTGAATAGTCCTCTCTGATTGTCCGTCCATCTGAAAATAATATGCCGAACTAAATCGTAAATCCGTGCTTATAGCTTTTTGCAAACTAACCCAAAATCGTGAAGTGAATCTTTGGTCACGATCAGAAACTATGGATACTGTCATACCATGCAATCTTACAACCTCGTTTATGTACATACGAGCAAGACGTTCAAGTGTATAAGTTTCTCGTATAGGTAAGAAATGAGCAGACTTGGTCAATCTATCAACAATGACCCAAATTTCATCTATGCCTTGAGAAACCTTGGGAAGACCAGTAACGAAATCCATGGTAATGTGCTCCCACTTCCATTCTGGAATTTCAAGTGGTTGCAACGGACCTTTTGGCACTTGATGCTCCTCCTTAACTCGTTGACAAGTTAGACACCTTGAGATAAACAATGTTATCTCTCTCTTCATATTACTCCACCAAAATGTATGATGAAGGTCACGAAACATTTTGGTACTCCCAAGATGGATTGTAAACGGTGTGTTGTGAGCCTCCATCATGATTTTATACTTTAAATCAGGGTCGTTAGGAACACAAAGTCTGGAGTTGACTCAAAGTATTCCTTCTTCATAAATTCTTGCTTCCTCCATAGTACCTTCTTGCACTTTCTTCCTCATACGCATCAGCTTCAGGTCTGTAATTTGAGCAGCTTTAACTTTATCAATTAAAGTCGGTTCTACTCGTATATTCGCCATCATCACGTGGGTCCCTGGAGTCTTTATCTCTATCTCCATCCTTTATAAGTCATATAAAATGGGCATTTGCGTTGACAATATCGCACTCGTACCCACATATGATCTTCTACTCAATGCGTCAGCTATCACGTTTGCTTTTCCAGGATGGTATTGGATGGTATGATCATAATCTTCAACAGTTCAAGCGAATGTCGCCGTCGCATGTTGAGTTCCTTTTGAGTGAAGAAATATTTGAGGCTTTTATGATCCATAAAGATCTCCACTTTCTCCCCATACAGGTAATACCTCCAAATCTAAAGCGCAAAAACGACAGCGGCCAACTCTAGATCATGAGTAGGATAATTCTACTCATATTCTTTGAGTTGTTGTGAGGCATAGGCTATGACTTTCCCATGTTGCATGAGAACACATCCTAACCCTTTGCTCAAGCATCATCAGAGATGACAAATCCTCCGAGCCGATGGTATTGTCGTAACAAAAGCCGAAATGAGTCTCCTCTTGAGTTCTTGAAAACTCTTCTCGCATTCCTCACTCCAACCAAATTTTGTATCTTTTCGAGTCAGCTGAGTTAATGGAGTAGCAATTCGAGAAAACCCTTCTACGAATCTCCGATAATAACCAGCTAAGCCGAGAAAGCTACGTACTTCGATCACTAATTTAGGTTGTTCCCAGCTTTGAATAGCTTCAAGCTTTGTCGGGTCAATAGATATTCCATGATTTGATACCACGTGCCCAAGGAATGCTACTTCCTCAAGCCAGAACTCGCATTTCTTCAACTTGGCATAAAGCTTATTTTCACAAAGCTTTTGGAGTATCAGCCCCAAGTGTTGCTCATGATCTTCACGGCTTTTGGAAAATATGAGGATGTTATACCACAAAGTGATCCAAATATTCCTTGAATACTCGGTTCATCGTATCCATGAAGGCAGCAGGAGCATTAGTCAATCCAAAAGACATGACTAGGAATTCATAATGCCCGTGACGAGTTCCGAAAGTCGCCTTTGGAATGTCATCTGCTCTAATCTTCAATTGGTGATATCCTGAATGAAGATCAATCTTTGAAAAGAATTTGGCACCTTGCAACTGGTCAAACAGATCATCAATATGAGGCAATGGATATCAATTTTTCATAGTGACATGGTTCAACTCCCGATAATCAATACAAAGTCGCATACTCCCATCTTTCTTCTTCATGAATAGAACAGGAGCACCCCAAGGAGACGTACTAGGACGAATGAAACCGATGTCTAACAATTCCTGCAGTTGGGTCTTTAACTCCTGAAGTTCAATAGGAGCCAACCGATATGGGGCTTTGGAAATAGGTTTTGTACCGGGTTCAAGGTCGATACAAAATTCAATTTCACGCTCTGGGGGTAGGCCAAGAAGTTCTTCAGGAAATACGTCAGGAAATTTATTAATAATAGAAATATCATTCAAAACTGACTTATTTTTGTTTAGATCCGTGACATGAGCTAAGAAAGCTTGACATCCATTTTTCAATAAACAAATAGCTTTATGGCTTGAGATGACAGTGATTGATTTTAATGGTTTGGTTGCTTGAATTTGCATAATAGGTTGGTTAGGAATATGAAAGCTAACAACCTTACGAAAACAATCAATTTTTACATAATGAGTAGTTAACCAATCAATCCCTAGAATTACGTCAAATGCAAGTATTTTCAATGAAATAAGATCAACAGGTAATGTGAGGGTACCGATTTGAACCAAACAAGACTTATAAACAGTGGATGTAATGAAGGTTTCTCCCAATGGAGTTTCAACAGATAAGTCAAAGTCTAATTTCTCCGGAGCCAAATTTAAACGTTGAGCGCAAGTAGGAGAAATAAAAGAACGGGTAGAACCGGTATCAAATAAGGTATAAACTTCGCTAGAGTTTATGATAAGCTTACCCGTGATGACCTCATTTGGGTTCCTTGCTTTTTGGGAGGTCACGACAAACGCTCTCCCTTGCACTACTAGCTTTGACTTTTTCTGGGACGTCCTTTGGTGTCTCCATCCTAGCTGAACTTATCTTTGGTGAACGACAAAATCAGGCTAGGTGACCTTCTCTTCCACAATTATAACATGCTTTGGACGGCATCGCTCAATTTGGACTGATGTGTCCCTCCCCTCCGCATTTGAAGCATATGATAGGTGGTCGTTCTCCTTCCTTAACAACGGGTACTGGTGCTGATGTCTTTCCATCATTGTTGAATCTCCTCTTCTTCAAATGTCCATTCTTATTATTTTGGCCATGATTACCACCGAAGTGGTTACCATTTCTGGCATGTTGATTCCTCCACGCTTATCATGTCACCGCTCGATGATCGCTATCACTAGTATTATCATTTTGCTTACCGCTTCTCTTTTGGTTGGGTTGACTCATTATCGCGCTCCAATAATCGAGCCCTATTAACAACATCCTAATACAAACACGCTTTATGAGAGATAAGATATTGACGATCTCGGGTTTCAAACCTCTTAGAAACATTCGCGTCATTCTCTCCTCATTATCAACCAAATGGGACGTAAACCGACAACTCTGGTAAACATGGCATCGTCATCGCGACACACGTCATGTTGTTTTGCTCCAACTTGATGAACTCTACCTCTTTCATGTGATGAATACTTTCGGAAAGTACTTGTCGTTGAACAATTCTTGAACTTCTCCCAAGTCATCTTCAATGCGGCAAGGTTGAGTACGCTTTTACTGATTCCCACCAATAATCATCCTCTGCAGCAACATGAAGGTGGCAAAGGAACCTTTTGCTCCTGAGCATCCCAAGACATCAAATATCTTGCAGATCCGCTTTATCCACTTCTCCGCCTTTAAGTGGTTTTGGCTTCCAAAAACTCCTGGTGGTCCCAGCCTCCTTGATCGCTTAGCGGATCGTCGAAGAGTTGTCGTTGTTTCCACCTACATTTTGTACAGAGCCGCTCTTGCTCGATGTCAGCAGAATTTCATAAAGCCTCTCCGAACATTCCATCGCTCATCATCTCGTCAATCAATGTTGTTGTTTGCCGAGGATTGTCGCCTTCCTGATGCACATTATCCTGATTATTGATCTGTGGAGACTCAACGATCTCATGTTCTCCATTGTTAATCTCAACATTCTCGGATGCCATTTTCAAACACTTCCACAAAATAAAGGTTAATTGACATGTAATATATTATCCTTATACTCGACCGACCAATTAAATGTAAAATAAACTTAGTAGGTCATACTACTAAAGGAATTCCCCCTCTCTCCCTCCTAGTTCTTGTCTCACATCTCACCAGTGATCATATCCTCAAGCTTTGATACCAACCGTGACACCCCCAAAATAGGTATACATCACCCATCTTGAGTCGCCAAATACATGGTACAAAATTCAAATACAACTTAATTATACAACAAATGTGTAAAATACGACAAAACATATGTCAGTGAGTTTTAATACAAATATTGTCATCTAGACAATATCCACACTCAATCGAGTCCTCATTACATTTATTATCACACTATTTAATGTAATAGTGAGGACTACTAATGCTATTATCTCGACCGCCACCCGCTCCCCGACTAGTCCCTCGCTACGCTCTCATTTCCTCAAGAGAACAATGAAAGTAAAAGGTGAGCTCAACTAGCCCAAGAAGAAATATTATGACTAAGATAATACATAATAAATTATCGTTAGCCTTCAACAAGTGTTAAACCGATACAATATAACAAATATCAAGTTTAACTCATAGAATGAACAAGCAATCCATTAAAAGAGTCAAGTAGAGAATAAAATCTACTATCTTTTATGATTTAATAGGTTTTTCATCACTTTTATCACCGGACTCACTAATAAATAATCCACATCATCCCCGCACTACTACCAAGGATATTCATTAGTATCACAACCACAAACTATCCACGCACTCACGGGCCAAGGATATTCGTATTCATCAATGGTCATGATCATGCCAACAACTCGTCCCATCAATGCACTACGGGCCAACGAGGACTTTTACCACATCATTTGTAACATTACGCCATGATTATACCGAATAATCCTTGGTCATAATCATACCAAGTCCATCTATGCACTACAGGCCACAGATGACTTTCAACATAATATAAACATGAGGATGATAATAATGATATAAGAATTCAATAAAACAAGTTCAAGAATTAATTTATCCAGAACTAATAACGCCCAAATTGTCAACATGATACGCGCTTTTATAGAGTAAAATTCAAGAATGCTCGTAAGAATATTTCCATGAAAAGATACTCGATGAAGCTCAAATATCAAGGATATTCCACTAATTTCATGGAGTATAGAAGTTAAAACTTTAACCAATCGCGTATAATAAAGAATGGAATAACAAAAGAAATCACCAGCATGCGATAAACCGCATGAATGTTATTCCAATGTAATAATAAATAACGGAACAGTCACGCGAAACGCATGCATGTGATGTTCCAATGTATAATAAATAACGGAACCAGTGTCGCAGTAAATTCAAACCGATGTGATGTTCCAATGTAATAATAAATAATCGAAATAGTCATGCGTGAACGCATGCATGTGATGTTCCAACAGAATAATAAAGAATGGAATAATGTAAGAATTTCACCATGTATGTGGTACTTCAGATGTATGCATTTTATTCCAACATAATAATAAAGAATGTAATAATGTAAGAATTTCACCAAGTATAGGGTAGATCACAGCGATATAAGTTATTCCAATGTAATAATAAAAATGGAATAACAGAAGTTCTCTTCATGAATATGAAAGAAATAATACCCCTTACCTTGGAACAAACTGGATATAGGAGTAGTAGCAGAATACTTTTCTTCTTTCTCTCTGTAGTTTCTCTCTCTAGAGTTTCAGTGAATTCGTAAGAAATAATGAAAGAATGAGCTTCTATTTATAGGAGAATGGATTGAATAGTAACTAATTCATGAATGGTCCAGATTGATTTACTTTTAAACGGACGGTCCATATTGATTTAATAAAATATTCTAATAAAACAAAATCTTTTAAATAAAATATAATATATATATATAACATATGTTCATTCACGGGAGGTATTTCCGTGATCTCCCATCTCTTAATCTAATTTAATATATATATATATATATATATATATATATATATATAAATTAATAATAACCTTACTAACAACCTCATTCCTAAAAACTTAAACCCCCCTTTCAAAAAATCCGATTCAAAGGGATTCACGTGAATCCTTTAACATGTAATCTATATATATTATATATAAACTACTTATATATATATATATATATATATATAAACAAACCTTTTTATATAAAATATATATATATAAATAACACCCATCAGCCACCACCCGTGACCAATTAATCGATTACTCTCCCATTCACATTCATTTTTTCTTCCAGTGGGCCCCACATGTGGCCCCACCCTTATTATAAAGAATAAATTTCTACCGATCATTTTGAAAAATAGGTAAATGGGGGTTCCAAAATACAACAAATACTTCATAAAAATTTTCTCAATATTTTTAACAACATTTATCATCATTATTATAATTCACAATATTAATCACCAGTCGCTCCTGTGAAAGAGGGGCTTTCCAATAAGGATTTCTCCCTTATCATGCCGAATTAGGTGACCAAACCTCTCCTCGATGTAACTTCTAGACATCGTTAATATTGTAAATAATAATATTAATAACTCATCTATCTCAATTATTGATTTAATAATATATAAAATATCGATAATAATCAATCAAACAACGTGAGATACTATGCAACAATTATCAAGCAATAATTGAACAAAACCGAGTGACTTCTCACGTAAGCATCAATAATCAATATCGTGTTATTACTATGCAACCACGCCAGATTCTCGCATTTCTTTTAACACCGGTGTTCAACAATTAACGATAAAACTTCCGCCAATTATTTTCATAAAATATTTTTGTCGCTTTCTCAATCCGACAATAATTCCGTTGTGGAGTCCACCAATGATTGTGCCGTCGTATGAATATTCCCTGTTAAAACGAATATTCCCCGACCAATCGAATATTATATAACAACTTACGTACTTTGCAAAATTTATAAATATTACCCACAAATATAACATTATATCAAACTTATTCCATAATATTCAAAAATGATAATTATAGAAAATTCATCTTTATTCATAAAAGTTGGGGTCTTACATAGAAGTTTTGTCAAGGAGAGGTTTGTGTTAGGTTTGTAATATTCATGGGCGCAATCAAATTGCTTAAAAAGTGCGGAAACGTGTAAAATCAGAGTTTAAAAAAAAATTTACAAACCATAAACCCGGATCACCCTTTATGCAATATTATTAATTAAACGAAAAGATAAAGAATAAAATCATACCTTTGAAGATCGAGCTTCCTCAGGTACAAGTTCACCTCCAATCCTTTTCGCGTTCAACTTGAATCCACCGGGTTTGGTTCATTCCTTTGATCAACGTTAGCCACCCATGTGTTTGGCCTCTAGAGGTGATCCACCAAGGAAGAATAGGAATTCAAGAAGAAGGGTATTGGCTCAAACTCTAGTTTTTCCTATCTCTATAGTAAAAGGGCGACTCTCCAACAAATTGGAATTATTACGATTAGTAAAGTCAACAACCACATCCCCATAATAAGACTCTCTCTTATTTATGATGTGGACAACCCACCTTAACAATTAAGGAATTGGAATTTATTTAATTAATTAAATTTTTTAATTAATTAAGCTCCCTAATATTATTAGGGATAATTAATTAAACTCCTTTAACTAATTTTCCTTCCTAATCCAATTAGAAATAAATGAGAGTACTTATATTAAATTAATTCCTAAACTCTTTTAGAAATTAAAATAATAATAATTGTAATAATATTAATAAGACTCTCTTATTAATTTATATTTAATATTTCTAAAATATTAAATAATAAATATTAAGCTATTTAATTTATTCTATCACCATAGATTAAATTAAATATACTTAACATATTATTACGATTATGCCATTAACTTCTTAAATAATTATTCTTCCTTTTATGGTGTGACCCTTTAGGTTCTCCATATTAAACCGGTTGTGAATAAATCAATTAGAACAATTCTAATCTTATTTAAATAAATAAATTAAACAATTAATTTATTTAAATAAATAATATTTATTCTACAATAGGATAAGCCTCTCATAGCTTAGCGATCAATGACTTTCCGTATAATATAGATTTCAACATTAATCATAAAAGAACCTTTGAGTAAATAGTTACAAATCACAATTCAATCCTTCCACCATACAATGTCCCAATTAAATATAAGACATGGAATTACTTGCCAAGTCTTATTTTATTTAATTATATGTATTTCGATCCTTAAATGCACAACTCAAATAATACAAATTAGAAACTCCTTTCTAATTTCATTCGCCTATTGCCAAGGACTACCGGGTTGTCATTTATCGAATCACATAGGACATTTCTCTTCTTTATTGTAGTGGTAGATTCTTTATTAATCATACATTATCTCCATGTACAACTTATTATACCCAAGCATACCCTTTGATATACCCTAAGGGTCTTAAGGAATAAGTCAAAGTATAACTCATCATACACAAGATACTATGATGATCTCAAGTCCAAGGATCACTTGTCTTACTATCACTACAGAATTCCTATCGACAGCAAGTAAAACTCCATTAGGTATTCCTTAGCGAGCCAATGCTTCGAATGAACTTATTCTCTAATAAGCACCTACATACTTGCTTTAGTGTCTCCACACAAATGATCATGAGATCAATCATCCTCATCCAACGAAAGCAAGAACGATGTACTCAATCTATCCGGATTCACTAATCCCCAATTTAGTAATCCAATGATTGGGAACTATTTTAGTTTTAAGCTTTCTAGAATTTAGATCTCATTAGAATGATCATCATCATTATTCTAAAAGCATTGCTTAAAACTATGGGTTTATCACATATATATAAAACAAAGATCACGTAGATAATTAAAAGCCTTTAATAAATTAATACTTTTATTAATAAATGAATAAGATTGTTACAAAGTATATGTTTTATCATCAAACATGATTGGCTTCAGTGCATATTACTTTCATTTTGGTCATCTAATCATACTAATAAGGAGAAGTCCTTATCTGAAAGTCCCTCTTTCCGGAACTACACGTTGTTGTTAAATATTGTGAGTTATAATATTAATAATAAATGTTATTAAAAATTAAATTTGAGTTCGGAGTTGAATTTAGAGATGCGGACGTGATATTTGAGTCCGAAACGATGAAATTAGTAGAAATAGACTATAAACACAAAATTTGTCGGGGTTGACTTTTTGGTCAAAAAAGTCAACAGTTGACATTTTCGAAAAAAGTCAAACTTCGAAATTTCAAAAATAAAATTTTTGAGAAAAATATTTCCATTGTGTTGGGATTGTTAGTGTTAGTGGAAATCGACATTTATTTCGATAATAATTGATGTCTGGAGGTTATATTGACCAATCGTGTAATTAATCGAATAAATGAGCAATTAATTATTATTAATTCACATGATTATAACTATTTATTCACATGTGTGTACTATTGAATCACATTCATTTACTATTAGGGGAGTTGGTGCAAGTTTGATAATACTTGCATAACTAAGTTATAGATGGAGGTACTATACTGTAATTCGTATTTTCATATGATTATAACTATTGATTCGCATGATTGAACTATTAATTCACATTATTTACTATTAGGGGAGGTGGTGCAAGTTTGATAATACTTGCAGGACTAAATTAAAAATAAAGAAAAAGAGGAAGGTATTATACTGTAATATTCGGCGGTTTTGGCCATATGAAAAAATAGTAAATGAATTTTAAAAATTCTGAGAAAATATATGTTCAATATGGGACTATATCCTGTTAAATCCCAGAAAAGAAATATTTTTGGGACTAATTTGGTATTTTTCATGAAAATGAACTAATTATGAGTAAATAAATTAAATATGTTATGTGAAGTAACAAAATTAGAAAATAGGATTTTATGGCTTGGGAATCCTATATAGGGTATATGCAGATTTTTTTATGAGGGATTTGATCATTGGTGATAAAATCTTATGAGTATGGCATTTTTGAATGATTAAATGCATTATTTGGTAAAGTGTAAACAATTGAAATAAATTGTTTATAAGTTTAATAAGTGATTAAAATATTGTTATAATGTTAATAATATTAGATTATGAGTTTATTAAGTGATTGATAATATTTGGATAAATTTAAAGTCTTTAATATTTATCCTTATTTTCGCTTCATTAATGCTTATATCATTGTCATCATCCTCATGCTTATATTATGATGAAAGTCATCTTTGCTTACGTGCAAAGATGGATTTGATTGTTAATTATCGGTTTTACAATTTGAATATCTTTGCTTACGTGCAAAGATGGACTGCTGATTATTAGTTTTAAATAGATATATCTTTGGCTTACGTGCAAAGATGAACTATTGATTGATTGATGAGTATTTTTGGCTTATGTGCATAAATGAACTGCTTATTGGTATGATTATGACCGTGGATCATTCGGTATAAT
Source organism: Panax quinquefolius (assembly GCA_020205615.1). NCBI lineage: Eukaryota > Viridiplantae > Streptophyta > Magnoliopsida > Apiales > Araliaceae > Panax > Panax quinquefolius. The sequence goes on along the minus strand of CM035155.1, from coordinate 46,837,250 downwards.
CACGACCCTTGATGTTATAGATGATGTGGTAAAAGTCCTCATTGGCCTGTGAAGTGCATCGATGGACGCTTATCGGTATGATTATAACTAGGATTATTCGATATAATCATTGTGAGACCCAGATTTTATGAATAAATATTTAATTTTCTCGAAATATTTTTTTTAATATTATGGTGTGGATTTGATATAATGTTATAGTTGTGGGTAATATTTATAAATTTTGCAAGGTATACAAGTTGTTATATTATATTCGATTGGTCAGGGAATATTCTTTGTGTTGGAGAATATTCGATGCGACTAAGACAATCATTAGTGGACCCCACAACCAATTATCATTTGATTGAGAAAACAACAAAAATATTTTTATGAAAATAACTGGTGAAGTTTTACCGTTAATACCGCTGAACTACTCGGTAGTAAAAGTACAAAGAATATGTCTGGCGTCGTTGCATAGTAAGTACACGGTATTGATTATTAATGCTTACGTGAGAAGTCACTCAGTTTTGTTCAATTATTGCTATAGTAATTGTTGCATAGTATCTCACGTTATTTGATTCAATTATTGTCGATATTTTATATATTATTAAATCAATAATTAAAATGACAGAGTTATTAATATTATAAATTGCAATATTAACGATGTCTAGAAGTTCTGCCAAGGAGAGTTTTGGTCACCTAATCATGCTATAAGGGAGAAATCCTTATTGAAAGCCCCCTCTTTCCTGGGAACGACCTGGTCGATAAATATTGTGAATTATAATAAAGGTGATAAATGTTGTTAAAATTATTAAGGTGATTTTTATAAAGATTTGCTTATTTTATGGACCCCTATTTACCCATTTTTTTAAAATATTCGATAAAAAAAATTTATAAAGGTGGGGCCCATTTGTGTTGAAAAAATGATTTTAGAAATGGAAGAGTATACGTATGGAAATATATGTATGTATTGAGTGTATGGTGGGAGAAAATGATATGTGAAAGTGATTGGTGTGTGATGGGTGTGTGAGTGGAAAATGGTGGAAAAGTGGTAGTGTGATAGTGATGTGTAAGAGTGTAGTGAAATTGATTTTTGGGTGGGTGGGGGATTGATGTTGGTTATGGGAGAGAAAAATTAAGTGGTGTATATATAATATTGATATATATAATTTGAAAACATGTGTTATATATATATATATTATATTTTAATTTTGTTGGTTTGATTGTTGATTGAAAAATAATTTCATCCGCTGCACATTGATTGCATAAATAATTTTTCCTTACACAAGACTCTTTCCATTCTCCTATAAATAAGAGATCATTCCTTCATTATTTCTTACTTAATTCAATCAAACTCTGTAGAGAGAAATTATAGAGAAAGAAAGAAGAGTTTTTTTGTTACTTCACTACTCTTATATCCAGCTTCTTTTACTAGAAAGGGTGTTATTTCTTTTGTATTCAAGAAAAGAACTTCATTATTCCATTTCTTTATTGTTCATTGGAATAACTCAGATACGCGACTACCCTATACTTGGTGACATTCTTCTATTATTCTGCCTTTATTATTCTGCTTGAAATATCCTCGTCAGTATGTTTTACACCTTACTTCGGTTCCATTATTTATTATTCCGTCTTTATTATTCTCGCTTTAATATCCTCTCAGACGCTTTTACGCAGGACCGGTTCCATTATTTATTATTCCGCACTTATTATTCTCAGAGAACATCCCGTCGGCAGTGAATTTCACCCGACCGGTTCCGTTATTATTATTCATTGAATAACTCCGCCTATGCGCAAGTATCGCGCGTGTATGGTGATTTCTTTTGTTATTCCATTCGTTATTATACTCAAATGGATAAAATTTTAACTTCTATACTCCATGAAATTAGTGGAATATCCTCGATATTTAAGGCTTCATCCAAAGATTTTCATGAAAATATTCTTCCGAGCATTCTTGAATTTTACTCTACAAAGCAAAGATCATGTCGACAATTTGGACGTTATTAGTTCCTGGATAAATTAATTCGTGAACTTGTTTTATTGAATTCTTATATCATTGTCATCATCCTCATGTTTATATTTTTTGAAAGTCATCTGTGGCTCAGTAGTGCATAGATGGACTTGGTATGATTTATGACCGTGGATTATTCGATTGTAATCACGACCGTAATGTTAGAAATGATATGATAAAAGTCCTCATTGGCCCGTAGTGCATTGATGGACAATTATTGGCATGATCACGACCATCGATGAATACACGAATATCCTCGCCCGTAGTGCATGGATAATTTGTGGTCGTGACCTCGATGAATATCTTTGGCCTTAGTGCGGGATGATGTGGATTATTTAATGTTTGAGTCTCAAATGATAAAAGTGATGAAAATATTTTAAATCATAAAAGATAGTAGATTTTTTCTACTTGACTCTTTTAATGGATTGCTTATTCCATTGCGCTTAAACTTGATGTCTATCAGATATTATCGGTTTAACATTGTTGAAGACTAATGATAATTTATTCTCGCATTATCTTAGTCATAATATTTCTTCTTGGGCTAGTTGAGCTCACCTTTCTTTCACTGCTCTCTTTAGGAAATGAGAACGTGGTGGGACGAAATGTGAACGGAGTGATGGTTCTGATGATAGTATTAGCTAGTAGTCCTCACTATTCTGCTTAAATAGTGTGACAATAAATGTAATGAGGACTTATTCGAGAGTGGATATTGTCTGTAAGACAATATTTGTATTTAAACTCACGCCTCTCTTGTTGTATAATTAAGATTGTATTTTTATTCTGCATACTATGTATTTGGCGACTTTTAATAGGTGATGTATTCCTATTTTGGGGCGCCACAATCACTTAATTTGATGATTACATGAATATCCTCGTCAGTAGTGGGGGATGATTCGATAATGTGGATTATTTATAAAGTCGAGTCTCAAATGATAAAATATTGATTATACACTTTTAATTCGTAAAGGATAGTAGATATCATGCTCTACTTCGACTCTTCTAAAATACAATTGTATGTCTTTGGCACAGTAGTGCAAAAGAATAAATTATTAATGAATATCTTTGGGTCAGAGTGCAAAGATGAATTTATTAGTATGATTATGATCAGGAATTGTGATTTGGTATAACCATGATTTTTGATGTTTCAAGTGAAAATAGGTGATGAAAATTATCTTCGTCCTGGGTGCGAAGAGGAATTTAGAATCACAATTATGATTATGAGTTATTCATATGATTGTGATGTGAATTGTTGATTGATGTTACAGGATATAAAACATTATTGGTGGACTTTTAATATGGAGAAGATAATAGACTGATGGTCTATTCGACTCTTCTAATCGATTGCTCGTCTACAAACCACTGGTTTGAAAAGTTTTATCATCTACCATATGTTCTAAATCTCCGATTTATTATCGACGAAGGCTATTGATAATTTAATTATCTTTAGTCATGATATTCTTTATCGGGCTATTTGTGCTCACCCTTTGTTTCACAATTCCTTTCAAGTAATAAGAGTGTAAATTGGGTCGAAATGGGGATAACAGGAAATAGTGTGATGGTCCGAGATCGTCAAGTTTCTCAATACATTATAAAACCGGCATGACACGCAATGATAATTGTATTGAGGACCTAAGATGTGTGTGTCATATTTTATACGTCACTTAATAATTGATTTTGGCTAACAACAATAGGGTGATGAGAACCCACTTTGAAAGCGCCAAAAGTGCACCTCATTAGAATGAATATGATAGTAATCTTCTCGCTTCTTCTTTGGGGTCTTAAAATATTTGTTGCTTTATTTTATACGGGCATTGTAATAATTTGAGTTTGGATACTGCCTACGAGATAATATTGTATTAAAACTCACAGACTTATCTCATTGTCGTACTCGCATTTACGCTCAACAACAGATAAATGAAGTTTGTATTTGATTTTTATAGAGTGATATCTGGCGACTCAGAATGGGTCGTGTGGACCTATTTTGGGGGCGTCACACTTTTGCTTTCATTGTTCTCTTCAGGAAATGAGAACGTAGCCGGGACTAGTCGGGGAACGGAGTGATGGTCCGAGATGGTGTTATAGTAGTCCTCACTATTCTATAAAATAGTGTGACAATAAATGTAATGAGGACTCTATTTGAGAGTGGATATTGTCTAGAAGACAATATTCCTGTTTAAACTCTCAGCTATGTTTTGTCGTATATTACACGATATTTGTATTATTAAGTTTGTATTTGTATTCTGTACCATGTATTTGGTGACTCAAGATGGGTGATGTATACCTATTTTGGGGGCGTCACATACATCTTCAAATCACTTAGAGATTCTCGCTATACATGAAGCAAGCAGAGAGTGTGTTTAGTTGAGATCAATTATTCAGCATATTCAAAAATCATGTGGATTACCATCAATCAAAGACATTCCTACAATTACAGATGAGGATAACGCCGCATTTATTGCTTTCAACTTAGAGGAGGGTACATTAAGGAGATAAAACAAAGCACATTTCACCTAAACTCTTCTTCACACAATGAAAGCTACAAAAGAAGGGTGATATAGATATGCATCAAATTCGATCATGTGATAATCTAAATTGACTTATTCACAAAGTCGCTACCATATGCAACGCTTGCAAAACTTGGAAAAAGGATCGAAATGTGTCGACTGAAAGACTTATGACAACATTTCATCAAGGAGTAATGGAATCCTTTTGAGGGGAAGACTGTACTCTTTTTTCTTAGTCACGGTTCTTATCCCAATGGGTTTTTCCTGACAAGGTTTTAACGAGGCAGTCAATTAAAAGATATTTATGTAAAAGATATGTACTCTTTTTTCCTTCGTTAAGTTTTTTTCCACTGGGTTTTCTTAACAAGGTTTTTAATGAGACATAATCTGCTATCGTAGAAAATCAGAAAAATATTATAAAGTGATTTCCTCCCGTGACTCTCCTTTTTCCCTTTATTTCCACTCTGTGATCCCTTCCTTTTTGTCCTCCTCCTCCTCCTTCTCTCCTTTCCTATATAAAGGGAATGATATTGAAGGAAAGGAAGAGAATTCCCTGAAGATTTTTCTCCTTCTTTTCTCTTGCTTATTCTCTCTAAATTTATGCAACAATTATAAGAGTATCTTTATACACTTTGCTAAAGTTTTATAATACTCCCTCCGTCCCAAATTATCTGCTGTTCTAGAGTTCTACACACATACCAATATGTGTGATAAAAATACTAAAATACCCTTTATGTGCTAATTTTTTGTTTTCTCAGAATTAAGGCTTTAGTAAAAGGAGATCATCCATAAGAAGAGTATGCCAAGGTCTTTTAAGAAGCATAACTTTGACAATCACATTCTTATCATGGGAATATGAAAAGGATGCTTAAAAAAGATGAGAGACTTGAATGAGTAATGACTATCAACAATTAAGGTAAAGGGGCAAACTTGGAAAACAAAAGGAAAAAATGCATTGAAATCTTGAAAAAGCAGATATTGTGGGACAAATTTTTTTTACTAAAACAGCAGATAATTTGGGACGGAGTAAGTACATTGTTATTATTCCTTCTAGCAGCATGTTTAAGGTTAGGATTTTCAAAATGAGTGAGCTGACGTGTCAGCAGCCAGACATAGGGGACCACGGCAAAAGTGTGGATAGTGCCGCACTACGAAGTTCCTCGCGCCCCTCCTCCATCGTATTATTTCACAGCACAAAGGAAGAAGACACAGCTTTCTCTGTCCTTTTTCCTCGAACCCCTCCTTTTTATTCCTTTTTGGGGAAGGCGAAAAACAAGAAGAAAGCTTTATCGCTAACCATCCAAACCCTAGGCTTCTTGTTCATACAGAAGCAGGTACTATCTAATTATTATTTTTTGTAAATTAAACATTTTATTAGATTCATTTTCACTGTGTTTTTCGCTTCAATGTCATTTGAATTTGAATTTAATTCAGTGTTAATTTTGCAAAATCATTGATGTGATTGATCATTTTTGTTTATAGGTTGATCATTTTGCGTAAATGGCTAATTATTGGTTCAATTTCATGGGTTTGGTCTATTGGTGGAAATACACCCAAATAAAAAAAAATTGGCCTCTTTTTGAGAGAAAGGAGAAACAGTATAAAGTACTGGCTGAGTATGAGTGTTGAACCTTTTACTAACTACTTGGTTAAGGTGTTTGTACCTTTTAATTATTTCAAATAATTATTTAACATTAACTTCAAAAAAATCACTTGCGTAAGTAATTTGGTTTCTGTTTTCAGTTGAATGTTGCACAATTGATCGAAGTTTGTAACTTTGTAACATGATTTTACTTATGGGATTGAGAAATAATTAAAATAGAAGAATTAACAGGCCAACAGGGCATGTTTTGATAGCATATTCAGATATGTTTTCTGGTTCATTTTCTAAAAATTACAGTATGAGTTTTGATAGTTATTCCGTTTTTTGTTAACGGAAATTGTTGTTTTTGGAATGGAATGAAAATAATTTTTCTAAAATGATCAGAAGAATTTAAAGTTTAATATCTCGGGAATAATAATGATTTTTAGATTTAATATAAACAATTTTTAAAATGGTAAGCTGACAGGTACTTACTTGTTCAGGAAAGTTATGGTAAACGGAAATTGTTGTTTTTGGAATGGAATGAAAATATATCGGGAATAATAATGCTTTTTAGATTTAATATAAACAATTTTTTAAATGGTAAGCTAACAGATACTTGTTCAGTAAAGTTATGGTAAAAAAAATGTGAAAATGGCTACGAAGATGGAAACCAAACAAAATTCAATCTCATTTCTTTTCTATTACATCATGCACAAGAATTGACATCATCATGAGAGCTTGGTTTGATGTTCGGTTATTCATCTTAGATGGTCTTGCATTCTAGAACTGCATGATACACATGAATTTATAAGTTCTTATATTCCTTGTCTTAGTCATGCTATATATGATGAACAGTATCCTTGTTATATGATTTGCATGCTTCTTTTAATTAATTGACACTCTCATGCTGGATAGAGTAATCTTGGCTTGATAAGCTTGTAGTAATACTTTGCATGCCTGATTCTTAGGGGAAAAATATGGCGACAATATCAGTGGGGCCCTCATACTGCATACGGTCTGAGAGCATACAGTGTAGAGCCGCACAGAATGTCTATAGCATTGTAAACAATGTGGAAGCATCCCAAATGAAAAGATCTTGTGTTGGTTTTCCTACTTTGTTGTGGAGTCCAACAAACACAATGCAAAATTTTCATTTAGATGGCACAGGGGTAGGTTGCAAACGAGGATGTCAAGTAATTGTTGCTGCAAGTCCTCCTACAGAAGATGCTGTGATAGCTACAGAACCATTGACGAAAGAGGATTTGGTAGCATATCTTTCTTCTGGGTGCAAGCCTAAGGAAAAGTGGAGGTTCAACTTCTAGCTCTTATTGGTACTCAGATTTGAGTTGCATAATTTGTTTGCATAGTTGTCAAATTGTAAAGTCGAGTCGGTGGCTGGGAGCTTAAGCAACTAGTCGACTAGGCACCCAACTAGTTGCTCATAAGTCGACAAATCATTTCCAATGTACATTTTATTTGTTGGCATGTGTGGATTGCTTAGTAAAGAAGGAGCGAAAGAGCTTCCTGTCCGTGTCTTCGGTACTAACCCTGTTTCCACCCTTGGTCAGGGGTGGGCAAGTTACCACCCTTAATTTTGCAATTTCTTTTTGGTAAATAGAGGTTGGTTTTTAAAATAATAAAATTTGACTCCCTATATGTGAATTTTTAAGTACAAGATAAAAATATAGTGGTAAAAATGATGAGATATATTTTTTTTTTGGTAATTAAGTGAAGATAGATTTAAATCAAGATTATCATTAAATACAAATAAGTATGTATCTGAGTTTTGAATTTTTTATGCCGTGTTATTATAATTCTAAAATTTTCTAATTGTTAATATCAATATCACTTTGTGGATGGAGAAACTTGTGAACTTTTATTTGACTGTTTATTTCACTTGGTTGATCAAAGACTTTTACTTAAATGTTTATAATTGCTCCTTTGATTGAAGATTTTTGTTTGATTGTGTTCATCATTGACTTATGTTTGATTTGTTGAATCAGGATGATGTTTATTCAAAAATTTCAAAAAGTGAAGCCTTGAAATTGTTTTTGTAGTGACATTTTAATGTATTTTGGTTAGTGGGAATCTGTGTTTCGTAGTTTTGATTATATATTAATTTTGTATTTAATTAATAATTATTATATATAATAATTTTTTAAAGTTAAAACAATGCCCACCCTTGACAAAAAATTCTATGGCCACCACTGTTTGTTGGTTAGCAGCAGTTCTCTCTCTCTCTCTCTCTCTGTCTCCCTCTCTCTCTCTCATAAAGCAGTTCTGAATATTGGCTGAAGTTGTTTTTGCAGAATAGGTACGGAACATGAAAAGTTTGGTTTTGAGTCTGGAACATTACGACCTATGAAGTATGAACAGATATCTGAGTTGCTCTATGGTATTTCTGAGAGATTTGATTGGGATAAAATAATGGAAGGTGACAACATTATTGGACTCAAACAGGTAAATTAGTTATCCTTCTTCTTATTTTGTCTGGCTGCTACTAGTTTAGATTCTTTAGATATATCATATATTGCCATCTTTGCATATACAAAATGCAAAAGCTAATTCATCATTTCATCTCAGCAAAAATTTCATTGTGTTGTCGGGTAAATTTTCTTTTACCTTTTGCATTTGTTGTATTTATGTAGAGAATCTTATGTTACTGTTGGGCAGGGGAAGCAAAACATATCACTAGAGCCTGGTGGTCAATTTGAGCTTAGTGGTGCACCCCTTGAAACTCTTCATCAGACTTGTGCTGAGGTTAATTCTCACCTTTACCAGGTTTGTCCTAAACTTGAAGTTGAATAAACATATCATACACAAATACACACATCATTTTTTTGATAAGTTGACGAAATGCACGTATCATTGTGTGACGCTTGTTGCTTGAACAAGTCTTCTTAAAGTATTTATTTACGACACGTGCAGATACTTGATTTTCTGATTACAACTGATTTTTGAGGAGAAGAGCCTCTAGATATTGTGTAGTTGGTGTAAGATGCTAGATTTGGAAATTATGGGAAACTGATTGGTTTCTGATTATATTTGCATCATTCACTTTGGAGTAGGAAGGTTTACCGGTCCAAATTCTAGTGACAGATTTAGGGTAGAATTTGAGAATTGGTAATATATGTACTTTCAGTAGACTCAGTATGCACAACATTCTTATCCCACCCTCTGACTATTTTCGAATACAATTAATATCTCCTGTCTTTTGACAATTTCATAGTTGTAGAATTGATACAAGTCATTTTGTAATTATTCTCCTTGCTTCTTGTTTTTCTGTTTTTCTCACCTTTTCATCCTGATTACAATTTATTTTCACTCTCTTTTTGTGCCAAGATCCCTCTTTTTTTATCCTTTGTGCAAATACTTTTTGATACTTTTATTTTACTTTATCTTTTTGCTTAACTAAGTCATTTAAGATTAATGAGCACATGCACAAACAGACCCCAAGTTCTATCAAACTGGACAATAGTCTTCACATGTTACTTTTAACAGGTCAAAGCTGTAGCAGAGGAGATGGGAATTGGATTCTTAGGAATTGGCTTCCAACCCAAATGGGGTATTAAAGACATACCTATTATGCCTAAGGTAATACTTAATATGCAAATGACATACACGGGTCTCTTGGTGATGCATATGCTTTCATATGTCCGTAAGCTGGTGTGTTGATGCATTGCCTGGAAAAGGAAAGCTATTGATAGCCACGGGTTCAAAGCTACTGCTTTCTGTCCAGTAATTAGGAGGCCATAAATCAAAAACTCTAAATTAAAGTGTACTTCTTGTGTTTGAACCTTTACCAACTGAGCATACTAACATAGTACTTCGGCTCAGGGAAGATATGAGATTATGAGGAATTACATGCCTAACGTTGGCTCGCTTGGACTTGATATGATGTTCAGGACGTGTACTGTTCAGGTGAGAGACGTTGTAAGGGTATTGGTGGTCTGTTCATTTGAACCAGGGTTTGGAGACTATTATTTATGAAAGACATTCTCTTTTCCTGTAGGAATCCAATCTATAATTTTATGTTACAATGTAAATGATGGAAATCAACTTCATTTTTGATAGGTTAATCTGGATTTCAGTTCTGAAGCTGACATGATTAGCAAATTCCGTGCTGGTCTTGCTTTACAGCCTGTGAGAAACCTTTTCTCTAATCACTTACAATTTTTGTGGTTATATGAAATCTTACTAGTGGTAGAAATAAACAGATTGCAACTGCATTGTTTGCCAATTCACCTTTTACAGAAGGAAAGCCAAATGGTTACCTCAGCATGAGAAGGTTTGAACACGTTGGCCTATAGCTGTTGCCTAAAAAGTTTTGTGTTTATGTCACTAGATTATTGTGTAATAAAATTTGCCTGTTTTCACCAGCCAAATATGGACAGACACAGATAACAATAGAGCTGGAATGCTTCCCTTTGTGTTTGACGATTCCTTTGGGTAAGTTTGGATCCTCAGAAAGATAGCATAGATGCCAGTCACTTTTCAGAACATGATTTGCCAACAGCAGAATAAAAATAAAGAAAGCAGTATTAACTGCTGTTTGCTGATAAGCCTAAGATAAGATATAGAATGGATACCAGGAACAGTATGATACTATGGTTACCTTTTTAAAACTTTTAAATCAAGTTGGTTCTTTGTCGAATTTACCGTTATCTGTCTATTTTCTTCCATGTTATATAATGGTGCCTCAGTGAGCACGATTTAAAATGGCACCCAGTTCCTCATATGTTAACTTCAGTCCTCCCACACTGGCTCCTACCAAATAGGCTATAAGAAGACAATGATGAATTGTATATCAAGTTGGGTTAGAAACAGGGTGCATGCGCTGAATTGGGCTGTGCTAGTACAACAGCCTTCCTCACATCATGTAAACCATGTTGAGTTTACTATTGGGTGCATTTTGTGTGGCTTTCGACCTTATTAATTTAATTGAGCAGTTTTTTTCGTTCACTGTAGATCTGGAAGAGGCAGTAAAGTGTTTATGACATGCTTGTGCAGACGACCATTCATGCGATGACAAGTGCCACATTGTCTAGTTAGTTATGAATTTTCATGTTAGAGACACAGGCCTTGTACAGTGGTCAAGTGCTTCTATGCTGACATGCCATGTAACAAGAAAAAGAGTGCAGAGTGATAATTCTAACATATTTTTAATAAAAGAGAGTAAGAAATAAACCAGCATAGGGCTCTGGAGTTTTGGATATTTGAAGAGGACTGTATGCTGCCTTAAAGGGTCTCTTGCTTCTTCAAGAATATGCTTTAATGTCCTTTTCTGTTTCAGTTTGTAATTTATAAAAGTTTATATTTACTTAAAAATTTTGATGCAATTTTACTTGTACTTGCAATGACTTATGTCCATAGGTTTGAGCAGTATGTCGATTATGCTCTTGATGTTCCGATGTACTTTGTCTACCGGAAAAAGAAGTATATTGATTGTGCTGGACTGTCCTTCCGGGTTTCCACCTATCCTTAATAGTCTTTCGACTGAATTCATCGTATACTCGTACAATGTATGCGTTTAATTTTCCATGAGCTAATTATGCTTCCTGAATGATACTATGCAGGACTTTATGTCTGGAAACCTTCCTCCTATTCCGGGTGAATATCCTAACCTCAATGATTGGGAGAACCATTTGACAACAATATTCCCCGAGGTTCTTACATTCGCTTGAGATTTATTGATATGATATAGCTTTGAATATTGTCAAACTAGAGAAACTTGTCAAATTCTTTTTCAATTATTTATAATTCAGGTCAGACTTAAAAGATATTTGGAGATGAGGGGTGCTGATGGCGGACCTTGGAGGAGGTTATGTGCACTGCCTGCATTTTGGGTATATATCTTTTTGGAAGCTGATATTTCCACATGTTAAAATAATATTTTCACATGAGTCTCTTACATAGAGTTGGGACTCATTCACTATTCATGTGAGAGGGATCATGTGAAAATATCAATTTTTTATGTGGAAATATCAGTTCCCGTCTTTTTTGATGTGTAAACACATATAGTGTATAACTGAATTGTCTAAGAATTAAGCATCAGCCTTTTAAGAGTTCTTAAAGATAGAGTATGACAGAATTTCCAAACTGAATAGATATTCTACTTGTACTAAAGTTGAGGAGATCGGTTGTTTATTTATTCGTTCCATAGCTTTTGATTACATTACTGAATGTAGGACTGGGTACATTAAGATTGTAGAATTCAAGATTAAAATATGTTGAAGAAGTAAGATTAACATTTTATCTTTTAACTATGTGTGTGGGGTCCATGAAGTGTCCCAACAATTAACCTGTATATTTTTTAACTTGTTCAATTATAAAGGTTGGGTCCGTGAAGGAATAGCACTGGTCACTACATAATTTATATATCATTCTGGTTGGTTTTTAAATTTAGTGAAGTTCCATTGTAGACATCTAAATTTTGGATTGAAGGAGTATTATGTTATTAGTAAAAGTCCTAAAACAGTTTTTAGTATTATATGATTCTGTGGAAAGAGCCTAGTACCATTGTACTCTTATTTTTTCTTTTCCGACAAAAATTTGTTACACAGTGGAGTCTCTCTCTCTCATCGCGTAAATTCATGGTATCTAAAGAAAGGTTGTAGACCAATGGAAGAGATATCTATTTACTTTTTGGCTATGTCAAGGACATGTTTGGGTGTTGAAAATCTATTATATTTGTCGCAAGTCTATGTAAAACTGTATCTTTATGGTTTTTGGGTGCTCAGGAATTCATAGCAGAATGGAAAGAACACCTTCTTTCAGGTGCTGTTCTATGTGCTATGAATGTTTGTTGGGTTTTTGATTGGTAGGATGGTTATATATTGGAAAGAATGAGTGGGCTTATTAAACAAGTGTCTCTAGGGTTTAAAGGAGCGAGTGTAGAGCTGAAGAATTGCTTTTTAGTCACTTAAAAGTATACCAAACCCCACAAGCAAAATTTCTTCTCTATTGACAGCAGCTTAAAACCTATTTTAAACATTGTATTAGACTAAATTTAATGCTTAAAATGTTGGCAAGGTATCTTAAGTATTCTCAATGTCAGTTTCCAGTTTGCCCTTTTCTTCTTAGCACATTTTGACACATGTAAATCTATCTTGATTATTCTTTCATTGTTACGTTTCTTTTAATACTTGAGAAAACTAATTTAAATCAGCACAAAAGAAATGAAAAATATGCAATTTTTATTTCAGGGGACCTTTCTAATTGTCATGTTTATTGTTGACTGTCATGCTGATATTGCCCCATTTGCTGTTTATTTTGTGGATATTTATCAGTTGATTTATTCTGCTGTATCAGTCTATCTGATTAATTATTGAATTTCAGGTTGGTCTATTATACGACGAGGTTTCTCTACAGAAGGTTTTGGACATGATAGCTGATTGGACCACGGAAGAAAGACAGATGTTGAGAAATAAGGTAATATAGCTATTCTAAGAGCAAATTGTCATGTGATATTTGGGATGACTTCTTTGACCATTTTATAGAAGTTTATCAGAATCGATGCCAAAAAGGTCGAAATTAGGTAACAAAATATTGAATAACTCACTTTTATGAAAGGGCTACTTGATTTAGTTTCTCAGTTGTTGATGCAAGTTAGTGAATAACCCATCATTTTGGAAGTGGCTTCTGGCGATATCTCGTTTGTTTGTATAGTAAAATGTGTGTTTTGCTTCAAATTAATTTTGCGTGTGATAGATTATTAGTTTGAATAGCTCCCAGCTGCATTATTTGTTCAGGTTATTCATCTGCCACTTACAACTCTGTTTCATAGTTTAATATATTTTATACACTTGCATGTGTTTTATCCAAATAAACACTTGGGACAATTAAGTTGAACTACTATCTTATAATATTGAGACTTGAATGGAATCTTTTTGGATATTATTGTTTAATCCCAACACTATTTAGTAGGTCCCAATAACTGGTCTGAAAACACCATTCCGAGACGGATTGCTGAGGCACATCGCCCAAGATGTCATGCAGTTAGCAAAAGTAAGCCGGATATATCATTGTTACTCGTTGTTGATGGCAACAAATATCTTTATAGAAGGCTCATCCATTCTTTTTTTTTGTAGGATGGCTTGGAAAGGAGAGGCTACAAGGAAACTGGGTTCTTGAATGAAGTGGCAGAGGTGGTTAGGACAGGTAGATCATTTAGATCTTTTTCAGGGAGATATTTCTCGTGATGTCTTTTCCCTCGCCCTTAATCCCTTGCTCTTTCTTTTGTTCCCCCCCCCCTTTTTCTTGGGGGTGGAAATGTGAAGCATTTGAAATATCTTTCTGTGAGTCCTAATATCTTTGTCAGTGAGATGGTGGAATTTCCTGTTTAGTTGATGAAAGTACAAAAAATAAATTCCACTAGAAATCTCCGTTGTTGTCAGTATGACCTTAATGACGCTTTATTGTTATTTTATTACTAGTACAATTAGCTCCAACATATAAGTACTATTGGTTGATCATATCAAAGTTATCATACCCTAACGTTTTGTAAGGAAAAATTGATTGGGTTTAATTAATGGCCATGTCTAAATTTACTTGGATGTCATGAGTTATTGCCGGGTCTAAACTTTACTTGGATGTCACGAGTTTTGGTGTCTAAATTTTAAATTGTTTTTTTTTCTGTTGTGGCTTCATAAAGGGGAGAGATGGACTTGAAATTTTGGCTGTGGAGTTTATTACTTTGAAGTGTAGACATACTTTAGATCGAAGAACAAGTAGTCTGATAATCTGATTGATTGTCCCTAACTTTTTTCTGTTTCGAGGAAAATAAAGGCAAATTAGAAGTGTTCTTGTTCAATCATGAGGGTCCCTTAACATTTGATTCACTTTCAGAAAATTGGAGTGTTAAAGGTGGTTTTTACTTCATGAATGTTTAAAATTTTAAATCATCTTCTCCATTGCCTTGATAAGAACTTTCTGATAATACTCTGCAAGCTGACATGCTGAACGATTACTCTCTTTGGAATCATTCTTTAGCTGCCTTGTTAATTTCCTTTCTTATTAGTAGATCCTGATGAACAATCTTTTGTGTGCAGGTGTAACACCCGCTGAGAAGCTTTTGGAGTTGTACCATGGAAAGTGGGGGAAAAGTGTGGATCCGGTATTCCAGGAGCTGCTCTACTGAAATCCTTTGGCCTTTGAGTATGTCATGCATACTTCAGTTTGTGGTGCCCTCGAGTAGGAATCTCCTTAGGATTTCAAGGAGTAATCTCTGTTGTTTTATCAGGTGATGGGTATAAACTATTAACCTTTAAGCAGAAATAAGCTGTAATATGTATCATTAGCACTAAATTTTCATTGAGCTGGGTTTTCCGCACTCGGCGTTTGTGGCGTTTTTTCGTTTATTTTCTTCCTCTTCAATCTCTCCCCCCAACTTCCGGCCCCCCTGTTATCGATGAGAAGTCATTTGTAAAATTTGTTCATGTTTTAAAATGTGCAACTGGCATTTGTAAAATTTGTTCATGTTTTTTAATGTCCATGTGGGGCAACATTTTTTGGATATATTTTGACTTTTTATGGTCGATTCTTGAAATTTTTTAATTTCAAAATTTATACTAAATTATTTAGTTTTAATAAAAGCAATTATAACAGTTGTAAATTAATTATAAAATATTACTAATTATAGTATTTGTTAATTTTAAAATTTAAATGAAATTATATCAAATTTGAACACAAGGATTCCAAAAATTAACTTAAAATTAAAATAGATTAAAATATATTTTTAATTTTGGAATGGAAGGAGCACCATGTAGATCAAAAAAATGCTGTTCGTTCGGATGAATTGTAGGTGGGTATAAATTGCTGCTTCTCTTTTCCCCCTCAATTAATTAAATATTTAATAAGAATAAGTAAAGCATAAACAAAAT
This sequence comes from Panax quinquefolius, assembly GCA_020205615.1. Taxonomy (NCBI): domain Eukaryota; kingdom Viridiplantae; phylum Streptophyta; class Magnoliopsida; order Apiales; family Araliaceae; genus Panax; species Panax quinquefolius. The sequence continues at coordinate 46,821,293 of CM035155.1, read as the reverse complement.
TTCTATAGCTCTATTTGAAGCGCGTTTATCAAGTTCCTTTATAAAATATATAGGTTATGTTTGTATTCTCGAGATTATAATTCATGAGATTATAATTCTAAGATTATTAATTTTAGGATTAAATAGTCCTAATCTCTATTTATTTTTATGGGATTATTCATGAGATAACTTAAAATAATATCAAGTTATGGTTTTTTTTAGGATTAATTAAAGTATTGGATTAAAAAATATCGTTTGGACTATTATACCCTTCCTGGGATAACTTAAAATAATCTAAAGTTATGTTTATTGGATTAAAAAATATCGTTTGGACTATTATACCCTTACCAATAATAACATATTTTAAACTTATTTATACATAAAAAAAATTACTGATTATATATACACCCCCACTTACAAAAAAATAATAATATTTAGTGATTATGTATACACCCTCACTTGCCCATCCCCAACCTTTCTCAAAAAAATAATATTCAGTGATTATATATACATCTCACCCCTCACCCTGCACACCCCAACCCTTCCTAGTATATTTTTAGAAAAAATTATAATAAAAATGTATTCAGAAAATATTATAATAAAAATGTATTCAGAAAATATTTATAAAATTAATACATTTTCAATATTTTATTTATAAAATTAATGCATTTAATATCCTTTTAATTCCGAAGCAATCTAAGTTACACAGACATGAATGACGGTCACGTGTAAGATAGATAGATACACTAGTACTGACCACGTGTGCATATATATATATATATATATATATATATATATATATATATATATATATATATAGACGCCATGCCACTCACTCAGCGATCTTAAGAAACCAATTCCTAATACTAGCTATTACATGCATCACCACCAGTTGAAATAACTTAGAATTAAATTAATTAGGAGGGAGAGAGATCTATCTACTAGTATCATCTATGCATGGCGAGATCAACGAGCCTAAAATCAGCATTAGCATGCACAGTACATTACTATAGATTCGTATAAATAAGAAACTTTTACTATAAATTCGAATAAAAACCACATTGTTTTCAAAGTTCATTAAAAATGAGGCTTTTTTGCTTAACACTCCGTTTTTTAGTTTTGAACAGAAAAAAAAAAAAAGAATAAAAAACTTAAATTAGAATAGAAAAGAAAAGAATATAAAACTTGAAGTTTTTTTTTGTGTTGTTTCTGAGTTTTTAATAGAAAAGAATAGAAAATTTAAAATTGAGGATATGAGTTGTAATTAAAAATTTATTATATTAAAAGTTGAGGATAATATGAGAATTATAAAAATATTACTTATTTCAATTTCTTTTCCGTCCAAATCAGGTCAATTTTGGACGGAAAACTTTGACATGAAAAGTGGCTAAGTTTTCTATCAATTTCTTTTCTTTTCTGTTAATTAAAAAACTCAGAAACATAAGAATTGAAAAGAAAGCTTAAAATTTTCTTCAATTTCTTTTTTTTTTTTTTCATTTTAAAACTCAGAAACATAACGTAAGCGTTCATAGAATAACTAATATAACCTTATGCATCATTCGTAGTCTACTTTCATTACTATAACGTGTATTTTACAGTTTACAATACATGGTCTATCTCTGGGCATAATTTAGCGGCTAGCATAACACTTACCTAGGAAATCTATTCACCTAGACATTTCGGCAAACAGGTTATATTAGTTATAATTAACCAAAAGGTTAGAAATAATGTCTATTTTTCTCCAACGTTCTCCACTAACGTTAAAACCACCGAGATGAACACACATATCAGTACATATATGTTTCCACTTCTTCTTCTCATGAAATAATATACCGTTGCTATTTTCTGGACAATCCATAAAAATAAGTCCAAAGCATTCTTTATGTGAGTATACGTAATTAAAGGCTTCGTCGTTAAATCATCCCATCTGTAAATGAGGTTACGACCTGTGGGGGAGAAATCATTTTTTAGTTTTTAGGACAGTAATTTTACTATGCCTCAATTTTTCCAATAAGTTGTTCCCATTTTACTACTCGTTCTTCTTGTTAATACTGCTATATTTCCAACAGATTGCAGTTAACCTTAATTGCTAATTTGATGAGCTAGCTCTGCTACTGATATTTATTCTTCCTTTGCTCTACCCCAGCCGTAAGCTCTTTCTATCTCAAAAATGATTTCTTCATCTATTCGGTTCTTACTCATTCTTAATTTCAGGTAATGATTTTGGGGGCGAAGGAACTGTTAATAAGGACCGAACCCCTCTTAATTTGTCGGTTGATGGCCCCTATAGGGACTCCTACACAGCCCCTCTCTGCTGCTAGCCGAAACTGCTACCAACTGGCCCTCGTGAGCTGCCGAAATAGCCACTTACATGTCCCTTCGGACTAACCCTTGACCCTAACTGGCTAACTGCATCCTCCTATAACCAGGAAATTCAATCGGGTAATTTCCCCCCTTGGGCTGCCGATAGGACCTTAACAAACATGGTTGACTGCTCTCCTTTTAAATCTTATGAAATGCTTGGGCTGATTATAATGTATAACACGTATCAGCTGGGTCTGGGTCTTTTTTTTTAACATGAGATTTGGGCCTCTCATAAAATTCGGGCAATTTATATAATTAAATTTGGGCTTCCACAATTGATCACATTGGTTTTACAATTCTTTCTTAGGGCTTTGGTTTAATTTAGTAACCACTTCATTTGGGCTTCTATTAAAGGCCATACATACATAAGCACCATGATAATTTGGGTTCTTAATTAGATTATTATCCATATCAATCACAACCTTTTGGTTAATTAAATAACTTTAGTTTTTTTCAAATAATAAATTGTTATTATTTCTTTACCACATTAATTAAGCTTGTTAATCAAATCTTTAGTCTAGTTCAAAATACATGACTTTCCTTCTTGTTCTATATATAATGTAATTAATTTACTTTATTAATTACATTACTTCATAATTATCATACACAACTCCAACACATACATAATATATATTGGCTTTTCTTTTAATTCTTAATAAATAAATATATATATTTAATAATACATTTATTTACCCTGCCACAAAAAAGGTAGTTAATTCCACATATTATTTTATTTTCATTATGAATAAATGATTACTTTATTCATAATGTCCAATAACATTCTTAATTAGAGACTTTTATCATAAAAATCTCCTTCGCAATTATCATATACCTATAGGTTCTTTATAGCACATAGATTAAAAAAAATTATCCTCTTTTTACACATTTCTTTTTACAAACTAGATTTTAATATCTAACCCTTATTTAATCATTTAATATTTTTTAAAAAGAAATATTACTAATATTCGGAATATCACATATAACCCACATATTAAATGATGTGTCTAATTTTTATTAATTAATATATGGATCATAAATATAAAAATATCAAAAACTAATATAAAAATATATGTTTCCTTATAAAAATAACACTACCATTTATTTATTAATACGAGTACAACCAAGTCAATCAACCAATAACAAAATATGTTAGGGTGGAAGTGGGTATCCAATCAACCAAGTCACCCCAAGCGTGCAATACTTCACAAATCACACAATTTAGTAATTTTATAAACCAAAACTTTAGGTAGTCTCAAAGAAAAAGATAAATTATAAAATTATCACAAATTATAATAATATTTTATTTTTTTGTAATGACAAAATTAATGTTATTTTTTTTTAAAAAATTGTCACATTTAACTAATTTTGTTCAAAATAAATTAATTATGTGCATATCAAGTGTGTGTTTAAGGGGCAAAATAGTTAATAGTTTCGTGTGTTGTTTGTGTAATTATATATAAGAAAAATACATTTTATCTCCTAGTGTATGTAATTGATGACTATAAAACAAATTTAAATTAAGTACCAATTTTGTCCATAGTAAAATGCAAAGTACAATAATAAATTTGTCTCTTTTAAATTTAGTGCACCCCATTTTAGTATACTTTTAAGGATAAAATAGGTTTTAGGCTTATTTTTATATTTAACTTGTGTACTTTTAGATATTTTTTTTTTAAAATATTGTTGTTTTGCAATTTCCTAAAAGAAAATTATTTTTCCCTGATGAAGTATTGAAAATTGAACTATGGTCAATAACTTTTCGGGTATTCATATTGTATTTAATTTATTAAATGATAAAAATAATTAAAACTATTTTAAAATTATCATTTCCCATTGTACAAATATTTAAAATAAAATACTCACAAAATTCGGTGTTTGTAAAATGAACAAACAGTTCGGGCTCGAATCGTGCTCAAAACGAATTTCAATAAAATCGTGCTCAAAACGAATTTCAATAAAACTTTATTTTATACACTATAAATTTTATAAATCAAAATCGAATCAATAAATATTTCAAATCAGAATTTGGTTCATTCGAAAAGTTAAAACTACTTCTAGATTCATTTAAAATCGTCTTTCAAAAAACGAATTTCAATAAAACTTTATTTTATACACTATAAATTTTATAAATCAAATCTGAACGACTAAATATTTCAGTCGAATCGGTTTATTTATACCATTATTATTTGTTGGCAATGGTTGGACAATTAGTTATGGGGATAAAAATATATATAGAAAAAGGGTTTATGTCGGTGGAAATATGGAAAACACAACTAGTAGCAGTAATTGATTGATTACCCACTTTTATTTAGTAGGGATCCATTCGCATCTCTCTATCTACATCCATATCTGTATCTATCTATTTATCTGTATGTATTCTATACTTACAGCTACAGTACACAGACTATCATTCCTTTGATCTCTGATTCAGTTCAATATTTATGTATATTTGTATGGACAGAGACTCTAGATTCACTTTTCATTTGACCCAATCGAAGTAGACGAAGAAACTTTATGATTACTGAAGAAAGGTATGGAAGTTGATTTCGCTTTTTATTTGTATTTTCTACTCTTCCTGGAGCTCAAACAAGTGTTTTTTTTGGGTTGACCTTGGTTCGAATTTGTGTTATTTAGTAGAAAGGAGCTGCAAAAGGACGAAATTTGGTTTTATTTCAGTTGTTGGATTGAAAAAATGATGAAGTTCACTTCATTGTTTGTACTCTAACTAATTTCTAGTTTCCCGTGGAGAATTGAATTGTGATTGTACTACGTATTATTGTCATTATCCATATATAAGTATGTGTTTTATATATATGTTTTTGTAAATGTTACTTGTATGGTTTTACAATTCTGTGAAATTGTGGAGGGACAACTGGATCAGTTTGTTGTTGAGTGGTTACTTTCTGGGTGTTTGCTTGTTTGTAATTTTTACTTGGAAGCCTTTAAAAGCAGTGCCGGCCCTGAGTTTTTAAGGGCCTAAAGCGACAACGAAAAAATGGGCTTTTTATGAATCAAGCATAAGATAGTATAAAAAAACTAAGACCTTGAACAAAAGAGCATCAATACGAAAGAATACAAGTTTGCCATTTGGACCTATTTCATTGGGTAAATTTTTTTGTGGGCCTTTAAATTTAAACTGACGTGGACTGAGCTCTTTTGTTTGGGTATATATATATACATAACACAAGTATCTCTTGGGGCCCTAAAAATGTGTCAGTTTTAGTGGGCCTAAAGCCCGGGCACCTTGGGCTTTAGCCCAGGGCCGGTGCTGTTTAAAAGGACAGTTTTTAAACAGTTATTGACGGTTAATTTGAACTTATAACTTGTAGGGGCATATATTTGGTGGACAATATAAACTGGATTGGCTTGGGAGAATAAGAAACAATATCTAGATTGCTAATTTGGTATGCAGAGCTCGAAGAACTTCTTATAGAGCCACAAAAATCAGTGGTTCTTGTAATTGATTGAGCTTCAACACTTATTGGCATTTAGTGTATTGAGATGGGCTGTGAGTGCTCTAAGCTCACCTGTTGCTGGGAGCCAGAACACAATGGGCCAGTTTCAGAGGCTAATAATGCTGGTATGTAAACTATGGTTGTTTTGTCACTTTTTACCTTACCTTGGTGATGAGAAGGACTGTGTTTCACAACTTTAGATATGTTTGGCAGAAAATGAGAATGCAGGTGAAGACAGTGATTTGCCAACATTTCGCGAGTACACTGTAGAACAACTAAGGATATCTACATCCGGCTTTGCGGTGGAGAACATAGTCTCTGAACATGGGGAAAAAGCCCCAAATGTGGTTTATAAAGGGAAGTTGGAGAATCAAAGGCGGGTTGCGGTCAAACGCTTTAATAGATCTGCTTGGCCTGATCGCCAGCAGTTTCTTGTAAGTATATGCTACTTACATTCTCTTTATGAAGTTTATAGTTGATATGTTAACTTGTATTTTAATTAGCAAAGCAGATAATGTTTAAACTTTCAGTATAGTGCTATGTTTTGGTTATTAGTCACAGGAAACATGATCATGGTATTACAGTACTGTTATAATACCATTGTAAACTTAATAAAATATGTACATCATTTCAATTCGAGTCAGGACTGATGAGCATGTTTGCTAGTTCAACATATTAATTCTTTCGAACATGGAAATTCTTTTTGCACTGAAGATTTATTCACTGTCGTTATTGCTATTAACCTGAACTCTCCTCATCTACAACTTCAGGAAGAGGCCAGAGCTGTCGGTCAACTCAGAAACCATAGATTGGCGAATCTACTTGGTTGCTGTTGTGAAGGTGATGAGAGACTACTTGTCGCGGAATTTATGCCCAATGAGACTCTTGCAAAACACCTATTTCACTGTAAGTCAATTGGATACCTTCTTTTGCAATATAGCCACGTCTTGTAGTGGTTTTCAAAAATCAAACATATATGGATTTTGATTAATATTATTAATCAGAGAAAACACATAGTTGCAGTTGCAAAAGAGATGTATTTGTTTTATTGTGCAACTAGTTATAATACGTGTGATGCTCCTATGTTAATCCTAATTATCCATGCTAGAGCATATGCCTAAAATATCTTCCATTCTATTGCGGATGTAAATGCTTCTTCTAACTTATAATTGGATGTGTAGTGTGGCTTGATAGGATTGCTAGATAGTATTGTATAAGTTAGGCAAGACAATACTCCTTAGTAGGGCTGAGCAAGTAACCAAATTAGAACCGAAATCGCATCAAAAACCACACGAACCGCACCAATTAAAATCATACCAACAGTTCCGGCGTATGTGGCGGTTTTAGGTGGGTTGAATAACCAAATTTACGGTTTCGATTTGGTTATTAGCCAAAACCGCATGCATAAAATCGAAACCGCACCATGTGTGTGTATGTATGTATTATCTCTAGTAAATTCTAAAGTTACTTTTCACTTGAACACGCTCAGAGAAAATTCTAGTCTTGCATCATCATTTTTTCACCAATTGAAAGAAGATGGTTAGAGGTTATAGAGTCAAAAATTAAGCATTTGGGTTTTGGAATTTCGGATTTGTTTAATGCGTTACTGGAGGGGATTATAATCGAGGGACCAAATTCGTTGGTTCGAGCACTTGATGCATTGGTTAAGGTCTATGTTATAGTAGTAATAGTGTAATAGATTATTTTTCAAATTAGGTACAGTTATGATTATATTCTATAAGTCCTCCCTGCAATATATAAAATAGAATTTCATTCTATCTCCAGTATATACTTTTAATTTTTGGGTAACTAGATAAACATTCTTGCTTGTTATCGAATATGATGTAGTACGAGTCCGTGAAAGTTGGGTGGAACAATATAAGAGACTTGGGAAGCCTATGAAATAGAAGTTGTATTTTAATTAGTTTCTTTTATTTGTAGTTATCTTATTAGAGTTCAAGTTAGGTTAGAAAAGTTGTGTAGAAGTGTTATAAATAGTGTTGTATTTCATTATTTTGATACATTGAATGATTAATTGATTGAGTTTTTGCGTGAGAATTATCTGTGTGATATTAATCCTGTGTCCCAAAACCCCCGTCCCTATCATTTTGGTATCAAAGCCCAACCCCGACCACCTTTTGCCACCCCAACCTCTGTCCCAAAATCATTGTCCCATCATCAAAAAAAAACTACTAGCCAAACAAAACCTTATCCAAACCCTAAATCATCTCTCAAACTTAAATTTCAATCAAAAATCTAGCCAAACACAACTCAAGTAGCAGCCCCAAATCACAGCCATCACATCCAAACCCTACCCCATCTCCAATTGTTCCCAATTCCCAAATTTCAGACCCATTCAAATCAAGCAACCCTAGATTTGAGCCCATCTTTTCAGTTTCAAAATAGATCAACAAAAAGAAAGGTAGGAAAGAGAGAGAAAAGAGTTAGAGAGAAGCAGAGAGAAGTCATCACATCACCACCATATATTGCGACATTCCACCACCACCCTTACTTTTGTGTTGCGAAAGATTTAGGTCGTTAACTTTACTGCTCTTCTTCCTTGAAGCAGAAAATAAAACGTGAAGTGGAGAAAAGAGATTTGAAGGAAAAAATATCTCATGGCAAATTACAGTTAGGTACCTCATAATTTTATAGTATTTTTAGTTTGGTCCCCAAAGTTTTTTAAGTTTCAAAATAGCCCCTTAAATTTTAAATACCAGTCCCTATAGTTTCATTACTTTCATTTCAGCCCTTGAAGTTTCAACAGTTTCAGTTCAACCACTGTTTTTTACATTTATTGCACTCAAGTCCCTAGAAAAAAAAAGAAAGAAAAAAAAATAGAAAAGAGTAGTCTATATTTGTATTCACCGCATAATTACGGCGCCACAACAAGTCATGACGGTAGCCGACTGCCTGGACGCCTAGAGGACAAGTCGACCGCCATGGCGTCCGTAAGGCGACAAGTCGTTTACAATGTGCAATTTATATATTATTTATTTTACTTAACAAGTATATTGACAATAAAATTTCATATACATTAAAACTCAAAACATAACACTATAGAATAACATTAAATGCATAATTATGTAAATACAATAAAAAAATATAAGACAAATTGTATTAATGATTCAATATATATAAGACAAATTTTATCTCCTTTTGAAAATAAATTAGACAACATTTTTAATAACACAAATTTTGCAATAATAATGCATTGGATGTACACTAAATTAGATGAAGTTGCATTACTTATACATATATACAATATATATACTGAACCAGAACAACCACTGCATTCCTTCTATACATTGAAAAAAAAAAAACCACCAGTGCACTGCAAAATTATGAAACTTACATAATATCCAATGCATTTTATCTATATATTGAAAAAAAAACATCCAGCATTTTATCCTATACATTGAAAAAAAAAACATTGCACTGTACATATATTAAACATAAATATATATATATAAATTTATATATATTTATAATTGTGTAGGTGTTTGTCTATGTGACAAATTGTGGAGAGTGGACTGTGAAGACTCGAGTGTAAAAGAAGCAGGATAAGATAAACATAAATGAAACGAAAAAAGAGAAGCGAAAGAGAACCCCCCCCCAAAAAAAAAAAAAAAAAAAAAAGCTCATCGTTAGTTCACTGTCGCAGACGCAGAGGAGAAGAAATAGAAGAAAGAAGATATACCTGAGTAATCTTGCTGTCATGAGTCATTGCGTCGCCTCATGAAGTTCAGCGGTCGGTTTGAAGACTAGCCTCTCGATCGATCTCTCTCCCTTTGCCCCTTCTAATCTTCTACTTCTACTTCTACTTCTACTTCTACTTCTACTTCTGCAGTCTCCTCTATCGCGATTAGATTTAGGGCATGACAAAACGATGTCGTTTTATTATTTTTTTTAACTCAGCAAGACCCAACGAAGGAAGGTGCTCGACAGCTCGTCTACGTCGTCGTCCATGGCGACGACTATGTTTTCTAAGCGTTCGCCTTTCAATCATCCCTTACGTTGTCCTATCGCCTTACTTGCATCGACCGACTGGACGCCAAGGCGACACCGTAACAACTATGATTCACAGGAACCATGGTTGCTGGAGAGATCAACACCAAGCTTGATAATTATATGTTACAACAAGATGAACGTCTCAAAAGGATTGAAGACTCGATCACAACACTTACTGCAAATGTTCAAGCCTCTATTACAACACTTGCAGTAAAAGTTGATGTACTCACGGAACGCGTAGATAAGGGACAAGAAGATGCGCTTAAGAATTTTGAAGACCCTATTCCGGATCTTAATCATCTGAGACTACAACAACATGACTCTAATCCACGAGTTAATGTTCTAGATCCTAGGATAAATGCAGTGGATAAAGGAGTAAAACTAGATGTTGGAGATTTCAATGGCGATAATGGTCCCGAGACATTTTTCGATTGGATTCATAGTTTGGAGAGCTTTTTTCGTTGGTATGAATTATCCGATGAAAGGAAACTCTTCTTTGCTAAAGCGAAGTTGAAAGGAACAATTCGGATTTGGTGGGATCAACATCAGCGAAATTTGTATACAACTGCGAGACGATGGGAAGATATGAAAGATGCATTGACCCGACGTTTTGTACCTTCGGATTATAAGCAACCGGCATATTTGCAGTTAACTGAGCTAGTACAACGAAGTAAGTTTGTAGCCGAGTACACGTCAATGTTCTACAGTTTGGTTACACGGTCTGAATTTCCTTGGGTTGAAGAAGTTTTAATCTCAATGTACCGTCGAGGATTGAATCTAGAGATTGCAGGTGGTGTAGCTACAGGTAAACTCTTGCTTTTGGATGTTGTTGTTCAAGTTGCCACCCAAATAGAGGATAATTTAAAAAGAAATGTTATTAGGCTTCCAATACAAGTCCAAACTCGGAGGGAGCGTACTTTTGTGGAGCCTGTTTTAAATAGGCCAATAGAAAGATCGTCAACAAGCCCTTCAGCTACTAGCAGGCCTAATCGTACCTTAGGTTTTTCTAATGCTAGCAACAACAATTCATCTAGGTGCTATAACTGTCGTGGTTTTGGTCACATCTCTTTTGAGTGTCCTTCCCCAAAGGTGAATGTTGCCTCTTCTCCCTCTAGGCGACTCGCTATTGTTGACAAAGCGTGCGGAAAAATTGACTTAAACGAAGAGGTTTCCAAGCCGATAGACGACGAGTATGAGCCCGATGAGCAAGATTTAGAAGCTGAGGCTCATTTTGAAGGATGTTTAGGTGTTTTTCAACCTTTACATGTTGCCCAGAAACATAAGGATGATCCTAAAATCCATCGTGGGCGAATTTTTCAGACGAGAGTCGAATGTGCAGGACATGTATGCTCTCTTGTGATTGATACTGAGAGTTGTACGGATGTTATTTCTGAGGAAGCAGCGAAGAAACTTGGATTAAAAGTTGAGCCTCACCCGGAGCCGTATGATGTTGTATGGATTACCAATACTAAGTTGCGGGTTACCCAAAGGTGTATGGTTACATTTTCTGTTGCCAAGTTTAAGGATACCGTTATGTGTGATGTTCTACCCCTTAAAGTTTGTCACATTATCTTGGGGCGTAAATGGCTATGGGATCGTCATGCGCAACATGATGCTCGTGCTAATATCTATTCGATTATCAAGGGCAATACCAAATTCACTCTTACTTGCGCTCTCGACATGCCAAATTTGAAGTTTGCAAAGACTTCCTTGGTGGTCCAACGTGATTATTCTTGTGTTGATAACTCGACGGAGTCGAGTTTTTTTCAGCGGAGAAGAAATCATGTAGGACGAGCCCGTGAAAGTTGGGTGGAACAATATAAGAGACTTTGGAAGCCTATGAAATAAAAGTTGTATTTTAATTAGTTTCTTTTATTTGTAGTTATCTTATTAGAGTTCAAGTTAGGTTAAAAAAGTTGTGTAGGAGTGATATAAATAGTGATGTACTTCATTATTTTGATACATTGAATGATTAATTGATTGAGTTTTTGCGTAAGAATTATCTGTGTGATATTAATCCTTTGTCCCAAAACCCCCGTCCCCATCAGAATATATGGTCTCCGTTGTTTTATATAGCGTTTGTTTTGGTTTTAAAGCATCATTCCTTTATTATAAATTAAAACTATTTTATGTGTCTCACTGATCTATGATTTGATGGTGAATTTGACTTGTTTGGCAGAAGGAGTTTTGTTTCTATGCTTGATATAATTTCATTGCCGACTCTGTCACTAAGTTAATTGCTCGATGTGAGCTCTGCGTTAAATTCTATTGAAGGCTTAGACCTTTTTGTTGTTTTAATTGGTTTTGGAACCGAAACCGCACCGCACCAATCACAAGCGGTTTCGTGTGCAGTTTTGAATTTGTCAAACTGCACCTAAGCAGTTTTGGGTGCGGTTTGGACTTCAAACCACACCATGCTCACCCCTACTCCTTATTTTATAGATTTTTTCGTAGGGACGACAGTGCCCCTACTTTTCAGATTCTTTCCATGTAATCTTTCTTTAGTTCTTTGTTTTTTCCTCTATCCTTCCTAATACCCTTTTCAGCCTGGCCTTTCATGTCATGCCAAATCACATAGTAGATACCTCTAACTATGATTCTGTAATTTTTCCTGTAATAAGTAACATGGATGGATTTTGATGCAATACTTTTATTGGAGTCTCCAAGAAAATACCAAGGAAATCAAATTTCGTTTTATTAACTGCAGTGATAGCTTGTTGTGCTCTCTCTTCCATTCATATACAGTTATACACACAAACATATATATATATATATATATATATATATATATTCAAAACTGTATGCTCATGTCTAAATATGATTTTCCTTGTTTCTCTATCTCTCTTATTCTTTTCTTGTATTTAATATTATTTTAGTTGAATTATCCCATTTGATGTACTTTTCAAGTTTAATTTGAATCTTATTTGAATGTGCTTAAGGGGAATCACAACCTATGAAGTGGGCCATGCGGTTAAGGGTGGCTATATATCTTGCTCAAGCTCTTGAATATTGTACGAGCAAAGGACGTGCCCTTTATCATGATCTCAATGCTTACAGGATAGTCTTTGACGAAGTAAGTATATACTTGCGTTTTTTTGAAAAAAAAAATAAATCTGGTGGTTTTCTTGGTGTTGGCAACTGAATTGACAAACTTCTTATTATATCTTTGTCATGTCACAGGATGCTAATCCTAGACTTTCATGCTTTGGGCTGATGAAGAACAGTAGAGATGGAAAAAGTTACAGCACTAACCTGGCATTTACACCTCCTGAGTACTTAAGGACTGGTATTAATTCTCTCGAGCTTAATTTAAATTATTCACCTAGCTTTTCATAATTTTTCATTTTTTGTTTATTCTACATATATCTGAATTTTTCGGGATGTGAAGTTTACCTTTTTATCTTCATTTCTCGGCTGATTAGTGCTTGGCGGCAGTTAATCCATCCATCTGTGTCCTATGAGGTTTTGGCTGCTACATGAAATTGAATTGGTGTTCAACATGTATCAGCCAAAGTTGGTGTTCATCATGTATCAAATCCCACCTTTAATTTTGATGCCTTCTTAAATTTCATGGATACATGATGAGTCTGAACATTAATAAATTGCTTTTTCTATTGCATCCTTTTGCTTTGTTTAAACTGCTCCTTAATGATGCTGTTTAAGTTGCTGAAAAATTATTATCTTATCAGGGGTCTCTGTCAAGGGTGTCATCTGAAATTGAGTATGAAATAGGAAAAATGCCTTAACTTTTAAACTCTTCCACTTGCTGGGGACTGGTCTGTTGTAAAAATCGAATTCCATGTTGCCAAAAAAATCTGTCAACATTCTTGAAAATTTTAAAAAGTAAAGAAACGAAAGCTTTGCTATTTTAACCTTAAAAGAAAGAATTTGGAGAATCCAGGGATCATTTTCAGGGAAGGATAGTTCTTGGAAACTGGTATTGTGGTTGTCTTTGCTATTGCTTCTCCCCCCGAGTAAATAAGGACTGGTATTAATTCTCTCGAGCTTAATTTAAATTATTCACCTAGCTTTTCATAATTTTTCATTTTTGTTTATTCTACATATATCTGAATTTTTCGGGATGTGAAGTTTACCTTTTATCTTCATTTCTCGGCTGATTAGTGCTTTGCAGTTAATCCATCCATCTGTGTCCTATGAGGTTTTGGCTGCTACATGAAATTGAATTGGTGTTCAACATGTATCAGCCAAAGTTGGTGTTCATCATGTATCAAATCCCACCTTTAATTTTGATGCCTTCTTAAATTTCATGGATACATGATGAGTCTGAACATTAATAAATTGCTTTTTCTACTGCATCCTTTTGCTTTGTTTAAACTGCTCCTTAATGATGCTGTTTAAGTTGCTGAAAAATTATTATCTTATCAGGGGTCTCTGTCAAGGGTGTCATCTGAAATTGAGTATGAAATAGGAAAAATGCCTTAACTTTTAAACTCTTCCACTTGCTGGGGACTGGTCTGTTGTAAAAATCGAATTCCATGTTGCCAAAAAAATCTGCCAACATTCTTGAAAATTTTAAAAAGTAAAGAAACGAAAGCTTTGCTATTTTAACCTTAAAAGAAAGAATTTGGAGAATCCAGGGATCATTTACAGGGGAAGGATAGTTCTTGGAAACTGGTATTGTGGTTGTCTTTGCTATTGCTTCTCTCCCTCCCCTCCCCTCTTTAGAATATGATCCAAATCTAAGAATTAAAAATAGTTCGAATAAAAATATGAGTAGAATGAGCAAGGTTATACTAGACTCGTTTAATATTCAAACTACTCAATTGATACAGATTTGATTAGATGCATTCTCTTATAATATATACAAATTTAAATCAAATTAGGATAATTAATTATTATTGTTTTGTTTTGTTTTTAATTCTAATTGTGATTTATATTTGTAAAGTGTAATAGTAAATATATTTTTTCATTTCCAAGTAAAATAACAAATTCAATTTATAATTATATTTATTATAAAACTAGTTATTATATGGAGACTTGAATTCGAGCTTGAATTTGATGCTTGCGAGTAGTTTGAATATAATTTGATCTGAGTCGGATCGAATTCGAGTAATAAATATTCGAGTCGAATCTGAGTAGAATTTTTCAAATACAATTTGAATTCGAGTACGAATTTATCATTTCGAGTCGAATTTGAGCAGTTCTCTGTTCGATTCGGTTTGAGTCGTTTACACCCTTTTTCTTCTTTAAAGAACAACATATTTGAGGAACTTGGTGATCTTTTTATTTGGTTTGAAAAATGTCATTGAAGTATGTACATTTCATTTACTGCAACTTAAGCATAGTTTCTTTCTGCATAAGTTGATTATTGATATTGTGAATTGATGGATGTGGCCAAGATACTTTCTGAAAAGACTAAATGTGAATGCATTTGCTGACTATTTATCATCCTTCTCATCATGTAATGATGTAAAATAAATTTACTTGACGAAACAAGATATAATTCTAATAAAATAGTATGCATGTACCGACATTAATAAGTGCTGGTTTTATATTGAGTTGTCATGATTTTAGTGGTCAGATGTAGGACATGGACCTGATATAATGTTTTGGAACTTTTTATAATAGTTGTTCTGTCCTTGATTGATGTGAACTCTAATATAAACTTTCCATCTTTCTTTTAGGAAGGGTTACTCCAGAGAGTGTGATGTATAGTTTTGGCACCCTTTTGCTTGACCTTCTCAGTGGAAAGCACATTCCTCCAAGCCATGTAAGTTGCCTCATTGAACAAAAGCTGGAATACAAATTTTAAGCAGCTTTTCTGCTGTGTTTGCTATTATCTTTCACCGCAAAGATATGCTGTTTATTGTACTGAGTAGCCACTAGGTGTGTGATTTAGAAATTTTTTACTGAAAACGTGATTGAAAAGGTGCAGTAAGCTTGCCTACATATAGGTTAAGGGTTTTATGGTTGTGGGATAGAGCTAAACTGGTGTAGTCTAACCAAAAACAAGTGTGATAAACACGGTAAGTTGGAAGTTTTGAAATGTTTTGTGTTTTTAATATATATTTATTGTTGTTGATGGTTGCATTTTTTGGGATGTCTGCATTCTCTTGCTATAGTTATTCCAGGTTCTTTGGTTGTCATATAACTTTTTATGATAACTTAAGGATTCATAGAAGTGATGTCTGGAGTCTGAACGATTTTTTTTTTCATAATTGTATGATAGCTACACACTAACACCTGTTGTGAATAATCAAAACTCTTACTTGAGATGACATGAGGTCCACTTTATTATCATAATTATCGCAAATAAGTATATTAAAGGAAAGCCATGGAGTGACAATATAACCACATGAACTCAGATCAAGGCAAAAACTTTAGGGCAGGCATAATATAATTCAAGCATGGAGAACAAAGTTGATATAAATTTTTTGGCTCAGCATTAATTAGCCTAGTAGCAGGCTTTGTTCACTTACAGTTAGTTGTTTTGTTCCGGAAAATAAAGTATATTATGGACTACATTTGGTTCTACTTCAATTAGCCTACTAGCATGTTTGTGTCATTTGTAGTTGGTTGTTTTGTTCTGGAAAATAATTTATTATGGATTAACTTTAACTATTTGTTGCTTTTATTTGTTGAAGTGATCCAAGTGGATAAATTTGTTAACTTCTTCATGACCATGCTCTTATTGGCTTTGTTTTTTTTTTCTTTTACTAATTGTATCTGCTTTTTGTCTCTTCATAATTTATGGGCACGAAATAATGTCTTTTATATGGACTCAAATATATTTCTTTTGACATGATACATATGTTGTTTCCTACAATCACTTCTTAATGCATCAGTTCACCTAATACTCATTCTAAAATAATCTATATCAGGCCCTCGACCTGATAAGGGACAGGAATCTTCAGATGCTAACAGATTCTTGTTTGGAAGGCCAATTTTCTAATGATGACGGAACCGAGTTGGTGCGTTTAGCTTCAAGATGTTTAGAATATGAGCCTCGTGAGCGTCCAAATCCAAAGTCATTAGTTGCTTCTTTGATTCCACTTCAGAAGGAAACTGAGGTTGGTTTATTCCTTAAGTAATGAAACATATCGCTATTGCAATACATTCCTGTGTTGTGCATACTTTATTGTTGCTATGGCCTCTGTGGCACTTCTAACACAGGTATGCTGATATATTTTGAAAACTTGATCAGTTATAGTGATCTATTCACTTTCTGATATGGAATAACTTATTTCAACAAACTATCTGTGTCTATTCATTTAATTGTTTAATAATGATTTTTTCTACACCAACTTAGTTCTTAAGTGAATAATTATTTATTCAGCACTCAGCAAGTTCTAGAAATACACAAGTGTGCAAAATGAGAAAACCAGCCATCACAGTATAATGGGTTTCTAATCCCTTAACCAGTGTGGATCTCTAACCAAAATTTAAGTATGATTGTAGAAAACTAATAATGTTTTGAGCCTTACGATAGGCATAGTGGTTATTCTGTGAAAAATGAAAACCGAATTAGAAATATCAAGAAGTTGTTCCCTTCTTTCATAGAATGTTATATGCTTGTGGAGGAGTTTTATGATCATTGAAGCAGGGAGTTTTTAGTGTCTCAACATTAATATCATAAGGGGGTAATGGTTAGGTGCATATATTGACTGTTGTAGAGGTAAGTTGGGATGACACTAATTGATAGGTATATTTACACAATGCTATGAAACTCTATGTGCTTTTACATGCATGAATCTTTGAAGTGCTTCAGAATTTCTGTGCTGGTGCAACCTTGCTGGCTTCTAAGGATGGCACATTAGATTGTTTTTTTTCCCTTAACTCAGTCACTAGTGAATTGCAAGGACATCATTTGAATTATAAATGCAACAGCATAAACCAGAAACCCCCGAAAACATGAACATTTTTTTTATATGCAAAAGTTACCAACATTAACAATTCTCTTGGCACTTGCTCTACCATGTACGTGTTGTGCTCTACCTCCACTTGAAGAGCGAAAACGTGGACCTGTACCATTTGAGTGAAGAGATGTTTTCATGGTTTTCTGAACAAGGATTATGGGAAGTTTACAGGAGCAGTGGCAAGGGGATTAAGCAGATGATTATATTGGATTGCTAGATACAATTTCCTTTAGTGTATGTTTTTCTGTATTTCTATGCATTTTTCGATGTTTATGCTTGTGGGATTTGGAAGATTAAACTTTATCATTATTTGTCTTCAAGGGTTATTTTGGCATGTATATGAGTGGTGCCCCCTTTGGCAATTTATTTACTCGTTGCAAGTTCTTTTCATATCCTTACTGCTGGTACACTTAGCTATTATATAACAATTTCTGTCTACATGGTAAGTTCGCCTTTGTTGTGTGAGGCTTAGCTTCTAATGGCTGGAATGAAGTATAGTATCTATTGTGTTTTGCAGGTTTCTTCTCATGAACTGATGGGCATACCAGATAGTGGTGCTGCTTTCCCTCTATCCCCGCTTGGTGATGCTTGCTTAAGAAAGGATTTGACAGCTATACATGAGATCTTAGAAAAGCTTGGGTACAAAGATGACGAGGGAACTGCAACTGAGGTTTACTTCTAATTTCTATCATATCTATACATTTACCATCTGTTTTTGATTTGTCGTTAATTTTTTTCATCGTACTATAGCTATTTAAAATTTTTGATCTTTCACCTTCTTTTGGGCTCCTACGGATGTCAAACAGAGAGAAAGAAATGGGAGGTGGCGGGGGAGAAATAGCTCTTAAAAATATACTACCTCCGCCCCATAATAAGTGATTTTTTAGCTTAAATCACACATACCAATACACAAGTCAAAATGACAAAAATACCCTTAATATATTTTCTTTGAAGTTGAAGAGTTAATGAGTGTCATTTAATTGTAGTGATTGCAAGACGCAATAAATACCATTAGTTGCATAAGGGCATATATGGGAAAATATTGTAAAAATTGTATTGGAGTTCCAACACATCACTTATTTTGGGAAAAAATATTAAGCCTAAAAAATCACTTATTGTGGGACGGAGGTAGTATTATATATGACAAGCTCTTAAAAGTTTCAAATTTCCATTAATTTCTAGTTACATTTTACATGCTCATCTAATAAGAGGTGTTGAAAAATGGTTTGATACCATGAATTAACCAGCTTCTGCCTCACTAGTCTTAGTCTAATAGTAACAAATGTTACTTTATACTAGCTAGAATGTGTTTGATTGATAAGGAAGCCTATTTGAACAGTAAAAAAACATATTGTTGAGGAGAATTTTTTTTAATAATTATCATTATTAATTGTTGAGAAGTCTTATTCGAAATATATTTCCCGAGTGTTTGTGATCAGTTAAGTCTGAAGATGGTAAAAAAAGAAGTAAACAAGTTTATTAAAACTGTTCATATTTTTAGGCTATCAAATTATCAAATCAATTTGTAGTACAAAGGCTAAAATTGAGTTTCCTTCAAACAAAGGGGTTGTTGCAACAATATGGATCCTTTCTTTATTGCTGGAGGCCACTCATTCTCATTTTGTTAAATTCTTATTATGTGATGCAGGACCCCAAAGTAGATTACATGTAATTATCTTTATTTCAGCTGATTGATCCTTCCTGGCATTCTTTCATTCAAACTGTTTTAATTTTATAAAATCATTTTTATTGAAACATATTTGGTGTAGTTTTAGTCTTAAGAGAGCTTAATATCTTTGTCAGATTTCTGGAAAGTGGAAATATGTTTCTTGGTTGAAAAACGATATAACTGTTTTGGGTTTGATTAATGGTAATCAAAGTGTGGAAATAAAAACAATCATTTTGTGGCAGAATGTAAAGCATAGATACATCTTTCTGGTGATTCATAAGTTTTGAACTCTTTCCTTTTTCTGTTTTTCTAGTTGTTGCAGTTAGGGATCAAATTTATGCCTCATTGGTAAAGACTTAAATTGCATAGTGTGGCCTGTCTCAGGCCTCTGTCTTTTTGTTGTTAATGGATGTGCTATTCTTCTTTCACCTAGTATTTCACCTATAACTGAAGTCTTTTCCTTCTAATTTTAAGCCAGCTGTGCATGTAATTTTGTGCTCAATAATTTTTTTTTCTTTTATGCCTGGGTGCAGCTTTCATTCCAAATGTGGACAAATCAGATGCAGGAGACTTTAAACTCGAAGAAAAAAGGTGACGTTGCTTTCCGGCATAAAGAATTTGGAGCTGCAATTGAGTGCTATACACAGGTATTCAAGTTTACTATATCTCTACAAGTTCCATGTTATTGAATTATGTTCTACTTTCAACTGGTGCTACAAAGTGCTAGAAGCATAGTAAAATGTAGATTCGTCTTTCATAGTTTCATTATAGTACAATTTGTAAAGCTGCCATTTATTTTAAATCTTTATCTCCTACCTGGGGCTGTAAAAAGAGTTAAAAAATATCTGATACTGGTCCGAAGTATTTGATAACCGTATCCAGTCCAAGCGAATATTATCCGATATCAAGTCAAAGAGCGGATATTATTCGCTTTCCTTTAAAACGGATACAGATACGGATAAGAATATAGGGACATTTGTATCCGCTATTATATGTTTCCACTTTTACAATCTATTTAGTATTAATTTAAGTGAATACTAGTATTGTTGATATATTGTGTGGCCAAATTAAGTAAGAAGATTTTTAAAATTTTTAAAATGCGTGTTTTTTCAAAATATAAATCTCACTGGCATGAATATTTAGAAGGAAAAAAATTGAATTTCTCATTTAATATTGGTACACTATAAAAACAGTATTAGTATATTATCTATCTTTTCTGGTTGTGGTATCTTTATGGGTGGACAGCCTTGACAATTTGTTGTGTATGAAAATTACATTTGTTTTTGTTATTTTATTAAGTTGGTCGGACATTAATTTTAATTTGTATTTAGTTGGTTGAACATTTTTTTTTGTATTCAATTTAGTATTGTACAATAATTTAAAATGTTGAATTTGAAAAAATTTCGATACAAGTTCGGATATAATTTAAAATCTAAGTTTGAATATGGATATGAATGCCCAATTTTAAAAATCTGGATATGGATACTGATATGTTTTCCATTCATGGCCCTACTCCTACCTTGTAGTATTGAATTTTGAGAGGAGAGAAGGGGAAGGGGTGAGATCTGTACAGTTAGAAAATGTAATACAATCCAAAAGAGAAAAAAATAAAGACTAACGGTTTTGTGTACCCAACTGATTTTCTATTATCTTGGCAAAACTAGATGTACAGGGTTTCAAAATCCTCTTCCACATTATAGCATGTATTATTAGCCTTTGGCTCATATTTTGTGGCATATGTTTGCAGTTCATTGATGTAGGGACCATGGTCTCCCCCACTGTTTTTGCTCGCCGGAGTCTGTCATATCTAATGAGCGAAATGCCACTGGAAGCGCTCAATGATGCCGTGCATGCACAAGTGATATCCCCTGTTTGGCACATTGCATCGTATTTACAAGCCACTGCTCTTTTTGCTCTAGGAAGGGAGAATGAGGGACAAATTGCACTCAGAGAGGGTTCAGTTCTTGAAGAAAAAAGAAACGAGACTTCCTAACAAGAGAAAACAGAAGATCTACCATTAACTGTTTTTTCTCTACAAAACTAAAGCTTCTTGATCTCCAGGCTGAATTATAGGCCTTTTTGCCTCGGGAAGGAACAGAAGTTGATGGACACATGGCGTCAATCCTCTGCATGCATGATTAGTTGGTTTGGTTTTTGTTGAAAGCATTCTTTTGCAACATTATTGGATGGTCGCTTTGGTCAGTTTGTTGGGTTGGTGGAGATACTTTCCCTAGTATTTGTGATGCATTTGCCCTTGTGACAGGTGACTGAAGTTCCCTAAGAATACAAATAATTGGGACAGCACTGAAAGGGATTGTATGTTCATTAAGGATATGGCTCTCAATTTACTTGCAAAAAACGAAGGGTAGACGTGAGATTTGGTTTGCCATGCTGTAATTTATGTACAGTAGTACTATATGGCCTGATCAAACTGATGTGAAATTGGGTGTTTTTTGTTTGATTTAAACTTAGGGAAGATTATATGTAACAATTTCTTCCCTGTTATCATGTTGTACCAACTGTATTAATGTGTTTGCTGCAATCTTCATACCACGCATTATTAAACGCATTGCCGCCCTCTTACCAAATTCTTTGCTAATGTTCATCTTATGGCTTATAATTTCTTCGTAATGAAATTGATATTTAGCTGTGAAATTTATATTAAAGACAACAAATTATATTCTTGATTACTTTGATCCAAGTGGCGAGTGTTGATCAGATCATCTGCTGATATGTTTAAGTTTCTCAGGTAACTCAAGCAGTCATAGCTCTAAACTTGAAAGAGTTAATAGCATAACAAGAATCATAAACTTGTTTTCGCATGAGTTTGCAAATGGACTCTTTTCAGAGAATGTGTACTCTGAAGAGATGAACTTGGGGTATGATACTTGCATTTCGGTAACTTTGTTTGACCTCTTGATCTGCAGTCAAATGCTCTACCACTGAGCTATGAACCCTTGACGACCAACAGTGTAGAAGACATGTAAAATAAAGTAAAAAACCCATTTATTTGTCATTTAAAACAAAACTTCAACAATTTCATAACATATAAGAAACACCAAATTAATACCATTATCTTCATAGACGCAATCAAAATCCAAAAATAAAATAAACCCTTCAATCCCATTTCTTCATGCATATATATATATATATATATATATGATCACGTATTTACATTCCTTCTCAATTAATTTGCTAATTCTCCCTAACCTTCTTCATGATCATCATTATATTAAGGAAATGAATGCGTGGGAATGGGATTAGTTTTCAGAAATCTGGAGTTTAGTTGGCCGGGGAGACACGTTTAACCAGCGGCGAGCGAAGTCAGGAAGCTATAGCAGCGGGGTCAAAATTATTAGTAAGATATAAAAAATTTGGTGGAGGTTCGGGGGCAGCGCCCCCGAGTCAATTTTTTTTAATATTTTATACTTTTGGGTTAAATAAATGCATCCAAATATCCAATTTAATAATACTAATAAAAGGGGAAATCACAATTAATTTCTAAAAACAAAACTGAGATTGGAGAAATTGAAGAGAGAATAATTTCATTATCTGCGAGGGCATAAAATTTCTGAAAATCGCGATAGAATGAGACACCAAAGACAAAGAAATCTTAATAAACAACACTTAAACCACAACGTTTTTTAAAAAAATGTTGTGATTTTTTTTTTATAACATTTTAAAAAAAATAATATTATAGATATATATACAAAAACGTTATTTATTTAAAAGGGTATTTTTTTAATTTTAATTAGATAACGTTTTTTTTTAAAACGTTGTCTATCAAAAAAAACACCGAGCTTGAACACTTCAAATTAAAAGACGTATAATCTTTTTCTATCCTAGCCTTCCAACATCGCTTCCAACTTCTGAAGCAGTTCTCTACTCTCCCAAATCCCAATCTCTACACCCTCCCCTATCTCTCACTCATCTTCACTCTCTCACCTCAATCAGATCGGAAAACAACTGGTAGGCTTTGAAATCGGCGCCATCCCCTTCAACCCCGACGACTGGGGACTGGTTAAGCCCTAAAAGCGCTCTAACCCTGCCGACTCCGCCTTCGACTTCACTGGCGATGATTCCTTCACCGGTAATGCAGACGACGATGCCTCCTTCCGCCTCGTCGACGACAAACTACCTCCCCGCCCCAAATTTGGACCCAAGTGGCGCCGGGAAGCCGCTGTCTTCAAATCATCCGTCGATATTCAATATTCTTCTCTTTCTTGAATTCAGTTTTTTATTTTACAATTAGTTCTGATTTGGATGTTAGTGGTTTTAATTTATATGATTCCATTCATTTTTTGGTTCTGATTTCTTCTTCAGCTATAATCATCAGTTTTTCTAGTCAAGATCGGCCAAAAAACTATCGTTTTGAAGTACGGTGATCTTTCTCTTTGACAATTATTATTTGTTTATGTATTTCTATATTTATAAGTGTATGCAAGAATGATTATTATTTATAGACAGGCTTATTGTGTAGCTTTTTCTAGAAATGATAGTGAATGGTATTGTTGAAGCTGAAGGAGTTAAAAGTGAAACTGCAATGGACCAAGATGATTTGTAGTGGTTAGGTGCTCTTGTTATTATACCTGATCACTACATATTCACAACTGATGAGCGAGCAAATCGAAATGTGGATATTTTGAGGGATTTCTGCACTGAGCAGAATATTAAGTATTTCTATGATATTAAAGATCTTGGGAATTTCAAGGTACTATTCAATTTTGTGAAGCTGCTATTATGTATGTCTTTACGCTATGCCATAACTTCGAATTCAAATGGATTAATGATAGTTTGTTTATATTTATGGATTAATGTCAGTTTGTTTATGTTCTTTTATACTTATGGATTAATGCCAGTTTGTTTATATGTATGGATTAATGCCAATTGATTTTTTCTTATGGGTTAATGCTAGTTTGTGGCTGAAACCAGTGAATACTTGTGCTAGATTATAATATTCATGCAATGTGTAGCTTGTTGGGTAATATTGTGGTTTCAACCAGTGTGTTCTTGTGCTAGTTATAACATTCATGTATTGTGACATTAAAAATCATATTTCATTAATATAAATGCATTACATAGATTTTGGATTGAATTTTTTACATGATTATACAGTAGCTACTTCAATAATATTAAATATCTAATGATTACTGTTCCCTTGTTGCAGCAAAATCTGGCGTGGAGCCATCAGGTTGTATAGAGCTTGTGAAGCATGTTAAACTGGGCTGCCCAAACCTGGAATTCTCTGGCTTAATGACAATTGGGATGACAGATTATTCATCAACTCCCAAGAATTTCAGGGTATAAAATAGAAATTCATACTTGCTTGAGTGTTGGGACACCACATAGAATGATTTCAAGCTTTCTCAGTTTCTAGTTGTTGATTGTGCTAATACCCCCATATAATGTGCAACTGTGTGATTGATTGCTAAACAACAAATGAGTCTTTGGGTTTGTTGTGATTACCCACTATTGCTATCTAGTTTATCTTACTTGTATCTTCTATCTTTGGTAATTGGTTAATTGAGTTTCAGATGCATTATTATGTGTTTCAATGCTACAGACACTGTCAAACTGCAAAATTGAAGTTTCTATATATTGAATTGTTGCAAATAAATCTGAATTTGGTCGAATGGCAATGGCTCAACAAAGAATGCAACAAAATGCTTCTATACCAGGTTCTGGTACTGTTGGA
Organism: Panax quinquefolius; assembly: GCA_020205615.1. Lineage (NCBI taxonomy): Eukaryota > Viridiplantae > Streptophyta > Magnoliopsida > Apiales > Araliaceae > Panax > Panax quinquefolius. The sequence continues at coordinate 46,796,243 of CM035155.1, read as the reverse complement.
TTGGCTGATGCAAAGGCAAGAGTAGCAAGTAATGGCGGGGGTTCATTAGCCTCTGACAATCAGATTCACCAAGGAAGTCAATCAAGTGGTGCTGTTGGGTCACATGATGGAGTAATCTCTCAGGTGCAAGAATCTGAAAGGTCTTCAGCTGTTGAAGGTAGTGGGAATGACCAACCTTTGCAACAAAGTTCTTCAACTGTTAGTGATGGTGGCCAGAATGCTTTAAGGCGTACATGTGCGCTGGGTTTGGTTGCTTCTGCTGTCGGTGCTTTTGATGCTGCAAAGGATATAATGGAAGCTCTTAGAAGCAAACACACTAATCTGGCTAGCGAACTTGAGGTCACTAGTTTGTTCTTTTTGCTCAATTTTGCCTCATGCTACAAATTGGTCTTTTCTTTCTCTTTAGTTTTATTCCTTAGTTACTTGTGGATGTTATATATAGGTCCTGTACACATTCCCTAATTGTTTCACATTGCCCATCTCCTTACATTCTTGTCCTATATATTGAATTGTTTGATTGTGAGAAAATCACCTACAATGTGTCTTACATAACACTAGATCAACTTTACATTAAAGGATTGTTTCATTTTCTCAGATTTTGCTCACAGAAATTGGCTCGAGGTTTGTCACCCTTCCGGAGGAGAGACTACTGGCAGTGGTTAATGCTCTGCTCCACCGCTGTTGTAAGTACCCCACTGCAACTACGACATAGGTTCCCCAATCCCTCAAGAAGGAGCTCTCTGGTGTTTGCAGAGCCTGCTTCTCTGCAGATGCTGTGAACAAGCATGTTGAATTTGTGAGAGAGTACAAGCAGGAATTTGAGCGTGACTTCCATGTTGTTGATGTGGAGGTTCCAGGCCAGTATTTTACTGATCAGGTATGTTTTTGTTCTGTGTTAATTTTCATTTGCAAATTTTAGTTGGATTGCTATTGGAAAGGTTCCAGGCTGGTATTTGACCAAATAGACTATTTATGCTGAACTTGTAGTGCATCAACACTGTTCTAATTAACAATTCCCTTATTCAGGAAGTTGCTCCCGATCATACTGTAAAATTGGACAGGGTTGTATGTTCGCAAGCAGTATGTTTGCATTTATTCTTATTTCTTTTACTACTATTTAATCTCCTGGGCTACATCATGATGACATGAAGCTTAACAAAACAGATTATATTCTGGAAATGGTTAGTCCCTCATCTTTGCAGATAATTATGGTTTGGGAATTGTTGTTTCAATAATTAGGATATATATATACTAATATATATCCTAATTAGTATATATATATATACTGTTCTTGTATCATTTATAAAACGGATTAGAGATTTTGGTGGTGGGATTCTTGGGTTCTTATTATTCTTCTTACTGCACAACTCTTTTTCCGAGGCCAACAAATATGGTTGTATAATGGTTAATCAACTATCACAGTCCACAAAAGCAGAATCCATACTAACAGTTCCCAAGCCACCAGACTGGTGTATAGTCACCATCTTGGACCTCTTTATACGAGGAAAAGAGAAGGATAAATTATAGTAAAGAAAAAAGTAAAATGATGGTACCTGTATTATGCATTTTATGAGCCCTATACTGTGTTTTTCATTTAACTGCTTATGATTTAATATGTTTTTGGATTTGTTTTCTTGAGGACTGAAATTTATACCCTTAACCAGCTCCAAGCTAGTTTGGCTCCAGCATCAGCTGATCCTCATGGTTATTGGAATGACTGCAAATCCAACCATGCACCCAACCATGCACGTTGTAACACAACACAAATCCAGGTCCTAATCAGGCTGCGAATGTAGTCGCATCTTTTGCACTTATTTTGTGGATGTAATTAAATTCACAATTCAATATATATAGTAGTAATTTATATTGAAAAGTGAATTTGAGATGTATATATGGATAGTTTGGTATATATTTTGTGGATATAGTAATTTGAAATTGTAAACGAATGGTATTAGTGGGATGTATTTTGAATGGTTGATACATTTTGACTTTAAATTTAAATGAGAATTTAGACCTTTTAGCTATATATCATGGCATTAACATATTGCAGGTGCATTGGTAATATAGGTGAACCACAACATTTTTTTTCTTTTTTTTTAATCTATAACATTTTAAAAACGTTGTGTAAATGTGTCTAAACGTTGTCTGATATACTAAATAATAACATTTTTATCCAAAAAACGTTGTGAAATCATACTTTCTACAACGTGTTTAAGTATATGCTAATTTTTGAAAAACAAATTTACAACGTTTTTTTCCTAAAAAACGTTGTGTATTGTGCTTAACTACAACGTTTTAAAAACGTTGTGTAAGGGTGTCAAATAGATGACACCCTTAACCACGACGTTTTTCTGATTGAAACCACAATTTTTTTTTCGCGTTGTCTATTTACTGTTTTGTAGTAGTGAGTCGCATTCCAGTCTCCACACTCGCAGCTCGTCAGTCACCAGTATCCACTCCGACCACTCGCTAAAGGCTTGGATGGTTCACGGTTTGACTTTTGCCTTTTGCAATTTGGCTTTGCCCCTTTTTTCTCTATTTTGTGGCTGAAGTACTGATCAAATATTGATGTATGAGATTTAGGACTAAGTCTTGGCCTCTTGGGTATGTCTAATTAAAAAAAAAAATTGAGTGAGGTCAAAAATTGAGTAGGGGTCAAAAATTGAGTAGGGTAAATATTTTTTTTTAAGTTATTTCAAAAATTGAGTAGGGTCAATTGACCCCGCATTTATAGCATAGGTATATCTCACAGATATTAATTTGATGATGTTTATGCCTCAGCCTACTTCAGTCATGAATGCCAAAACCCACCAGCACCTTAACAGAGAAAACTCCTCATAAATCCCCTCGTGTAAATTCTCCGAAATTGATTATCAAATTCAAAAATTCAAGGACTAGTGCGATTCTTCCTATCAGCAAATGCAGTGAATCAAGAAAGAGAAAAGAACTTGCAGAGAAGAAAATCAACATGGGTATGAATTTGTATGATCAGACTTGGTTTAATATCAAGAAGAATACCCAAAACAAGAAAACCAAGATTCTTGATCCTCCTCCTGATCCTGCCGCTGCTGTTTATATGGGTAATTCTAAGCAATCTCCTGATCCTGAAGATATCCGAGTGGCTAAACAACTCGAGAGTTTTAGTGTATATAGCCATCAAGAAGAACAAGAGGAGACGTTTATGGGCGTTTCAACAAAACTGACTCTCCTTGCTCCTGCTCATTAGATTAGATTAGATATTGCTCCTGCACTTGGAGAATTACTTTATAACCTGTTGTAGAGAATTTATAACATTAGAAGTTTTAGCTTCTTGTTTCAAAGATTTTGAGTTTGCTATTGTCTACCACCGTATTTGTGTGTGTCAGTACTGTGTGTTTTCGTGTCTGATAGATTGTATAAATTGTGATTAAGCTGTTGTTGGTACAATTAGTACTAAACTTTATACATGTTGTGCCTTCATATTCTATAGATATAAATGGTTTATATAATCACTCAATTTTACAGTTCAGACTCGTCATTGGTTAGGTTCTGTTTCTTTTTGTCATATTTATGTTAAGATCATTCAATTATGTTGTATATTTTATATTAAATTAGTCTAATTAGATCACGTGAAATAGCAATTCATTAGTGTTAAATAGGCATATGACGTATATCGTACTTGATGTATTGGTTCATGGGGACATGGCTCAATTCAGCCTAGAGATAGGCCATGTGTTGTAAACTGTAAAATACATGTTTTGTGTAATGTTTATATAGTAATGTAAGTAGCATACGAATGATGCATAAGGTTATATTAGTTATTCTATGAACGCTTAAGCACAAAAGCCTCATTTGCAATGAACTTTGAAAACAATGCGGGTTTTAAACTTATGTGTGTGCCAAAGCTTTTGAAAATATTTTCTTTTTCCTAGAAAAGGGTAAATCTATGGCAGGAAGTTGTTTACAATCAAAAAAGGAAATTTTAGGAGCTTTGTGCTTTTGTGTATCCATGAGTCAAAAAGGTAAAATTGCTATGTGAGGTGTTTTGCAAGCTGAAATCCAAGCAGGCATGTTAAAATGAAATTTGCAGTTTTCAAGTGGTTAAACCAAACAGGGCCAATCTGGTCCTGTGTTGAACAAGCTAGATTGAGCCCCTGTTTTGGGAAGTCTTAGATTGTGGTTTTAGTTGCCCAACTATAGAATAAAATACTATGATATGTGGTCTAATTCTTTGTTCAAACTTGGAAGCAGATGAGTTTAGCAACACCATGCTGCACCCTTTTCACAGGAATCTCCTTAGAATGGATTGGACATTCTTCAAAATAAATTAGGGATAATAAAATGGGTATGCCAGAAGCTCTTAATGGTAAATAAAACAAAGTTAACAAGTGGTAAGCTACAACACAGGATACAAATTTTCATCCAAAAATTAACTGTTAATGCTAGAGGTTGACCAATTGATATCAAAACTACCCAGTACCCATCTACCTTGCAGTTTTTCTCCTTGAATACTAAAATATCCTCCAGATTTCCTCTTTCACCCTTCTTCTATTGCCCAAACCTAAGCCCTACCATCACTGAAGCACCTTCGCCAATACTATTATTTATCTATTTATTGGGCAGAATAGAAAATCTGCATACAGATTACCTTATCTGAGAATTGAGATTGAGCATAATAAGTAATAACTCAACATTCACTAAGAAGTACATAAAAAACGCAAACACTCATTTGAACTTACTACAGAGTATAGTGAAAGAATATCGTAATTCAATTTCATGCAAGAACTCTCATTCAAATTCGAGAGCAATTTGGGACCATATTCAACCATTTTAGGTGTGTATTTTCCAATGGTCATTTATCTTATAATTAGAAACTTACACATGTATTCAAGCATCTAACTGCAGAAAGCAGGACAAGAGTAAGTAAGTATACAATCCTTGTTCATAAATAATAAATCCACATATATTAAAAATAAAATTACATAGCATATAGATTAATATCCCATGATTAAATCATAAACAAGAGAAACTACTTAATCCTCTAGCTAGAAACTATTAGTCTCAAACTAAATATAATCATAATGCCATCCACATAGGTGGTGTGATGGGACTACAGGATTTCCCATTGAAGTGAGGCGTAAAGCTTCGATCTTGCAAGTTATAAATCCCCATATCTTTGCCTCCTCCTTCATCTATAAGCCTATAACTCTCTATATCATCATCAGTAAAATATATACAATTTGGCTTGACTCCATTAATGGTGCCGCTCTCAATAGAGAAGGAAGAATTGTGACCCAAAAACAAAGCTCTATCACCCAAATTACTAACCACCGTCCAAACCCCACAACTTACATCAAATTCAAATATCTGAAATCCAGTTGTTCCGTAAGTATAATAATCTCCATCCTCTTCATAAATCTTTTCATTGATGAGTTCTTTATTTATGAGCCGTAATACTACTCCTTCACGTGAAATAACCAACAACTTTCCCATTGATTCCACCAAATACAATTTCTCGATATATTCACATCTCAGCAATTCTTCGGGTATCTTAGCGACAATATTTCCCACGGTAGGATTAGTCCCAGTAACATCACAAACAACAATTGTGCCATTACAATCAATGGCATAAAAATGCCCTCTGTAATGAATTACATCGAAATACATGGCCGGTCTAGTTTTTATTCCAATCCATTCAACAACATTGGCTCCCAAATTACAAAAGGCTAATTTGAAAGAACTGCCATAAATAACCATGATTATTGCGCTTGAAGAAGATAAAACAACGTTATTGACAAACTGAGCATAAAGTAAACCATCGTCATCAAGATCCCCCTCTTCCTCCACTGATTCATATGGTTGATAATGTTTCAAAGAGGATGTGAGATGTGGGAGTTTAATTTGAACATGAGAAATCGTTAAACGAATCTATTTGCTTAGCAATAGCAACTATAAGATCGTACGGAAATTCTGAAAAAATACTACTCATTCTCTATATGTCTATTAGCTTCTCGTTCTGTCTGTATATATTTATACATACTGAAACTGAAGACTTACCGAATAATTATAGGATTTGGTTCCAAAACAGAAACATATTCGAATAGGGACACTTACAGAATAATTATAAAATTTGGTTCCAAAACAGAAACAGATTTGTTTTTCCCACTACGTATTTATGAATAATTTAGATATTTTTATAGATTTGGTAAGCGTATTATATTAATAAATAAATTATTTAAATATTATAATAATAAAGGACATAAAATACTCCATAAAAGAATCAATTATGCGTGAGTAATGTTATGATGACAAAAGGTAATTATAAAAAAGTTAATATAAAATAAAATAACGGATTATAATTAATTGGTATTCCATCATGGTTTTTTTTTGGGAGTGGTTAGCATGATTAATGGTAAGTACCAGGTCACGGGTTCAAACCTAGCTTTGGCTAGGTCCTCTCTCTTTCATAAAAGTAGGATGGCCAAAATCCAATAGCACTTTTTTTGTATATAAATATATGACTTCGTTTTTCCCACAGTATTTATTACTCCCTCCGTCCCAAATTAATTGCTCAGTTTTGATTTTTTAAAGTCAAATTGACCATTTTTAAAACTAATCTTTTTACTATTTTTGCTAAAATATAGGTGAAGAGATTATAACCAAAAGAAATTATATACAATTTATTACTAACCCCAATTTTTATATTTTTAGAAATATATTTATATATGCTTAATTATTAATTCTAAAAATAGTCAATTTGACTTAAAAAAGTTAAAATTGAGCAATTAATTTGGGACGGAGGGAGTATCATTTATCATTTCCAAGTGCGATATTTGAGAGTTAATATCTCATTCATTACTCTATGAATTTGAGCTTCCAAATACTTAATTTAATCTACTCATGGAATAGAACACATTAATATATGGAATCATTAAAAATAATTAATGATATCTATATTAAATTAGGCTCAAATTCTAACATTTATGTCCAATTTAATAAAATATGCTTTGTATTTTTATCTATAGAAAGATCTCAAGATGACCAAGACGTTGTAATCTAAAAGAGTCTTGCTTTGTTTTGCGATAAATTTACGCCGAATTACAATTGCAATTTGCAAAGCTTATAAATACATGAGATTATTAGGAATTACAGGAGCCTCCACTTATTACAAATCTTCCTAAAAAGATTATTACTACTACTACTTATTCAGGTAACTAGCAATTAAAAACTCGACGTAAACATTCTTAATATATCTAAAGATTATCACATATTCTTTGATCATCCGAATACCCACTTAAGATGTGAATCTTAATACTTTATGTGAATACTTTACTGGGAATATAAAATTACGAATGTAACAAAACACAATTTAATACGATGAACGACTCACATTACTCGATATTTAAGATGATAATTTCAAATGACCTGTGACAAAGCCCGTAGAGTTAATTTGGTAATTGTTGTGCATTAATCTAATATTCCCTCTGTTTCATCCCATTAAAAGAGAATTAACAAAGCCGTATAAAAATCTGGAGATACAAAGTTCTTTACACAAGATAATGCCATCGCCAACAACTAATGGCAGCCATTTTATTTCAATATCCAGACGATAAAATTGGTAATACTGTTTACCATGCTTGGGGAGATAAAGATTGAGATGCTATAGTTCTTTTTCATTACTATTTTTCCCCATTAAAAAAAGCCAGAGTTTTGAAACATGTTACTTGGCAGTCAGTCTAAAATTTTTGTTTGCAAAAATTATAATCTCGAAATTATTTTGGCATTGATTATAATTCCAAGACTATTAATTCTACAATTAAATAGTCCTACTCACATGTTTATTTTTTTATGGGATTATTCATGAGATAACTTAAAATAATCTCATGTTTTGTTTGTTTTGTCCAAGATTATTTAGATGATTGGATTAAAATAATCTCACGTGTGTTAGGAAAGACATTTTTAATAGCCTTTTTCATTGCTTTGTCTTGGTCAGTGATTATTGCGGTAGGAGCGCGACCATTCATACATGCAAGCCGAGATTTAAAAAGCCAAGTAAACGACTCAACATCCTCACTTGAAATCAACCCACATCCTAAAAGTGTAGACTGACCATGATGATTCACTCCAACAAAAGGACCAAAAGGTATGTTATACTTATTAGTCAAGTGTGTTGTGTCAAACGTAATGGCTTCCTCGAATTTCTCATACGCTGCCCTATTCCTAGCATTTGCCCAAAATACATTCCTTAGCCTTCCCCCCTTATCCAAATTCATCAAATAAAAGAAATTAGCAATATTAGCTTGCATTTTAAGAAAGTAGTTCTGAACTTCCGTAGCATTCCCATCACCCAGCCTTAATTATCTCATTTTCTCAATATGATTATAACAGTCTTTCTCTAAAAATGGAACATTCTCAAGACCACCAGCTTCAACCAAAAATGAACTAAATTTTTTATTTGGTATAATACCCGCTGTGAGACCCCAAATTTTATGAATAAATATTTAATTTTCTTGAAATAATTTTTTGAATATTATGGTGTGGATTTGATATAATGTTATAGTTGTTGGTAGTATTTATAAATTTTACAAAAGTCTGCAAGTTGTTATATAATATTTGATTGGTGGGAAAATATTCGTTTTAACAGGAATATTAAATGCCGTAAGCACAATCATCGGTGGACCCATAACGGAATTATTGTCGGATTGAGATAACGACAAAAATATTTTATGAAAATAATGGCGGAAGTTTCACTGATTATCTTGTTGAACTACTTCAGTAGTAAAAATCTGAATGAATGGCGCGGTTGTATAATAGTACACGGTATTGATTATTGATCTTTACGTGATAAGTCACTCGGTTTTGTTTTATTAGTATTATTAATGTAATAAAACAGAAAAGCTTTTATATAAAATGAATACTTTTATAAAGTTATTCTATAAATAAAATATTTTATATTTTATATTCTATTATGCATAGTATTTTGCATAGTAAAATCTTTTTATATAAAACATAATACTTTTATAAAGTTATTCTATAAATAGAATATATTATATTTTATTATCGTAGTGTTGCAGATAAGTGCTTTCTGCGTAGAATTTTGCATTGTAAAATCTTTTTATATAAAATAGAATACTTTTTATAAAGTTATTTATTTTATTAGATTATAAATAGAATATATTATATTTTATTTAAAAGATTTTGCTTTAAATATGGACCGTAGATTAAAAGTAAATCAATCTAGGCAGATTCATGAATTAGTTACTATGCGATCCATTCTTCATAAATAGAATCTCATCCTTCATTATTTCTTACGAATTCACTTGAAACTCTAGAGAGAAAACTATAGAGAGAGTTCTTCTTCCGTAATCTCGGCGTATTTCTTTAGAGTTTAAGAAAGCTTTGAAGCGTAGTCTTGCAAGTTTTCTTCGAGTATATCCTCGCTCTACCAAATTGAAATACTCTTCTTTCAAAGGTAAGGGATATTATTTGTTGTACTTTCGTAAGGGTATTATTTCTTTTGTATCCATGAAGAGAACTTCATTATTCCATTTTATTATTACATTGGAATAACTTTGTATCTGTGGATTACCCTATACTTGGTGAAATTCTTACATTATTCCATCCTTTATTATTATGTTGGAATAACTTTGTTTATGTAATCTTGCATACATGGTGAAATTCTTCTATTATTACATTCTTTATTATTACGTGAATATCACATGCGTGCGTTTACGCACGACTGGTTCCATTTTTATTATTATGTGAATATCACATACGGTTGCATTATATTACGCTTTGACTGGTTCCATTATTTATTATTCATTGGAATAACACATGTCGTGAGGTCTATCGCATGCATGGTGATTTACATTTGTTATTCCATTCTTTATTATTACATTGGAATAACTTTTGTATCTGCGGACTACCCTATACTTGGTAAAATTCTTACATTATTCCATTCTTTATTATTATGTTGAATAACTTTTTTTATCTGATCTGCATACATGGTGAAATTCTTCTATTATTTCGTTCTTAATTATTCTATTGGAACATCATATACGTGCGTTTAGGCGTGACTGGTTTCGTTGTTTATTATTACATTGGAATATCACATGCGTGCGTTCTACGCATGACCGTTCCATTATTTATTATTCTGTTGAGAATAACTCGCTTGTCATGATCTATCGCATGCGTGGTGATTTCTTCAGTTATTCCATTCTTTATTATTCTGTTGGAATAACCTGTCTATGTTGTAAGACCCCAACTTTTTGAATAAAGATGAATTTTCTATAATTATCATTTTTCAATATTATGGAATGAATTTAATATAATGTTATAAACGTGGGTAATATTTACAAATTTTGCAAAGTATGCAAGTTGTCATATTATATATCGATTGGTCGGGAAATATTTTTTTCGAGGGGGAATATCCGTATGACGCAGTACAATCATTAGTGGACCCCCTGGCGAAATTATTGTTTGATTGAAAAAACGACAAAAATATTTTATGAAAATAACGGCGAAAGTTTTACCATTAATCTTTGTTGAACTACTCTTAGTAAAAATACGATGAATACACGTGGTTGCATAAGTAGCACACGGTATTGATTATTGATGCTTATGTGATAAGTCACTTTCAGTTTGTTTTATTGGTATTATTAATGTAATAAAAGCGAAAAAAGCTTTATATAAAAAATGTAATACTTTTATAAAGTTATTCGTTTTATTAGAGCTAATAGTAAAATCTTTTTATATAAAACAGAATACTTTTATAAAGTTATTCGTTTTATTAGGCTAATAGTAAAATCTTTTTATATAAAACAAAATACTTTTATAAAGTTATTTGTTTTATTAGACAATAATTAGAATATATTATATTTTATTATGCATAGTGTTTGCATAGTGCCTGCATGGACTGGGTTAGCATGAATTTGGTCTATTAAGACCATCGGTCGGTTGAGCCCTTATCCTGCCGACACGTCATTAGTAGATAAATTAATGGGCGAGATTGTAAAGCTTTGCACGGCGTCGTTTGGCGAAGGCGCAGTGATCAACTTCAATAATCGACACTGACAAGGGGAAGATCGAGAAGTGACAGGAGAGTCTGGCGGGACATTTGGCGTCATAATAAAATAGAGCTTCTTGAGATTGGAAGACACCATGTAAAACAGAGCAACAAGAATTCAAATTTAAGGAGAACATATTCATTCTCATTGAGGTTATTCATTCTTGGTCTTTGATCTAAAAACAGAGCATGTTCTCCTCATCTAAAAATAGAGCATATTCATTCCTGGCTTTTGATCTAAAAACAGAGCATATTCTCCTCATCAACAGGTGGTGCAAGGAAGAATAAAGTCTTTATTGAGGTTAGTATATATAAATGAGTTGAACAATAGTTGTTAGACTAAAAAGAAATAGTTGATGCAATAAACTCCAATATATATAGCAGTAATGAAGTTATAAAGAAATGTTTATGCAATAGATTTGAATATTTAGTAAATCTGTTGGTTTATGTAAATCATGAATTATATGCAATATTTGGGCATTGGAAACAATTTAATATGTAATGACTGATTCAATATGTAATAAGTTAGTGAAGTGGAATTAGAGAGTTAGTTATTGTAATGCAAATAGTATAATACAAGTTTAAGTTTAATGATTGAATTTTAGTAATTCTAGTAGTTAGATAATTGTTCTGCAACTTCTATCAATTAATATTGTTATGTATATGATGTTTTTGCGATCTAATTTGTTTTGACAGATCAATCATAGAAAGAACTAAATGGATGACAGAAGTTCAGAAGGTGTTTCACTTACTGAAAGTCCTTGTATAGGACAAGAATTTGATTCGGAGGAGGATGCGTTTAATTTCTGTAATAATTATGGAAGAAAGTTAGGATTTAGTGTGAGGAAACAATATGTGAACAATGTAAGACCCCAACTTTTTGAATAAAGATGAATTTTCTATAATTATCATTTTTTTATACTATGATATAATGTTATAGTTGTGGGTAGTATTTATAAATTTTGCAAAGTATGCAAGTTGTCATATTATATTCGATTGGTTGGGGAATATTCGTTTTATCAAGGAATATTCGTACAACGGCGCAATCATTGGTGGACCCCATAACAGAATTATTGTCGGATTGAGAAAACAACAAAAATATTTTTATTGAAAATAATGGCGGAAGTTTTACCGTGGATACTGTTGAACTACTCGGTAATAAAAGTACAGTAATACGTGTGGTTGCATAGTAGCACACGGTATTGATTATTGATGTTTATGTGAGAAGTCACTCAGTTTTGTTCAATTATTGCTACAACAGTTGCTGTATAGTATCTCACATTATTTGATTTAATTATTGTTGTTTTATACGTTTTGTTTTATTAGTATTATTAACGTAATAAAACAGAAACATCTTTTTATATAAAACAAAATACTTTTATTAAGTTATTCGTTTTATTAGATAATAATTAGATTATATTATATTTTATTATGCATAGTGTTGCATAGTATTTTTCATAGTAAAATCTTTTTATATAAAATAGAATACTTTATTAAAATTATTCTATAAATAGAATATATTATATTTTATTATGCATAGTGCTGCGTAGTGTTTTGCGTAGTAAAATCTTTTTATATAAAATGAATACTTTATTAAAGTTATTCTATAAATAGAATATATTATATTTTATTATGCGTAGTGTTTGCGTAGTAAAAATCTTTTTATATAAAATAGAATATATTATATTTTATTTAAAAGATTTTGCTTTAAATATGGATAGTCGATTAAAAGTAAATCAATCTGGACCGTTCATGGATTAATTCTTATGCATTCCATTTTCCTATAAATAGGAAGCTTAGTTAGAATTGAAATCACACCAGAAGTTCAGAGAATTCTCCTTCTATAATCTTGAGCGTATTTCCTTAAGAGTTTTAAGAAACTTTGAGCAAAGAACATAGTATAAGTTTTCTTTAAGAAAATCCTCACCCTATCAGTCGGAATATTCTTCTTTTACGGTAAGGGGTGTTATTCTTTCTTATTCATGAAGAGAACTGTTGTTATTCCATTTCTTATTATTCTATTGGAATAACCTGTATACGTGGCATACCCTATACTTGGTGAAATCCTTATGTTAATCCATTCTTTATTATTACATTGGAATAACTTTGTGTCTGTGATTTACCTATACTTGGTGGAATGACCACATATATCGATTTACCCAATACTTGGTGATCTTCTTACATTATTCCATTCTTTATTATTATGTTGGAATAACTTTGTTTATCTGAAGTACCACATACTTGGTGAAATTCTTTTTGTATTACATTCTTATTTATTCAATAGGAATATCCGATCGATGTGAATTTCACGACACAGTTCCATACTTATTATTCCGCATTTATTATTTTGTTGGAATATCCTCACATCGTGTGTTTTACACCGGACCTGGTTCCGCCTTTTTATTATTCTCATTGGAATATCACATGCATGTGTTTTTACACCGACTGGTTTAAATCTTTATTATTCGTATTTATTATTACATTGGAATAACTTGCATCTGCAATCTGCCGCATGCATGGTGATTTCTGTTGTTATTCCATTCTTTATTATTACATTTGGAACATCCTGCCGGTTGTGATTTTCACGACTTTGTTCCGTTATTATTATTCTGTTGGAATAACTTTGCCTATCTCACAATCTGCATGCGTGGTGATTTCTGTTGTTATTCCATTCTTTATTATTCTGTTGGAACATCCCGCTGTTGTTGATTTTCACACGACACAGTTACATTATTATTATTACGTTGGATAACCTATCTATCCAAGGCACCGCATGCATAGTGATTTCTGTTATTATTCCATTCTTTATTATTACATTTGGAACATCCTGTCGATTGTGATTTTCACGACTGGTTCCGTTATCATTATTCTGTTGGAATAACTTTTACATGCATCTGGCAATCTGCGTCGTGGTGATTTACATTGTTATTTCATTCCTTATTATTCTCATTTGGTTAAAATTTTAACTTCTATACTTCATGAAATTAGTGGAATATCCTTGATATTTGCGCTTCATCCAGTATCTTTTCATGGAAATATTTTTCTGAGCATTCTTGAATTTTACTCTACAAAAGCGATGTCATGTTGAAAATTTGGACATTATTGGTTCTTGGATAAATTAATTCTTGAACTTGTTTTCTTGAATTATTATGTCATTGTCATCATCCTCATGTTTATATTATGTTGAAAGTCATCTATGGCCTGTAGTGCATAGATGGACTTGGTATGATTATGACCGAGAATTATTCGGTATAATCATGGTAGTAATGTTACAAATAATGTGGAAAAAGTCCTCATTGGCCGTGGTGCATTGATGGGCGCTTTTGGAATGATTATGGCTATGGATTCTCTTGACGAAGGTGCGAAGATGAATTATTTTATAGCATGATCGGAATTTGTTGATAAAAACACGATTATCTTTGGCCGTAGTGCATGGATAATTAATGGTGTGTGATCTTAAAGAATATCCTTGATGCAGAGTGCAAGGATGATTTAATGATATGGATTATTTATTGAGCTGAGTTTCAACGATAAAAGTGATGAAAAACTTTTTAAATCATAAAAGATAGTAGATTTTATTCTCTACTTGACTCTCTTAATGGATTGCATGCTCCGCTGCAGTTAAACTTGATGTCTATTGTATTTTATCAGTTTAACATTGTTGGAGACTAATGATAATTTATTCTGCATTATCTTAGTCATAATATTTCTTACTGGGCTAGTTGAGCTCATCCTTTCTTTCATTGTTCTCTTCAGGAAATGAGAACATAGCTGGGGCTAGTCGGGGAATGGAGTGATGGTCCAGAGGATAGCATTAGTAGTCCTCACTATTCTGTAAAATAGTGTGACAGTAAATGTAATAAGGACTCCATTGAGAGTGGATATTGTCTAGAAGACAATATTTGTATTTAAACTCACAGCATATGTTTTGTCGTATTTTACACGACTGCTGTATTATTAGTTTGTATTTGAATTTTGTACCATGTATTTGGCGACTCAAGATGGGTGACGTATACCTATTTTGGGGGCGTCACAGTTGGTATCAAAGCTTAGGGATATGATCCCTGGCTAAGTTGTGAGACTAGAACTATGAGGGGAGAGACGGGAAATTCCTTCGCTAGTATGACCTACCTAAGTTTATTTGATATTTAATTGGTCGGTTAGAGTATAGGGATAATATGTGATATGATAATTAACCCTTGTTTTGTGGCAGTGTTTGAAAATGGCATCCGAGAATGTTGAGAACATCAATGGAGCACGAGGAGACCGTTGAGTCTCTGAGATCAATAATCGGGATAATGTGCATCGTGAAGGCGATAATCATCGTGCAAACAACAACACTTGACCAAATGACGAGCAACGACCAGTGACGTTTAGGAGCTTTTAGAATTCATACAACATCGTGCAAAGGCGGCTCTGCTCATAATGCGGTAAAATAATGGCAACCCACGGTCGGTCACCGCTAAGCAATTCAAGGAGCTGGGACCACCGGAGTTTTTGGGAAAGCCAGAACTACTTAAGGCAGAGACGTGGTTAAAGAAGATGACTAAGATATTTGATGTCTTGGGATGCTCCGAGGAGCAAAAGGTTCCCTTTGCCTCCTTTATGTTGCGTGAAGAGGCAGATTACTGGTGGGAATCTGTAAAACGTACCCAACTGGCCTTTTCAAGATGTCTTGGGAGAAGTTCGAAGAGTTGTTCAATGACAAGTACTTTCCCGAAAGCATTCGTCACATGAAGGAGGTGGAATTTATCAAGTTGGAGCAAAACAACATGACCGTGTCGCAGTACGAGGCTAAGTTTGCGGAGTTATCCCGATTTGCATCCCATTTGGTCGATAATGAGGAGAGAATGACGTGAATGTTTTTGCGAGGTTTGAAACCCAATATACGTCAATACCTCATTTCTCACAAACTTTGTTTATATTCAGATGTTGTGAATAGGGCTCAGTTATTGGAGCACGATAATGAGTCAGCACAACCAAAAGGCAACGACCAACAACACGATAATAATCATACCGGTGGCAACGATCATCGGAACAATGATAACAATCATGGGGGAATTTATCATGCCAAGAATGGTAACCACTTCAGTGGTAATCATGGCCAAGATAATAAGAATGGACATTTCAAGAAGAGAAGGTTCAACAATGACGTGAAGACGTTGGCACCAACACCCATTTCAAAGGAAGGAGAACGACCGCCGGTCGTATGTTTCAAATGCGGACAGGAGGAACACATCCGTCCAAACTGTATGCAGCAATCCAAAGCGTGTTTTAATTGCGGAAGAGAAGGTCTCCTAGCTCGATTTTGTCGTATGGTGAAGTCAAGTCCAAATTTGGGATAGTGATGCCAAAGGATGTCCCAGACAAACCAAGCCGTGAGTTTAAGAGAGGCGTTTTTTCTCGTGACGAGGAACACGAATAAAATTATCACGGGTATGTTAGTCATAAGCTCCTGCGAAGTCTATCTTGTGTTGAATCTGGGTTCTACTCACTCTTTTATTTCACCTAGTTGTGTTCAATGTTTGAAGTTAACTCCGGAGAAGTTAGACTTTGATATATCTGTTTAAACTCAGTTGGGAGAAACCTTCGTTACCTCCACTATTTATAAATCTTGTTCAAATTAACACTTTCACGTTACCTGTCGATCTTATCTCTTTGAAAATACTTGCCTTTGATGCGATTTTGGAAACGTTTGGTTAACTGCTCATCATGTTTTTTGTAAGGTTGTTAGCTTTCATACTCCTAACCAACCTGTTATGCGAATTCAAAGTAACCAAACCACTAAAGTCAATCATTGTCATATCAAGCCATAAGTAAAGAGCCCCGATCCTTTAGTTGTTGATTTTCTTGTGTGGAATGCACCGAAGCCAGACTTTCTGTAGGCGACATCGTGAATGAAGATGACAAGTTAATAGGAATCATTGTGAGGTGCTATCCAGGTTAAGGGATAGAAGTCACAGTTGGTATCGTTAATAAATTTCCTGACGTATTCTTGAAGACTTCCTAGCCTACCCCTAGAGCGTGAAATCGAATTTTGTATTGACCCCAGTACAAAAACCCATTTCTTAAACCCTCAAATATTTCTTTACTTAAAACGAACGTAACATGCGCCAAAGATTGTTGGCTCGAGTGTTGAAGATTACGATCGTACCATTCAATACCATCGTGGAAAAGCGAACGTGGTAGGCGACACGCGAGTGAAAGATCGTATGCGTTCTGAAAGCGAATATACGGACCCACATGAAGATAACGAATATACGAGTAGAATCGACTTTAATCGATAAAGTTAAAGCCGCTCAAACTACGCACGCGGAGCTGATGAATGTGAAGAAGAAGGTTCAAGAGGGCGTTATTTCAAAAGCAAGAGTTGCTGAAGAGAGAAAATCTCAACCCTCGATTTAATTGGCCCATTTGAAATTCTCGATTAAGTAGGAACTATGGCCTATAGACTCATTTTCCCGCCAAGTATGTCGCGCGTTCACAACGTATTTAACGTATAGATGTTACATAAATATGTGGACGACCCGAACCACATTATTAATTTAGAACCGCACGAGATAGCGGATGATTTAACGTTTGAGGAGATACATGTTAAAATCTTGGATAAGAAGAATCATATTCAACACTCAAAGGTTATACCTCAAGAGTTATAATTTGAAATGAAATCAAGGTATCCTTACCTCTTCGATATACCAGGTACGTACCCTAATTTCGAGGGCGAAATTTCTTAAGAATGGGAGGTTGTAAGACCCTAACTTTTTGAATAAAGATGAATTTTCTATAATTATTATTTTTTTATACTATGATATAATGTTATAGTTGTGGGTAGTATTTATAAATTTTGCAAAGTATGCAAGTTGTTATATTATATTAGATTGGTTGGGGAATATTCGTTTTATCAAGGAATATTTGTACAACGGCACAATCATTGGTGGACCCCACAACAGAATTATTGTCGAATTGAGAAAACAACAAAAATATTTTATTAAAAATAACGGCGGAATTTTTATCGTTGATACTGTTGAACTACTCGGTAGTAAAAGTAAAAGCGATGTCGTGTGGTTGCGTAGTAGCGTAATACGCAGTATTGATTATTGATGTTTATGTGAGAAGTTACTCGGTTTTGTTCAATTATTGCTACAATAGTTGCTGCATAGTATCTCACATTATTTGATTCAATTATTGTTGATTTATACGTTTTGTTTTATTAGTATTATTAACGTAATAAAACGAAATATCTTTATATATAAAGCGAATACTTTTATAAAGTTATTCGTTTTATTAGATAATAATTAGATTATATTATATTTTATTATGCGTAGTGTTGTATAGTGTTGCATAGTGTTTTTCATAGTAGTAATTTTTTTTATAAAATAGAATACTTTATTAAAATTATTCTATAAATAGAATATATTATATTTTATTATGCATAGTGTTTGCGTAGTGCTGCGTAGTGTTTTGCATAGTAAAATCTTTTTATATAAAAAGCAGAATACTTTATTAAAGTTATTCTATAAATAGAATATATTATATTTTATTATGCATAGTGTTTGCATAAATATCTGCGTAGTGTTTGCATAGTAAAAAAAATCTTTTTATATAAAATAGAATATATTATATTTTATTTAAAAGATTTTGCTTTAAATATGGATAGTCAGTTAAAGTAAATCAATCGGACCGTTCATGGATTAGTTCTTATGCATTCCATTTTCCTATAAATAGGAAGCTTAGTTAGAATTGAAATCACACCAGAAGTTCAGAGAATTCTTCTTCTATAATCTTGAGTGTATTTTCTTAAGAGTTTTAAGAAACTTTGAGCGAAGAATATAGTATAAGTTTTCTTTAAGAAAATCCTCACCCTATCGATCGAATATTCTTCTTTTTACTGGTAAAGGTGTTATTCTTTCTTATTCATGAAGAGAACTGTTGTTATTCCATTTCTTATTATTCTATTGGAATAACCTGTATACGTGGCATACCCTATACTTGGTGAAATTCTTATGTTATTCCATTCTTTATTATTCTGTTGGAATAACCTGTATGTGCGGTTTACCCTATACTTGGTGGAATGACATGTATATGCGGTTTACCCAATACTTGGTGATCTTCTTCTGTTATTCCATTCTTTATTATTATGTTGGAATAACCTGTTTATGCGAAGTACCACATACTTGGTGAAATTCTTTTATTATTCCGTTCTAATTTATTCTGTCGGAATATCCGATCGGTGTGAATTTCACCTGACCTGGTTCCATACTTATTATTCCATATTTATTATTCTATTGGAATATCACATGCATGTGTTTTACACCGACTGGTTCCGCTTTATTATTACATCTTTATTATTACATTGGAATATCACATACGTGTGTTTTACATCGGACTGGTTCCGCTCTTTATTATTTTGTATTTATTATTACATTGGAATAACTTTATACATCTGCAATCTGCATGCATGGTGATTTTGTTATTATTCCATTCTTTATTATTCTGTTGGAACATCACGCTTGGTGTGATTTTCACCCGACTGGTTCCGTTATTATCATTCTGTTGGAATAACTTTTCTATGCTGGCACCGCATGCATGGTGATTTTGTTGTTATTCCATTCTTTATTATTACATTGGAACATCCCATCGATTGTGATTTTCACGACTGGTTCCGTTATTATTATACTGTTGGAATAACTTTTGCACATCTGAAGTACCTGCAAATGCGTGGTGATTTACATTATTATTTCATTCCTTATTATTCTCAGTTGGTTAAAATTTTGACTTCTATACTCCATGAAATTAGTGGAATATCCTTGATATTTGCGCTTCATCCAATATCTTTTCATGGAAATATTTTTCTGAGCATTCTTGAATTTTAGTCTACAAAGCAGTATCATGTTGACAATTTGGACATTATTTGTTCTTGGATAAATTAATTCTTGAAATTGTTTTATTGAATTATTATGTCATTGTCATCATCCTCATGTTTATATTATGTTGAAAGTCATCTGTGGCCTGTAGTGCATAGATGGACTTGGTATGATTATGACCAGGGATTATTCAGTATAATCATGACCGTAATGTTACAAATAATGTGGAAAAAGTCCTCATTGGCTCGTAGTGCATTGATGGATAATTTTTGGTATGATTATGGCTATGGATTCTCTTCGGCCAAGGGTGCAAAGATGAATTATTTTATAGCATGATCGGGGATGATTGATGAAAACACGATTATCTTTGGCCCGTGGTGCATGGATAATTCGTGGTCGTGATCTTAAAGAATATCCTTGATGCAGTAGTGCGAGGATGATTTAATGATGTGGATTATTTATTGAAATGAGTCTCGTGATAAAAGTGATGAAAAACTTTTTAAATCATAAAAGATAGTAGATTTTATTCTCTACTTGACTCTCTTAATGGATTGCATGTTCCGCTGCAGTTAAACTTGATGTCTATTGTATTTTTCAGTTTAACATTGTTGGAGACTAATGATAATTTATTCTGCATTATCTTAGTCATAATATTTCTTACTGGGCTAGTTGAGCTCACCCTTTCTTTCATTGTTCTCTTCAGGAAATGAGAACGTAGCTGGGGCTAGTCGGGGAGTGGAGTGATGGTCCAGAGGATAGCATTAGTAGTCCTCAGTATTCTGTGAAATAGTGTGACAATAAATGTAATGAGGACTCCATTGAGAGTGGATATTGTCTAGAAGACAATATTTGTATTTAAACTCACAGCATATGTTTTGTCGTATTTTACACAACTGCTGTATTATTAGTTTGTATTTAAATTTTGTACCATGTATTTGGCGACTCAAGATGGGTGACGTATACCTATTTTGGGGGCGTCACAAACAAAAACAAGCTTGGTGTAGTTACTTCAAGAAGATATTCATGCTCGAAGAAGGGTGAGCGGATTGAAATACTAGTAGAGGGCAAGAAAAAGAGAGTTAGACGACCTAGTAGATTTAATTGTCAAGCAAAAATGAATGTAGTACTTGATAAAACTAAACAAAAGTACATTGTCAACGGCTTTGATGAGAATCACAATCACTTATTGCACATTCCTGAATGCGTTCATTTGATGCGATCTCAACGGAATGTAGCCAAAACACAAGCGATTGAGATTGAATTAGCATATAATTCTGGAATAAAATCCAAACAAACCCATGAGTTGATGTCTAGACAAATTGACGGGAAGGATTGTGTTGGTCACACAAGATCAGATCAGAAGAATCATTTACAAACAAAAAGGCAAAGAGATATGAAGTACGGTGAAGTTGCCAGCCTTTTATTGTACTTTCAAAAAGTAGTTATCCGAAAATCCGTCATTCTTTTATCTTTGTCGAATTAAACAACGATGAAAGCGAGATAACAAATATATTTTGGGCAGATGCAAAGATGATAATCGATTATGCTCAATTTGGGGAGGGCGTTACTTTTGATACCACTTATAAAACAAATAGCTCGTATAGACCTTGTGGTATTTTTGCAGGTTTTAATCACCATAGGCAAGCTGTCATATTTGGTGCAACATTAATGTATGATGAGACAATGCCGTTGTTTGAGTGGTTGTTTTGTAGTTTTTTGGATGCCATATCCCAAAAGAAACCTATTACAATATTCACTGATCAAGATCATGCAATAGCAAGTGCATTATCATCAACGATGTCGGACACATATCATGGGTTGTGTACTTGGCATATTGCTCGAAATTGTGTGAAGCGTATGTCCCCCGTGATGAAAGAAAATAGTCAAGAATTTCTACAAACATTTATGAATTGTGTCTATAAATATGATGATGTGTCCTCATTTGAAAAGGCTTGGACTGAAATGTTTGCCAAGTATAAAGTTGAGTCAAATGAGTGGATGCAATGTACATATTCATTGAAAGAAAAATGGGCAAGATGTTATACTAACAAGACTTGTACTTTGGGAATGAGGAGTACACAACTCAGTGAGAGTTTGAACGCAGATATCAAAGATTACTTAAGCTCAGAAATTAATTTGGTACAATTCTTCACACATTTCAACCGGCTACTTGAGGCTAAGAGATATAAAGAGTTGGAGGCCGAGTATGAGGCAAGGAGAGAGAGTCTGATATGGCGGGGAAAGAGGACACCAATGTTGAATGAAGCTTTCATTCACTATACCCCTGCATTATAATGTGAATTCGAAGAACAATTTGATAAGTCACTTTGCCTTGTGATAAAGTCAGTTGAGGAGAAGGAGGAAGGGCAATTCGAGTATGTAGTAAGTTACTTTGGGAGCGATAAAATACGAACTGTTATAGGCAGCCCTATTCGCCAAGAAGTTGTGTGTTCATGTAAAATGTTTGAGACAAAAGGTATCTTATGCTCTCATACATTGAAAATTTTGGACATTATGAATATCAAATTGGTTCCAAAGAAATATATCTTGAAAAGATGGACAATGTTTGCGAGGAATGGGCAGATAAAAGACATTTATGGAAGAGAGGTAGAGGGGGATCCAAAGCTGAAATTAGGCAGTCGGTATCGAATGTTAATTCCAAATCTAGTTAAGATTGCTCATCGAGCAGCAGAATGTGAAGAGGCAACGAAAATGGTTAATAAAGCAATTAATGAGCTATCTGTATGTGTTGAAGAAATATGTAATAGACAAACAAACATCCAACAAGAGAAAGACAATGATTCTCATGAAGTGGACCGTCATGAGATAGCTGTTAATTCCATTACAATTAATGTACCTGCAAGAGTAGGAATTCCAAAAGGGGCAACAGTACGGGGAATCAAAAAAAGGTCGAGATCACATAAGGGTCAGTCACGACTGAAGTGTTGGTTAGAAAAAATAGCAGGGAAAAAGAGGCAAAAAAATGGAAGTAAAAAGGCCAAGGTATTAATAGCAATATTATATAAATATACATATTAAATTAGTGTTAATGAGTGCTAATATAAATATACATGTTGCATTTGTATACGAATGTATATAATTTTAAACCATGAACAGATGACGAGATGAAGCTCTGGATCAAATGGAAGGCATGGTGATGAACAAGGAAGTGGACACTCATCATTTGGAAGGCATGGTGATGAACAAGGTTTTGGACACTCATCATTTGGAAGGCATGGTGACGAACAAGGAAGTGAACACTCATCATTTGGAAGGCATGATGATGAACAAGGAAGTCGACACTTATCATTTACTGAGTTGTTAATGTCTTCGTTTAATAGCGTTGTTTTGTAGTTAATGTTACTACTATGTAATATATGAAATAACTGTTACATTCTCCGTTTAATAGTTTACTGGTTTTTGTGGACATAGTTTCCAAGTAGTACTTAATTTTGTGGACTAGATGGTAGGTTGTGTAAGATTAGGCTTTTGAAGCTTTAATGAACAGCTTTATGTGTTTTCTTGTGTAAGCTTCAGAATTACTCATGTTTTAATGAACAACTCTTATGTAAGCTTTAATAAACAGCTCTTGTGTAAGCTTCTAGAATTACTCATGTTTCTGGGCTGCATTTTTAATTACTGTTATTGTTATTTTTTGTTGTTCTGTGCTGCCTTGCTGGTCTGAGCCTTTCTGGGCTGGATTCTAGAGTAACTCATGAAATATATCTTAATTTACAAGTAGTACTCATGTTTCCAAGTAGTACTCATGTTTGTTGTGGATATATTTGGGATGATCTTCAATTTTAGTAATGATCGTGAAAATAACGGACATCCTCAGCTCACATAGGTAATTTATTGATCGTCTGCTTCTTTCTGTAAATTAAAGAGTTGCTTGCTTTTCGTCACTGTTTTTTGGTCTCTCTGTTTGCATGTATGTGACACGATTATGTTATACTTGTCTCAGAATAAAAATGCTATTATGTGGTTGAGTGTGGCTCTTTTGTTGTACTCTGGCAAAGAGAGCTGCTTTCACTTTGTTAATGGTGGTGGCATGAAGCAGCTTGGATATGTTATAGTAGCTTTGTAAATAGATGGCAGGATAGTAACTTTGTAAATAGAAGGCACATATGATTATATCTTTATAAATAGGAGGCATGTATGATGTTAATATTGTTAGATGAATATTATGAATAGAAGGCAGTTCAATCATATGAATAGTCTGACGATTGAGAAATTCATCTGTCCTGAATGCATTATCTCTAGAACCTGTTGCACCTGATATCTCTGTTGAGAAACTCAACTCTGCAGTAATTAAGGTTTTGCCTTCAAGTATTAGCACTATCTACTTCTCAATTCTATAAAATATTTAATTGATTCACCTTTCCTTCCTCATATTATTCAAACAAACACTGACATAAGAATTTATAAAAAATCATTAATTACTAACACACTTTGCATTTTCTGTCTTTTCTGAAAGTATGGAAACTAAAATCAAAAACCAAGCAATAAGTAGTGATTCTTTTCTAATCTTTTTAATTACAAATAACTACAGAACAATATCAAAAAAAAACATTTAAATCATTACATTACCATACAGCCTACTGGCCCTTTACATTACAAAACATCATACATATTGTCCTTTCTAGAAGTTCATCTCTAATTGTACTATAACTATCAACATAAAAATGTTTGAGGTAATAAATTAGAAATCCAAAGCTCAAGCTATCACATTATTCTACACAAATCCACACTAAGAACAGAGAGACTACAATGTGCTAAATCAAACATTGTGATCAAATATTCAACTCAAGTCACAAATACTAAATATAATAACCTCACCATTATGATCAAATAATGTGCTAAATCAAACATTGTGATAAAAAAAGTACATACAAACTTGCCAAAATAACCATCCAATTCTGATCAAACATTCACATACATCACCAATGCCAAATCAAACATAATAAAATTACTAACATTATATATAATAAAATCATCAATGCCAACTCAAGTCACAAATACTAAATATAATAACATTAGCTCGAAACTTTTCCTTACATTTTGACAGTCATTAGCTTACATATAAATACCGATAAGTTGGTAGTTTCTTCCTAATTTTTACATCAATAACCTTCAAATTTTATGAACAAAAGTATAAATTTATAAGCCCAAGGTTAACTCAAAAACTGACTACTAAATAACCCAAAAATCAGCCATCAACAACCATCTTCATGCAAAAATGATAACCCAAAAACCAGCCACCAACAGCCATCTTCTTCATGTAGAGACAATAACGACAACCACAAGCAAAAACAAAGCTCCAACCAACCCATAGAGCACACGTCTCTCTTTCTTATAGTTGGACAATAATTTCGAAAAGTCAATTACCTGACCTTGTAAATCATCTTCATATTGAACCGCTTCGGCGAGCTGCTCTACCAGATATTTTTCATGGGCACGAGAAGCTTTCAAATCACATGAAATGGTCTTATTTTCAGTCTCTGTTTCATTGAGTTTATTCCAAATTCTAGGAATAATTTCCTTCCCCTTCTTACATAGAGAAGGATCAATCCACTCAAAAAAACCACAAGTAAGTCCCATCTACAAAATCAGCAAAATCAGATTTGAAATTTTTATTAGTATTTACTAATAAATAGATTATAAGTATGTATGTATCAAGTATTCATAAAGGAACAAATAAAAATTCATACAGATAGCGGGCTCCAAAAAGCACATCCATAAAATTGGCGCCCCAAATTCCGTACAGTCCAAGCGGTCTTCAATTGAGCCAATTTTCCACAATAACAATATTTGGGATGATCGAAAACACTGGATTGGGTGCAACGTGCAGGGTGCGAATGTTGAGTTGAGTGCAAGGTGCAATTAGAGGTGGAATTACTTTGATTAAAACTAGGTTGCTGAGACATATTAAAGGAGTCTGTTATTAGTAAGAAGGAGAAGAACTTGAGTGGAGAGGAAAGAAATACCATATAATGCTATAAATAAGGTCGAAAAGGAACAATTAGCGCCAAATCTCCCGCCATACTCTTCTGCCACATCTCGATCTTCACTCATGGGCTACATGCAGTCCTCTGTATGCAACGGTTAAACTCAGACATCAATCGATTTGAAATTGGATGGGTCATGTATAAATCGTTGTGCCAAATCTCGGGCCTTCGTTTGGGACGATTACTTCGCTGCAGACGATTTATCCGAAGTTGCTTTGCCAAACGACGCCGTGCGAAGATTTAGAATCTCGTCCATTAATTTAGCTGCTAATGTCGTGTTTGCGGTAGCAGTAAGAGTTCAATGAGACCGATGGTCTTGGTAGACCAAATTCATGCTACCTGAGTCCGTGCCTGCATAGTGTTTGCATAGTAAAATATTTTATAAAGTTATTCGTTTTATTAGATTATAAATAGAATATATTATATTTTATTTAAAAGATTTTGCTTTAAATATATAGGCAAATTTGGATTAAAGTAAATCAATCTGGACCGTTCATGAGTTAGTTACTTATGCGGTCCATTTTTCTATAAATAAAGCTCATTCCTTCATTATTTTCTTACGAATTCAATGAAACTCTAGAGAGAGAAATTATAGAGAGAAAGAAAAAGAGTATTATGGTACTTTACTACTCCGATATCATTTTTCTTTTACGGTAAAGGGTATTATTTCTTTTGTATTCATGAAGAGAACTTCATTATTCCATTCCTTATTATTCTCACTTTGGAATAACCAAGATATCTTGGACTACCTATACTTGGTGACATTATTCTATTATTCCGTCTTTATTATTACATTGGAATATCCTCATGCAAATGCGTTTTTTACGTAGGACTGGTTCCGTCTTTATTATTATTCTCGCTGGAATATCACATGCATGCATTTTATGCCGGACACAGGTTCCGATTATTTAGTATTACATTGGAATAACTTTCTACATCTGAATATCGCATACATGGTGATTTCTGTTGTTATTCCATTCTTTATTATTTTGTTGGAACATCCCACAATCGGTGCAAATTTTTGCACGACTAGTTCCGCTACTTATTATTACATTGGAATAACTTTTATACATGTGAAGTAATGCATGCATGGTGATTTCTTTTGTTATTCCATTCGTTATTATACTCAAATGGTTAAAGTTTTGACTTCTATACTCCATGAAATTAGTGGAATATCCTTGATATTTGCGCTTCATCTAAGATCTTTTCATGGAAATATTCTTCCGAGCATTCTTGAATTTTACTCTACAAAGAAATATCCTATTGACAATTTGGGCGTTATTGGTTCTGAACAAATTAATTCGTGAACTTGTTTTTATTGAATTCTTATATCATTGTCATCATCCTTATGTTTATATTTTTTGAAAGTCATCTATGGCACATAGTGTATAGATGGACTTGGTATGATTATGACCGAGGATTATTCGATTGTAATCATGGTAATAATGTTACAAATGATGTGGTAAAAGTCCTCATTGGCCCGTAGTGCATTGATGGACAGTTGTTGGCATGATCATGACCATTAATGAATACACGAATATCCTTGGCCTGTAGTGCATGGATAATTTGTGGTTGTGATACTAAAGAATATCCTTGGCCGTAGTGCAGGGGTGATTCGATGATGTAGATTATTTATTAAGCAGAGTCTCAGCGATAAAAGTGATGAAAAACCTTTTAAATCATAAAAGATAGTAGATTTTATTCTCTACTTGACTCTTTTAATGGATTGCTTGTTCCGCTACAGTTAAACTTGATGTCTATTGTATTTTATCAGTTTAATATTGTTGAAGACTAATGATAATTTATTCTGCATTATCTTAGTCATAATATTTCTTACTGGGCTAATTGAGCTCACCCTTTCTTTCACTGTTCTCTTCAGGAAATGAGAACGTAGCTGGGACGAGTCGGGGAACGGAGTGATGGTCCGGATGATAGTATTAACTAGTAGTCATCACTATTCTGATAAGAAGTGTGACAATAAATGTAATGAGGACTTATTCTGAGAGTGGATATTGTCTGAAAGCGCGATATTTGTATTAAAACTCACGGCTCTCTTGTTGTATAATTAAGATTGTATTTATATTCTGTACCATGTATTTGGCGACTCAGAATAGGTGATGTATACCTATTTTGGGGGCGTCACATATGTGGATTATCACATGCATGGTGAATGATCCTTTGTATTCATTCCTTATTAAATTGTGAAAATAATCTGTCTAAGTGGATTACCGCATGGCGAACGAAAATCCATTTGCAGTTTCATATATTCTCTTATACTCAGTTGGTTAAAGCTTTAACTTCTATACTCCATGAAATTAGTAGAATATCCTTGATATTTGCGCTTCATCCAGTATCTTTTTATGAAAATATTCTTCTGAGCATTTTTGAATTTTACTCTACAAAGAAGTATCATGTTGACAATTTGGACGTTATTGGTTCCTGGATAAATTAATTCTTGAACTTGTTTTATTGAATTATTATGTCATTGTCATCATCCTCATGTTTATATTACGTTGAAAGTCATTTGTGGCCTGTAGTGCATAGATGGACTTGGTATGATTATGACCAGGGATTATTCAGTATAATCATGACCGCAATGTTACAAATAATGTGGAAAAAGTCCTCATTGGCCCGTGTGCATTGATGGACAGTTTTTGGTATGATTATGGCTATGGATTCTCTTCGGCCAAGTGTGGAAAGATGAATTGTTTTATGGCATGATCAGGACCGCTGATGAAAACATGATTTTCTTTGGCCCATAGTGCATGGATAATTCGTGGTCGTGATACTAAAGAATATCCTTGGCCTGTAGTGCAGGGATGATTTGATGATGTGGATTATTTATTAAGCTGAGTCTCAGCGATAAAAGTGATGAAAAACTTTTTAAATCATAGAAGATGGTAGATTTTATTCTCTACTTGATTCTTCTAATGGATTGCATGTTCCGCTGCAGTTAAACTTGATGTTTGTTATATTGTATCATTTTAACACTGTTGAAGGCGACTTAGAATAAGTGATGTATACCTATTTTGGGGGCGTCACAGTTGGTATCAAAGCTTAGGGATATGATCCATGGCAGAGATGTGAGACAAGAACTAGGAGGGGATAGAAGGGGAATTCCTTCGCTAGTATGACCTGCCTAAGTTTATTTGGTATTTAATTGGTCGGTCAGAGTATATTGATAATATGTGACATGTTAATTAACCCTTGTTTTGTGCCAGTGTTTGAAAATGGTAGCTGAAAATCTTCACAATGGAGTGAATAAGACCGTTGAGACACCTTTAATCACTAATCGGGTTAATGTGGTGTCAGACGAAGAATAAATTAGAGATATCTATATGGTGAGTGAAGAGCTAATAGTTGCTTTTAGAGAGCTAGTTAGCGCAGGTAGCGGTGAGAGTAAGAAAAAGAGAAGAAGAGAGGAACTTTGAGGATAATTTATTAGAAGAATTTTATTGTAAGAACCCAACTTTTTGAATAAAAATGAATTTTCTATAAATATCATTTTTTTAATATTATGGAATAAATTTGAAATAATGTTATAGTTGTGGGTAGTATTTATAAATTACGCAAAAGTATGCAGTTGTTATATTATATTCGATTGGTTCGGAATATTCGGTTTAGCGGGGAATATTAAATACAATGGCTCAATCATTGGTGGACCCCATGAATAGAATTATTATCGGATTAAGAAAACGACAAAATATTTTTATGAAAATAATGCGGAAGTTTTACCGTTAATCTTGTTAAACTACTCATTAGTAAAAAATCTGATGTCTGGCGTGGTTGCATAGTAGCACACGATATTGATTATTGATGCTTACGTGAGAAGTCTTTCAGTTTTGTTCAATTATTGCTATAGTAATTGTTGCATAGTATCTCACGTTATTTGATTCAATTATTGTAGATATTTTATATATTGTTAAAATCAATAATTGAGACGACAAGGTTATTTATATTATAAATTGCAATATTAACGATGTCTAGAAGTTCTGCCAAGGAGAGGTTTGGTCACCTAATTGCGCGTCAATAGAGAGAAATCTTTATTGGAAAGCCCCCTCTTTCCTGGGAACGACCTGGTCGATTAATATTGTGAATTATAATAAAGATGATAATTGTTGTTAAAATTATTAAGGTGATTTTTATGAAGTTTGCTTATTTTATTGATTCCTATTTACCCATTTTTCAAAATAATCGGTAGAAAATTATTTAAGGTGGGGCCCATATATGGGGGCCACATGTGGGGCCCATATGTGTTGGGAAAATGATTTTGGAAATGAAAGAGTATACGTATGAAAGTATATGTGTGTATTGAGTATATGGTGGGAGAAAATGAGATGTGAAAGTGATGGGTGTGTAAGTGGAAAATGGTGGAAAAGTGGTAGTGTGATAGTGATGTGTAAGAGTGTCGTGAATTTGATTATTGGGTGGGTGGGGGATAGATGTTGGTTATGGGGGAAAAAATTAAGTGGTGTATATATAATATTGATATATATAATTTGAAAACATGTGTTATATATATATATATATATTATATTTTAATTGGTTTGATTATTGATTGGGAAAAAAATTAATTTCATCTGATTGATTGCATAAATAATTTTCCTTGCACAACACCCTTCCATTCTCCTATAAATAAAAGCTCATTCCTTCATCATTTCTTACGAATTCACTGAAACTCCAGAGAGAAAAATTATAGAGAAACTATAGAAAAGTATTCTGCTACTTCCCTACTCTTATATTCAGTTTCTTTTACGGTAAGGGGTGTTATTCTTTCTTATTCATGAAGAGAACTGTTGTTATTCCATTTCTTATTATTTGGTTAGAATAACCTGTATACGCGGGCTACCCTATACTTGGTGACATTCTTCTATTATTCTGTCTTTATTATTATGTTAGAATATCCTGTCTTTGTGTTTTACACCGGACCTGGTTCCATTATTTATTATTAAAAGTCTTTATTATTACTGCTTAATATCACATCGCATGTGTTTTACTAACGGACTGGTTCCATTATTTATTATTTAAGTCTTTATTATTCTATCGGAATATCACATGCATGTGTGTGTTTACACCTTAATTCGGTTCCATTATTTATTATTCAAGCACTTATTATTACTTTGGAACATCACATGGGTTGTTAATTTCACGACTTAATTCGTTCCGTTATTATTATTCTGTTGGAATAACTTTGCATATCAAGTGCATGTGCATGGTGATTTTTTTTGTTATTCCATTCGTTATTATACTCGGTGGTTAAAATTTTGACTTATACTCCATGAAATTAGTGGAATATCCTTGATATTTGCGCTTCATCCAATATTTTTCATGAAAATATTCTTTTGAGCATTCTTGAATTTTACTCTACAAAGCGATGATCATGTTGATAATTTGGACGTTATTAGTCCCTAAATAAATTAATTAAATGAACTTGTTTTATTGAATTCTTATATCATTGTCATCATTCTCATGTTTATATTTTTTTGAAAGTCATACATGGCTGTAGAGCATGGATGGACTTGGTATGATTATGACCGAGGATTATTCGATTGTAATCATAATCGTAATATTACAAAAGATGTGATAAAGTCCTCATTGGCCCGTAGTGCATTGTTGGACAGTTGTTGGCATGATCATGACCATTGATGAATACACAAATATCATTGGTCGTAGTGCATGGAATTTGTGGTCGTGACCCTAATGAATATCCTTGGTAGTAGTCGTGGGGATGATGTGGATTATTTATTAAAATTTGAGTCCCAATGAATAAAAGTGATGAAAAACCTTTTAAAACATAAAAGATAGTAGATTTTATTCTCTACTTGACTCTTTTAATGGATTACTGTTCACCGCAGATTAAACTTGATGTCTATTGTATTTTATCGGTTTAACATTGTTGAAGACTAATGATAATTTATTACGCATTATCTTAGTCATAATATTTCTTACTGGGCTAGTTGAGCTCACCCTTTCTTTCACTGTTCTCTTCAGAAAATGAGAACGTAGTCGGAACTAGTCGAGGAACGGAGTGATGGTCCGAGATGGTGTCCTATTAGTCCTCACTATTCTATAAATAGTGTGATAATAAATGTAATGAGGACATATTCTGAGAGTGGATATTGTCTAGAAGGCAATATTTGTATTAAAACTCACAGCATGTATTTTGTCATACTTTACACGACTGTTGTATAATTAAGTTGTATTTGAATTTTGTACCATGTATTTGACGACTCAAGATGGGTGATGTATACCTATTTTGGGGGCGTCACATTTATGATCAAAATTTAGAATTACAAAATCGTATTCATGAGTTAGAAAAGCAGGCTGAAGAACGGCAGGCGGTCGTGGAGCAAAGAGATGTAACAATTCAAAATTGTGTTACCCGATGTGCGATGCTTGAATGAAGCACTCTTTGGCGAGTATAAAGATATTAGAGCCGGAATCTGAGAATGCTATGATCAAAGTTCTGATGAATGAAGAAACAACTGAATGAAGGAGAATAGATGATGCATGGGTAAAAGCCGCACAACGCGTAGATATTGTAGAAAAAGACATCCGATCCAATAAGGCCAAAATAGATGAAATGGATTTTGGTTTTTGGACAACAATTGGGAGAATCCAACATTAATTTTGGAATTACCCTGTGTAGAGCGGTCAACCCCAATTCGATATGGATCGGAGAATAATGATTCAAATCATGGACTATGAATGTGAAGAAGCACTTAAGGGTGGAATGTACCCTATAACAAAGTCAAATCCGGTAGTTTAAGTGAGAGCGTTTGTCGAGGAACCCGAACGAAGTTATTATGGGTAAGTTAATGATAAACTCTTGCGAAGTTTATACCTTATTAGATACCAGTTCTACCCACTCTTTTATTTCTCTTGCTTGCGTTCAACGTTTAAATTTAACTCCGTAGAAGTTAGACTTTGATTTATCTGTTGAAACTCAGTTGGGAGAAACCTTCATTACCTCCACTATTTATAAATCTTGTTTGATTCAAATCAACACTTTCACGTTACCTGTCAATCTTATCTCTTTGAAAATACTTGCCTTTGATGTGATTTTAGGAATCGATTGGTTAACTACTCATCATGCTTTTAGTAAGGTTTTTAGCTTTCATATTCCTAACTAATCTGTTATGCGAATTCAAGCAACCAAACCACTAAAGTCAATCATTGTCATATCAAGCTATAAGTAAAGAGCCCCGGTCCTTTCGTTGTTGACTTCCTTATGTGGAATGCACCGAAGCCAGACTTTCCGTAGGGGATGTTGTGAATGACGATGGCAAGTTGATAGGTATCAATGTGACATGTTAACCAAGTCTTGGATGAGAGTCACAGTTGTGAATGATATTTCTATTGTTAATAAATTTCATGACGTATTCTTGAAGACTTCTTAGCCTACCCCTAGAGCGTGAAATTGAATTTTGTATTGACCCCAGTACAAAACCTATTTCTTCAACCCTTAAATATTTCTTCAACCAAAACGAACGTATAATGCACCAAAGACGTGGCTCGAGCTGTTAAAGATTACGATCATACCATTCAATACCATTTTGGAAGAGAGAACGTGGTAGTAGCGACGTTGAGTAGAATATCGATGTCGTTCTGAGTGCGATGTTGTTAACACAAAACCCATTTCGTATAACTTACAAATGATGAAGATAGAGTTAAAGACTCTAGGGACCCACGTGAAGATAACGAATATACGAGTAAAATTGACTTTAAAGCCGCTCAAGCTACATACTCAGAGCTGATGAATGTGAAGAAGAAGGTTCAAGAAGGCGTTATTCTAGAAGCAAGAATCGACGAAGAGAGGAAATCTCAAACCTCGATTTAATTGGCCCATTTGAAATCCTCGATTGAGTAGGAACTGTGGCTTATAGACTCGTTTTACCGTCAAGTATGTCGCGTGTTCATAACGCTTTTAACGTATCGACAAAATACGTAAATATGTGGACGACCAACCACATTATTAATTTAGAATCGACGAGATAGCAAAAGATTTAACGTATGAGGAAATACGTGTTAAAATCTTGGATAAGAAGGATCATATTCGACGCTCAAAGGTTATACCTCAAGAGTTAGAATTTGAAGTGAAGTCGAGGTATCCTCACCTGCTTCTAAGATACCGTGTGAATGCACGTAAATTTGGAGGGAGAAATTCCATAAGGAGAGGAGATTGTGAGACCCCAGATTTTATGAATAAATATTTAATTTTCTCAAAATAATTTTTTGAATATTATGGTGTGGATTTGATATAATATTATAGTTGTTGGTAGTATTTATAAATTTTACAAAGTACGCAAGTTGTTATATAATATTCGATTGGTCGAAAAATATTCGTTTTAACAGGGAATATTCGTACGACGGCACAATCATTGGTGGACCCCGCAACATAATTATTGTCGGATTGAGATAACGACAAAAATATTTTATGAAAATAATGGCGGAAGTTTTACCGTTAATACTGTTGAACTATTCGGTAGTAAAAGTACAGTAATACGCGTGGTTGGATAGTAACACACGGTATTGATTATTGATGCTTATATGATAAATTCGCTCAATTTTGTTTTATTAGTATTATTAATGTAATAAAACGTAAAAAACTTTTTATATAAAATGTAATACTTTTATAAAGTTATTACATAAATAGAATATATTATATTCTATTATGCATAGAGTTTTGCATAGTAAAATCTTTTATATAAAACATAATACTTTTATAAAGTTATTCTATAAATAGAATATATTATATTTTATTATGCATAGTGTTGCGTAGTGCTCAAGTAGTGTTTTTGTATAGTAAAATCTTTTTATATAAAATGTAATACTTTTATAAAGTTATTTGTTTTATTAGATTATAAATAGAATATATTATATTTTATTTAAAAGATTTTGCTTTAAATATGGACCGTCGATTAAAAAGTAAATCAATCTGACCGTTCATGAATTAGTTACTATCTTGATCCATTCTTCATAAATAAAGCTCATTCATTCCTTCATTATTTCTTACGAATTCACCGAAACTCTGAGAGAGAAACTATAGAGAGTTCTTCTTACGTAATCTCGAGCGTATTTCTTTAGAGTTTAAGAAAGCTTTGAGCGTAGTGCAAGTTTTCTTCGAGTATATCCTCGCCTCTACCAAATAAATACTCTTCTTTCAAAGGTAAGGGATATTATTTGTTGTACTCGTAAGGGTATTATTTCTTTTGTATTCATGAAGAGAACTTCATTATTCCATTTTATTATTACATTGGAATAACTCAGATCTGTGAACTACCCTATACTTGGTGAAATTCTTACATTATTCCATCCTTTATTATTATGTTGGAATAACTTTGTTTATGTAATCGTATATACATGGTGAAATTCATCTATTATTCATTTTTTATTATTTTGTCGAATATCCTATCTCGTGTTTTTATCATGACCTAGTTCCATTCTTTATTATTCTCATTGAATGCGTATTCGCTTTGACACAGTTCCATTATTTATTATTACGCTGGAATAACTCATCTGTGTGGGTCTACATCGCATGCGTGGTGATTTACATTGTTATTCCATTCTTTATTATTACATTGGAATAACTTTGTATACGCGAGACTACCTATACTTGATAAAATTCTTGATTATTCCATTCTTTATTATTATGTTGGAATAACCTATTTATCTAAAAGTACCGCATACATGGTGAAGTTCTTCTATTATTTCGTTCTTTATTATTCTGTTGGAACATCATGTCTGTGCGTTTACGCATGACCTGGTTCCGTTGTTTATTATTCTGTTGAATATCACATGCATGCGTTCTGGCATGACATGGTTCCATTATTTATTATTCTGTTGAGAATAACTTGTCGGTGCGATCTATCGCATGCATGGTGATTTCTTCTGTTATTCCATTCTTTATTATTCTGTTGAAATAACCTGTCTATGTGGATTATCACATGCATGGTGAATGATCCTTTGTATTCATTCCTTATTAAATTTTGAAAATGATCTGTCTAAGTGGATTACCGCATGGCGAATGAAAATCCATTTGCAGTTTCATATATTCTCTTATACTCAGTTGGTTAAAGCTTTGACTTCTATACTCCATGAAATTAGTAGAATATCCTTGATATTTGTGCTTCATCCAGTATCTTTTCATGAAAATATTCTTCTGAGCATTTTTGAATTTTACTCTACAAAGAAGTATCATGTTGACAATTTGGACGTTATAGGTTCCTGGATAAATTAATTCTTGAACTTGTTTTATTGAATTATTATGTCATTGTCATCATCCTCATGTTTATATTATGTTGAAAGTCATATGTGGCCTTTAGTGCATAGATGGACTTGGTATGATTATGACCAGGGATTATTCGGTATAATCATGACCGTAATGTTACAAATGATGTGGAAAAAGTCCTCATTGGCTCGTAGTGCATTGATGAACAGTTTTTGGTATGATTATGGCTATGGATTCTCTTCGACCAAGGGTGCAAAGATGAATTGTTTTATGGCATGATCATGACCGTTGATGAAAACACGATTATCTTTGGCCCGTAGTGCATGGATAATTCGTGGTCGTGATACTAAAGAATATCTTTGGCCTGTAGTGCAGGGATGATTTGATGATGTGGAGTATTTATTAAGCTTTGTCTCAGCGATAAAAGTGATGAAAAACTTTTTAAATCATATAAGATGGTAGATTTTATTCTCTACTTGACTCTTTTAATGGATTGCTATTTCTGCTGTAGCTAAACTTGATGTTTATTATATTGTATCAGTTTAACACTGTTGATGGCTAACGATAATTTATTCTGCATTATCTTAGTCATAATATTTCTTACTGGGCTAGTTGAGCTCACCCTTTCTTTCATTGTTCTCTTCAGGAAATGAGAACGTAGCTGGGGCTAGTCGGGGAATAGTGTGATGGTCCTAGATGGTGCATTAGCAGTCCTCACTATTCTGTGAAATAGTGTAATAATAAATGTAATAAGGACTCCATTGAGTGTGGATATTGTCTAGATGACAATATTTGTATTAAAACTCACAGCATATGTTTTGTCGTATTTTATACGATTGTTATATAATTAGTATGTATTTGTATTCTGTACCATGTATTTGGCGACTCAGAATAGGTGATGTATACCTATTTTGGGGGCGTCACACCCGCCCTATCATTAACTTCAAGTCTCCTTTTAACGTACATCCTCATAACCCTATTCTTCTTATAAAATCTAAATTTTTCTGGGCTCAAAGCATGATTGTGATCAAGGGTTATTTGTGAGACTCGCCACTTACCTTCAAGGTATAATACAATCCTAATCTTAGCTTTACATCATGTTTTACTGTTTGGAGGCTTTTTTAAGACATTCTTTGAATTGCTTACTATTTTTCCGGTTCGAGAGCATGAAAGAACCACACAATTAACCTCCCCATCATCACCCTTTTTCGAAGATCTTTTCTTCACTGGGAACCCTTGTTTGTTAGCATATTTAATGTAGTATTCTACACAAGCATCAATATTGTCAAATTCCATTCCTATTTTTAGATCTTTTATCTCATCTACAGCTACTGCACTCCCCACACACTCATCAAATTCTTAATTATCATTCATATCATTCTCCTCAATGTGTTCATTCATCTATGTACTTAAAGATATATTCAATGATTCTGTTTTCATTTGTGCCCAACAAAATATGTACAGAAAAAAAACACTTAATCCAAAATAAGGGCTTTTTCTCCGTAATGTTTTTTTTAACTATGTACGGAGAGGGTAAGATGATATCAATTAAAAGAGAGAATGTTTTTTGTTTGAACCATGTTTTTCGATATCAATTAATCCATTTGTACACAAAATTAAACCTAGATCCAAATCTCAAGAGGGAAAAAGTGTTACCTGAGATGGAGATCGTCGAGCTTGAAAGGGAGGACGGAATGCCCGAGATCGCTAGGATGGAGAGGAAGGATTAAATTTTGTAGTAGATGTTTGGGATGGACGGATAATTATATTTCGCAAGATTATTTTGACGGGATGGAGTCTCTGTTTGGTGTTACTAGTCTTTCATTCTTGTTTCTTTTAATAGTTGTGGAGGATGGCTTTTTCTTCTCTTCGGGGGACCCACAATAGATGTCTGTCCGCTTAGACGTATTGTTTGGTGAGACATGAGATTGATCGATTTATTTCTCTTTACAAAGAGTTTCTTTATCATCTATTGTGATATATGACCAGGAGTTATTGGTCTTCCCTTATCTATAAAAAATATAGAATTCTCGACATCAACTTCTTAAATCCTATCTTCTCCCTGGGTGAAATTTATATGTTAGAGTTAAATAAGAAAAAGGTGATAAATTCATTACATTATTGATTTATTTTATAAATTCAACTTAGGTCCATTCTACACTTAAAGCATGCTAATATATTTGTTATGCACATGTTTAACCAGAATCTTTCATATGCGAACCACCCGCATGCGGGTTTGCCACGTGACACATGCGCATTGGTCGGTCACCAAATCTTACGGGTTTGACTTGTTGACAAGATTGTTGACCGACCAACCCGTATGTGCCACGTGACAAACCCGCATGTAGGTGGTTCGCATATGAAAGTTTCTACATCTTTAACAATTACAAATGACATCATGTATCATCTATTCCCTTAGTCTAATTTTATTTGTTTTAATATATTTTTTATGGTGAAATTGACTATATTTATAATAAAAAAATTATTCTTAAGTTTATTAAACATATGTACAAAATTATTGTCATAAGAAAGTAAATCGAATATATTATCAAAGTCAACTTATTTATAGATTTCAAAATTTCTAATATATTTATTTAATTATTAATTTAAATATTAATTGATTTGACAATAAAAAGTCAATTAGGACAAGTAAAGTCGTGCAAGAGAGAGTTTTATATTTGATTAATTATTTTTTAATAAAAATAAATTTAAGTATCATATATATATATATATATATATATATATATATTCTCATGCACTTCAAAAATCTATTGAGTTAATAGACTATATGTATAATTAATATTTCACCACTATAAAAAGAGTTTTGTTTTGACATTATAAAGTCATTTCAAAAATATTAAATTAAATAAATATAAAACATATAAGTTTAGAACACAATTAACTTTGTAATCACTTATACATTATACAATAAATTAATTAACTCGGGTAATTATTTTGTACTCTTTTAGCAAACAAGTTAAAGTATTCAAAGTTGTTTTACTAGTGAACTTGAACTCACAATATGTATAGTGGTGCAACCTGGAAAAGAGTGATTAAATTTTTTTAATGAATGCAATTCCAGAAGTACCATTACTGTAATCATTTAAAATTACTATATTTTCCGACAGTTCATAATTTTTTTATTAATATAAAGTTGTTGATACACACAAGCAAATAATATATTTAGAAAATTAATATTTTTCTTGTTCATCAAATTTTATGATAAAATCATATTTGGTCCTTAAAATAATTAAACATTATGTTTATTAAAAATATAATTTTTTGGTGTATTCAAATCCCATGGCTCAAAGGAATGTTAAGATTTCAGCTAAAACTAGCAAAAATAAAAATTTTAATTGAAAGTTGTGGTCAAAACAAATTATTTCTTTGTCAATAATTTCAGAAAACTATTAAATTATATATTCAAAAAAGAAAAAAGCAATTGTGTCTTATTCCCATAACTATTGTGCCTAGCTTGTATATTTTGTGTTCCATACTTTATAAACAATTGGCCTGATAATTATACACCCTACCTTTCAAGATAAAGAATTAATTTAACTTTTTCAAATTACTTTGATTTATTTTTAACATAATTTTTTAACTTTAAAATATAATTATAAAAATTGAAAGCAAAAATACTGGTAATTGAAAAATTATCCGTTAACTTTGAATTGAAATATTTTAAATTTACTTTAAAAGCTTATATTAAGATTAAGATTAGGAAATATTAATATATAGATTTCCTTTGCAATTTCGAACAACTTCTCTTAATTGGGGATCAAGTAATTAATAGATTTGTTTCTTGAGCAAGTGAATATCATATTACACTTTGCATTTTCCGGTGAGTTTTAGTTAAAACCCAATTTGATTCGGAAAGGTATTTCAAACAAGATCTCCAGGTAATCTAAGTAATTAATGCACTCCTTCGATCTCTTAATTGGTAATCAAGTAACTCATTTTCCCTATATATATATATATCCCCTAGTTCTTCATATCCCACAGATTGCTACTAAAACCTTAAACCCTAACAAGAAGCAAGTTCGTTCAGGTATTGGGTTTAGTGATGAAGCTCCCTTCTTCTTCTTCCTCCTCTAATCGTTCCTCTTTTTCCACCATAACTAATCAAACAGAGAAAACCCATGAAACCCCTCCTGTAAATTCTCTGAAATTCACAACCAAACTCGATAATTCAAAGCCCTCTGTTCTTGTTTCGAGTGAGGAATGCAATAAATCAAGAAAAGAAAGAAACCTGAGAAGAAAATTAATCTGGGGTTGAGTTTGTTTGATGAATCTTGCTTTAATTTCAAGATTCTTGATCCTCCTGCATACATGGGTTCTAAGAAATCTGCTGAAGATATTCAAGTGGCTAAAAAACTGAGGAGTTTCAGAGTTTACAGCCATCAAGAAGAAGAAGAGGAGAAGTATTTGGGCGTTTCAACAAAACTGCAGCTGTTTGATGATCCATGGAAAATCAGGAAAGTTCTGACACAAAGTGATTGCAACCATCTGTGTAGGTTGATGTTGGCTAAAGATTTGGTGCAGAAGAATATCATTGATGTTTGGAATCATGCCGGGCTTACGGATTACGTTGCGAAAATCTGGACCCCAGATGGGGTTGATGTTGAGGTATTGGATTATGACAGGAAAATGGAGTTTCACATGACATTCAAGAACTTGCAGTCAAGTGACTGCTATATCTTTGGTTACAACTGGATCTCCAAGTTTGTCAAGGAGAGGAGACTTAAAAAAGGAGACGAGATTGGGCTGTATTGGAGCAGTACCCATTTAAGATTCATATTCTCTGTTCTTGCTCGCAATCCTGCTTCTTAGTTAATCTAAATAATTGGAACATTCTGTAGCCGAGAAGTTCATGGACTAAAAATAGTTTTGTACCCTTTTGTGGTGAAGTTAAAAACATTAATTTGCATTTTTTTTTTAAGGTTTAGATGTTGATTACTGATTAAAATGCTTTGATTATTTATACGTTCCCTATCAATTCATCTGTTTCGACTGCATGTTCTTGACGATTTTCCCACTGATGGTATACTGATGGTATGTTGATGGTAATCTTGATTGTATGGTTCAATTTATCATAGTATGTAACAACTTAAAGAACATTAAAGTTGCATAGGTTGAGTTGCCACTTTTTTGTTTAAAGAACAGAACAGTGCTAATATTTCCGTTGAGTCTTAGGAAAGTAAATATGAAACAATATCTCTTGGGTTAAGTAATTAATGTATGTGGTAGATATGCGAATTTGGATTCCAACTGGATAAATGAATAAAGCGCGGAAAACAGAGGCGCCAATAACAGAGCCGTTGTTGTTAATGTATAGATCTTTCTATATCTTTCTCTATATATATATATATATATCTCTGTATATATATAAATAAGAAACTACCTAGAGTCCCTCGCATCTTTCACACATATATTCCTAAACAAACAGGGGAAACTCACTGCAACCACCTGCTCTCAAGAATGTCATTGACGTAAATATATCATGTCTAAGTTTTGGGTTATGAATGTAATTTCAATACATTAATTCAAGAAATTGCCTTAATTGTTATCTTTGTGTTAGTAATTAGGTTGTGTTTATTTTTTTGGAAATTGCCTTAATTGTGTGTTAGTGTTTATATAACTGGTTTATATTGTCTTATAGTAATAGGGCTGATCAGCATTTGTTAGCTTCTGTTTATTTTTGTTATCTTTGTATTTAAAACTAAAATACCCTTTTCTTTCCTACTCTGTATCTCATACCAAAAATAGCATGGACTAAAATTTTAAAAAATTTTGGTGTCTTATATTTTAAAATTTTACTCCAAATCTGCCACGTTACCCCATTTTTAAATTAGTATCCATATCAATCCCATTCCCATCTATAATGAGGTGTTGGGATTAAGATTCCCTCTATTTATGGTTTAAACTCATTGCAGCTGCCTATATTTTGGAAAATTATTTTTTAACTCGGTATCGATTTCGTTAACTAGTTAGGAGCTTCAAGAAAAAGTAA
This sequence comes from Panax quinquefolius, assembly GCA_020205615.1. Lineage (NCBI taxonomy): Eukaryota > Viridiplantae > Streptophyta > Magnoliopsida > Apiales > Araliaceae > Panax > Panax quinquefolius. The sequence goes on along the minus strand of CM035155.1, from coordinate 46,754,086 downwards.
ATAATTTATGAAAAAATTTTAAATAAAATAAAAATAATAAGATGAATTAATTAAGTTCACACAAAACACTATCTAGTACACATATTTTCAAGTGATAAAACAGACATCTCGCATATATGTTTAATCAATATATTATGTTTGAAATTTTTTTAATATTAATGTTGTCTTAATTCAAACGGTTGAGCACATATGTTCTATACATGTTTTGTATAATTTAAGTACAACTAAACTTAACTAAGTATTTTTAAGTGTATTTTTTTAAATTATTTTTCGAATTGTACTTTTCTCGGTATTATATAGATACAATTTAATTATTATTGAAGTACAATTTAACTTGACTAATAAGTATATTTTTTAGGCTTAAATATAATTTACTATCAAAAACTATATGCCATATTCCACTTCGGTGATCCACCTTTCAATTTTGTTAATTTGAAAAAAAATACTAAATATAAACACTTTAATATGTCAAGAAGATATGGGGTTTTGATGATGATTAATACAAGAAGAGTTTTTATTAGTCTGAATGTATTAAAAAATGGTGTGACAATTTTACCCTTTAATATATCAAAAAAGTTTAATCACAAAATAAATAATTGTTTTTTTTGACACGCGTCAGCTGATTTATGCCCAGACAGTCACGTCAGCAATTTCTGACGTGGCAAGCTCAATTGAATGGAATTGGAAAAAGTTAATAGTTCAATCATCTAATTGACAAAATTAAAAAGTGGATCACCAAAATAGAATATGGCATATAGTTTAGGGTAATAAATTATATTTAAACCTATTTTTTAATATATTTTTAACTAGGAGCTATATAGGCAATTTAAATATAATTTAACTTAAATAAATATAGTTTAAGTACAATATTTTTTTATTTTTTTTAAGGCATACTTAACTAGGTACTACATAGGTACAATTTAAGTGTAGTTTAGAAAGAAAGGTTCGTTCTCTCTTTGTCATTTCCTTTATGGATTTGGATCATTCCATTTATATCCGCGGACGCCTCAAATCCGGGTACTTGAAACCCGTATTCGGTGTCCCACGATACTATTCATACAAACTGCTTAATATATTAAATAATTAAAAATACTACATCAGAGTTGTCTATTCCCAGGTACGAAGACCTTTAAGTACTTTATTACGTGATAGATAATATATTATCACATTACAAAACTATAACTATTACAAGTAACGCCTTCCAACTATCCAATCAGCTTCCCTTTACCCTTATACTTACCAGAACCTTCTTCGATCTCACTCAGTTGAAAACATTTAATTCTTGAAACGACGTATTGACTATAGATGTTGAGCGGTCATTAGACCATGAACTTTTATTTTCTAGTTCGAAAAGGTTTAGACATAAATTCTTCATCTGCAAACCGTCTGACTTACGGGCACGGTGGGTGATCAGCCCGTTATGCCCTGTGTTGATCAACACTAGCTATAGGAATGACATTTGCGTTCGTCATCACCACCTCAGTGCAAACAAAAATGTTCCAATTCAGGGATGTTCTGGTCATACTTGAGTCCAAATCAAAACAATTTAGTTTGGATGACTCTATTTAATATTTCAAGATTGAATCAAATATTTAAAACTATGTCTAGCCAGATCAAATTAATGGCTTACTGCCTTTAAACTGTGTATATACATACTAAAATTCAATAGTATGTATCAAAACTTGTTATATCAAAGAATTTTGAGTTTAAGGATACTTGCTGAAATACAACAATTTATACAAGTTAGGACACTTGCATAACCAAACTTAATACACAAAGAACAGAGCAATTTTGATTATATATAAATCACATGAAAACAATATTGAGATACTTGTAATCAAAGAATTGATTGAATAAAATTCAAGAACTTGCTTGTACAGAATTTAGGAAGTTATAGATACAATATTTGCTTACAAAGATCCATTGCATAAAGTAAATGCAAAAGTTAAGATACTTGCTCAATAAAGAACAAGATTTAGATACTTTCCTTGACTGTGAGCTATTGATAAAAATTCAGCTTAACTTCCTTTCACAGATCCTATACAATCATATTCACACATACAAACATATTATCCATGTATCCACATCATATAGTTTGTATGTTTATATATTACATAATTACAGTGGGCATGTTTTTACTTTTGAGAAACTTTTATACATTTTTCAAATACCTCATCATTTTACTACAATAACCATTTTTCTCTTTAATAGAGTTTGATACAATCCTAGTTCATGAATTCCACATACTTTTAGCTTATAATCCTTTTGTAATTTAATACATGAGAACTACATACTTCTTATGTATAACTCAAGCACACATGGTGAATACTTGATTCATTTTGTGTGTTGGCATAGTTATAACTTGTATAGGTAGATCATAGATTTATTTGTTATAAACTAATGCATTAAAACTAGCATGACTCAACCCAACGTCAAAATAGCCCCCTTGATGCCAGGCCACGCCAACAGCCAAGCTTTGCTTGGCCCTGTGGGGCTCAGCTGGGCTTGGTGTGGCCTCGTTTGGCCCTGCAGCCCCAAGCATAGCCTAACAGCCCCTAACTTACTATGCCCCTCCTTGCAAATTCTATCTTTTACATTACCCATCTAATTGAGTTGTGGTTTTGCTATATATTCTACATACTTGCTTATTTAGGAGTTGGACATTAAACTTTATGGGTAAACTTTTAAACTACGCCATAAAGCCAAAAATGGCTGGCCCAAAGCTGCTATAGCAGCTCTCTGCTGCTACCTACTGCTGTCATTTAGGCAGCAGTCCCTGCTCCCTATCTTGCATACTTTCATCTCTTTATTTACTAATTCGGTTGCAAAGGACTTTTGGTAGTTGGAAATGATATAACCACCTATTAGAATAACCCATAAACTGCAGAGAATACATAATCTACATGAACCAAAATGTTTGCCAAAACAGCCTCTGCTGTTGCGAATTGAAGACTGCTGCTGCCAATGGCAGCAGCTCCTTTCTCTTATCTTCCATGTCTCTAATTTTTATCTTACAATCTAATCACTTTAATATGCTAAATTTTTGGAGAGAATATAGTTAATATACTCACCTATTTAAAAAAAAATACTAACCAAGTTATTTGAACAACTTAGCTTTGTCGACTGAGAGCTCAAAAAGAGCCCCCAGCCCAGCCAACCCGCTGCTATTACTGCTGCCATAGGCAGCAGCCCTGCACCTATTATGGCAAATTCTCTATTTTCCTACTTCTAATTCATATAACGGTTTACATCTATTTTTAAATATGTTGTACCTAGCATCTGTGAGTATTTTTAAAAATTATAAAGCCTCCCTTTCAGACTCAGTAAGCTGCCCAACACAGAGCTCAAAAATAGCTCGACATACTAATTTCTAATTTTTCGTTTTAGCTCAATATTATTTTTCGTTTTAATCTAACACGCCCAAACTCTTTAATTATCATTATATGTAATATATAAATCTATCCCAAGCCTTGTTTCTATCTAATATTTGATTTTTAGTCAAAACAGTCCATATAGGACTTTTATCGAGCAAGTTGTGAGCACTGTTTTGAAATCTTCTTTTCATAGTCGTTTGTTTACTCTTCAATCCCATTTTAGTCTCCTTATAACACCACACAATCAACCTATCTCCTTTATTCTAATTCAAACAACAAAAATCCAAAACACAATCAAATTTATGCTTAACAAGTAACTAGCACACTAACTAGTTTATTTACTTTTTATTACAATTATTTCGATTCCCACATAGCTATACAATATGTCAATCCTTATGATTATGCATACCTAGCATCTAGTTTTAACACTGTTTTACACCATCAATTGTATCTAAACTGATAAATTACTAACTAATCATACATGAATCGCTTTGGTCTAACATTGCACTTATGATAAACAGTGGCGGAACCAGAAACTTTTGAGAGGGGGGGGGTCAAAATATACTTGCAAAATCACGACGGCGGCGATACGAGCTACAATACAATCCGATCCGAAAAAATTTCTCTTGCAAAAGTACTGTAGTGAAAGTCTTGTGAAAGATAGAGGCCTATTTCTTAATCTCCTCTACAATAGAAATAGTATTGTTAAAATGAAGTTTTGGGTGAGTACTGTTGTATTATATACGACATTGTAATAAATTTAAATTAGAAAATTTTGGTACTAAAACATATAACCTCCATACAATATTCCATCATTATATCATTAAAGTAGCGTTTTGTTTTATTCGTACTGTAGATCAAGTTTTATTAAAATGAAGTTTTGGGTGTGAGTACTAATGTGTTAAAAATATGTACTGCAAGTGCACAATGTCTAATTGAAGATCTGGCAAGTACAGGTCGAACCCACAGAGACTAGATTAATTCTTTAATATATCCTTAATTAATATTTTAGGCAAATTAGAAATAAAAATGGTGGAGAAGATTTTTTAACTAAATTATGCAAACTATTAATTAATAATGAAAACTATTAATGAGAAAAGATACCTAAGAATTAGAATCCACCAAACATTAACATAATAAATAATTTCTTATTTCCTAAATCAATTCACAAATTATTTCCCCTTCCCTTTAAAAATAATGATTCATATAATTAATATGGGCAAGCATAAGTTATGAAAAATTCACAGATTAATTATAACTTATCAAAACCTTGCAATCAATATAAAAATCATATGCAATTTATGCGGAGGAAAATATGAAGGTGAGAATAATTAGGTATTAATTTTGGAACGGAAATAAAATTCTTTTATGAAAATACTTAGTTTCATCATAATCCTAGGTATTAGAAATTTAGCTAGCCATGAAATTAAAAACAAAAACAAATAATATTAGTACTACTATTCGCATGAAATAAGAACAATAATTAAAAAGAGAATTTCTATTATATAAATAAAAGAAAGTGACAAATACTCCCTGACAGAAGTACCACAATTGATTGGAATAAGAGAAAGGACAAACTCTAAATATCTTACTCCTTCCTAGACTAGTGAAAAACTGAAAAAAAGAAAATAACAAGTGGTCCCTTTCTCTCTAAAACAAGAGGCCTATTTATAGGGAAAATAACTTTGAACCCTAATTTAGATTCATTGAACTTGGACACTTTGGTTCCCTTACCATGTAGGATTCAACTTCCTAGTAGCAATCAACTTCTCACAAAGATCTTCTAGATGGATTTTCCTTTCTCTTGTTGGATTTGAATTGCCCACTAAGATTATTCAATCTCTTTCCTTCTCCTTGTAGGATTCTTCTTGGACATTCCTTACATGAATAAGAGCATTAAATATCGCTTGATCACCAAGATTTTGACTTTATTGCAACAAATATTAAATCCTACAAAACAAAATAAAACATATTAATTTAATAAACTAATATAATTAAAAGGACAAAATTAGGAATAATTAAATGTATGAATTACGTGTCTATCAAATACCCCCATACCTAGCTTTTGCTCGTCCTCGAGTAAAATAAAAATAAAATAAAATAAAACAAAAATTACACTACCCCATTTTCATAGGAAACACGATTGCACTTAGCATGTGCAACAAGCCTTTAAACCTCAAGGTTACCCCAAGTGGACGAGTTGTGTCTCGTGAGGGTTTGCAGTGAATATACCCACAAAATTCAAAAATAATTTTGGGTTTAACAAATTATGAAATTGAAAGAAAACTTCTAAATATCCATGGGCATTATAACTAAGCAAGATTAAATTCAAAATCACACTTTCACCTTATCAAAAATACTCGATCTTCATTTTAGACACCATCCTTCATTAAATCAATTTCATGTGATGCATGCATGTGTATGTGATGTAACTCTTAATAGGAATTTTTACAATGAAAATCAAGCAAACTCTTTTTTTCTTTGTCTTTCTTTTTTTTTTCCTTCCTTTTCTCCATTTTTTTCAATTTTGATTCTTGACTTGTGCAATGTCTCATTTTCTTAGGCTTTTCAGAGTTACCCATGTAGAGCGAGCGTTGGACCAATGACTCCCAAACCAGATGACTTTAGGGCACTAGGTGTAGAGACACCCCTAAGGATTTACTAACTCGAGTAACAAAAGCCACAAAATTAGACTAGTCAAGCAGCTTTTATCCATCATACTTTTCAGCGTGAATATCGATGCTTCCCGAGACTTGGATACCCAGTTATTTCATTTAATGGACATTGAAGCAGATATTTATTTCCTTTTTTTCAACTTTTCTCAACATCATTTTTTTTTCATTCTTTCTTCTTTTCTTTTTTGCTTTTTTTTTCTTCTTTTTTTTCTTTTTCTTTTCCTTTTTTTAAATTACTCGAATCATGGTTTATACCCCACAACTAAGAATTAGTGCAAACGTGAAGTGCAAAAATGCTTGTGAAATCAATTTTAATCCAGATGGTGTTTTGAACTAAGATTTCGTATCTTATCAAAAATTCAAGAGTTCTAAATCTTTCAATCTCACTCATGTGTTTTGCTCCACAAACACTTATTAGAATTAATTCAATTCATAAAAAGTCAAACAAAATTTTTAATTTTTTTTGTGTTTTTTTTTGTAAAAAGAAAAAAAATATAATACAAACAAACTCCCCCCGTACCTAAATCATGCATTGTCCTCAATGTATGCAAATGAAGAACAGAGAACAAAGATGTGAAAGAATTATACCTTGTATGCGGGGCATTTGTTCTGCAAGAAGATGTGGTGAGAAAGAAAACAAATGTACGTATCTACAAATTTTATGCATCCTAAAAACTATGCGATTGTAAATGATTAGGGATACAAACAGACAACCTAAAGTGGATTGCGTATGATTTTCAGGAGGTCTGGGTAATTGAAAATAGTTAGAATTTGCAACAGAAGAACAATTGTGAGCATACCCGACTGATTCTTTTAAAATTGAGTCAGGGAAGGATAACGAAAAATGATAGTTCCTTTAAAAAAATTCTAACTTCATAAAATCTATCCAAAATTGCCATCCATATTTGTTACCAAGGGGTTCTAAAACATTTTCATCATTTTGAATAACTGTTATACCATGTTTAGGCACCACTGGACTAACACATGCATTATTTGAAATGCGAGATATGATCTCATTATCTAAACATGGAAGATTATCATTATCCACAACCTTTGGTTCATTTGTTAAATCATATTTAGTGTTTCTGGAAAGCGCTTCAGATGGACCCAAGGTAGACTTAAAATGATCATAAGAGGATTTAAGGTCAATTTGATTCTCTTGAAAATGCTCAAAATGTGTCAAACTTGATTCAATTATAGGTTCCAATCTAGAGTAAGATTTTTGGCCTGTGGAGTCCAACATCTCATTGACCTCATTTAAGTATTCAGTTTCATCCCAATTTTGACCAAAATGATTTAGACAAAAGTTAATAATTTCATCTTCCCCCGTAAGTTCATTTCCCGACATTTTTTGAATCATGTTCACTTCAACGGACTGGTCAAACAAATCACTAGTTTGCTCTCCCACATTAAACACATTTAAGTCAATTGTCATGTTTCCAAATGTCAATTTCATTAGTCCATTTCTACAATTGATTAACGCATTAGAAGTTGCTAGAAATGGTCTACCTAAAATTACAGGAATTTGACCATTGGGATTGACAACAGGCTGGGTTTCAAGGACAACAAAGTCAACAGGGAAAACAAAATTGCCAATCTTAATGAGTACATCCTCAACTATTCCCTTTGGCTCTTTAATAGAACGATCAGCTAGCTGGAGTGTGACACTTGTCTTTTTCAACTCCCCTAAGCCTAAGGTTTGGTACACAGAAAATGGTAACAGGTTCACACTAGCTCCTAAATCAAGTAAAGCTTTTTCAATTAACGTGTCACCTATGATGCATGAAATTGTAGGACAACCGGGGTCCTTATACTTCACAGGGGGACTTGACATGACAAGATAGAACTAACATGGGTTGTTGGAAAAGCTTTCTTAGGAACATGAGTAGTTCTTTTGTGTGTGCACAAATCTTTTTGACATTTAGCATATGAGGGAACTTGTTGAATGGCATCTAGAAGGGGAATGTTAATTTTCACTTGTTTGAACACTTCTAGAATTTTGTCCAACTGGGCTGACTGCTTGTTTGAAATAAGTCTTTGCGGGAATGGGGCTTTTGGTTTGAAGACTTTTTCAATTGACTCATAAGGTGTGGTTGAATCATGTTTTGAAACATGATTAGTCGATGGGCCTACTGACTCAGAGTTTGTGGGCTTTTCAGATTGGGCTGACTTTGAAGATGGATTATTAGATTCAACATTAAAATTTTTATCTTCTTCATTATCAATTCCAGCATGATTGTTAAAATAATTTCCAGACCCTAAAGAGATTACAGAATTCACATGATTGACTTGGTTGTTTTCAAGTGAATTAACATGATAAGGTTTTTGAGTAGGGACTGGAAATTTTGGATTGGTCTCGGGTTGACTAGGAAGTTTACCCTTCTCTCTTTCACTAACTGCAGTGGCCAATTGACTCATTTGGATCTCTAGGCGAGAAATGGCTTGGTTAGTGCTTTGCTGAGATTTTATTAAAGTTTCCACACTCTTCTCTAAGGTGCTCACACTCTTCTCTAAGGTGCCAACTCTCCTCTCATTTTCATTAGAAAAACCTGGTGGATATTGAGGTGCTGGATTTGAATTTTGGTACGGACCAGGTGTGACGCCCCCAAAATAGGTATACATCACCCATTCTGAGTTGTCAATACATGGTACAGAAACAACTACAACTTTATTATTACAACAATAAAACTGTGAGTTTGAATACAAATATTATCTTCAGACAATATCAATACTCGGATAAATCCTCATCACATTTATTGATACATTATTTTACAAAAATGGTGAGGACTACTAAATAACTCTCTCTAGAACTTTCATTCCATACCCCAGGCTTCGTACGCATATATTCTCTCGCCTCGAGAAGAAAAATGGAACAAAAAGGAAAATGGTGAGCTCAACTAGCCCAATAAAAGAATATTATGACTAAGATAATATACAACAAATTATCGTTAGTCTTCAACAGGAAAAAATCTAATAGAATACAATAGACAACAAATTTTAAATCAATATTCGCAGCGAAAAATAATAATTCATTAGAAGAGTTAAGTAGAGAATGCAAACTACTATCTTCTATGTATGAATTTAAAAGTTCATCGCTCATCCTTTATCCCCGTCACTAACATCAATCAATATACATCCGGAATCAAATATTCATCTTTACTCTACATGGCCAAAGATATTCATCGATTAGTCATGTTCATCTAAACACTGCTCATCTTTGCACTATGGGCCAAAGATATTCATCGAAATCATTCATCTTTTGCACTACAGGCCAAAGATATTCAATAATATCATCATTTAAGATCGAGGATGATGAAACATATTTTAAAGAAACGAATCCGATTGAAACAAAATGACAAGGATTAAGGATTAAGGATTAGTACTTTGTTTTATCCATGTCCAAAATTACCTCAAAAATAATCATAATGGTGTAAAATTCAAGAATGATCAAAACATGGATACATCAAAAGCTAGTATTCACAATAGATATTTTGAGCGAAAAGGAAAATTTTCATTTTTCGATGAATAGTCTAGATTCGTGAAAGTGAATAGTCAGATACGTGAATAGTAACTCTCACTCAAAAGTTCCAAATTTGATAAAAACTTCAGATCAATATTTAAGCATAATGATATTGAAGAAATAATATCATTACTGAAAAAATAATATCCCTTACATCACAAAGACAATGACTTACAGTTGAAACACCGGATATCGACTATAACTTGAACTTGTACCAGATAGCAATACTCAAAGTATACTCAAAATACTCACAAGAATACGCTCGATAATATAGAGAGAAAACTTCAATTTCGGTGTGATTTTCAATTCTAACCTAAGCACTTATTTATAGAAAAATACTTAGAACACAAAGCGAAAATTTAATATAATAATATTATTTATAATAAAATTTCCTACGCCTCTTAGAATTCAGCTCCTAGCATTTCCCACATGTTCACCTTCTAGAAAAAGTAATAAAAAACGTTTTTCCAATTTAAAATATTTTAAACTTCCAAAAATCAATTATTTGAGCTTGAACTTCAATAATTCATAATAAATAGCCCTTCTATCGGAAAATTCGAATCTCACTAGTTTTTATAGGAAATTCAATTCTCTACAACTTTGCGTAAGAATTTTTTCCAAATTCCAAATGTAATTGACCAAATCCACAAACGGAGATTTTACAAAGCTATAATCAAATTTCGGTTAATAAATGGGGTCCAACGACATGTTTAACATGTTTTAAACATTTATTGCAACAAAATACTCTTCCTCCTCAGATACTCATATATCCCACATTCGTTGTAAAAATATCACCATTATTATATTTTTAAAATATAATAATATATTTAAATGAATTATTTTATCGAAAAAGATAAAATTTTAATTTTCAACAATTGTCACATTAAAAATTTTCTCCATCTATATCCACATAAAATCAATATTTTTCTCATCATATGAATCAATAATTAATTATTCACAAATAATATTACGAAATCGAAATATTGACAACCAAGCGCTTCCTGGAAAGAGGGGCTTTCCAATAAGAATTTCTCCTTCTTGGCGCCAGCAATTAGGTGACCAAACCTCTCCTTAGAATGTAACTTTCTAGACATTGCTAATAATGTTATCTAATAATATTACTCGAGATAATATGAATTATTGCTTCGATAATGAAAAATATTGTGTAATGACAATTATCAAACAACATCAATATAAAATATCAACGCAGATAATTATTAAATCAATAAAATCTTTGAATAAAGAATTCATCGTAACCATTATTGAGTAGTGCCTTCTTACGTAAGAATCAATAATTGGTATGCGCAATACCGTGTCTTCTACCGTGTTTTTAACCACCAAGTATTTTTTAATAAGATAATTCAACTAACTACGCCGTTATTTTTAAACAACTTATATTTGTCATTTTCTTCATCCAATCGCTTTTTAGTTATGGGGCCCACATGGGTCATTTAGCTTGTTGCATAAATAAATATTCCCAAACAATCATGAATATTCCACGACCAAACGAATATTCCCCGACAACAATGAATATTTTATAACCACTTGCTTATTTTGAAATATTGCGTATTTTACCCATAACTATCCACATTAATCAAATCAACCCTTACTATTTCAAAATAATAAATAGAGAAAATTAAATTTCATTAATAATAAGTTGGGGTCTTACAACCTCCCCTCCTTATGAAATTTCGTCCCCTCGAAATTGACGTCGTACTGCAGTGTTTCAAAAAGTGAGGATACCTCGCTTTTATTTACATTTCCAATTCCCGTGTCATTTCCTCTATAAAGCATGATTCCTCCACAAAACTTTAACTTGTGGTATTACCTTTCATGGCGTGGGACATGCTCCTTCCTATCCAAGATCTTGACAGTACCTCCTCATACGTTAAGTCTTCACTATCTCATCCTAAGGTTCTAACTCTATAACGTGGTTCGGTCTTTCACATATTTACGAAATGCTGATCGTGAAACACATTATGAACACGAGACATACTCGGAGGTAACGCGAGTCTATAAGCTAAATTTCCTACTCGGTCAAGAATTTGAAATGGACCAATAAATCGTGGATTGAGCTTTCCTCTCTTCCAAATCTTGTAACTCCCTTCCATGGAGCAACTCGCAACAATACATGATCCCCATACTAAATTCCACGTCCTTTCGATGAAGATCCGCATAACTCTTTTGTTGATCTTGTCTTGTTTGTATCGTTGTCGAATCATTTGGATCTTTTTCGTAGTCATATCGCATTCCAACTCGGGTCCCAACAATGTTGCTTCACCCACCTCGTCCCCAACATACCGGAGGAGCGCGACACTTTCGTCCATATAATGCTTCAAATGGAGCCACACCTATACTTGCTGATAAGCTGTTGTTGTAGGAGAATTCCACCAATGGTAAATACTTATCCCAACCGCCTCTTGAAGTCTAGGACACAGTCTTAATAAATCTTCAAGAGTTTAAATAGTCCTTTCGATTGTCCGTCTGCTTGAGGATGGTATGTCGAATCAATCGTGAATCTGCGCCCATAGCTTTTTGCAAGCTAACCCAAAATCTTGAAGTGAATCTTGGGTCACGATCCGAAACTATGGATACAGGGCATGCCATGCAACCTCACAATCTCATTCACGTCATATACTAACAAGACGTTCAAGGAATAAGTCTCCGTGACGGGAAGAAATGAGCGAACTTGGTTAATCTATCAACAATAACCCAAATAGCATTGATGCCTTGAGAAACCGTAGGAAGACCCATAACGAAATCCATGGTAATGTGTTCCCACTTCCATTTCGGAATCTCAAGTGGTTGCAACGGACCCTTAGGTACTAGATGCTCTACTTTTACATGTTGACAAGTTAAACACATTGAGATAAACTTTGCAATCTCTCTCTTCATATTGTTCCACCAAAATGTATGTCAAGATCACGATACATTTGGTACTTCCAGATGGATTGCAAATGGTGTATTGTGTGCCTCCATCATAATCTTGTACTTCAAATCGAGTCGTTAGGGACACAAAGTCTAGAGTGGACTCAAGTATTCCTTCTTCATCTATTCTCGCCCTAATAGCTCCTTCTTGTACTTTCTTCTTCATACGCATTAGCTCCGGCCTTGGTTGGCTTGAGCAACCTTAACTTTTTCTATTAAAGTTGGCTCTATCGTATACTTGACATCATCGCACTCATTCCGCGATATGATCTTCTCTTTCTCAACGCGTCGCCTACCACGCTCAGCTTTACCGGGATGGTATTGAATAGTGTGGTCGTAGTCTTTCAATAACTCGAGCCAACGTCATTGCCGCATGTTGAGTTCTTTTTGAGTGAAGAAATATTTAAGGCTTTTATGGTGCGAATATATCTCCACTTTCTCCCCATATAGATAGTGCCTCCATATCTTTAGCGGCAAAACGATCAAGCTACTAACTCTAGATCATGAGTAGGATAATTCCTCTCATACTCTTTAAGTTGTCGCAAGGCATAAAGGCTATGACTTTCCACGCTGCATGAGAACACATCCTAACCCTTTGCTCAAGCATCGTCAGAGATAACAAATCCATCCGAACCGGATGGTATTGTTAGAACAGTCTTAGAAATAAGTCTCCTTTTAAGCTCTTGGAAACTTTTCTCGCATTCTTCGCTCCAAACGAATTTTGTATCCTTCCGAGTTAGTTTGAGTTAATGGAGTAGCGATTCGAGAAAACCCTTCCACGAATCTCGATAATAACCAAATTGACCCGTAAAGCTACGTGACTTCGCTTCATTCTGACTTGTTGCTCCTTCAACTTTGTATTGCTTCAATCTTCACGGATCAACAGATACTTCATGTTTCGACACCACCACGCCCAAGGAATGCTACTTCCTCGAGCCGAACTCGCATTTCTTCAATTTGGCATATAGTTTGTTTTCACGAAGCCTTTGAGTACCAAATTTCAAATGGTGCTCATGATCTTCACGACTTTTGGAATATATGAGGATGTCATCAATAAAAAAGCAACAACGAATCGATCCAAATATTCCTTGAATACTTTAGGTTCATCATATCCATGAAAGTCATAGGAGCATTAGTCGGTCCAAAAAGACATGACTAAGAATTCATAATGCCCGCATCGAAGTTCTAAAGCGCGTCTTTGGAATATCCTCGCCTAATCTTCACCGATGATATCCGAATCGAAGATCGATTTTTGAAAAGAATTGTGCCTCTTAAGAATCGGTCAAACAAGTCATCAATACGAGGTAGAGGATACCTATTCTTGATGGTGACATGGTTCAATTCCCGATAGTCAATACAAAGTCGCATACTCCCGCCTTTCTTCTTTACTGAATAAAATAGGAGCACCCTAAGGAGATGTACTAGACGAATGAAACCGATGTCTAACAATTCCTCAGTAGTTGGACCTTTAACTCCTCAAGTTCAATAGAGCCATTCGATATGGGGTTTTAGAAATGGGCTTTATGCAGGGTTCAAGATCAATAAAGAATTCAACTTCACGCTCGGGGGTAGGCGGAAGTTCTTGAGAAATACGTCGGAAAGTCAATAACAACAGAATATTATTCAAATTTGACGTGTCTTTATTCAAATCCATATCATGGGCTAAGAAAGCTTGACATCCGCTTTTCAATAAACGAATAGCTTTATGATTAGATATGATGTTGATTGATTTTAATGGTTTAGTTGCTTGAATTAAATAATAGGTTGGTTAGGAATATGAAAACTAACAAACTTACGAAAACAATCAATTTTGGCATGATGAGTAGCTAACCAATCAATCCCTAAAATCACATCAAAAACAAGTATCTTTAAAGAGATAAGGTCAATGAGTGTAAGGTGATGGTGCCACTTGAATCAAACAAGATTTATAAACAAAGGATGTGATGAAATTTTCTCCAAATGGAGTTTCCACAGATAGGTCAAAGTCTAATTTCTTGAGTCAAGTTTAAATGTTGAGCACAAGCGGGAGAGAGATAAATGAATGGGTAGCACCCGTGTCGAAGTAAGGTATAAACTTCGCAAGAATTTATAAATAGCTTACCCGTGATCACCTCGTTTGGGTTCTCGCATTTTGACCACCACAACAAACGCTTCTTCCGGAATCGTTGACTTTGACTTTTACTTTTAGGACGATCTTTTGAGTCACCGTCCCCAATGAACTAGGTTTCACTACCGTATAATCTCGAAGCGATATGTCCTTCCTTTCCACAATTATAGCATACCTTGAACTGTTGTGGTCGGGTTTGGTGATATGTCCCTCTTTCCGCATTTATAGCATATAACCGGTGGTCGTTTCTCCTCCCTTAGAACCGATTCTTCTTGCGCCAAGACCGCGTCTTCACATAGTCGTTGTTAAATCTCCTCTTTTAAAATCTCCTCCCGACTCGCTTCTTCTATTTTCATGGCTATGATTACCACCAAAGTGGTTACCATTTTGTCCTTTGCTTTCTTTCTCCGTTGGTTATCATTATTCATTGCTGACCGCTATCTGCAGTACGATCCTCGTTATGGTCCCTCGGTTGAACATACTCGTTATCTCGCTCTAACAATTGAGCCTGTTAACATCCTGAATAGAGAAAAATTTATGAGAAATGAGATATTGTCGTATCTGGGGGTTTCAAACCTCTCGAAACATCCGCGTCATCGTTCCTCATTCTCCACCAAATGAGGTGCAAACATGGATAACTCTGCAAACTTTGCCTCATATTGAGACACCGTCATGTTGTTTTGTTCTAATCTGATGAACTCCACTTCCTTCATATATAGCGAACACTTTCAAGAAAGTATTTGTCATTAAATAGTTTCAAACGTCTCCCAGACATCTTGAAAGTCTTGGTGGATGGAGTGCGCTTCACGAGACTCCCACCGATGAGTCTCCTCTCGCCACGGAACATAAAGGTGGCGAATGGAACCTTCGTTTCCTTCGTGCATCCCAAGACATCGAATATCTTGGTAATTTGCTTGACCCATGTTTCCGCCATGATCGGATCCGCTTTCCCTTAAATTCGGTGGTCCCAACTCTTTGAATCTTGCATTTGTGACAACCCGTGAATTGCTATCATTTCCTCCTATATTTTGAACACGAGTCTCCTCGTGCGATTTTACATGAATCGCAAAAAGCTTCTAAACATCCCCTCGTTCATCATCTTCTCGTTGGTGTTGTTCACGGGAGGAACATTGCCACCTGTTACACGTTCTCCTCGTTGGTGAGTACGAGGGTCTCCACAGGTCTCATTTCCACTGTTAATATTCTCGATCGACATTCTCAAATCTTTATAAAAAACAAGGGTTAATTAAGGAAATCAATATATCACATAATATCCCTATATCTTGACCAACTAACAAATAAGCTTAGGTAGGACACGCTTAGCGAAGGATTTACTCGTCTTTCCTCCTAGTTCTATTCTAGTTCTCATTGGAGATCATATCCTAAGCTCGATACCAACCGCCACGCCCCCAAAATAGGTATACATCACCCATTCACGAGTTGTCGATACGTGATACGAAACAACTACAACTTTATTATTACAACAATAAAAGCGTGAGTTTGAATACAAATATTATCTTCTAGACAATATCTATACTCGGATAAATCCACATCACATTTATTGATCGTTATTTTACAAAATGGTGAGGACTACTAAATAACTCTCTCTAGAACTTTCATTCCATACCCAGGCTACTCGTACTCGCTATATTCTCGCCTCACGAGAAGAAAAATGGAACAAAAAGGAAAAGGGTGAGCTCAACTAGCCCAGTAAAGAATATTATGACTAAGATAATATACAACAAATTATCGTTAGTCTTCAACAGGGAAAAATCTAATAGAATACAATAGAAAACAAATTTTAAATCAATATTCGCAGCGGAAATAATAATTCATTAGAAGAGTTAAGTAGAGAATGCAAACTACTATCTTACATGTATGAATTTAAAGTTCATCGTCTATCCTTTATCCTTGTAACATCAATCAATATACATCCGGAATCAAATATTCATCTTTGCACTACAGCCAAAGATATTCATCGATTAATCATGTTCATCTAAACACTGTTCATCTTTTGCACTACTGGGCGAGATATTCATCAGAAATCATTCATCTTTGCACTACTGAATTAAAGATATTCAATAATATCATCATTTAAGACCGAGGATGATAAAACATATTTTTAAAGAAGCGAATCCAATGAAACAAAATGACAAGGATTAAGGATTAAGGATTAGTACTTTGTTTTATCTATGTCCAAAATACCTCAAAAATAATCATAGTGGTGTAAAATTCAATAATGATCAAAACATGGATACAATCAAAGCTAGTATTCACAATAGATATTTTAGACGAAAAGAAAAATTTTCATTTTTCGATGAATAGTCCGTGAGTAAGTGAATAAATCTCAGTATCATCGTGAATAGTCTTAGATATCGTGAATAAGTAACTCAGACACCAAAAGTTCCAAATTTGATAAAACTTGGATCAATATTTCAAAGATACTAATATTGAAGAAATATATCATTCTGAAAAAAAATAATATCCCTTACCTCACAAAGACAATCTTTCTAGTTGAAACACTTGATATTGACTATAACTTGAACTTGTGCAGTATAACAATACTCAAAGTATACTCAAAATACTCACAAGAATACGCTCGATAATATAGAGAGAAAACTTCAATTTAAATTGTGATTTTCATTTCAACCTAAGCACCTATTTATAGGAAAATGCTTAGAACACAAGCGTGAAAAAATTTAATATAATATTATTATTTATAATAAAATTTCCTCGCCTCTTAGAATTCACTCCTAGCATTTCCCACATGCTCACCTTCTAGAAAAAGTAATAAAAACGTTTTCCAATTTAAAATATTTTAAACTTCCAAAAATCAATTATTTGAGACTTGAACTTCATAATTCATAATAAATAGCCCTTATCGGAAAATTCAATCTCACTAGTTTTATAGGAAATTCAATTCTACTACAACTTTGCGAAGAATTTTTTCCAAATTCCAAAGCGAAATTGGCCAAAATCTCACTAGTTTTTATCACCATTATTATATTATTAAAATATAAAAATATATTTAAATGAATTATTTTATCGAGAAAAAGATAAAATTTTAATTTTCAACAATTGTCACATTAAAAATTTTCTCCATCATATCCACATAAAATCAATATTTTTCTCATCATATGAATCGATAATTAATTATTCACAAATAATATTCTGAAATCAATGATATTGTGACGAGGCGGTTCCGAGAAAGAGGGCTTTCCAATAAAATTTCTCCTTCTTGGCGCCTGATTAGGTGACGAAACCTCTCCTTGAAAGAGAACTTTCTAGACATTGCCAATAATGTTATCTAATAATATTATTAGGATAATATAATTATTAGCCCGATAATGAAAAATCTTGTGTAATGACAATTATTGAAACAACGACAATATAAAATATCAGCCTTGATAATTATTAAATCGATAAAATCTTTGAGCGATAATTCTTTGTAACCATTATTGAGTAGTGCCTTCTTACGTAAGAATCAATAATTGGTGCGATATCGCGTCTTCTTGTGTTTTAACCATTGAGTATTTTAACGATGATAATCTTGATAACAACTTCTGTTATTATTTTAAACAACTTATATTTGTCGTTTTCTTCATCCAATCGCTTTTCAGTTATAGGGCCCACAATGGGCTGTGCAGTGAAAATGCGAATATTCCCAAGCGATCTGAATATTCCACGACCAAGCGAATATTCCCAACAACAATGAATATTTTATAACCACTTGCTTATTTTGAAATATTTATATTTTACCCATAACTATCCACATTAATCAAATCAACCCTTACTATTTCAAAATAATAAATAGAAAATTAAATTTCATTAATAATAAGTTGGGGTCTTACACCGTGATTTGACTTTTAGTAAGGTTGAAAAGATTGATTTAGAGGCCGATTGACTGATTTGAAGAATTATTTAAGTAGTGTAAGACTCAACTTATTATTAATGAAATTTAATTTTCTCTATTGATTATTTTGAAATAGTAAGGGTTGATTTGATTAATGTGGATAGTTAGGGGTAAAATCTATGAAATATTTCAAAATAAGCAAGTGGTTATAAAATATTCATTGTTGTCGGGGAATATTCGTTTGGTCGTGGAATATTAAATGACGTGCAGTAGCGATCTTTAATGGGCCCATAACTTGGCGATTGGATGAAGAAAACGACAAATATAAGTGGTTTAAAAATAACAGCGTAGTTATTCTGGTATTATCTTTGTTAAAATACCGTGGTTTAAACACACGATGTAGCACACCAGTATTGCACCAATTATTGATTCTTACGTAAGAAGGCACTACTCAATAATGGTTATAGTAATTCTTGCTTCAAAGATTTTATTGAGTTAATAATTGTTGCGTTGATATTTTATATTCTTTGTTGTTTGATAATTGTCATTATACGATATTTTTCATTATCGAAGCAATAATTCATATTATCTGAATAATATTATTAGATAACATTATTGGCAATGTCTAGAAAGTTACATACAGGAGAGGTTGGTCACCTAATTGCTTGCTTAGTAAGAAGAAATTCTTATTGGAAAGCCCCTCTTTCCTGGAACCGCCTCGTTGTCGATATTGTGATTACGTAATATTATTTGTGAATAATTAATTATTGATTCATGTGATGAGGAAAATATTGATTTTATGTGGATATAGATGGAGAAAATTTTAATGTGACAATTGTTGAAAATTGAAATTTTATCTTTTTCTCGATAAAATAATTCGTTTAAATATATTATTATATTTTAATAATATAATAATGGTGATATTTTTACAACGAATGTGGGATATATGAGTATCTGAGGAGGAAGAGTATTTTTGTTGCAATAAATGTTTAAAACATGTTAAACATGTCCGTGGACCCCATTTATTGATTGAAATTTGATTATAACACAATAAAATCGCTTGCTTTGTGGATTTCGGTCAATTTCTATTTGGAATTTGGAAAAACTTTCTTCTGCAAAGTTGTAGAAATTGAATTTCCTATAAAAACTTGCGAGATTC
The DNA here is from genome assembly GCA_020205615.1 of Panax quinquefolius. Taxonomy (NCBI): domain Eukaryota; kingdom Viridiplantae; phylum Streptophyta; class Magnoliopsida; order Apiales; family Araliaceae; genus Panax; species Panax quinquefolius. The sequence continues at coordinate 46,734,470 of CM035155.1, read as the reverse complement.
GAATTTTCTAATGAAAGGGCTATTTATTATGAATTATTGAAGTTAGAAGTTCAAATAATTGATTTTTGGAAGTTTAAAATATTTAAAATTAGAAAAACGTTTTTTTCATTATGGTGTGTTACACATGTGGGTTGAATGAGCTGAATTCAGTTTTGGAAGTTTAGGCGTAGCAAATTTTATTATAAATAATAATATTATATTAAATTTTACTTCGCTTTTGGTGTTAAAGCATTTCCTATAAATATGGTGCTTGGGTTAGAATTGAAAATCACACCGAACTCAAGTTTTCTCTCTCTATATTATCGAGCATATTCTTGTGAGTATTTTGAGTATACTTTGAGTATTGTTAGGCGGTCAAGTTCCTTCAACCTTTATACCCTTGTATTCCAAATTAGAAATACTAATCTTTCGAGGTAAGAGATGTTATTTTCTTCTCGAATGATATTATTTCTTCAATATCATTATCTTTGAAATATTGGTTGAAACTTTTTATCAAATTTGGAACTTTTCCATATCGGGGTTACTTATTCGGGGTTCTTATTCATGAGTTACTATTCACGAGTTACTATTCAGTGAGTTATTATTCATGAGTTCTTATTCACGAGTACTATTAAGCTAGGCGTGAAGATGTTTTTGTGGAATTTCTACCTTTTGGTGTCGGAGTTACTATTCACGTATCTGGCACTATTCACGATATCTGACCTTTATTCACGAATACTAAGACTATTCATCGAAAAATAAAAATTTTCTTTTAAGTCCAAATATCTATTACGGAGACTAGCTTTGATTGTATCCATGTTTTGATCATTCTTGAATTTTACACCACTATGATTATTTTTGAGGTATTTTTGGGCGTGGATAAAACAAAGTACTGAATCCTGAATCCTTAATCCTTAATCCTTGTCATTTTGTTTCACTTTGGATTCGTTTCTTTAAAAATATTTTTCATCATCTTCAGTCTTAAATGATGATATTATGGAATATCTTTGGCTGTGTAGTGCAAAGATGAATGATTTCTGAAGAATATCTTTGGCCGTAGTGCAAAGATGAACATGTGTTTAGATGAACATGACCAATCGATGAATATCTTTGGCACAGTGTAAAGATGAATATTTGATTCGTATGTATATTGATTGATGTTACGGGGGATAAAAGATGAGCGATGAACTTTTAAATTCATACATAGAAGATAGTAGTTTGCATTCTCTACTTAACTCTTCTAATGAATTATTATTTCATTGTGAATATTGATTTAAAATTTGTTGTCTATTGTATTCTATTAGATTTTTCCTGTTGAAGACTAACGATAATTTGTTGTATATTATCTTAGTCATAATATTCTTTCTTTCGGGCTAGTTGAGCTCACCCTTTTCCTTTTGTTCCATTTTTTTTCTCGGGGAGGCGAGAATATAAGCGAGTACGAGTCGGGGTATGGAATGAAGGTTTTAGAAAGAATTGTTTAGTAGTCCTCACCATTTTGTAAAATAATGTATCAATAAATGTGATGAGGATTTATTTGAGTATAGATATTATGCTGAAGATAATATTTGTATTCAAACTCACGCTTTCTTGTTGTAATAATAAAGTTGTAGTTGTTTACATACCATGTATTGACAACTCGAATAATAGGTGATGTATACCTATTTTGGGGGCGTCACAGGTAGGGTCCTTGGTTCCATGCAAAATTAGGATGATTCCTCCAACCAGGATTATAAGTGGGTGCAAATGGGTCATTCCTAGGTCGTTGAAACATTGCATTGACTTGTTTATATTCTTCAAATTGGGGCACGACTCTAGGACATTCCTTAATCACATGGCTCGGTGAATTACACTTTAGACACAAAGGTGTTGGTGTTGAGAATTGGTTCACGTGTGATTGTCCCCTAGTTTCTAAATCTTCAAGTCTTTTAAGTACACCAGCCAACTTAACTTAACTTCAGAGTAATTGAATTGTCAATTGTATGAACACCCTAGATGAACTAGGTTTATCTGTCTCTCTGGTGGTTTCCCATTGCATGGTTTTTTCTCGCTAAGTCTTCTAAAAACTCCCAAGCTTTTCCTCATCATTATTCAAAAATCCCTTGACACATTGACTCTAACATTGTTTTAGTGGGATAGTCTAAACCTTCATAAGCAATTTGACACAATCTCCATTTCTCAATTCCGTGGTGTGGGCACTGGGATAACAAATTTTTAAATCTATCAAAATATTTCCAAAAGGACTCTTTTTCAAGTTGGCAAAATTGATGAATTGCAGTCCAAATTTTAGCAGTTTTATGATTTGGAAAATATTTTTTTAGAAATGTAACAACAAATCCCTCCCAGGTTGATATGGAATTATTTGGTAGGCTATATAACCATTTTTTAGCATTATCTTTTAAAGCAAATGTTATAAATCTTAGCCTAATTGAGTCATCAGACAATTGTTGAATTTTCATTAAGTCACAAACTTCCTCAAACTCCTGAATAAATAAATATGCATCTTCTATCCCCGTAAACCTAGGTAACATATTTATAAAATGTGGCTTAAGTTCAAAATTGTTACGATTCACTGGGTGGTAGACTAATACATGAAGGTTGGGCAGAGCGGGAAGGATAACATCGATCCCTTAAAGAAACAGTTTGGGCACCCTCCATTTTTGTTAAAGTGAGATCTTTTAAAGTGAAATACGAAAAATCATGTTTTCTCATTAATCGGGATGTTTCGTCCCTAATCCACACTTTTTGCATACACTAATTAACAAATAATCAGATAAGCACAAAAAAAATAAAAATAAAAAATAAAAATAAAAAATTACTTCTAAGGTTAACCTAAATAAAATCTAGACAGCTCCTAACTGTTCCAAGTTACACCGCAAGGTCCACCAAATTCGAAATTAATCATACCACTAGCCAGGTAAGTGTAAGAAAGGCGGGAGTCTCTCCGTATATACGGCGACTAATTAAATAACCACACAATCTTTAGGCGTATAACTTTTGAACCACTTGCCTAGACATCAGTAGTTTGATTAATTTAAAATTCAGACTCCTCTTGGAGTTTCTTGTCCTAATTGAGCTCGAGAGTCCTAGGGGCTAACATCTACTTGATTTTATTAGGTCATGGTTATGCAAAATGCAAATTGGGTTGTTTGTGGGCCAAGGAAGGGTGATGAAATTCCCACCTTATCTTGTTACAGGTTGTGCCCTTAATGTTATATTAAAGATGAAAATGCACAAATAAAAAAAACTATAAACAAATAAAATGTCCTAAAACTATGTGAATTACGAAAAGAAGGAGAAATTTTGGCGTACCTCAATCCTCCAAAGAATCACCATAGTTTATATTTGACAAAAAAATAAAAAAAAAAAAATAAAACCTAACGAGGATGTGCTCTACGTGAGTGAATGCATGAATGCGACAAATAAAAAAATATAAAAAAAATTAAACTACTATTTTTTTAATTTTTTATTTCAAAAAAAATATGGAGATACTGGAAGCAATCAAGAAAAAGCACATCAACAAAATCTTTATCTTTTAAGCTTCTTCGATCCGCTTAATAATCCTCAAAAAAAAAATGAGTTAAAACTAATTCAATAAATAAAAATTAAGGAATAAATAAAAATTAATTCTAGTCCCGTAAAGAATTCGCCCAAAAACTTGATGTGTTAAAAATATGTATCGCAAAGTGCATAATTATCTAATTGAAGATCCGGCAAGTGCAATTGAAAACCATAGAGACTAGATTAATTCTTTAATATATCCTTAATTAATATTTTAAACAAATTAGAAACAAAAATGGCGGAGAAGATTTTTTAACTAAATTATGCAAACTATTAATTAATAATGAAAACTATTAATGAGAAAAGATACCTAGGAATTAGAATCCACCAAACATTAACATAATAAATAATTTCTTATTTCCTAAATCAATTCACAAATTATTTCCCCTTCCCTTTAAAAATAATGATTCATATAATTAATATGGGCAAGCATAAGTTATGAAAAATTCACAGATTAACTATAACCAAAACCTCGCAATCAATATAAAAATCATATGCAATTTATGCGGAGGAAAATATGAAGGTGAGAATAATTAGGCATTAATTTTGGAACGGAAAGAAAATTCTTTTATGAAAATACTTAGTTTCATCATAATCCTAGGTATTAGGAATTTAGCTAGCCATGAAATTAAAAACAAAAACAAATAATATTAGTACTACTATTCGCATAAAATAAGAACAATAATTAAAAAGAGAATTTCTATTATATAAATAAAAGAAAGTGACAAATACTCCTTGACAGAAGTACCACAACTGATTGGAATAAGAGAAAGGACAAACTCTAAATATCTTACTCCTTCCTGCAGTTAGTGAAAAACCGAGAAAAAAGAAAATAACAAGTGGTCCTTTTCTAAAAACAAGAGGCCTATTTATAGGGAAAATAACTTTGAACCCTAATTTAGATTCATTGAACTTGGACACTTTGGTTCCCTTTCCATGTAGGATTCAACTTCCTAGTAGCAATCAACTTCTCACAAAGATCTTCTAAATGGACTTTTCTTTCTCTTGTTGGATTTGAATTGCCCACTAAGATTATTCAATCTCTTTCCTTCTCCTTGTAGGATTCTTCTTGAACATTCCTTACATGAATAAGAGCATTAAATATCGCTTGATCACCAAGATTTTGACTTTATTGTAACAAATATTAAATCCTACAAAACAAAATAAAAAAAACAAAATAAAACATATTAATTTAATAAACTAATATAATTAAAAGGACAAAATTAGGAATAATTAAATGTATGAATTACGTGTCTATCAAGTACTGTTGTATTATATACGACATTGTAATAAATTTAAATAAGAAAATTTGTGTTTATATATAGTATATATTTTGACAACTCAAATTGAATGGTATAGACTCAAATTTGATATTTTTCAAATTATTTGTTATTTTGATTGAAAGGATCACCAGTTTTGTATTGTAACATATTACAATTTCAATAGATTTCAGTTTATTGAACTGTTTGATAAATAAAAAACCATCGTCCCTTGGCTACCAATATAAATGTTAACATGAGATACTTTTAAATTTAGAATTGCCATAATTTATTTATTTTGAAATAATAAATTTATAATTATTAATATTTTAAATATTTATAACTATTAATATTTTAAGTATTACATAGTTGTGTAATACATAATCGTGCTTATATATATATATATATATATATATATATATATATATTGTAGAAAAAAGAGTATATCATTTGGGACTTTTCACTACTGCATACATGAATATAAAGGCCTTATTATTTGAATAAGAAAATTATGCATGCAACATTTATTATTATAAGAAAACGAAAAATTACATAAGATTAATTTAAATTATTACAAAGAAACAAAAATAAAATAAAATAAAGAAATTGTTAAATCCACAACGTTTTTTATTATTTTCACAACAGAAGTGTCGCTGTAGATATATAACGATGGTAAAAACTATATCTATAACGACATTTTTATTGTAGATTTAACAATTTTCTAAAATAAATATGAGTTGTCTTGGGAGTAGAAAGATGATTGAATTTATAGAGCAGGACCCACGAATTTATAATTACTACCACTAGTAGTATTTAACAATTTCACACTGTTTGTGGAACACGCTCTGTCTGTAAATTCTGTATTGCTTCCTACCGACTAGCTATCTTTTGCAATAATAGTTGACCTCCCTCTTCTACTCGGAAATAATGCATCGGCCATATTTGCTCTGTAACTAAAACTTGAAGAATCAACGAAAAGTTAAGATCTGATGCCGTTGGCACTCATGTAATTATAGTATCTTGATATCTTCCTTGATACTTGCTTTTTGCCCCTTTTGTAGTCGCAATCGGCGCTTGCTGGCCACCCCCCCCCCGCCCCTGCCCCTGCCCCTGCCCCTGCCCCCTAGTTATGCCCGGACCGCCGCTGCTACCGGGGGCAGATGCCCCCCACCCCCTAGTTCCGCCTCTGATGATAAAAATGTACAAGTTGCAGTACCTTATACTTGCTTGTTTTAAAGTTTTCGTTATCCCTTAGCTTAATCTCTGTTGTCTCAACCAATCCTTGAAGCTTTAATTTTCATTATATACACCGGATGGATAAACTGGAAATTGGTATAGGAGGAGCGGTTGGAATTGGGCAGGGGAAAAATCCCGGGGTGAAACCGTTATGTACTTGAAAAGGGAGAGCAGGGAATTACTTGAAGCTCTTGATTTATAGAACATCACTCCTTGCTCCCCACGTTATAGCCCAACTGAATATTATAATTATAATCTATATCAATCTCACTCAAACGGCTTCTGCTAAAGAAATCCCCGTCACACATATGTCCTTTAACTTAGTTACAACTATATGATCCGAAACCGTTATGTACTAAGAAAAATCCTTATTTTTGACGAAAATTGTAGTTGGAAATATTCTATAATTTTTAAAGGGAAATTTAGTCAGAAATAAGTTATTTCCCACGAAAAATTCCGTTAATAAATTCCGTTGGAAACAACTTTTATTTTATTTTTTTAAAATATATTTTTTTCTTTTTTTTTTGTTTTCATATGGCCATATGTAGTCATCAAATGTACTAACAAACATTAAAGATCGAGATTTTCGTAGATCGATGAATAAGAAACTTCCAAAGAAGAAAACAACAGACCTGAATGGAGTGGAGTTAAAACTAGAAACTAGGCATGAGAAAAAGGCATTGATATCAGCACTACTTCATTATAGTGAGAATAACACTTTAATCATTCTAGAATAAGAGGGTGTTTGATAAAAATTGAATGAATCTAAATCTGAATGAGCTGAATCTGAATCTGAATCTGAATCTGAATGAGTTGAATCTAAATCTGAATAAAAAAAGTTGTTTGATAATTGACATGTCTGAAACATCTTAATGACAAAACTTTATTATTTTACCCTTCTGAAAAAAATTCAAAATTGTTGTAAATTTATTTAATATTACTTAATATAATAGTTAATATATTTTTTTAATTTTTAATTTTTTTAATTTTTTATTTTTACATCATTCAAATTAAAAAAAATCACTTAAATAATTCAAATTTCGTACATTTCTGATTCAACCATTTCGACCAAAATAAACGATTTGAATGATTCAAATGAATTCAGATTCAAATTTCTAAACAAACATTTTCTAAGTTGGCTTAACTTAAACCTTTAAGAAAAAAAATTTATATAAAAAATCTATTGCAACTTTGAAATAATGAACCAGATATGTCTATTTGGAAATCTAAGAACATACAACCTAAAACTAATGCACAATAGCTTGTAGCTTTCATTTCCTAAGAACAATTAATATAGGTCAAGTTTCATCACTCACTCCGCTTGGAAGTGGGTACAATAATCAAATGCTACAACATTAGATTGTAGTCGTTGCATGCAGAGAGTATGAAGCTTATCACTGAAAAAGCCTACTCCTAATTGACTAGTCACTTATACTTGATAATTGTCAGTCCAACCCTCCAATGCGCATCCTCTACAAGCTCTACATTGTTGATAACAAAAAGTGGTACAAAAAATCAGTTCCTGTAATCTGCAATGAATGGCAGACTTCAACATTAATAGAGAGAAGGATAAACAATAATCAGGTTACAAGTGGAATGATAGAAATGAGAGAATCTTCCAAAACAAAATAAAAACATCCAAAGGCCTTGAATTTAACAATATTGCAAGCATATATGGATCAACAAACTGTAGAAGATAGAGCCTTGCAAAGAAAGAGAACATAAGTACTTGAACACAATAACTACGATAGATGCACAGAGAAACGTCTGACAGCAAAATCAATAAGTTCAAAATATCCATCTACAAAATATTAGCTCTATTAATAAGAAAGAAACATAGCAAGACATGAAACAACACAAAACCTTAAGGCAATACATATATAATTCGCCATCCGCTATTATTAGTAGCGAACGTAACCCGTCGTCCACTACTAATAGTAGCAGACACAAATTTTTCAGTTCTAATCTCGGCCGTTGGTTCTTGTATTGGACACAAATGATGATATTTGTCCATATTTTATTCATAGCAAATACTTGTTATGGATCATTATCCATATATATAAGTATGATGTGGCATAGGAACTAGAGAAAAATGAGAATTGTCCATTGTTAAGGTTATATATATAATCAGGGTAAAATGCAAATGTGACCATTGAACAAACCCCTTTTTGTAAAATTTTTTGAATATTGAACCTTTCCCTTTCTGTAAAACAATTTGAATATTGAACCCTCAGCTTCCAGTGTACTTTTACCAAATTAATTCCCAAAAACATGTTGTTCCCTTGATTTGGGGCTGCTTGTGTACTTTTACCAAATTAATTTCCAACCAAAATATTAGACCATTCGTGTAAGACCCCAGCTTTTATAAATAAAGATGAATTTTTCTATAAATATTATTTTTGAATATTATGGAATAAATTTGATATAATGTTATAGTTGTGGGTAATATTTATAAATTTTGCAAAGTATGCAAGTTGTTATAAAATATTCGTTTGGTGGGGAATATTCTTTTGTTAGGGAATATTAAATCTGATAATGGCTCAATCATTGGTGGACCCCATAATGTAATTATTGTCGGATTGAGAAAGCGACAAAAATATTTTATAAAAATAACTACAGAGGTGTTACCGCTTAAAAGCGCTGAACTACCCGGTGGTAAAAATGCGATGTCTGGCGTAGTTGATAAGTAGCACACTCAGTATTGATTATTGATGCTTACGTGAGAAGTCACTCATTATGCTCAATTATTACTACGATAATTCTTTGCAATCATATCTCTTATATTATTGATTCAATTATTGTCACAAGATCATCAGATAATATGTTATAGTATTAAATCAATAATTGAGACGACGACAAGTTATAAATGATTAATAATTGTTGAAAGATTAAATATGTGTTGATGAAAAAAAAAAAAATGATTTGTGGTAAGTTTGATTATTTTATGGGGGCTCATATGTCATTATCTAAGAGTCTCTTCATCGATAGTATTTACCTTCATCGATATAGTAATTACATTCGTCGATAGTAATTACCCTTGTGAATAGTATTTACCTTCGTCGATAGTAATTACCTTCAATCGATAGTAATTACCCTTGTGAATAGTATTTACCTTCGTCGAATAGTATTTACCTTCGTTAATAGTAATTACCTTTACCAGACGTCGAACCACTTGTCGTTTCACATTACGGCGATCGAACCACTTGTCGTTTCACATTACAGGCGTCGAAACCAAATCGAGCCACTTGCCTTTTCACACACGGCGGTCTTTAAGCTAGAAATCTTCTATAAATAGAGGCTGAGGGCTTCATTATTTTTCACGAATTCATTCAAGCTATAGAGAGAAAAGTATAGAGAGAATAAGAGAGAAGAAGAAGAGTATTTTGTTACTTCACTTTCACTTGCGGTATTCAATCTTCTACCAAATGTAAGGGGTGTTATTCTTTCTTATTCATGAAGAGAACTGTTGTTATTCCATTGCTTATTATTCATTGGAATAACTTTATATAAGTGGTTTACCCTATACTTGGTGACATTCTTCTATTATTACATTGGAACATCCTGTCTGCATGTGTTTTACACCGGACACGGTTCCGTCTTTATTATTATTACATTGGAACATCCTGCTGCATGTGTTTTACACCGACTGGTTAAAATCTTTATTATTCTGCTGGAACATCACATGCATGTGTTTTACACCGGACTGGTTCCGCTTTATTATTCTGCTTGGAATATCCTATCTCGTGTGTTTTACACCGGATCCGGTTCCATCTTTATTATTACATTTGGAACATCCCGCTTGCGGTGTGAATTTCACCGACTCGGGTTCCGTTATTTATTATTCTGTTGGAATAACTCGTCTGCATGCGGTCTATCGCATGCATGGTGATTTCTTTTGTTATTCCATTCTTTATTATACCCAAATGGTTTAAAACTTTGACTTCTATACTCCATGAAATTAGTAGAATATCCTTGATATTTGCGTTTCATCCAAAGATCTTTTCATGGAAATATTCTTACGATCATTCAAGAATTTTACTCTACAAAACAATGATCATGTTGATAATTTGGGCGTTAATAATTCTTGAACTTGTTTTATTGAATTCTTATATCATTGTCATCATCCTCATGTTTATATTTTTTGAAAGTCATCCATGGCACTGTAGTGCATAGATGGACTTGGTATGATTATGACCGAGAGACTATTCTTGTAATCATGGCCGTAATGTTACAAATGATGTGATAAAATCCTCGATTAAAGCGTAGTAGTGCATTGATGGATGGATTGTTGGCATGATCATGACCATTAATGAATACACAAATATTCTTGGCCCGTGAGTGCATGAATAATTGTGGTCGTGATACTAAAGAATATCCTTGGCCGTAGTGCGGGGGTGATTCGATGATGTGAAATATTTATTAAAGTTTGAGTCTCATTATAAACAATGATGAAAAACCTTTAAAACCTAAAAGATAGTAGACTTTATTTTCTACTTGACTCTTTTAAATGGATTGCATATTCATTGCTGCGATTAAACCGGTTGTCATTGTATTTTATCGGTTTAACATTATTGAAGACTATTGATAATTTATTACGCATTATCTTAGTCATAATATTTCTTCTTGGGCTAGTTGAGCTCACCCTTTCTTTCACCGTTTTCTCTTGAGAAAATGATAATATAGCTGGACGAGTCGGGAAGCGAGTGATGGTCCTGAAGATAGCATTAGTAGTCCTCACTATTACGTAAAATAGTGTGATAATAATCATAATGAGGACTTTTTGTTTGAGTTTGTATAATATCTAGTAGGCGATATTTGTATTTAAACTCACGGTTTATGTCAATATTGTACCCACGATTATGTTAATAAGTTATTTTTAAATTACATACCATGTAAGTATCGACCCAAGATGGGTGATGTATACCTAATTTTGGGGCGTCACGGTTGGTATCGAGCTTAGGGATATGATCCTGGCTAAGATGTGAGAATAGTACTAGGAGGGGAGGCAGAATACCTTCGCTAGTATGACCTACCTAAGTTTATGTGATATTTTATTGGTTGGTCGTAAGATAGGGATAATTTGTTACATGTCAATTAACCTTTTGTTTTGTGGCGATGTCTGAAAATGACATCCGAGAATGTTGAGAATAAAGAATGGGCCAGCGATGATTGTTGATTCACCACATATCAATAATCGAGATATAATGTGCATCGAAGGCGACAATCCTCATGCAAACAACAACACCGACCAAATGACGAATGATGATCAAATGTTCGGAGGCTTTATGCAATTTATGCAACAACAATGAAAGAGCGACTCTCCGCCCAAAAACGTGGGGTGGAAACACGGAAAACTCTCGGTGGTCACCGCTAAACAATTTAAGGAGATGGGACCACCGGAGTTTAAGGGAGAGCCAAAACCACTTCAGGGAAGCATGGATAAAGCAGATTACCAAGATATTTGATGTCTTGGGATGCTCCGAGGAGCAAAGGTTCCCTTCACGCCTTTATGTTGCTTGTGGAGGCGGATTCTTTGGTGGGAATCGGTAAACGTACTCAACCAAATTGTCTTGAAGATATCTTGGGAGAAGTTCCAGAGTCATTCAATGACAAATACTTTCCTCGAAAGTATTAAGCCACATGAAGGAGGTGGAGTTTATCAAGTTGGAACAAAACAATATGGCCAGTGTCGCAATGATACGAGGCAAAATTTGCGGAGTTATCACGGTTTATGGTCCCCACTTGGTGGATAATGAAGAGAGAATGGCGCGAATGTTTTAAGAGGTTTGAAGCGGGAGATACGTCGAACATCTTATTTCTCATAAAAGCGTGTTTGTATTCGGATGTTGTAAATAGGGCTCGATTAGTGGAGCGCGATAATGAGTCAACGAACTAAAAGAGAGCAAAAGCAAAATTATAATACCACCGGTGAGAATAGTCATCGAAGCGGTGACAACAAGCGTGGAGGGAATCAACGGGCGGAGATATGGTAACCACTTGGTGGTAATCGAGGCCAAAACAATAAGAATGGACATTTCAAGAAAAGGAGATTCAACAATGATGGAAAGACGTCGGACCAAAGACCCATTGTTAAGGAAGGAGAAAGACCACTATCATATGCTTCAAATGCGGAGGAGAGGGACACATCGATCAAATCTGCGTCATGCCAGTCAAAGCGTGTTATAATTGTGGAAGAGAAGGTCACTTAGCTCGATTTTGTGCGTTTCAAGACAAATTCAAATAGGATGGAGGCACCAAAAGGCCATCCCGAAAATTCAAACCGTGAGTCTGAGGAGAGCATTTGTTGTGACCTCCCAAAGAGCAAGGAATCCGAATGAGGTCATCACGGGTAAGCTTATATCGTAACTCTAATGAAGTCTATACTTTATTTGATACTGGGTTCTACCCATTCTTTTATTTCTCCTACTTGCGCTCATCGATTAAATTTGACTCAGGAGAAATTAGACTTTGACTTATCTCGTGGAAACTCCGTTGGGAGAAACCTTCATTACATCCACTGTTTATAAGTCTTGTTTGGTTCAAATCGGTACCCTCACATTACTGTCGATCTTATTTCATTAAAAATACTTGCATTTGACGTGATTCTAGGGATTGATTGGTTAACTACTTATCATGCAAAAATTGATTGTTTTCGTAAGGTTGTTAGCTTTCATATTCCTAATCAACCTATTATCTTGAATTCAAACGACCAAACCATTAAAATCAATCACGGTCATCTCAAGCCATAAAGCTATTCGTTTATTAAAAAGCGGATGTCAAGCTTTCTTAGCTCATGTCACGATTTAAATAAAAATACGCCGGTTTTAAACGATATTCCTATTGTTAATAAATTTCTGACGTATTCTCAAGAACTTCTGGCCTACCCCAGGCGTGAAATTGAATTTTGTATCGACCTTGAACCCTACACAAAACCTATTTCCAAAGCCCCATATCGAATAGCTCTATTGAACTTGAGGAGTTAAAGACCCAACTGCGCGGAATTGTTAGACATTGGCTTTATTCGTCCTAGTACTTCTCCTCGGGGTGCTCTGCTCTATTCGTGAAGAAGAAAGATGGGAGTATGCGACTTTGTATTGATTATCGGGAGTTGAATCACGTCACCATCAAAATAGGTATCCATTGCCACGTATTGATGACTTGTTTGACCCGATTGCAAGGAGCCAAATTCTTTTCAAAGATTGATCTTAGTTAGGATATCACCAATTGAAGATTAGAACCACGACATTCCAAAGATGACTTTCGGAACTCGAATGCGGGCATTATGAATTCTAGTCATGTCCTTTGGATTGACTAATGCTCCTCTTTGCCTTCATGGATATGATGAACCGAGTATTCAAGGAATATTTAGATCACTTTGTGGTCGTCTTTATTGATGACATCCTTATTTATTCCAAAAGCCGTGAAGATCATGAGCAACACTTGAGGTGACACTCCAAAAGCTTCGTGAATATAAGCTTTATGCCAAGTTGAAGAAATGCGAGTTACGGCTTGAAGAAGTAGCATTCCTTGGGCACGTGGTATCAAGTCATGGAATATCATTGACCAAAGAAAGATTGAAGCTATTCAAAGCCGGGAACAACCTAAATCGATGGCCAAAATCGTAGCTTTCTCGGTTTAAATTTGGTTATTATCGGAGATTCGTGGAAGGATTTTCTCGAATCGCTACTCCATCGACTCAAATTGACTCGGAAGATACAAAGTTCAGGTTGGAGCGAAGAATGTGAGAAGAGTTTTCAAGAACTCGAGAGGAGACTTATTTCAAAGACCTGCTCGACAATACCATCCGCTCGGAGGATTTGTCATCTCTGGTGATGCTTCTTGAGCAAAGGGTTGGGATGTGTTCTCATGCAACATGGAAAAGTAATAGCTTATGCCTCGCGACAACTCAAAGAATATGAGAGGAATTATCCTACTCATGATCTAGAGTTAGCAAATTTGTTATCTTCTTCACTTAAAATTTGGAGGCATTACTTGTATGGGGAGAAAGTGGAGATCTTTACGGATCATAAAAGCCTCAAATATTTCTTCACTCAAAAGGAACTCAACATGCGACAACGACGTTGGCTTGAACTGTTGAAAGATTATGATCATACCATCCAATACCATCCTGGAAAAGCAAGCGTGGTAGTGACGCATTGAGTAGAAAATCATATGCAAGATCTGAGTGCGATATTGTCAACGCAAAGGCCCATTTTGTGTGACTTGCAAAGGATGGAGATAGAATTAAAGACTCGAGGGGACGCGTGTGATGATAGCGAGTATCTGAGTAGAACAGACTTTAATTGATAAAGTTGAAGCCGCTTTCGAGCTGAGACACTGGAGGTGATCGTATGAGGAAGAAAGTGCAAGAAGGTGCTATCTTAAGCAAGAATCGATGAAGAAGGAATACTTGAGTCAACTCAGGACTTTGTGTTCCTAACGACCACGATTTAAAGTATAATATCATGATGGAGGCACACAACACACCATTTGCAATCCATCTCAGGAGTACCAAATGTATCATGATATTAAATCATACATTTTGGTGGAGCAATGAAAGAGAGAGATACTTTGTTTATCTCAAGGTGTCTAACTTGTCAACGAGTTAAAGCGGAGCATCAAGTACCAAAAGGTCCATTGCAACCACTTGAAATTCCGAATGGAAGTGGGGAGCACATTACCATGGATTTCAAGTTCACGGTCTTCCTAAGGTTTCTCAAGGCATTGATGCGATTTGGGTCATTGTTGATAGGTTGACCAAGTCTGCTCATTTCTTACCGATCGAGAAACTTATACACTTGAACGTCTTGCTCAGATGTACATAAACGAGATTGTAAGACCGCATGGTATGCCTAGTATCCATAGTTTCTGATCGAGACCCAAGATTCACTTCACGATTTTGGGTTAGTTTGCAAAAAGCTATGGGCACAGACTTACGATTTAGCTCGGCATATCATCCTCAGACGGACGGACAGTCGGAGAGGACTATTCAAACTCTTGAAGATCTATTAAGACTCTGTGTCCTTGATTTCAGGGGAGTTGGGACAAGTTCTTACCATTGGTGGAGTTTTCCTACAACAACAGTTATCAAGCAAGTATTGGCATGGCTCCATTCGAGCGTTGTATGGAAGAAAGTGTCGTTCTCGATTATCTTTGGGATGATGAGGTGGGTGAAGCAACGTTGTTGGGACCGGAGTTGAATGCGTATGACTACGGAAAAGATTCAAACGATCCGACAACATATAAAAACCTCACAAAATCGACAAAAAGTTATCTTGATCTTCATCGAAAGGACGTGAAATTCGATATAGGAGATCATGTGTTGTTAAGAGTTGCTCCATGGAAAGGAGTTACAAGATTTGGAAAGAGAGAAAACTTAACCCTCGATTCATCGGTCCATTTTAATCCTCGATCGAGTAGGAAGCTGTGGCCTATAGACTCGCTTTCTGCGCAAATATATGTCTCGTGTTCATAACGTTTTTCACATATCTATTACGTAAATATGTGAAAGACCCGAACCATATTATTGAGTTAGAACCAGGACGAAATAGCGAAAGATTTGGCGTATGAAGAAGGTTCTGTTCAAATTTTGGATAAGAAGGAACATATTCTACGCTCCAAGTTATACCTCAAGTCAAAGTTTTGTGGAGGAACCACGATGTTGAGGAAATGACTTGGGAGTTAGAATCAAAAATGAAATCAAGGTATCCTTACCTCTTCGACATACCAGTATCGTCTTAGTAATTTCGAGGCGAAATTTCATAAGAAGGGAGGTTGTAAGACCCGACTTTTATAAATAAAGATGAATTTTCTATAAATATTATTTTTGAATATTATGGAATAAATTTGATATAATGTTATAGTTGTGGGTAATATTTATAAATTTTGCAAAGTATGCAAGTTGTTATAAAATATTCGTTTGGTGGGGAATATTCTTTTGTTAGGGAATATTAGTACAATGGCTCAATCATTGGTGGACCCCATAATGCAATTTATTGTCGGATTGAGAAAACGACAAAAATATTTTATAAAAATAACTTGCAGAGGTATTACCGAATTAAAACTGTTGAACTACCCGGTGGTAAAAGTACAAGATGTCTGGCGTAGTTGCATAGTAGCACTACGGTATTAATTATTGATGCTTACGTGAGAAGTCACTCAACTTATGCTCAATTATTGCTACGATAATTGCTTTGCATCATATCTCTTATATTATTGATTCAATTATTGTCACAAATTATCATCATATAATATGTTATAGTATTAAATCAATAATTGAGGCAATGAGTTATAAATGATTAATAATTGTTGAAAGATTAAATATGTGTTGATGAAAAAAAAAATGATTTGTGGTAAGTTTGATTATTTTATGGGGGCTCATATGTCATTATCTAAGAGTCTCTTCATCGATAGTATTTACCTTCGTCGATAGTAATTACATTAAATCGATAGTAATTACCCTTGTGAATAGTATTTACCTTCAATCGATAGTAATTACCTTCAAATCGATAGTAATTACCCTTGTGAATAGTATTTACCTTCGTCGATAGTATTTACCTTCGTTAATAGTAATTACCTTTACCAGACGTCGAACCACTTGTCGTTTCACATTACAAAGCGTCCGAACCACTTGTCGTTTCACATTACAAAGCGTCAAACCAATTAAATCGATCGAGCCACTTGCCTTTTCACACGGGAAAAGCTAAGCTAGAAATCTTCTATAAATAGAGGCCTGAGGCTTCATTATTTTTCACTTAATTCATTCAAGCTATAGAGAGAGAAAGTATAGAGAGAATAAGAGAAAAGAAGAAGAGTATTTTGTTACTTCACCGCCGCAGATTCAATCTTCTACCAAATGTAAGGGGTGTTATTCTTTCTTATTCATGAAGAGAATCATTTGTTATTCCATTGCTTATTATTCATTGGAATAACTTTGTATAAGTGGTTTACCCTATACTTGGTGACATTCTTCTATTATTACATTGGAACATCACATGCATGTGTTTTACACCGACTGGGTTCCGTCTTTATTATTATTACATTGGAACATCCTGTGCGCATGTGTTTTACACCGACTGGTTAAAATCTTTATTATTCTGGCTGAACATCCTCATGCATGTGTTTTACACCTACACTGGTTAAAATCTTTATTATTACATTGGAATATCCTATCATGTGTGTTTACACCGGATCCGGTTCCATCTTTATTATTACTTGGAACATCCATGTGGTTGTGAATTTCACGACACGGTTCCGTTATTTATTATTACATTGGAATAACTTTTGCATGCGTGCGATCTATCGCATGCATGGTGATTTCTTTTGTTATTCCATTCTTTATTATACCCAAATGGTTAAAACTTTGACTTATATACTCCATGAAATTAGTAGAATATCCTTGATATTTGCGTTTCATCCAAAGATATCTTTTCATGGAAATATTCTTACGATCATTCAAGAATTTTACTCTACAAAACAAATATCATGTTGATAATTTGGGCGTTAATAATTCTTGAACTTGTTTTATTGAATTCTTATATCATTGTCATCATCCTCATGTTTATATTTTTTTGAAAGTCATCCATGGCACATAGTGCATAGATGGACTTGGTATGATTATGACCGAGAGACTATTCGATTGTAATCATGGCCAAATAATGTTACAAATGATGTGATAAAAATCCTCGATGGTAGTAGTGCATTGATGGACATGATTGTTGGCATGATCATGACCATTAATGAATACACAAATATTCTTGGCCCGTAGTGCATGAATAATTGTGGTCGTGATACTAAAGAATATCCTTGGCCAGTAGTGCGGGGTGATTCGATGATGTGAAATATTTATTAAAGTTTTGAGTCTCATTTATAAATGATGATGAAAAACCTTTTAAAACCTAAAAGATAGTAGACTTTATTTTCTACTTGACTCTTTTAAATGGATTGCATATTCATTGCAGATTAAGCGGTTTGTACATTGTATTTTATCGGTTTAACATTATTGAAGACTATTGATAATTTATTCGCATTATCTTAGTCATAATATTTCTTCTTGGGCTAGTTGAGCTCACCCTTTCTTTCACTTTATTCTCTTGAGAAATGATAATATAAATTTGGGACGAGTCGGGAAACGCAGTGATGGTCTGAAGATAGCATTAGTAGTCCTCACTATTTTGTAAAATAGTGTGATAATAATCTGTAATGAGGACTTTTTGTTTGAGTTTGTATAATATCTAGTAGAGCGATATTTGTATTTAAACTCACGATTTATGTCGTGTATTACATACCAGCGCTTATGTTAATAAGTTGTTTTTAAATTACATCACCATGTAAGTGTCGACCCAAGATGGGTGATGTATACCTAATTTTGGGGGCGTCACAATTCGAGTACCTTAGGCTTAGTTATTAAATTACCTAAAGAATAAATTATATACTAAATCAATTCATTTCCCGACAAAATATTAGAAGACAAATGTAATATTATTATTAATGAACTATTGGTTTTCAATCAACTAATACTGAAACAACTATTGGTTTTCAATGAGCTATTAATAATAATAATAATAATAATAATAATAATAATAATAATTTTATTAATAGAGTAAAATACAGTGACACCTCCTTTAGATAACCGTAATAACACTCACCACCTCTCTAAAAATCTGCCTTTGATCATTGTTGAAAATACTAAAATGAACACAGACTAATAGGAACAAGGATTGACACGGGTATTCTCTGTCCTTAAGGTGTTTATTGCCCCTTACTACTAAAGTTTGCTAAAAGCTACTAGCAATCCACCTCCAGGATATATGTCAAGCCTATACTAGTTCTAAGTGATAGCAACTCACTATTGAACCTCAATTTATGCTGCTGTGTAAAGATGATTAAAAGGAAAAAGATGAAGACTCTTCAGTTTCATAACTGAATTGTGAATAAAGCATCATTTACAAAGTAAATGATATAATAATCACAAATCAGTTTAAAACTCTTTTGTATTTCATAATGATTAAACACAAAACTGTTTAACCATTAATGAAGTCTATTAATCTGGTTCAATGCTAAAAAGTAGTCTCTTGGCTCGGGCGAGGCTCCCAGAGACGACGCGAAGTGCAAAGTGCGCCTAAAGCGCCAATGCAACTTTGTGACCCAAACCGACACCCGGCCCCTGGGTCCCGAGCGGGTGGTACTTTGCACCACGTTATTATGACCAAATTCAAGCCTTTCCTTTAGTACCATTAGTGAATTAAACTATTCCACATATATTTATAATGTATTAAATAGTTTTATTCCTACTCAATGTGGGACTTAAAGAAAATAGTTTTTTTAAACAACAATGAACCTTTTCATGTACTCTACTTTGGATACAATTAAAACACAATATATAACTCCCACTTTAACCATATATTGCTCTCTATTAATCTCCTTGTAATAGACTATCAAATGCACTTTTAATTTAATATAAATTCAATCAATTAATGGGTTTAAATTAATCCCCAAATTGATCAAAACTCATGTAAGAAAAGGTGCAATTCATAATTGCTCTCCTTCGTGTGTTTTCCTCCATGATCCTTGGAAATCTAATAAGCAATCCCAGCTTTCGCATCTCCTCGTAAATCAACCTCCAAGTTTATTTATAGGCCTTTAATGCGGCTCATAGACGTCTATTCCAATTTGAACTCGACATAGCGCAGCGTCCCAAGTCAGATAAAACAACAACATAACTTGGCAAGCCAGCTCCGCACACTAGTACCGCGAAGCTATCACGTAGCTCCCCAATGCTCACTTACTGCACCTCAAGTGCTGTAGCACCAATAATCAGTGTTGCGGCGCTGGCCTTCTTCCGCGTACGCCATAATCATGCTGCCTTCCATACGCGCCTGCCACACAACTGTTCTGACCGTGCGAGCTTCGCTTCCGACGTTGGCGCCTAAGCACGCTAAATTGCCGCAATGCATGCTTAGCTGCGCGCACCTGCGCCTGGCTGCAGCCCAGATGTTACCAGGTCAGGCTTTGGCCACGCTTGCCCACTGCTACGTCATGCCACTTTTGACTACTAATGCTTGACTTTTCGTTCCAAACGTCATTCGAAGCTCCATTCCTTTTCCTACACAAAAACAAACAAAACACATAAAAAGGAACAGAAACCAGTCAAGAACTCACAATTTCATCAAGTTAAAAGTACTCAATTTATAGGTATAAAATCACTCATCACCTATCTTGCGGATTTCAAAATTGGAGTGATTTTTAACACTTTTTTTAAACCCCACTTTTGAACTTTTGAAGAGTACAATATATAATCTCATAATTAAGTATATGATCACTATTAAAAAAAACTTTAAAATAAGGGATTTCTAAGGAAAATATTTTCTTTAGGTTCTTATTCTTTGCACTATTTTTTAAACTTACAAACAATGTATAAAGGTTATAGACCTTAGTCTTAATCACTTATCGATACTATTTTTAACACTTTAATATTCTCTGTTACGCCTATAACTTTTAACTATGAAGTCATTCCATTGTCATTTTAAAGAAATTGAAAAATTCATAACATAAAATGACACTTTTGTTGTGAAAATATCAAAAAGTGTTGTGAAAATATGGTTTCCTTTGTAAAATTGTTCATCAAATTTTATGATTAAATTATCTTTGGTCCTTAAAAATAATAAAACATTATGTTTATTAAAAATATAAATTTTTTGGTGTATTCAAATCCCATGACTCAAAGCAATTTGAAAGTTATAGTAAAAAAAAATTTCTTTGTCAATATTTTCTGAAAACTATTAAATTAAATATTCCAAAAAGAAAAAAACAATTGTCTTATTCCCATAATTATTGTGCCTTGTATATTTTGTGTTCCATACTGTATAAACCATTGGCCTAATAATTATACACCCTACCTTCCAAGATAAAGAATACATTTACCTTTACGACATTTACTATATTTCGTACGTTTCGGATATAGCACGTCCCCCCCTTTTCTTTACTATATGAAATCCACACTTTGACACCTGAGATTTCGTAACGAGTAGATACTTCCGCAGGAGCATAATCTGGTTAAATACATTAGGAGATGTTTTTCCGTACTTTCCGCATTCAGTTCTAGCTATTTATGGTCTTCCTGTTCTGTCATCTAGTTTATGTTGTGACGCCCCCAAAATAGGTATACATAACCTATTCTGAGTCGCTAAATACATGGTACAGAATACAAATACAATCTTTAATATATAACAAGAGAGCTGTGAGTTTTAATACAAATATTGTCTTCAAGACAATATCCACTCGAAATAAGTCCTCATTACATTTATTGTCATACTATTTAACGAATATAGTGAGGACTACTAATACTATCATCCGGTCCATCACTCCGCTCCCGACTCAAGTCCAATTATATTCTCATTTCCTAAAGAGAACAGTGAAAGAAAGGGTGAGCTCAAATAGCCTAGTAAGATATATTATGACTAAGATAATGAAGAATAAATTATCATTAGTCTACAACAATGTTAAACTGATAAAATACAATAGACATCAAGTTTAACTGCAGCGAGACAAGTAATCCATTAAAAGAGTCAAGTAGAGAATAAAATCTACTATCTTTTATGATTTAAAAGGTTTTTCATCACTTTTATTAGAGACTCGACAATAAATAATCCACATCATCGAATCACCCACAATACTACGACGAGGATATTCTTTAGTATCACGACCACAAATTATCCATGCACTACGGGCGAGGACATTCGTGTATTCATCAATGGTCATGATCATGCCAACAATTGTCCATCAATGCACTACGGACGATGAGGACTTTTATCACATCATTTGTAACATTACGATCGTGATTATACCGAATAATCCTCAGTCATAATCATACAAAGTCCATCCCCATACACTACAGGCCACGAGATGACTTTCAAAAATATAAACATGAGGATGATGACAATGATATAAGAATTCAATAAAACAAGTTCACGAATTAATTTATCCGAGGAACTAATAACGTCCAAATTGTTAACATGATACTTCTTTGTAGAGTAAAATTCAAGAATGCTCGGAAGAATATTTCCATGAAAGATCTTTGGATGAAGCGCAAATATCAAGGATATTCCACTAATTTCATGGAGTATAAAGTCAAAACTTTAACCAAATTTGAGTGTAATAAGGAATGGAATAACAAAAGAAATCACCAAGCATGCGGTGAGATCACTTACATGCGAGTTATTCCAACAGAATAATAAAGATGGAACCAGTCCGGCGTAAAAGCGCCTGCATGTGGATATTCCAACGAGATAATAAACACGGAACCAGGTCCGTCGTAAAATGCACAGACAGGATATTCCAACAGAATAATAAAGATGAAACCAGGTCATGCGTAAAGCACAGACAGGATGTTCCAACGGAATGGTAAAGAATGAAATAACAAAAGAATTTCACCATGTATGCGGTACTTCGCATAGACAGGTTATTCCAACATAATAATAAAGAATGGAATAACAGAAGTTCTCTTCATGAATACAAAAGAAATAATACCCCTTACCTCAGAAGAAACTGGATACTGGAATAGTGAGGTAGTAGGCTTCTCTTCTTCTATAAATTTTTTCTCTACAATTTCTCTCTATAATAATTGCTCTATAACTTTAGTGAATTGGTGAGAAATGAAGAAAGAATGAACTTCTATTTATAGAAAAATATAGTTTCAATAATTGCACGTTTTGGGGCTCGAAAAATTACAGTACAATACCTCCAACTTTTCCTTTATTTTTAATTTAGTCATGCAAGTATTATCAAACTTGCACCACCTCCCCTAATAGTAAATAATGTGATTCAATAATAAATTATGTGAATCAATAGTTCTGAGACATGTGAAAATACTAATTACGGTATAGTACACTCCATCTATACCTCCATTTTAACTTAGTCATGCAAGTATTATCAATCTTGCACCAACTCCCCTAATAGTAACAAGAATGTGAAACAATAGTATACACATGTGAACAAATAGTTATAATCATGTGAAATAATAGCAATCAATTGCTCATTTATCCGGTTAAATACCCGATTGGTCAATATAACCTCCAGATATCAATTATTATCGAAATAAATGTTGATTTTCACTAACAAAAATAATTCCAACACAATAAAACTATTTTTATCAACAATATAAATTTTGAAATTTTGAAGTTTGACTTTTCCCAAAAAAGTCAACTGTTGACTTTTTGACCAAAACGTTAATCCCGGAAAATTTTGTGTTTATAGACTATTTTTACTAATTTCATCGTTCCGGACTCAAATATCACGTCCGCGTCTCCAAATTCAACTCCTAACACAACTTCAATTTTAATAACATTAAATCATTAATATTATAACTCACAATATTTATCAACCGTGTCGTTCCCAAGAAAGAGGGGGCTTTCTTGATAAGGATTTCTCCCTATTGCGCAATTAGGTGACGAAACTCTCCTTGATGAACTTCTAGACTTTGTAAATATTGTAATTTAATAATATGAATAACTTTGTCGTCTCGATTATTGATTTAATAAAATAACATATGATGCGAGATGATCTTTATGACCATAATCGAATCAATAATATGAGAGATATGATCGCGACAATTCTTTGTAGCAATAATTGAGTATAAGCGAGGTGACTTCTCACGTAAGCATCAATAATTGATCACCGTGTGTGCTCTATGCAACCACAGCGTATTCTGTACTTTTACTACCGAGTAGTTCAATAATATTAACGGTAAAACTTTCACCGTTATTTTCATAAATATATTTTTATCGTTTTCTCAATCCGACAATAATTCTGTTGTGGGGTCCACCAATGATTGCGCCGTTGCACGAATATTCCTTGCTAAAACGAATATTCTCCGACCAATCGAATATAATATAACAACTTGCATACTTTGCAGAATTTATAAATACTACCCACAACTATAACATTATAACAAATTCATTCCATAATATTCAAAAATGATAATTATAGAAAAATCATCTTTATTAATAAAAGTTGGGGTCTTACAACCTCCCCTTCTTATGAAATTTCGCCCTCGAAATTAGGATACGTACCTGGTATGTCGAATAGGTGAGGATATCTTGACTTCATCTCAGATTCTAACTCCCAAGTCATTTCTTCCACGTCGTGGTTTCTCCACAAAACTTTGGCTTGAGGTATAACCTTGGAGCGTAGAATATGATCCTTCTTATCTAAGATTTTAATAGATAACACTTCATACGTTAAATCTTCCTCTATCACGTCCGGTTTTAATTCAATAATGTGGTTCGGGTTTTCCACATATTTACGTAACATGGATATGTGAAAAACGTTATGAACACGAGACATACTTGGCGGTAAAGCGAGTCTATACGCCTACGGTTCCTACTCGATCGAGGATTAAAATGGGCCAATGAATCGAGGATTGAGCTTTCCTCTCTTTCCAAATCTTGTAACTCCTTTCCATGGAACAACACGTAACAACACATGATCTCGATATCGAATTCCACGTCCTTTTCGATGAAGATCGGCATAACTCTTTTATATCGATCTTGTGAGGTTTTTATACGTTGTCGGATTGTTTGAATCTTTTCCGTAGTCATACATACCAAATCCGGTCCCAACAACGTTGCTTCACCCACCTCATCCCAACATACTGGAGAACAACACTTTCTTCCATACAACGCCTCGAATGGAGCCATGCCAATACTTGCTTGATAACTATTTTTGTAGGAAAACTCCAGCAATGGTAAGATCTTGTCCCAACTTCCCTTGAAGTCAAGGACACAGAGTCTTAATAAATCTTCAAGAGTTTGAATAGTCCTCTCTGATTGTCCGTCCGTCTGAGGATGATATGCTGAACTAAATCGTAAATCTATGCCCATAGCTTTTTGCAAACTAACCCAAAATCTTGAAGTGAATCTTGGGTCTTGATCAGAAACTATGGATACTGGCATACCATGCAATATTATAATCTCGTTTATATACATACTAGTAAGACATTCAAGTGTATAAGTTTCTCGTATCGGTAAGAAATGAGTAGACTTGGTCAATCTATCAACAATGACCTAAATCGCATCTATACCTTGAGAAACCTTGGGAAGACCAGTAACGAAATCCATGGTAATGTGCTCCCACTTCCATTCTAGAATTTCAAGTGGTTGCAATGGACCTTTTGGCACTTGATGCTCCGCCTTGACTCGTTGACAAGTTAGACACCTTAAGATAAACCCCGCTATCTCTCTCTTCATATTGCTCCACCAAAATGTATGTCGAAGATCATGATACATTTGGTACTCCCAAATAACTTACCAAGCGGTGTGTTGTCGCCTTCATCATGATTTTATACTTTAACTCAGGGTCGTTAGGAACACAAAGTCTGGAGTTGACTCAAAGTATTCCTTCTTCATTGATTCTTGCTTCCAGCATAGCACCTTCTTGCACTTTCTTTCTCATACGCATCAGCTCCAGGTCTGTAGCTTGAGCAGCTTTAACCCTATCGATTAAAGTCAGTTATACTTGTATATTCACCATCATCATGTGGGTCCCTGGAGTCTTTATCTCTATCTCCATCCTTTGAAAGTCATACAAAATGGGCCTTTGCGTTGACAATATCGCACTCGTACCCGCATATGATCTTCTACTTAATGCGTCAGCTACCACGTTCACTTTTCCAAGATGGTATTGGATGGTATGATCATAATCTTTCAACAGTTCAAGCCAACGTCACTATCGCATGTTGAGTTCTTTTTGAGTGAAGAAATATTTGAGGCTTTTATGATCCGTAAAGATCTCCACTTTCTCCCCATACAAATAATGCCTCCAAATCTTTAGTGTAAAAACGACTGCTGCCAACTCTAGATCATGAGTAGGATAATTTCTTTCATATTCTTTAAGTTGTCGTGAGGCATATGAAAGTAGTATGCATACAAGCCAATCATGTTTGATGATAAAGCATATACTTTGTAACAATCTTATTCATTTATTAATAAAAAATATTAATTTATTAAAGGCTTTTAATTATCTACATGATGCTG
The DNA here is from genome assembly GCA_020205615.1 of Panax quinquefolius. Taxonomy (NCBI): domain Eukaryota; kingdom Viridiplantae; phylum Streptophyta; class Magnoliopsida; order Apiales; family Araliaceae; genus Panax; species Panax quinquefolius. The sequence continues at coordinate 46,708,405 of CM035155.1, read as the reverse complement.
TTTTATAATATGTGATAAACCCATAGTTTTAAGCAATGCTTTTAGAATAATGATGATGATCATTCTAATGAGATCTAAATTCTTAGAAAGCTTAAAACTAAAATAGTTCCCAATCGTTGGATTACTAAATTGGGGATTAGTGAATCCGGATAGATTGGTACATCGTTGCTTGCTCATTGGATGAGGATGATTGATCTCATGATCATTTGTGTGGAACACTAAAGCAAGTATGTAGGTGCTTATTAGAGAATAAGTTCATTTGAGCGTTGGCTCGCTAAGGATTACCTAATGGAGTTTTATTTGCTGTCGATAGGAATTCTCAGTAGTGATAGTAGTCTGAGTAATCCTTGGACTTGAGATCATCATAGTATCTTGTGTATGATGAGTTATACTTTGACTTATTCCTTAAGACCCTTAGGGTATATCAAAGGGTATGCTTGGGTATAATAAGTTGTACATGGAGATAATGTATGATCAATAAAGAATCTACCACTTCAATAAAGAAGAGAATGTCCTATGTGATTCGATAAATGACAACCCAGGTAGTCCTTGGCGGCGAATGAAATTAGAAATGAGTTTCTAATTTGCATTATTTGGAGTTATACATTTAAGGATCGAAATACATATAATTAAATAAAATAAGACTTGACAATAATTCCATGTCTTATATTTAATTAGGACATTGTATGGTGGAAGGATTGAATTGTCACGGTAACTATTTACTCAAAGGTTCTTTAATGATTAATGTTGAAATCTATATTATCCGGAAAGTCGTTGATCGCTAGGAGAGCTTATCCTATTGTAGAATAAATATTATTTAAATAAATTAATTGTTTAATTTATTTATTTAAATAAGATTAGAATTGTTCTAATTGATTTATTCACAACCTGGTTTAATATGGAGAACCTAAAGGGTCACACCATAAAAGGAAGAATAATTATTTAAGAAGTTAATGGCATAATCGTAATAATATGTTAAGTATATTTAATTTAATCTATGGTGATAGAATAAATTAAATAGCTTAATATTTATTATTTAATATTTTAGAAATATTAAATATAAATTAATAAGAGGAGTCTTATTAATATTATTACAATTATTATTATTTTAATTTCTAAAAGAGTTTAGGAATTAATTTAATATAAGTACTCTCATTTATTCCTAATTGGATTAGGAAGGAAAATTAATTAAAGGAGTTTAATTAATTATCCTAATAAGATTAGGGAGCTTAATTAATTAAAAAGAATTAATTAATTAAACCCAATTCCTTAATTGTTAAGGTGGGTTGCCACATCTATAAATAAGAGAGTCTTATTATGGGTGGTATGGGTTGTTGACTTTAAAAAGTACGTAATAATTCCAAGTTGTTGGGAGTATGCCTTTTTCTATAGAGATAGAAAAACTAGGGTTTAATAACCACCCATCTTCTTGAATTTTCTTCTTCCTTGGGTGGATCACCTCTGAGGCCAAACATTTGGGTGGCTAATGTTGATCAAAGGAAGGAACCAAACCCGGTGGATTCAAGTTGAACGCGAAAAGGATTGGAGGTGAACTTGTACCTAAGGAAGCTCGATCTTCAAGGGTATGATTCTTATTCATCTTTTTCGTTTAATTAATAATTATGCATAAAGGGTGATCCGGGTTTATGGTTTGTAAATAATTTTTAAACTCTGATTTTTACACGCTTCCGCATTATTTTTGCAATTTGATTGCGTTATGAATATTACAAACCTAACAGTGGCATCAGAGCCAAACCTTTATGCGAATTATTAATTGTTCAGATTTGATATGTATGTTGATATGTGTTTAGAACAATTTTATTGGGCATAATTTTATTGTATAAAATTTAAAAAAAAATAAAAAAAAAAAAAAAAAACAATTGGATTGCATTTTTGAAAATCAAGCACGTAAATCGAGTGATTATCAAGGATTAACAAAGGCGTATACGGATTAATGAGTTTTAAAAAAAAAATGTGCCATTCGGTCAAAAAGGAAAGCAACAGGATTTTTTTTCAAGGATTTCATGGATAAAATAAGTTACGGTTATTATATTATATATATATAATAGTTATATATATATATATATACTATATATATATTATTCTTAATTATTTTATAATTAAAATAAAATGTTTATTTTAATTTTAAAATAAAAGTTTATTTTAATATTAAAATAAAAAAAAAAGAGTTTATTTTAATTTTAAAATTGAATATTATATATATATATATATAATTATTTTAATCTTAAAATAAAAGTTTATTTTAATTTTAAAATAAAAGGTTTATTTTAATCTTAAAATAAAAAGGGTTTATTTTAATTTTAAAATTAGAATTTCATGCTTACTAATTAGAGTTGAAATTGGATTCCATGATAACTAATTGGAGTTGAAATTGTATTCCATCTTTCCTTAAATAAAGGAGTTTATTTAGATATAAAATAGGATTTCATATTATTCAAAATAAAAGAGTTTTATTTGTGAATAGGAAAGAGAATTCATATTTCCTTAAATAAAGGAGTTTATTTAAATATGAAATAAGATTTCATATTATTCAAAATAAAGGAGTTTATTTGTAAATGGGAAAAGAATATCCGTGTTTCCTTTAATAATAGATTTTTATATATATGGAATTTGATTCCATAATTAATTAAAATAAAGGAGTTTATTTTGATTAAAATTTTGATTAAAATAAAATAGTTTATTTTATTCAAAAATTAGATAAATTAAAATAAAATAGTTTTATTTTGATTTAAATTTGGATTAAAATAAAGGAGTTTATTTTGATTCAAAAATAGATTTTATACTAACTAAATTTGCCCATTAAATGATATCAATATATATATTAAATGTTTATTATTCATGAGATGAATGTTATTTATTGATGCATATGGTGATGTGTATGATAATAAATGGGATTGATTATGGACTATTGACCAATGCGATTGGATTTTATTTTAGTTGGATGCATGAATGTATGGGTTTTAATAAATGGGGTTCTGCGTCATTCGTCTTCTAAATTTTTCTCAATGTAAATTCTATCTCCCTCCTATGTACTTCCTTTGATTAGCGATCAAGGTTTCTATTTATTTTAAATAGTTTTGTAATAGAATAGTTAGAATTAATTTTGAAAAATTGGAGATCAAGGAAAGCAAGGAGCTTAAAGACCCGTTTTATAAATGGAGCCCGGGTTTAAATGTAATAGTTATATTTAAATATTAATTCTTGCACCCCAAGGTTTTGACCTTTTGGTTCACTTGGTGGCTCTAGTGAACCAAACTAGAATAAAAGTCCATAATCAATCCGGGTAGAATATAGTATTCTATATGTGCATGCTTATGCTATATATATATTATATATTATGCAAACATGCTTAGCATGTTCATTAATATGACGCGTATTTTATATATATATATGCAAATGTAGCTAAAACAAGATGAGACAAATTAATAACAAACCCTCAATTTTTATATTAAGTCCTAAAGCGTTCAAAGATATTTGGAATATCGAGCGTTAAGCCTTCAGCATGATAAAATTAATAGAGTATTAAATATTTAATATGAGTTTGTTGTGTCACCACAAAGGCAAGTATTAAGTATTTAAGATGTTAATTTATCACATTTGATGCTTATAAAGAAAATTGAACAATATTGTTTTGTTGTGTCACCACAAGGATGATATTTTTTTTTTTGAATATATGGAGTGCTAGAGTTGGACTTAACTTGGATAATTTTGATTCGGATGTGCCACCACTTGATCAAAATAATCTAGAGGCAAAATACTGAGGAGTTACATAGTTGATGTAATTGACAAAAGTTGTCTACCTATTTATTTATATATAGTTTGTTGTGTCACCACAAGGCTATATACATTTGAAATGGGATCCTTATTCTCACTAGCAGATCTTTAATTTGATTTTGCCGAACTATATAAGTGAGGTAATATAGTTTGAAGAAAATAGTGGGAGATACCAATTTAAAACAAGACCTAATTTATTTTGGTAATTAATAAAAGAATGTATGTTAAAATGTTGTTAATTACAAATTCATTTCTGAAATTTTATAATGTCTAAAATTACTATCATTGCGAAGCATATTAGATGCTAAATTAACTAGGCCAAATTAAGCGGATTGGTTAAGGAATTTGAGAATAGTTCTCATGGTGAAAAAGCTATCTTATGTCATTAATCGTCTATCCTGCAATAGTTGCAGAATAATGCCTCTGAGGAAGAGATTGCTACTTTTAGAAAGTGGCAAAATGATGCACATTGATTAGCTCGATGCATCATGCTCGCATCCATGAAGTAACGAGCTTGGCGTCGGCATGAAACTATGGATGCTCTTACTATATTCCTGCGCACATCAAGTAGTTGATGGTGAGGAAAGTAGGGTGATAGATATCGAGATATCTAAGGAGCTCTTCCGATCTAGAATGGCTAATGGCACTATAAATACAGACAAAAAGTTCTTAACATAATCAATTTGATTGATCAATTAGGACAACTGGTTTTGTCATGGATGGAGAGTTGAGCCAAGATTTGATCTTGCACTCACTCCGGACTCCTTTCACAATTGTTGTGAATTTTTCATATGAACAAGCTAGATATCGACCTCGGCGATTTGCTTAACATATTGAAAAATGATGAGAGTCACTTTCAACCAAGAAAGACCATGTCTTACTTGGTAGGGGCCAAAGGATCTTCCGAAAGAAGAGCGATTTAAAGAAGGTATATAGAAAGGCATAAACAAAGGATAATAAGAACAAAAGCGATCACGGATAGCAAGGAGTTTGCTTCCACTTTAAAGCTTCGGACATTTGGAAAGAAAGCGCAAGAAGCATCTTGCGAGAGGCTAACCAAAGAAGCTTAGTGAAGTTTCGGTTCTAATCTGATTTTTGTTCATGATTGAAATAAATTTTTCTTTAAGTCAAGGTTCTACTTGGGTATTGGATACTGACTTTGGTTATCATAAATATAGATTTATGAAGGGACCAAGCGAAGTAGAAAGTTAAACAAAGATAAGTAATCCTATATGTGGAAAATGAAGCAAAAGGTTCACTGCATTAGCTATAGAAACTTATAGTTTAGCAATGCTACGACAGGCAAATCTATTAAGTCGATAAGTTGTTATTGTATTCCGGTTCTTGTTAAAAATATTATTTCCATTTTATTGTTGGACAATGAAATTCTTGGCATTATAATTAAGAACAATTGTTGTTCTATTTATAATAATAATAATGTTTTGTATAGAACTGAAATATTACTTAATGGATTTTATATACTTGATTTACGTGAAAAATATATTTTGCAAATTAAACAAACTAGAACAAGAAAAAGGAGATGATCATTCAAAGAGTTGAATGTGTATATTTGCTGAAATACAATTGTAAATTATTTGAAAGGTTCAAAGAATTCAAAAGTGAAACAAATTGGCAAAGTATTAAGATTCTTTGATTAGATCAAGGAATAAATACTTGTGCAATAAGTTTCTTGATCATCTCAAATGGTTTTCTCATAATGGACGCCTCCTGATATGTAATAAATGATTTATGTATCTGAAAGGAAAAATCGTATCTTGTTGGACATGGTACGGTCCATAATTATTTTACTGAACATTCCAAAGTCCTCCTTCTAGGATCATGTCCTAGAAATGGTGCATATCTACGAAAAGGTAACCTCAAAATCCATTGAAGACTCCATAAAAGTTATGGACAGGGAGGATTCCTAATCTTAAGTATGTTAAGAAAAGGGGTTGTCCAACTTATGTGAAAAGGTTTCAAAAGGATAAGCTTGGGACAAGATTTGACATGTACAGATTGTGGGACATCCTAAAGTAAGTTTAGGGTATATGTTCTATGATCCTACTTAGCAAAAGGTGTTTATTGCGAAACACCCTTCCTTCTAAGATAAAGGTGTTTATCATTAAAAGAGGGGCTAGTGGGAGGATAATAGATCTTGAAGAGTTCAAGAACCACAAAAACACTATAAGTCGAATAAGAGGAACACAGTAGATGAACCAATTGTACCACAACCAAATCGTAAATCTGGAATAGTCTGAGGATACACTAGGAGGTATGGATTCATCATAGATGATGATGATGAGGTGCGCATCATAGAAGATGATGATCCAGAGTTACATCTGATGATGAGTAAGAGAGTTCTAGTGTGTACAAAAGGGACGATTAGAGCGCCGTGACATTCCTAATATTATATGTTGATATACTACGGATAAGGAATGACATACTAATGCTACAATCGATAATGATAAAGTTGTCTAAACATTCCTCCATGAATGGTTTGGGAAGAGTATCTTAATTGGGGATAAATCTATATAGATAGATACAACGGGATGCTCGACTTAACCCGAGGAACGTATATTCATTTGATGCTAAAGTCGTTTAGCATGGCAAACTCAAGAGATTTCTCATGTCGATGAGCTATGGAGGTATCTCTCTTAATAGTCCCCACAGACTCTCAAAAAGAGATCACATGAGTAACTATCATGTATGCAATGAAATATACGAGACACGATGTTGATCGGTCATATTACGGAGAAGTTCACTTGTGAGTCGGTGAAAAACATCTTAAAGTGCTTAACCCAGCACTAAGGATGTGATCATATTCAAGGTGGGTCTAAATTAAAACTAAAGGGCTTTAATGGACTCTAGTTTTTCGAGACGAGACCAAGATGACGAAAATCCACTTTAAGGTAAAACGTTATCTTGAGCAATTAGTGCGATGAATTGGAAAGGTTCCAAACAAAGAAAGAGTTCTTTGGTTTAGTGATAAAGACAAAGTATATAGCTATAAATGAAGTTTCGAAGTTGATTGTTTGGATTAAAGTTCATTCTGAGAACTAGGAATAGTTCTAAAGTCTCATCTTGGATCTAAACATGTGTTGTGGCACTTTTATTTGATTATAAGAATCATTGAAAGATGGGAAATTACTATAGAGATAGTGGACTCTCATAAACAATATTACATATCCATTAACTAAAGCTTATCCAACAGCAGGATAATCGTCACTTAGAGAAGAAGAGTATAAGTTACCATGACGATTGGCTTTAGTGCAAGTGGGAGATTGAAAGTAGTATGCATACAAGCCAATCATGTTTGATGATAAAGCATATACTTTGTAACAATCTTATTCATTTATTAATAAAAAGTATTAATTTATTAAAGGCTTTTAATTATCTACATGATCTTTGTTTTATAATATGTGATAAACCCATAGTTTTAAGCAATGCTTTTAGAATAATGATGATGATCATTCTAATGAGATCTAAATTCTTAGAAAGCTTAAAACTAAAATAGTTCCCAATCGTTGGATTACTAAATTGGGGATTAGTGAATCCGGATAGATTGGTACATCGTTCTTACTTGCTCATTGGATGAGGATGATTGATCTCATGATCATTTGTGTGGAGACACTAAAGCAAGTATGTAGGTGCTTATTAGAGAATAAGTTCTTGAGCGTTGGCTCGCTAAGGAATACCTAATGGAGTTTTATTTGCTGTCAATAGGAATTCTGTAGTGATAGTAGTAGTACAAGTAATCCTTGGACTTGAGATCATCATAGTATCTTGTGTATGATGAGTTATACTTTGACTTATTCCTTAAGACCCTTAGGGTATATCAAAGGGTATGCTTGGGTATAATAAGTTGTACATGGAGATAATGTATGATCAATAAAGAATCTACCACTTCTAATAAAGAAGAAATGTCTATGTGATTCGATAAATGACAACCCAGTAGTCCTTGGCCAAGGCAGAATGAAATTAGAAAAGAGTTTCTAATTTGCATTATTTGGAGTTGTACATTTAAGGATCGAAATACATATAATTAAATAAAATAAGACTTGACAGTAATTCCATGTCTTATATTTAATTGGGACATTGTATGGTGGAAGGATTGAATTGTACGGTAACTATTTACTCAAAGGTTCTTTAATGATTAATGTTGAAATCTATATTATCTGAAAGTCGTTGATCGCTAGGGAGGCTTATCCCTATTGTAGAATAAATATTATTTAAATAAATTAATTGTTTAATTTATTTATTTAAATAAGATTAGAATTGTTCTAATTGATTTATTCACAACCGGTTTAATATGGAGAACCTAAAGGGTCACACCATAAAAGGAAGAATAATTATTTAAGAAGTTAATGGCATAATCGTAATAATATGTTAAGTATATTTAATTTAATCTATGGTGATAGAATAAATTAAATAGCTTAATATTTATTATTTAATATTTTAGAAATATTAAATATAAATTAATAAGAGGAGTCTTATTAATATTATTACAATTATTATTATTTTAATTTCTAAAAGAGTTTAGGAATTAATTTAATATAAGTACTCTCATTTATTCCTAATTGGATTAGGAAGGAAAATTAATTAAAGGAGTTTAATTAATTATCCCTAATAAGATTAGGGAGCTTAATTAATTAAAAGAATTAATTAATTAAAACCCAATTCCTTAATTGTTAAGGTGGGTTGCCCATATCTATAAATAAGAGGAGTCTTATTATGGGTGGTATGGGTTGTTGACTTTAAAAAGTACGTAATAATTCCAAGTTGTTGGGAGTATGCCTTTTTTCTATAGAGATAGAAAAACTAGGGTTTAGCCAACCACCCATCTTCTTGAATTTTCTTCTTCCTTGGTGGATCACCTCTAGAGGCCAAACATTTGGGTGGCTAATGTTGATCAAAGGAAGGAACCAAACCCGGTGGATTCAAGTTGAACGCGAAAAGGATTGGAGGTGAACTTGTACCTGAGGAAGCTCGATCTTCAAGGGTATGATTCTTATTCATCTTTTTCGTTTAATTAATAATTATGCATAAAGGGTGATCCAGGTTTATGGTTTGTAAATAATTTTTAAACTCTGATTTTTACACGCTTCCGCATTATTTTTGCAATTTGATTGCGTTATGAATATTACAAACCTAACAGCATAAGCTATGACTTTCCCATGTTGCATGAGAACACAACCTAACCCTTTGCCCGAAGCATCACTGTAGATGATAAATCCCTCTGATCCAGATGGTATTGTCAGAACAGGTGCTGAAATGAGTCTCATTTTGAGTTCTTGAAAACTCGTCTCACATTCCTCACTCCAACCAAATTTTGTATCTTTCTGAGTCAGCTGAGTTAATGGAATAGCGATTCGAAAAAAATCCTTCCACGAATCTCCGATAATAACCAGCTAAGCCGAGAAAGCTATGTACTTCGGTCACTGATTTGGGTTGCTCCCAGCTTTGAATAGCTTCAATCTTTGTTGGGTCAACAGATATTCCATAACTTGATACTACGTGCCCAAGGAATGCTACTTCCTCAAGCCTGAACTCGCATTTCTTTAACTTGGCATAAAGCTTATATTCACGAAGCTTTTGGAGTATCAGCCTCAAGTGTTGCTCATGATCTTCACGGCTTTTGGAATAAATAAGGATGTCATCAATAAAGACGACCACAAAGTGATTCAAATATTCCTTGAATACTCGGTTCATCATATCCATGAAGGCAGCAGGAGCATTAGTCAATCCAAAAGACATGACTAGGAATTCATAATGCCCGTACCAAGTTCTGAAAGCCATCTTTGGAATGTCATTGGTTCTAATATTCAATTGGTGATAACCAGAACGAAGATCAATCTTTGAAAAGAATTTGGCTCCATGTAACTGGTCAAACAGGTCATCAATACATGGTAATGGGTACTTATTTTTGATGGTGACATGGTTCAACTCCCGATAATCAATATAAAGTCGCATACTCCCATCTTTCTTTTTCACGAATATAACAGGAGCACCCCAAGGAGACGTACTAGGACGAATGAAACTGATGTCTAACAATTCCTGCAGTTGGGTCTTTAACTCCCGAAGTTCAATAGGAGCCATTCGATATGGGGCTTTGGAAATAGGTTTTGTACCGGGTTCAAGGTCGATACAAAATTCAATTTCACGCTCTGGGGGTAGGCCAAGAAATTCTTCAGGGAATATGTCAGGAAATTCATTAACAATAGAAATATCATTCAAAACTGACGTATTTTTATTTAGATCCGTGACATGAGCTAAGAAAGCTTGACATCCATTTTTCAATAAATGAATAGCTTTATGGCTTGAGATTATAGTGATTGATTTTAATGGTTTGGTTGCTTGAATTCGCATAATAGGTTGGTTAGGAATATGAAAGCTAACAACCTTACGAAAATAATCAATTTTTGCATGATGAGTAGTTAACCAATCAATCCCTAGAATTACGTCAAATGCAAGTATTTTCAATGAAATAAGATCGACAGGTAATGTGAGGGTACCGATTTGAACTAAACAAGACTTATAAACAATGGATGTAATGAAGGTTTCTCCCAATGTAGTTTTAACAGATAAGTCAAAGTCCAATTTCTCCGGAGTCAAATTTAAATGTTGAGCGCAAGGAGGAGAAATAAAAGAATGGGTAGAACCGGTATCAAATAAGGTATAGACTTCGCTAGAGTTTATGATAAGCTTACCCGTGATGACCTCGTTCGGGTTTCTTGCTTTGTGGGAGGTCACAACAAATGCTCTCCCTTGCACTACCGACTTTGACTTTTCTGGGATGGCCTTTGGTGCCTCTATTCTAGCTGAACTTGTCTTCGGTGAACGAAAAAATCAGGCTAGGTGACCTTCTCTTCCACAATTATAACATGCTTTGGACGTCATCGAACAGTTTGGACTAATGTGTCCCTTCCCTCCACATTTGAAGCATATAATAGGTGGTCATTCTCCTTCCTTCACAACGGGTGCTGGTGTTGACGTCTTTCTATCATTGTTGAATCTCCTCTTCTTGAAATGTCCATTCTTATTGTTTTGGCCCTGATTACCATCGAAGTGGTTACCATTTATGGCATGCTGATTCCCTCCACGCTTGTTGACACCGCTTCGATGACTGCTCTCACTGATATTAGCATTTTGCCGGCTGCTCTCTTTTGGTTGGGTTGACTCGTTATCGCGTTCCAATAACTGAGCCCTATTAACAACATCTGAATACAAACACAGTTTATGAGAGATAAGATATTGACGTATCTCAGGTTTCAAACCTCTTAGAAATATTCGCGTCATTCTCTCCTCATTATCAACCAAATGGGACGCAAACTGGGATAACTCGGTAAACTTGGCTTCGTACTGCGACACGGTCATGTTGTTTTGCTCCAGTTTAATGAACTCTACCTCTTTCATGTGACGAATACTTTTGGAAAAGTACTTGTCGTTGAACAGTTCTTGAAACTTCTCCCAAGACATCTTGATCTGGGGAGGTTGGAGTGCGCTTCTGATTCCCACCAAAGAATCACCTCGCATGAACATGAAGATGGCGAAGGGAACCTTTTGCTCCTCGGAGCAACCCAAGACATCAAATATCTTGTTGATCTGTTTTATCCACGTCTCCGCCTTAAGTGGTTTTGGCTCTCAAAAAACTCCGGTGGTCCCAGCTCCTTGAAGCTGTTTGGCGGTGGCCAGTCAGAGAGTTGCCGGTGTTTCCACCTCGCATTTTGGACGAGGGCGCTCTCTGCTTTGATGTTGCATGAATTGCATGGAGCCTCGAAACATTCCATCGTGCATCATTTGGTCAGTGTTATTGTTTGCATGAGGATTGTCTCCTTCCTGATGCATATTGTCCTGGTTATTGATCTTTGGAGACTCAACTGTCTCCTATGATCCATTGATGTTCTCAACATTCTCGGATGCCATTTTCAAATACTGCCACAAAACAAGGGTTAATTAACATATCACATATTATCCCTATACTCGACCAGGCCAATTAAATACCAAATAAACTTAGGTAGGTCATACTAGCGAAGAATTCCTCGTCTCTCCCTCCTAGTTCTTGTCTCACATCTTAGCCGGGATCATATCCTAAGCTTTGATACTAACTGTGGCGCCCCCAAAATAGGTATACATCACCTATTATCGAGTCGCCAAATACATGGTACGAATCTACAAATACAATCTTTAATATATATGAAGAGAGGCATGAGTTTTAATACAAATACTGTCTTCAAGACAATATCCACTCTCAGAATAATTCCTCATTACATTTATTGTCACACTATTTAATAGAATAGTGAGGACTACAAATACTATCATCTGGTCCATCACTCCATTCCCGACTCGTCCCAAATTTATATTCTCATTTCACAAGAGAAAAAGTGAAAAAAAGGGTGAACTCAACTAGCCCAGTAAGAGATATTATGACTAAGATAATGTCGAATAAATTATCATTAGTCTACAACAATGTTAAACTGATAAAATACAATAGACATCAAGTTTAATCTGCAATGGACAAGCAATCCATTAAAAGAGTCCATGAGAATAAAATCTACTATCTTTTATGATTTAAAAGGTTTTCATCACTTTTATCGTTGAGACTCGACAATAAATAATCCACATCATCGAATCACCCCTCGCTTTCTGACGAGGATATTCTTTAGTATCACGACCATAAATTATCCATGCACTACGGTCCGAGGACATTCGTGTATTCATCAATGGTCATGATCATGCCAACAATCGTCCATCAATGCACTACGGGCCAATGAAGATTTTATCACATCATTTGTAACATTACGGTCATAATTATACCGAATAATCCACAGTCATAATCATACCAAGTCCATCATACTTCTGACCACGGATGACTTTCAAAAATATAAACATGAGGATGATGACAATGATATAAGAATTCAATAAAACAAGTTCACGAATTAATTTATCCGAGGAACTAATAACGTCTAAATTGTCAACATGATACTTCTTTGTAGAGTAAAATTCAAGAATGCTCGAAGAATATTTCCATGAAAAGATCTTTGGGTGAAGCGCAATATCGAGGATATTCCACTAATTTCATGGAGTATAGAAGTCAAAACTTTAACCAAATTGAGTATAATAAGGAATGGAATAATAAAAGAAATCACCAAGCATGCGGTGAGCCGCCTGCGAAAGTTATTCAACGAGAATAATAAAAAATGGAACCGGTCCGGCGTAAAATGCACAGACAGGATATTCCAACATAATAATAATGACGGAACCAAGTCATGCGTAAATCACAGACAGGATGTTCCAACGGAATGGTAAAGAATGAAATAACAGAAGAATTTCACCATGTATGCGGTACTTCGCATAGACAGGTTATTCCAACATAATAATAAAGAATGGAATAACAGAAGTTCTCTTCATAAATACAAAAGAAATAATACCCCTTACCTCAGAAGAAACTGGATACTGGAATAGTGAGGTAGCAGGCTTCTCTTCTTCTATAGATTCTCTCTCTACAATTTCTCTCTATAATAATTGCTCTATAGCTTTAGTGAATTGGCGAGAAATGAAAGAAGAATGAACTTCTATTTATAGAAAAATATAGTTTCAATAATTGCACGTTTTGGGGCTCGAAAAATTACAGTACAATACCTCCAACATTTTTTTTTTAATTTAGTTATGCAAGTATTATCAAACTTGCACCACCTCCCCTAATAGTAAATAATGTGATTCAATAGTAAATTATGTGAATCAATAGTTCTAGACATTTGAAAATACGAATTACAGTATAGTACCTCTATCTATACCTCCATTTTTAACTTAGTCATGCAAGTATTATCAATCTTGCACCAACTCCCCTAATAGTAACAAGAATGTGAAACAATAGTATACACATGTGAACAAATAGTTATAATCATATGAAATAATAGCAATCAATTGCTCATTTATTCGGTTAAATACCCAATTGGTCAATATAACCTCCAGACATCAATTATTATAGAAATAAATTTCGATTTTCACTAACACAAATAATTCCAACACAATGAAACTATTTTTATCAACAATATAAATTTTGAAATTTCAAAGTTTGACTTTTTCCGAAAAAGTCAACTGTTGACTTTTTGACCAAAAAGTTAATACCGAAAAATTTTGTGTTTATAGACTATTTTTACTAATTTAATTGTTCTGAACTCAAATATCATGACCGCATCTCCAAATTCAACTTCGAACACAACTTCAATTTTAATAATATTCATCATTAATATTATAACTCACAATATTTATCAACCAGGTCGTTCCCAGGAAAAAGGGGGCTTTCCAATAAGGATTTCTCCCTTATTGGCGCCATGATTAGGTGACCAAACCTCTCCTTGTGAACTTCTAGACATTGTAAATATTGCAATTTAATAATATGAATAACTTTGTCGTCTCAATTATTGATTTAATAAAATAACATATGATGCGAGATAATCTTTGTGACAATAATCGAATCAATAATATGAGAGATATGATCACGTGAATTCTTGTAGCAATAATTGAGTATAAGCGAGTGACTTCTCACGTAAGTATCGATAATTAATCTGGTGTTATACTATGCAACCACGCGTATTCTTTATTACTTTTACTACTGCGTAGTTCAACAAAGATTAATCGGTAAAACTTCCGCCGTTATTTTCATAAATATATTTTTATCGTTTTCTCAATCCGACAATAATTCTATTGTGGGATCCACCAATGATTACGCTGTTGCACGAATATTCCCTGCTAAAACAAATATTCTCCGACCAATCGAATATAATATAACAACTTGCATACTTTGCAGAATTTATAAATACTACCCACAACTATAACATTATAACAAATTCATTTCATAATATTCAAAAATGATAATTATAGAAAAATCATCTTTATTCATAAAAGTTGGGGTCTTACATACGTTCTTTATGTAGCATTCAGACCGAATGACTCTATGAAATTACGTCAATACTTCCACATATTATGGGTAACTTAGGAGACATCTCTATTTTTCCCCCGGGGAATCTTAAGAATTACCACTGCTTAGCTTTCAATTCACCTCTGACCATCAAATGAAATGTGAATAACTCGTCCTCTTCTCTTTGAAAGTAGGGGCGCTTCCGATTTTGTCGATGCTTGAAACAATTTTGTCTTCTCCATATTACTATATTTAACTTTTTGAAATTACTTTGATTTATTTTTAAATTTAATTTTAACATAATATTTTTTAACTTTAAAATATAATTATAAAAATTGAAAGCAAAAAATACTGGTAATTAAAAAATTATTGTTTTTAACATTATATGAATCCGTTAACTTTGAATTGAAATATTTTAAATTTACTTTAAAAGCTTATATTACTAAAAGAGGTGGTGATAAGATTTAGATATGCCAAATTGGATGGACCGCTGGCTGAATGAATAAACCGTGATTATGGTCTGAGCGGTTTAATGTTAATTCGGTTCAGTTATGAATTGAAGAGGCCGCCAAGAACAGAGTAGCCGAGTAGGAAACCCAATTTGATTTAGAAAATAATAATATATAGATTTCCTCTGTAATTTCGAACAACATCTCTTAATTGGGAATTAAGTAATTAATAGATTTGTTTCTTGAGTAAGTGAATATCAGATTACACTTTGCATTTTTCGGTGAGTTTTAGTTAAAACCTAATTTGATTCGGAAAGGAATTTCAAACAAGATGTCCAGGTAATCTAAGTAATTAACGTACTCCCTTCGATCTCTTAATTGGTAATCAAGAAAACTCATTTTCCCTATATGTATATATCCCCCTAGTTCTTCATATCCCACAGATTGCTACTAAAACCTTAAACCCTAACAAGAAGCAAGTTCGTTCAGGTATAGGGTTTAGTGATGAAGCTCCCTTCTTCTTTTTCCTCCTCAAATCGCTCCTCTTTTTCCACCATAACTAATCAAACAGTGGAAACCCATCAAACACCTTCTGTAAATTCTCTAAAATTCATAACCAAACTCGATAATTCAAAGCCCTTTGTTCTTGTTCTGAGCAATAAATTAAGAAAAAGAAAGGAACCCGGGAAGGAAGAAATCAATGTGGGGTTGAGTTTGTATGATCAATCTTGGTTTAGTCCTACTGCTTACGTTGGTCCGAAGAAATCCCATGAAGATATTAGAGTGGCCAAAAAGCTGAGGAGTTTTAGAGTTTATAGCCATGAAGAAGACGTGTAGAAGATTATGGGTGTTTAAACAAAATTAAAACTGTTTGATGATCCACGAAAAATAAGGAAAGTTTTGACAGCAAGTGACTGCAATCATCTGTGCAGGCTTATGTTGGCTAAAGATTTGGTGATGAACATCATAGGTGTTTGGAATCATGTTGGTGTACGGATGATGTTGCAAAAATCAGGAGCCATGGGGTTGTTGTTAATGTATTGGACTATGATAGGGAAAAGGAGTATAAGTTGACATTAATGAATCTGCATTCGAGGGACAGCTATGTGTTTATACTGGAGCTCCGAGTTTTTTAAGGAGAGGAGGCTCAAGAGGAGCGATGAGATTGCTCGTGCTCCTGCCGCTTAGATTTGTTTGAGAGGTGTTATTTACTACTGTAATTGTGTGTTATTTTTGTGTTTAAAATAAGATTTGACTCTTATTAGTACAATTAGTTGTACTATATGGTATTGCCTTAATAGATATAACTGGTTCCTGTGCATTTTAGAAATAGCAATTCATTAGTGTCCATTAATATGTATTGGAGCAATATAACTGGTTTTTATTAATATGGCATTTAAAAAATTTAAAAAGCTTATCTTCGTAGAAGAGTCTAGACATCTGATTGGGTGAATAAACCGTAAATTTTGGCTTGAGCGGTTCATCGTAAATTCGGGTAGAGGCTGCCAACAACAGAACACTCTACACTCTGCTAATACTTCCGTTGAGTTTTAATTAAAACCCAATTTGATTTAGGAAAGTAAATATGAAACAAGATCCCTTGGGGATCAAGTAATTACTGTATGCGACAGATCCTAAATCAAGTAATTATTAAAGTTTGTCATGATCCTCATTTAACCTAATCGATCCTAAATCTATATATAAGCAACTAGGTCCTTATATATCTCACAGATATTACTACTACTGCGATCTGCGCTAGTAAGTCATTTGATGTTTATGCCTCAGCCTCCTTCAGTCATGAATTCCAAAAACCACCAGCACCTTACTTCTTCTTCTTCTTCTTCTTCTTCTTCTTCTTCTTCTTCATCTTTTACCAAAACCAGAAAAAAGAGAAAACTCCTCATAAATCCCCTCCTCCTGTAAATTCTCTGAAATTGATTATCAAACTCAAAAATTCAAGGCCTTATGCCATTCTTCCTATCAGCAAATGTAGTGAATCAAGAAAGAGAAAAGAACCTGCAGAGAAGAAAATCAACATGGGTATGAATTTGTATGATCAGACTTGGTTTAATATCAAGAAAAATAATACCCAAAACAAGAAAACCAAGATTCTTGATCCTCTTCCTCCTGCCGCTGCCTGCTTACATGGGTAATTCTAAGCAATCTCCTGATCCTGAAGATATCCGAGTGGCTAAACAACTCAAGAGTTTTAGTGTTTATAGCCATCAAGAAGAACAAAAGGAGACGTTTATGGGCGTTTCAACAAAACTGACTCTCCTTGCTCCTTCTCATTAGATTAGATTAGATATTGCTCTTGCACTTGGAGAATTACTTTGTAACCTGTTGCAGAGAATTTATAACATTAGAAGTTGTAGCTCCTTGTTTCAAAGTTTTTGAGTTTGCTATTGTCTACCACCGTATTTTTGTTAGGTTTTGGCATTGGTTAGGTTTTGTTTCTTTTTGTCATATTTAGGTTAAGATCATTCAATTATGTTGTATATTTTATATTACATTAGTCTAATTAGATCACGTGAATGGTTTATATTAATTATTTAATTATTACTAGCTTGTAAATTTTAGAAATAGCAATTCATTAGTGTTAATTAGGCATATTATTCAAGTATATTGTACTTGACTGCAGGAGTCACTATCTAAGAATTGGTTCATGCATAGGGACAAGGCTCATCATTTTTAGGTTATATTTCTTTTTGTCATCCTTATATTTATGACCAAGAAGCTAGACAAATAAAATAAAATTAAAAAAAAGTCTTTTGGCTACTGAGTCACTAAACTTGGACTGTTGCGTTGAGTTGGGACAAACTAAAATGACTTGGTGTTTGTCTTATTATATTTTGGTATTGATATGCTATATTGGATGGTCAGTCCCAACACTTGAATAAATAATCCGTGACTTATGGCTTAAGCAGAGCTGCGTAGCAACAATGTTCGCATCTTTGCAGCGAGTTATACTTGAAACCCAATTTGATTTAAGAAAGCAAGAATCATTTGCTAATCAGTCCTTGTAACAAACTAGCTTCATAGAGGTAAAGTTATATTAGATATCGATAGTGTTGCAAGACTCATTTTTAAACTTCACTTTGATTACAACGAACTCTTTTTCCTCTCTTTTTTCTTTTCTCTCTAGTTAAGAACCCTAACCTCCATCTTAGATTTGGGGGAGGACTCTTCTTTTGGAGATACCCCCTTCCCTAGATCTCTCTTATTTAATTTAATAAATTATTTTTCCTTCTTGTGTAGTTTGTTTTCTCCTTTCTCTTTTGTGAGGAGATTTCATTAATTTTCATTGCTCGAGAGAATTTACTTTCTCCGTTTGGGAGATTTTTATTTTGTTCGTGAGATTTTTTCCGGTGCAGGAATTGTTGAAGATAGATTATTTAGATTTGGATGAGGCGCTTTCATGTCAACTTATTCTTTCGTTGTCCGTGCTGAAGAACGGTCTAGATCTGCGTAATTTATTATTATTATTGGAATATAACTGTATTTCAGGACTTTATTTGGTGTCCACTAGCGTTGTTTTTACGATTGACCATTTTCCTGATTATCTGCTATTTCAAGTGAAAGAATTACTCTTTGAGTCTATTGTTTGTAATCGTTTCATCTTTTGTAACAGATCACAGTTTTAATAAATTTCAACCTTTTAAACTGTTTGATAAAAAAAACTTCACTTTGATTGATTGAGCTTATCGATGTCATTAAGAATTTTGCTTAAATATGTTTTATGCAATTTTAATATTTATGACAAAAATAAATTAATGTCAAAAATTTAAAGTGATACGGATAATATCTCTAATTTTGGAATTAAAGAAATATTTAATATAAAAACTTAAAATGATACGGATAGTGTTGTAATGCTTCAGGAGGTTTGAGTATTATTTTTTTGAGCGTTTCTAATTTATCTTACGTAAGACCCCAATTTTTTTTAAATAAAGAATAATTTTTTTTGAAATATATTTTTGAATATTATGATGTGGATATGATATAATGTTATAGTTGTGAGTAATATTTGAAAATTTTGCAAAGTAAGCTAGTTGATATAAAATATTAGATTGGTCAGGGAATATTCGTTTTAGCAGGAAATATTCGTACGACGGTACAATCATTGGTGGACCCCACAACGGAAGTATTGTCGTAGTTAGAAAACGACAGAAATATCTTTTTTATAAAAATAACGACGAAAGTTTCTTTGTTAAAGCTGCTTGAACTACCGGTGGTAAAAGAAATGCTGTCTGGCGTGGTTGCGTAGTAATACACGCTATTGATTATTGATGTTTACGTGAAGAAGCCTTTCGGTTTACTCAATTATTGCTACTGATGGTTGTTGCATAGTATCTCACGTTATTTGATTCAATTATTGTCACAGTATCATCTGCATAATATTTTATATTATTAAATCAATAATTGAGACAACAAAATTATTCATATTATTATTTGCAATATTGATAATGTCTAGAAAATTCTGTCGAGGAGAGGTTAGGTCATCTAATTGCGTGCCAATAAGGAGAAATCCTTATCGGAAAGCCCCCTCTTTCCTGAAAATGATCTGGTTGTTAAATATTATAAGTTATAATATTCATGATGAATAATTGTTGAAGTATTAAGAATGTGTTTATTGAAGATAAGTGAATTACAAAAGTTAGAAGGGAATAATGCAAACTTGGAAAACTTTAGGGGTACTAAAGTGTAATAAGTTAAATCAATCTGGATCATTGGTGGTGGTTTTAATAGTAAATCAATCTGGACCATTGATGGTGGTTTTAATAGTAAATCAATCTGATTGGACCATTGATGGTGGTTTTAATAGTAAATTAATCTGGACCGTCGGCGGTGGTTTTAATAGTAAATCAATCTGGACCGTCGGTGATGGTTTTAAAAGTAATCAATCTGGACCATCGGTGGTGGATTTAAAAGTAATCAATCCGGACCGTCGGTGGTGGTTTTAAAAGTAAATCAATCTGGATCGTCGGTTGTGGTTTTAATAGTAATCAATATGGACCGTCCGTTCTAATAGTAAATCAATCTGGACTGTTAATGAATTAGTTATTATTTAGTCCATTCTCCTATAAATAGAAGGTTAGTTCTTCTTTCATTCTCATCAATTCACTGAGATTCACAAGAGACACTATAGAGAGAGAAACTATAGAAGAAGCGAAGAAGAGTATTACTGCTACTTCACTATTGCGATATCGACCTTCTACTAAGGTAAGGGATATTATTTGTTGTATTAAGTAAGGGGTATTATTTCTTTCGTATTCATAAGGAATACTATTTTTCGTATTCATCCTTTAATATGTCTAATAACTTTTATACTACGCGGATTACGTGTCGTATGGCGGTGAAAATCCATTCTTGATTTAAATATGTTATTTCTTTTCATATTCTTAAATCTAAACTTACTATGGTAAGTATTGCTTCTATAATCCTTGAAATTAGTAGAATATCCTTGAATTTTGCTCGTCATCCAGTATCATTTTATTGGAATATTGATAAAAACTTTCTTATTAAATATCAATATTTTTACCCAGGGTACTATTCACGGGTTACTATTCACTATAATATTATTCACTCGGGTATTCGGGGCACTTTTCATGCCGGAGTACTATTCATGAGTTACTATTCATGGGTTACTATTCACCCAATTACTATTCACTCAAATATTGTTCACTCGGGTATGCGGGGCACTTTTCATGTTGGGTTACTATTCACGGGGTACTATTCCCAAAGTACTATTCACAGGGTACTATCCACGGGGTACTATTCACCGAAAAATTTATTTCTTTTCTGTCTAAATTATTTTTGATACATGGATATTATTCTTGAATTTTACTCCACAAAGCAGTATCATGTTGACAATTTGGACATTATGGAATTCTGGATAAATTAAATTATAAATCTTTAAAAATTTATCCTTTGCTTTCTTTTAATTGAATTCTTATATCTTTATCATCATTCTCATGCTTATATTTTAATGAAAGTCATCTTTGGCTTACGTGTATAGATGGACTGTTGATTTATATGATTATGACCATGGATAATTCGGTATGATCATGACCATTGATGATTACACTAATATTCTTGGCCCGTAGTGCAAGAATAATTTGTGGACATGATATTAATGAATATCCTTGGCCCGTAGTGCAGGGATGATTCGATGATGTGATTTATTTATTAAGCTGAGTCCGAGCGATAAAATTAATGATAAACTTTTTAAATCATAGAAGATAGTAGATATCATGTACTACTTGACTCTTCTAATGGATTTCTTGTTCCGCTGCAGTTAAACTTTTTGTCTATTATATTCTATCAGTTTAACATTGTTGAAGGCTAATGATAACTTATTCTGCATTATCTTAGTCATAATATTTCTTACTGGGCTAGTTGAGCTCACCCTTTTACTTCCATTGTTCTCTTCAGGAAATGAGAACGTAACTGGAACTAGTCGGGGAACGGAGTGATGGTCCAAGATAGTGTTATAGTAGTCCTCACTATTCGATAAAATAGTGTGACAATAAATGTAATGAGGACTCCATTTGAGTTTGGATATTATAGAAGATAATATTAGTGTAAAACTCTCATTTCATGTTGTATAATTAAGTTTGTATTTGTATTCAGTACTATGTATTTGGCGGACTCAAGATGGGTGATATATACCTATTTTGGGGCGTCACAGTTGGTATCAAAGCTTAGGGATATGATCCCTGGCTAAGATGTGAGACAAGAACTAGGAGGGGAGAGACGGGGAATTCTTGTTAGGTTTGTAATATTCAAGAACGCAATCAAATTGCAAAAATAATGCGGAAACGTGTAAAAATCAGAGTTTAAAATTTTAACAAACCATATACCCGGATCACCCTTTATGCACAATTATTAATTAAACGAAAAAGATGAATAAGAAACATACCCTTGAAGATCCGAGCTTCCTCAGGTACAAGTTCACCTCCAATCCTTTTCACGTTCAACTTGAATCCACCGGGTTTGGTTCCTTCCTTTGATCAACGTTAGCCACCTAAGTGTTTGGCCTCTAGAGGTGATCCACCAAGGAATAATAAGAATTCAAGAAGATGGGTATTGGCTCAAACCCTAGTTTTTTCTATCTGTATAGAAAAAGGGGCGTACTCTCCAACTATTGGAATTACGTATATCTAATATCTGATATAAGACTCCTCTTATAAAGATATCAAGTAACCCTATTAAAATAAGGTATTATTTAATTAAACTCTTTTAATTAAATGGGCTCCCTAATCTTATTAGGGATAATTAATTAAATTCCTTTAACTAATTTTCCCTCCTAATTCTATTAGGAATAAATGAGAGTACTTATATTAAATTAATTCCTAAACTCTTTTAGAAATTAAAATAATAATAATTGTAATAATATTAATAAGACTCTTCTTATTAATTTATATTTAATATTTCGAAATATTAAATAATAAATATTAAGTTATTTAATTTATTCTATCACCATAGATTAAATTAAATATACTTAACATATTATTACGATTATGTCATTAACTTCTTAAATAATTATTCTTCCTTTTATGGTGTGACCCTTTAGGTTCTCCATATTAAGCCGGTTGTGAATAAATCAATTAGAACAATTCTAATCTTATTTAAATAAATAAATTAAACAATTAATTTATTTAAATAAATAATATTTATTCTACAATAGGGATAAGCCTCCTAGCGATCAACGACTTTCCGGTTAATATAGATTTCAACATTAATCATAAAAGAACCTTTGAGTAAATAGTTACTGCATACAATTCAATCCTTCCACCATCTGATGTCCCAATTAAATATAAGGCATGGAATTCTTGTCAAGTCTTATTTTATTTAATTATATGTATTTCGACTCTTAAATGCACAACTCCAAATAATGCAAATTAGAAACTCCTTTCTAATTTCATTCTCTTAACCCAAGGACTCTTTGGGTTGTCATTTATCGAATCACATAGGACATTTCTCTTCTTTTATTAGAAGTGGTAGATTCTTTATTGATCATACATTATCTCCATGTACAACTTATTATACCCAAGCATACCCTTTGATATACCCTAAGGGTCTTAAGGAATAAGTCAAAGTATAACTCATCATACACAAGATACTATGATGATCTCAAGTCCAAGGATTACTTGTACTACTATCACTACAAGAATTCCTATTGACGATAAGTAAAACTCCATTAGGTATTCCTTAGCGAGCCACGTTCGGTGAACTTATTCTCTAATAAGCACCTACATACTTGCTTTAGTGTCTCCACAAAATGATCATGAGATCAATCATCCTCATCCAATGAAAACAAACAACGTATGTACCAATCTATCCGGATTCACTAATCCCCAATTTAGTAATCCAATGATTGGGAACTATTTTAGTTTTAAGCTTTCTAAAATTTAGATCTCATTAGAATGATCATCATCATTATTCTAAAAGCATTGCTTAAAACTATGGGTTTATCACATATTATAAAACAAAGATCATGTAGATAATTAAAAGCCTTTAATAAATTAATACTTTTATTAATAAATGGATAAGATTGTTCTGAAAGTATATGCTTTATCATCAAACATGATTGGCTTGTGTGCATATTACTTTCAATCTCCCACTTGCACTAAAGCCAATCGCCATTGTATCTTATACTCTTCTTCTCTAAAGTGGCGATTATCCTGCTTTGTTGGATAAGCTTTAGTTAATGGATATGTAATGTTGTTCTTGAGAGTCCACCATCTATATAGTGATTTCCCATCTTTCAATGATTCTAATAATCAAATGAAAGTGCCACAACACATGTTTAGATCCAAGATGAGACTTAGGAACTATTCCTAGTTACGTAATGAACTTTTAATCCAAACAATCAACTTGCGACTTCATTTATAGCTATATACTTTGTCTTTATCACTAAACCAAAGAACTCTTTTGCTATTTGGAACCTTTCCATTCATCGCACCAATTGCTCAAGGTAACCCTTTACCTTAAAGTGGATTTTCGTCGTCTTGGTTGCATTCGATAAACTTGAGTGCATTAAGCCCTCTAGTTTTAACTTCGGACTCACCATAAATCGATCATATTCTTAGTGCCATAAGTACTTTAAGATGTTCTTCAGCGACTCATAGTGAACTTCTCCATAATATGACCGATCAACATCGGTCTCGTACATTTCATTGCATACATGATTGTCACTCATCATGCGACCTCTCTTTTCAGGAGTCTGTGGGGACTATTAAGAGAGATACACTCCATAGCTCATCGACATGAAACATCTCTTGGAGTTTGCCATGCTAAACGACTTTAGCATCAAATGAATATACGTTCCTTGGGTTAGCATCCCGTCAGATTGTATCTATCTATATAGATTTTATCCCCAATTAAGATACTCTTCCCAAACCATTCATGGAGGAATGTTTAGACAACTTTATCATTCTTGATTGTAGCATTAGTATGTCATTCCTTATCCGTAGTATATCAACATATAATATTAGGAATGTCACGATGCTCCCACTTGACCCTTTGTACACACTAGGTTTATTCTTATTTTGATAAAATCAAACTCTTTTGATTGCCTCATCATCAAACGAATGTTTCATATTTGAGAAACTTGCTTCAATCCATTTCTCCTGAGTGTCTACAACACTTACCTCATCGTATGTAATCGATCATCATCTTCTATGATGCGTGCCTCATCATCATCATCATCTATGATGAATCCATACCTCCTGTATCTTCTAGACTATTCGAATTACGATTTAGTTGTGGTATAATAGGTCTATCTACAGGTTCCTCTTATTTGACTTATAGTGTTTTGTGGTTCTTGAACTCTTCAAGATCTATTATCCTCCCACTAGCCCCTTTTAATGATAAACACCTTTATCTTAGAAAGCGGCGTTCGTAACAAACACCTTTTGCTAAGTAGAATTATAGAACATATACCCTAAACTTACTTTAGGATGTCCCACAAATCGACACTTGTCAAATCTTGTCCCAAGCTTATCCTTTTGAAACCTTTTCACATAAGTTGGAACCCCTTATCTTAACATACTTAAGATTAGGAATCCTCCACCGTCCATAACTTTTATGGAGTCTTGGGTAGGATTTTGAGGTTACCATTTTAAGTGAGATATGCGACCATTTCTAGGACATTAACCCGGAAGGATCTTTGGAATGTCGGAAAAATCATTATGGACCGCACACCATGTCCAACAAGGTACGATTTTTTCCATTCGGATACATCAATCAATTATTGCGTGTCGGGATGTGTCCATTATGAAAAACCATTTGAGATGATCTAGAAACTTATTGCACAAGTATTTATTCTTTGATCTAATCAAAGAATCTTAATACATTGCCAATTTGTTTCACTTACAATTCTTTGAACCTTTCAAATAATTCACACTTGTATTTTAACAAATACACACATTCAACTCTTTGAATGATCATCTCCTTTTCTTATACTAATTTGTTCAATATGCAAAATTATTTTCATGTAAGTCAAGTATACAAAATTTATTAAGTAATATTCGATTCTATACAAAACATTATTATTATTATTATAAATAGAACAACAATTGTTCTTAAATATAATACCAAAGATTTCATTGTCCAACAATAAAATGGAGATAATGTTTCTAACAAATCTTTGAATACAATAACAACTTATTGACTTAATAGATTTGCCAAGAGGGCATTGCTAAACTATAAGTTTCTATGGCTAATATGGCAACCTTTGCTACATTTCCCTTACATAGGATTACTTATCTTTGTTTAACTTTCTACTTACATTTGGTCCTTCATAAATCTATATTTATGATAACCAAAGTCGGTATCCAATACCCAAGTAGAACCTTGACTTAAAGAAAAATTTATTTCAATCATGAACAAAAACTGTATTGTAACCGAAACTTTACTAAGCTTCTTTGATTAGCCTCTGCAAGATGCTTCTCGCAGTTTCTTTCCAGTGTCCAGGCTTATTGCAGTGGAAGCAAACTCCTTTGCTTTATCCGTGTCGATTTTGTTCTTATTATCCTTTGTTTACGCCTTTACTTTTCATTTACCTTCTTTGAATCGTTCTTCTTTTCAAAAGATCCTTTGGCCCCTACCAGTAAGACTCGGTCTTTCTTGGTTGGAAAGTGACTCTCAACATTTTTCAACATGATAAGCAAATCAGCGAAGCTGATATCTAGCTTGTTTATATGAAAAATTCACAACAATTGTGAAAGGAGTCCGGGAGTGAGTGCAAGATCAAATCTTGGCTCAACTCTCCATCCATGACAAAACCAGTTGTCCTAATTGATCAATCAAATTGATTATGTTAAGAACTTTTTGTCTGTACTATAGTGCCATTGGCCATTCTAGATCGGAAGAGCTCCTTAGATATCTGATATCTATCAGTCCTACTTTCCTCACCATCAACTACTTGATGTGCAGGAATATAGTAGGAGCATCCATAGTTTCATGCTGACGCTGAAGCTCGTTACTCATGGATGCGAGCATGGTGCATTGAGCCAACTGTGCATCATCTTGCCACTTTCTAAAAGTAGCAATGTCTTCCTCAGAGGTATTGTTTGCAACCATTGCAGGGATAGGCGTATTATGGACATAAGATAGTTTTTCAGCTATGAGAACTATTCTCATATTCCTTAACCAATCCGTTTAATTCGATGCGGTTAATTTAGCATCTAATATGCTTCGCAGTGATAGTAATTTTAGACATTGTAAAATTCTGTAAATGAATTTGTAATTAACAACATTTTAACATACATTCTTTTATTAATTACCAAAATAAATTAGGTCTTGTTTTAAATTGGTATCTCCCACTATTTTCTTCAAACTATATTACCCTCACTTATATAGTTCAAAGAAAATCTAATTAAAGATTTGCTAGTGAGAATAAGGTTCCCATTTCAAATGTATATAGCCTTGTGGTGACACAACAAACTATATATAAATAAATAGGTAGACAACTTTTGTCAATTACATCAACTATGCAACTCCTTTTATTTTGCCTCTTAGATTATTTTGATCAAGTGGTGGCACATCCGAATCAAAATTATCCAAGTTAAGTCCGACCTAGCACTCCATATATTCAAAAAAGAAAAATATCATCCTTGTGGTGACACAACAAAACAATATTGTTCAATTTTCTTTATAAGCATCAAATGTGATAAAATAACATCTTAAATACTTAATACTTGCCTTGTGGTGACACAACAAACTCATATTAAATATTTAATACTCTATTAATTTTATAATGCTAGAAGTCGACGTTCGATATTCCAAATATCTTTGAACGCTTAGGACTTAATATATAAATTTGAGGGGTTTGTTATTAAATTTGTCTCATCTTGTTTGTTTAGTAGCGCATGCATATATATATATATAAAATACGCGTCGTATTAATGAACATGCTAAGCATGTTTGCATAATATATAATATATATAGTATAAGCATGCACATATAGAATACTATATTCTACCCTTGATTGATTATGAAACTTTTATTCTAGTTTGGTTCACTAGAGCCACCAAGTGAACCAAAAGGTCAAACCCTAGGGGTGCAAGAAATAATATTTAAATATAACTATTACATTTAAACTTAGAAGCTCCATTACAAACGGGTCTTCAAGCTCCTTGTATCTTGATCTCCAATTCTTCAAAATTAATTCTAACTATTCCTATTAAAAAACTATTTAAAATAAATAGAAACCTTGATCGTGATCGAGGGGAAGTACATAGGAGAGATAGAATTTACATTAAGAAAAATTAGAGAAGGCGAAATGCATGAGACCCCATTTAATAAAACCCATACATTCATGCATCCAACTAAAATAAAATCCAATCACATTGGTCGATAGTCCATAATCAATCCCATTTATTATCATACACATCATCATATGCATCAATAAATAACATTCATCTTATGAATAATAAACATTTAATATATATATTGATATCATTTAATGGGCAAATTTAGTTAGTATAAAATCTATTTTTGAATCAAAATAAACTCCTTTATTTTAATCCAAATTTAAATCAAAATAAAACTATTTTATTTTAATTTATCCAATTTTGAATAAAATAAACTATTTTATTTTAATCAAAATCTTTAATCAAAATAAACTCCTTTATTTTAATTAATTATGGAATTCAATTCCATGTAATAAAAAAAAAATTATTAAAGAAAACACGGATTATCTTTCCTATTCACAAATAAACTCTTTATTTTGAATAATATGAAATCTTATTTCATATCTAAATAAACTCCTTTATTTAAGGAAAGACTGATTCTTTTCTTATTCACAAATAAACCTTTTTTTTTTTTGAATAATATGAAATCTAATTTCATATCAAAATAAACTCCTTTATTTAAGGAAAAATAGAATCCAATTTCAACTCTAATTAGTTATCTTGAAATCCAATTCCAATTCTAATTAGTTAGCATGAAATTTAATTTTAAAATTAAAATAAACTTTTTATTTTAATAATAAAATTATTAAGAATATATTTATATATATATAATGTAATATATTATATATATATATATAATATATTACGTATCCTCTACTAAATATAGATCATGGAATTTTGATTAGCAGGTCACGTGGATTATATATATATATATATATATATATATATATATATATATATATATATATATATATCGACCTTCCTTTTTCACTTTACATGATATCCCACGTGGGCATACATACACCTGCCCCATTCCCTTTAATTCCGTACATCGGTTTTCAAAAAAAAAATTGACAGGATACAAAACAAGATACAAACGTTATATAATATATATTAACCGTATAAATATATATATAGTTAGTACCACTTGTTAAGATCAAAATCGAAGCCATGCATTATAGAAATCCAGTAAATCAAGTAAGCTCCCTTTGAATCACTTGGTGCATTAAAAAAGACAACATAGCAATGCACTCGGAAGATAAAAAAAAATTGCAAATTGCGGTAGTGTAAAAAAAAAAAAAAAATCGCGATTTTAAAAAAAAAATCCATAACGTTTTTTTTTAATTTTTTAAAATTAAATTTTATACAACAAAATTATGCCCAATTAAATTGTTCTAAACACATATCAATGCACATATCAAATTAAAACAATTAATAATTCGCATAAAGGTTTGGCTCTGATGCCACTGTTAGGTTTGTAATATTCAAGAACGCAATCAAATTGCAAAAATAATGCGGAAACGTGTAAAAATCAGATTTTAAAATTTTAACAAACCATATACCCGGATCACCCTTTATGCACAATTATTAATTAAACGAAAAAGATGAATAAGAAACATAGCCTTGAAGATCCGAGCTTCCTCAGGTACAAGTTCACCTCCAATCCTTTTCGCGTTCAACTTGAATCCACCGGGTTTGGTTCCTTCTTTTGATCAACGTTAGCCACCCAAGTGTTTGGCCTCTAGAGGTGATCCACCAAGGAATAATAAGAATTCAAGAAGATGGGTATTGGCTCAAACCCTAGTTTTTCCTATCTGTATAGAAAAAGGGGTGTACTCTCCAACTATTGGAATTACGTATATCTAATATCTGATATAAGACTCCTCTTATAAAGATATCAAGTAACCCTATTAAAATAAGGTATTATTTAATTAAACTCTTTTAATTAAATGGGCTCCCTAATCTTATTAGGGATAATTAATTAAATTCCTTTAACTAATTTTCCTCCTAATTACTATTAGGAATAAATGAGAGTACTTATATTAAATTAATTCCTAAACTCTTTTAGAAATTAAAATAATAATAATTGTAATAATATTAATAAGACTCTTATTATTAATTTATATTTAATATTTACGAAATATTAAATAATAAATATTAAGTTATTTAATTTATTCTATCACCATAGATTAAATTAAATATACTTAACATATTATTATGATTATGCCATTAACTTCTTAAATAATTATTCTTCCTTTTATGGTGTGACCTTTAGGTTCTCCATATTAAACCTATTATTGAATAAATCAATTAGAACAATTCTAATCTTATTTAAATAAATAAATTAAACAATTAATTTATTTAAATAAATAATATTTATTCTACAATAGGGATAAGCCTCCCTAGCGATCAACGACTTTCCAGTTAATATAGATTTCAACATTAATCATAAAAGAACCTTTGAGTAAATAGTTACCGTACAATTCAATCCTTCCACCATACAATGTCCCAATTAAATATAAGACATGGAATTACTGTCAAGTCTTATTTTATTTAATTATATGTATTTCGACTCTTAAATGCACAACTCCAAATAATGCAAATTAGAAACTCCTTTCTAATTTCATTACGCCTTAACCAGGACTCTTTGGGTTGTCATTTATCGAATCACATAGGACATTTCTCTTCTTTTATTAGAAGTGGTAGATTCTTTATTGATCATACATTATTTCCATGTACAACTTATTATACCCAAGCATACCCTTTGATATACCCTAAGGTCTTAAGGAATAAGTCAAAGTATAACTCATCATACACAAGATACTATGATGATCTCAAGTCCAAGGATTACTTGTACTACTATCACTACTGAGAATTCCTATTGACAGCAAGTAAAACTCCATTAGGTATTCCTTAGCGAGCCACGCTTCGATGAACTTATTCTCTAATAAGCACCTACATACTTGCTTTAGTGTCTCCACACAAATGATCATGAGATCAATCATCCTCATCCAATGAGCAAAGCAACGTATGTACCAATCTATCCGGATTCACTAATCCCCAATTTAGTAATCTAATGATTGGGAACTATTTTAGTTTTAAGCTTTCTAAGAATTTAGATCTCATTAGAATGATCATCATCATTATTCTAAAAGCATTGCTTAAAACTATGGGTTTATCACATATTATAAAACAGCATCATGTAGATAATTAAAAGCCTTTAATAAATTAATACTTTTTATTAATAAATGAATAAGATTGTTACAAAGTATATGCTTTATCATCTAACATGATTGGCTTGTGTGCATATTACTTTCAATTCTTTCGCTATTATGACCTACCTAAGTTTATTTGGTATTTAATTGGTCGGTCAGAGTATAGGGATAATATGTGGCATGTCAATTAACCATTATTTTGTGGTAGTGTTTGAAAATGGCATCTGAAAATGTCGAGATAAGAAATTAAGCACATGAGACCGTTGAGTCACCAACGATCAATATGCAGGATAATGTGCAACAAGAAGACAATAATCCTCAGGTAAACAACAACACCGATCAAGTGATGAACGATGGGATGTTCAGAGGCTTTATGCAATTCATGCAACATCAGGCGAGAGCGGCTCCTGTTCAAAACGTAGGTGGAAACACTGGCAACTCTCAGATGGTCACTGCTAAGCAGTTTAAAGAGCTGGGACCACCGGAGTTTTTGGGAGAGCCAAAACCACTTAAGGCAGAGACGTGGATAAAGCAGATCACCAAGATATTTGATGTCTTGGAATGCTCCGAGGAGCAA
This sequence comes from Panax quinquefolius, assembly GCA_020205615.1. Lineage (NCBI taxonomy): Eukaryota > Viridiplantae > Streptophyta > Magnoliopsida > Apiales > Araliaceae > Panax > Panax quinquefolius. The sequence goes on along the minus strand of CM035155.1, from coordinate 46,676,750 downwards.
AAGGTTCCCTTTTCCACCTTCATGTTGAGAGGAGAAACATATTACTGGTGGAAATCAGTAAAGCGTACTCAGCCTGCCGCACTCAAAATGTCTTGGGAGAAGTTCCAAGAGCTGTTTAACAACAAGTACTTTTTCAAAAGTATTCGTCACATGAAGGAGGTAGAGTTTATCAAGCTGGAGCAAAATAATATGACCGTGTCGCAGTACGAAGCTAAGTTTACCGAGTTGTCCCGGTTTACGTCCCACTTGGTCGATAATGAGGAGCGAATGACGTGAATGTTTCTAAGAGGTTTGAAACCCGATATACGTCAATACCTCATTTCTCAAAAACTTTGTTTATATTCAGATGTTGTGAATAGGGCTCAGTTATTGAAGCGCGATAATAAGTCAGCACAACCAAAAGGCAACAACCAATAACACGATAATAATCATACCGGTGGTAACGGCCATCGGAATAATGATAACCATCATGGAGGAAATTATCATGCCAAGAATGGTAACCACTTCAGTGGTAATCATGGCCAAGATAATAGAAGTTGAAATTTCAAGAAGAGAAGATTCAATAATGATGGAAAGACGTCAGAACCAGCACCTGTTGTTAAGGAAGGAGAACGGCCGCTTGGCCGATATGTTACAAATACTGGAGGAGGACACATCGATCTAAACATGCATGCATCAAAGTATGTTATAATTGTGGAAGAGAAGGTCACTTAGCCTGATTTTGTCGTACACCAAAGTCAAGTCCAGTTGGGATGGAGGCATCAAAGGCCATCCCAGACAAAATAAAATCAGTAGTTCAAGGGAGAGCGTTTGTCGTAACCTCCCAAAAAGCGAGGAATCCGAACGAGGTGATCACGAGTAAGCTAATCATAAACTCTTGTGAAGTTTATACCTTATTTGATACCAGTTCTACCTATTCTTTTATTTCTCCTACTTGTGCTCAACGTTTAAATTTGACTCCGGAGAAATTAGACTTTGACTTATTGGTTGAAACTCCGTTGGGGGAAACCTTTATTACATCCACTATTTATATGTCTTGTTTGATTTAAATCAGTAACCGCACGTTACCTGTCGATCTTATCTCTTTAAAAATACTTGCATTCGATGTGATTTTAGGAATTGATTAGTTGACTACTCATCATGCTAAAATTGATTATTTTCGTAAGGTTGTTAGCTTTCATATTCCTAACTAACCTATTATGCGAATTCAAACAACCAAACCATTAAAGTCAATCACTGTCATCTAAAGCCATAAAGCTCTTCGTTTATTGAAAAAAGGATGTCAAGCTTTCTTACCCCATGTCACAGATTTAAAAAAAAATACGTCAAATTTGAATGATATTTCTATTGTTAATAAATTTCCTAACGTATATCCCGAAGAACTTCCTAGCCTACCCCTAGAGCGTGAAATTGAATTTTGTATCGACCTTAAACCCGATACAAAACCCTCAAATATTTTTTCACCCAAAGCGAACGTAACATGTGCCAAAGATGTTGACTCGAGCTATTGAAAGATTACAATAATACCATTCAATACCATCCTAGTAAAGTGAACGTGGTAGCTGACGCATTGAGTAAAAGATCGTATGCGGTTACGAGTACGACGTCATTAGCACAAAGACCCATTTTATATAATTTACAAAGAATACAGATAGAGTTAAAGACTCCAAGAACTTACATGAAGATAACGAATATACGAGTAGAACCGACTTTAATTGATAAAGTTAAAGCTGCTCAAGCTACGGGCCTGGAGCTGATGCGTATGAAGAAGAAAGTACAAGAAGGTGTTGTTACGGAAGCAAGAATTGATGAAGAAAGAATACTTTGAATCAACTCCAGACTTTGTGTTCCTAACGATTCTGACTTGAAGTATAAAATCATGATGGAGGCGCACAACACACCGTTTGCAATCTATCCTGGGAGTACCAAAATGTATCGTGATCTTCGACATACATTTTGGTTGAGCAATATGAAGAGAGAGATAGCGGGGTTTATCCCAAGGTGTCTAACTTGTTAATGAGTCAAGGTGGAGCATCAAGTGCCAAAAGGTCCATTGCAACCACTTGAAATTTCAGAATAGAAGTGGGAACACATTACCATGGATTTCGTTACTGGTCTTCCCAAGGTTTCTCAAAGCATAGATGTGATTTGGGTCATTGTTGATAGATTGACCAAGTCTGCTCATTTCTTACCGATACGAGAAACTTATACACTTGAACGTCTTACTCGTATGTACATAAATGAGATTGTAAGATTGCATGGTATGCCAGTATTCATAGTTTCTGATCGAGACCCAAGATTCACTTCACGATTTTGGGTTAGTTTACAAAAAGCTATAGGCACGGATTTACGATTCAGTTCGGCATACCATCCTCAAATGGATGAACAATCAGAGAGGACTATTCAAACTCTTGAAGATCTATTAAGACTATGTGTCCTTGACTTCAAAGGAAGTTGGGACAAGTTCTTGCCATTAGTGGAATTCTCCTATAACAACGGTTATCAAACAAGTATTGGCATGGCTCAATTTGAGGCATTGTATGGACGCAAGTGTCGTTCTCCAGTATGCTGGAATGAGGTGGGTGAAGCAATGTTGTTGGGACCAGAGTTGGTACGTATGACTAAAAAAAAGATTCAAACGATCCGACAACGTATAAAAACATCACAAGATCGACAAAAGAGTTATGCTGATCTTCATTGAAAGGATGTGGAATTCAATATTGGATATCATGTGTTGTTACGTGTTGCTCCATGGAAAGGAGTTACGATATTTGGAAAGAGAGGAAAGCTCAATCCTCGATTCATTAGCCCATTTGTAATCCTCGATCGAGTAGGAACTGTGGCCTATAGACTCGCCTTACCGCCAAGTATGTCTCGAGTTCATAATGTTTTTCATAAATCTATGTTACGTAAATATGTGAAAGACCCGAACCATATTATTGAATTAGATCGGACGAGATAGCGGAAGATTTAACGTTGAAGAGGTACCGTTTAAAATATTTGATAAGAAGGATCATATTCTATGCTCCAAGGTTATACCTCAAGTCAAAGTTTTGTGGAGAAACCACGATGTGGAGGAAATGACCTGGGAGTTAGAATCTGAAATGAAATCAAGGTATCCTCACCTCTTCGACATATCAGGTACGTACCCTAATTTCGAGGAAGAAATTTCATAAGAAGGGGAGGTTGTAAGACCCCATTTTTTTTAAATAAAGAATAATTTTTCTCGAAATATATTTTTGAATATTATGGTGTGGATATGATATAATGTTATAGTTGTGGGTAATATTTGAAAATTTTTCAAAGTAAGCAAGTTGATATAAAATATTCGATTGGTCGGGGAATATTCGTTTTAGCAGGGAATATTCGTATGACGACACAATCATTAGTTGACCCCACAACGGAAGTATTGTTCTAGTTAGAAAACGACAGAAATATCTTTTTATAAAAATAAAGGCTAAAGTTTTACTGTTAAACTGTTGAACTACCCGGTTGTAAAAGTACAGTAATACGCGTGGTTGCATAGTAGCACACGGTATTGATTATTGATGCTTACGTAAGAAGCCACTCAGTTTACTCAATTATTGCTACAGTAATTGTTGCATAGTATCTCACGTTATTTGATTTAATTATTGTCACAGTATCATCTGCATAATATTTTATATTATTAAATCAATAATTGAGATAACAAAGTTATTCATATTATTATTTACAATATTGATAATGTCTAGAAAGTTCTGTCGATGAGAGGTTAGGTCATCTAATTACGCGCCAATAAGGAGAAATCCTTATCGGAAAGCCCCATCTTTTCTGGAAATAATTTGGTTGTTAAATATTATAAGTTATATTATTAATGAAGAATAATTGTTGAAGTATTAAGAATGTGTTTATTGAAGATAAGTGAATTACAAAAGTTAAAAGGAAGTAATGCAAACTTAGAAATTTTTAGGGGTACTAAAGTGTAATAAGTTAAATTAATTTGGACCATTGGTGGAGGTTTTAATAGTAAATCAATCTGGACCATTGGTGGTGGTTTTAATACTAAATCAATCTGGACCATTGATGGTGGTTTTAATAGTAAATCAATCTGGACCGTCGGTGGTGGTTTTAATAGTAAATTAATCTGGACCGTCGGTGGTGGCTTTAAAAGTAATCAATCTGGACCGTCGATGGTGGTTTTAAAAGTAATCAATCCGGACCGTTAGTGGTGGTTTTAAAAGTAAATCAATCTGGACCGTCGGTTGTGGTTTTAATATTAATCAATATGGACCGTCCGTTTTAATAGTAAATCAATCTGGACCGTTCATGAATTAGTTACTATTTAGTCCATTCTCCTATAAATAGAAGCTTAATTCTTCTTTCATTCTCACCAATTCACTAAGATTCACAAGAGACACTATAGAGAGCAAGAAGAAGAGTATTCCGCTACTTCACTATTGCAGTATCCAGCCTTCTACTAAGGTAAGGGATATTATTTGTTGTGTTAAATAAGGGGTATTATTTCTTTCAGTATTCATAAGGAATACTATTTTTGTATTCATCCTTTAATATATCGGAATAACTTTGTCTCACGCGGATTACGTCATCGTATGACGGTGAAAATCCATTCTTGATTTAGTATGTTATTTCTTTTTATATTCTTAAATCTAAACTTACTATGGTAAGTATTGCTTCTATAATCCTTGAAATTAGTGGAATATCCTTGAGTTTTGCGCTTCATCCAGTATCATTTTATTGGAATATTGATATGAACTTTCTTATTAAATATCAATATTTTCACCCGGGTTACTATTCATCCAGTTACTATTCACTATAATATTATTCACTCGAGTATTTTGGGCACTTTTCATGCTGGAGTACTATTCACGAGTTACTATTCACAGGTTACTATTTACCCGATTACTATTCACTCAAATATTGTTCACTCGAGTATTAAAGGCACTTTTTTGTTGGGGTTCTATTCACGGGGTAATATTCCCAAAGTACTATTCATAGGATACTATCCACGGGGTACTATTCACCGAAAAATTTATTTCTTTTCTGTCTAAATTATTTTTGATACATGGATATTATTCTTGAATTTTACTCCACAAAGCAGTATCATGTTGACAATTTGGACATTATAGAATTCTGGATAAATTAAATTATAAATCTTTAAAAATTTATCCTTTGCTTTCTTTTAATTGAATTCTTATATCATTGTCATCATTCTCATCATTCTCATGCTTACATTGTAATGAAAGTCATCTTTGGCTTATGTGCATAGATGGACTGTTGATTGGTATGATTATGACCATGGATAATTCGGTATGATCATGACCATTGATGATTACACTAATATTCTTGGCCCGTAGTGCATGAATAATTTGTGGACGTGATATTAATGAATATCTTGGGCCCGTAGTGCAGGGATGATTCGATGATGTGATTTATTTATTAATTAGCTGAGTCCCAGCGATAAAGTTAATGATAAACTTTTTAAATCATAGAAAATAGTAGATATCCCGTTCTACTTGACTCTTCTAATGGATTGCTTGTTCCTGTGAAACCCCAAATTTTATGAATAAAGATTTAATTTTCTCGAAATATTTTCTTGAATATTATGGTGTGGATTTGAGATAGTGTTATAGTTGTGGGTAGTATTTATAAATTTTGCAATTTATGCAAGTTGTTATAAAATATTCTTTTTGTCGGGGAATATCTGTACGATGACACAATTATTGGTGGACCCCTATAATATTAATAAGTAGTTAGAAAAGACGAAATTATCATTTTATAAGCGGCGAATGTGTTAATGTTAAAGCTGTTGAACTACCGAATCAGTAAAGAATGCGATGTCTGGCGTGGTTGTATAGTAGCACAGCGGTATTGATTATTGATCTTTACGTAGAAGTCACTTAAAGATACTCAATTATTGCTACGATAATTACTACGTAATTCTACCAGACATCATTTCTCGTATTATTAATTATTATTATCATTTGCGCTTATCCTATATAATATGTTTATATTATTAAATCAATAATTGAGGCGACAAAGTTATTATATTATTATTTGCAATATTGACAATTATTGGCACTTCGATTAGGTGACGAACATCTCATTAGCGAACTTCTTACAGACATTCGATATTGCAAATACAAAAGAATATTTTATAAATAACTGAGATACTTTTGATAAATTTATAAATACTACTCACTACTATAACATTATATCAAATCCACACCATAATATTCAAAAATATATTTCGAGAAAATTATTCTTTATTTTAGAAAAAGTTCTTTCTTATAAATATGAGGTATTATAAATATGATATATTTTTAAATCAATAATTGAGGCACAAAGTTATTCATATTATTATTTGCAATATTGACAATGTCTAGAAGTTACATCGAGGAGGTTTGGTCACCTAATTGCGTGCGATTAGGAGAAATCCTGTCGGAAAGCCCCTCTTTCACAGGAGCGACACGGTTGTTAAATATTGTGAATTATAATATTAATGATGAATAAGTTCATGTTGATTAAAGATGAAATTGATAGTTCCATTGTGTTGGAATTATTAGTGTTAGTGAAAATCAACATTTATTTCGATAATAATTGATGTCTGGAGGTTATATTGACCAATCGGGTAATTAATCGGATAAATGAGCAATTAATTGCTATTGATTCACGTGATTATAACTATTCGTTCACATGTGTGTACTATTGATTCACATTCTTGTACTATTAGGGAAGTTGGTGCAAGATTGATAATACTTGCATGACTAAGTTAAAAATGGAGGTATAGATGGAGGTAATATACTGTAATTCATATTTTCACATGTCTAGAACTATTGATTCACATGATTTACTATTAGGGGAGGTGGTGCAAGTTTGATAATACTTGCAGGATTAAATTAAAAATGAAGGAAAAGAGGAAGGTATTATACTGTAATATTTTGAGCCCCAAAACGTGCAATTATAAAAACTATATTTTTCTATAAATAGAAGCTCATTCTTCCTTCATTTCTCACCAATTCACTAAAGCTATAAAGCAATTATTATAGAGAGAAATTATAGAGAATGAAGAAGAGAAGTCTCATTACCTCACTATTCCAAAGATCCAGTCTTCTTTTGAGGTAAGGGTATTATTTCTTTCGTATTCATGAAGAGAAGCTATTGGTATTTCATCCCTTATTATTACATTGGAATAACTCGCATACGTGACTACTAGTATACATGGTGGTAAAATTCTTACATTATTCCATTCTTTATTATTATATTGGAATAACTTGTCATATGCAATCTTTATACATGGTAAAATTCTTACATTATTTCATTCTTTATTATTACATTGGAATATCACATGCATGCGGATTACGCATTTGACTGGTTCCATTCTTTATTATTACATTTGGAATATCCTGTCTGCATACGGATTACGCATGACCGTGTTCCATTATTTATTATTCTGTTGGAATAACTCATGCATCGATGCGATCTATCGTATGTCGGTGAATTCTTTTGTTATTCCATTTTTATTATTACATTGGAATAACTTTGTATGTGTGGACTACTGCATGCATGGTGGATGATCCTTCATATTCATTCCTTATTAAATTATGGAAATGATGCATCTGCGTGGATTCTGCACTGGCGGGTGAAAATCCATTTAGCGCTTAAGTATATTATATTATAATCGTATGAGATATCATTTCTTTTGTATTAAATCATGGAATATCATTTTCTTTGGTATTTTTCTTTTTTTGATTTACTATTCACCCGATTCTTATTCACTCTAGTATTATTCACTCGGGTATTTGGGGCACTTTTCGTGTCGGAGTACTATTCACAGGTTACTATTCACCCAAATTACTATTCACCCAAATATTATTCACTCGGGTATTTGGGGTATTTTTCATGTCGGGGTACTATTCACGAGTTACTATTCCCGAAGTACTATTCACGACAAAAAATTGATTCTTTTCTGTCCAAATTATTTTTGGTACATGAATATTATTCTTGAATTTTACTCTACAAAGTAGTATCATGTTGACAATTTGGACGTTATTGATTTCTGGATAAATTAAATTATAAATCTTTAAAATTTTTCCTTAAACTTGTTTTATTGAATTATTATGTCATTGTCATCATCCTCATGCTTATATTGTGATGAAAGTCATTTTTGGCTTACGTGCATAGATGGATTTGGTATGATTATGACCAGGGATTATTCGGTATAATCATGACCGTAATGTAACGAATGATGTGATAAATGTGACGCCCCCAAAATAGGTATACATTACCCATTCTAAGTCGCCAAATACATGGTACATAAAAACAACTATAACTTTATTAATACAATTGTCGTGCAAAATACAACAACACATACTGTGAGTTTAAATACAATATTGTCTTCTAGACAATATCCACACCCAAATAAAGTTCTCATTACAATTATTGATGCACTTATTTTACAAAATAGTGAGGACTACTAAAACGACTATCTTGAATCATCACTCCATACCCCATTTAGTCCTGTTAAACTCTCACCCAGAAGAAAAAATGGAACAAAAAGGAAAAGGGTGAGCTCAACTAGCCCGATAAAGAACATTATGACTAAGATAATATACAACAAATTATCCTTAGTCTTCACGGGAAAATCGATAAAGTACAATAGACAACAAGTTTTAGATCAACAACTGCAACGAAAACAACAATTCATTAGAAGAGTTAAGTAGAGAATGAAATCTACTATCATCTATGAATTTAAAAGTCCATCATCAATATTTTATCCTGTAACATCAATCAATATACATCTTTGCACTACGGGCCAAAGATATTCATTTGTATCACCAGTTGGTCATGTTCATCTCAACACTGCTCATCTTTTACACTACGGGCCAAAGATATTCATCGAATAATCATTCATCTTTACCTATACTGAGCCAAAGATATTCATCAAGTATCACCATTAAGGACCGAGGATGATGAAAAACATTTTAGAGAACGAATCCAAAGGAGATGTAGGGCGAATATTAGGGATTCATATTTCGGTTTATCCAAATTCAATAATACTCCATAATAACCAAGTGTGAAGTAGAATTCAAAAATAAAGATCAAAACATGGATACAATCAAAGATAGTAACCATAATATACATCTTGGACAAAAAGAAGAAATTTTTATTTTTCGGTGAATAGTGCCGTATTCGTGAATAGTGTCGTATACATGAATAGAGCTGTATACGTGAATAGTAATTCCGACACAAAAAGTTCCAAATTTGATTAAAAGTTCAAACCAATATTTCAGCATAATGATATTGAAGAAAATAATATCATTTAAGAAGAAAATAACATCCCTTACCTCAAAGAAATAGTACTTCGGAATGAAAGGTCGGATGTGATGCTGAACGAAACTTGTACTGAATAGCAACTCTCAAAGCATCTAAATACTCACAAAATACGCTCGATAATATAGAGAGAGAAAAAGCTTATGTTTACGGTGTGATTTTCAATTCTAACTTAGCCCTCTCTATTTATAGGAAAATGTTAGCCTGACGAAGCAGACTTGACCTGCTACCTGATGGCTTTACCTGCTACTATTTTCACCCACCACATTTGTAATAAAATTCAGCACATTTCTTCACCAACCACAAGTGGGGCCCACTCAATTCTAGAATTTTCCACCAAAATCATTTATAAACCTAATTTCCAAATCAGTCACCTCTTAAAATTCATAACAAATCATACGTTCATTTTTAACGGTTCAAAGTTTGTGGACATATACTCAACTTATATATGTATAACATATCCAAAAATCACAACGATCCAATGGTCGGATTAAGAATTATAACTCACGCAATATATTTTAAGAACACTGATTTGATTTTTAATAATTCTATTCCGACAAAAATATTGATAAACACCTCAACATTAATTCCTTCAATTATAACCACATAAAATATAACCATCATTTATATCCACATAAAATAAATATTTTTTATCATATAAATCAATAATTAATTATTCACAAATAATATTACAGAATCACAATTATGACAACCAGGCCGTTCTCAGGAAAGAGGGGGTTTTCCAATAAGGATTTCTCCTTACTGGCGCGCAATTAGATGACCAAACCTCTCCTTGAGATGTAACTTTCTAGACATTGCCAATAATGCTATCTAATAATATTATTCAAATAATATGAATTATTGATCGATAATGGGAAATCTTGTGCGTGACAATTATTGAACAATAATAATATAAAATATCAACGCATGACAATTATTGAATCAATAAAATAAAATATTGAAAAGTAATTACATGTAACAATTATTGAGTAGTGCCTTTCTTACGTAGAATCAATAATTCAAAAATCTTATCATATGCTTCTTGTGCGACCACTCATTCATCGTATTTTAACCACTAGGTAATCCAACAAAGGTTAATTACTTAGTAACAATTACGCAGCTTATTTATAAAACCCAACTTTGTCGCTTTCTTCATCCGATAGTTATTACATTATCACGAATGGTCAAGCTTATCGTCTTAATATTCCCCGTAATATTCCACGACCAATAATATTCCCCAAAAAAATGAATATTTTATAACCACTTGCTTATTTTGTAAAATTTGCATATTTCACCCATAATCAAAGTATTATATCAAATTAACTCCTTATTATTTTAAGATAATAAATAGAGAAAATTTAATTTTATTCATTTAGTTGGGGTCTTAAACCTCCCTTCCTTATGAAATTTAAGTCTCGAAATTGGCGTCGATTTGATGCAATGTTTGAAAAAGGTACCTCGCTTTCATTTCGAAATCCCCAAAATAGGTCCATTCCATCCAACCCATTCTCGAGTCGCCAAATACATGGTATGTAAACAACTACAACTTTATTATCACAACAATAAAATCGTGAGTTTAAATACAAATATTATCTTCTAGATAATATTTATACTCAAATAAATCCTCATCACATTTATTGATACATTATTTTACAATAATGGTGAGGACTACTAAACAACTCTCTCTAGAACCTTCATTCCATACCCCGACTAAGACTAGTACTCGCTACATTCTCGCCTCCCGAGAAGAAAAAATGGAACAACAAGGAAAAGGGTGAGCTCAACTAGCCCAAGAAGAATGTTACGACTAAGATAATATACAACAAATTATCGTTAGTCTCCAACAGGAAAAAATCTGATAGAATACAATAGACAACAAGTTTCGCATCAATATTCGCAATGGAAATAATAATTCATAAAGAGTTACGTAGAGAATGAAATCTACTATAATCTATGAATTTAATACCATCATCAATATTTTATCCTCAGAACATCAATCAATATTCATCTCAAATCAAATATTCATCTTTGCACTACAAAGCCAAAGATATTCATCAATCTATCATCAACACTCTCATCTTCAGACTAAAGGCCAAAGATATTCATCTCAATGTTCATTTCAACACTGCTCATCTTTGCACTAAAGGCCAAAGATATTCATCACCTTCATTATGTTCATTTAAACACCGCTCTCATCTTTGCACTACAGCCAAAGATATTCTTCGATCGATCAAATCATTTAAACACCATCTCATTTTGCACTACAAAAGCCAAAGATATTCTTCAAAGATCATTCATCTTTGCATATCATCAAAGATATTCAATAATCATCATCATTTAAGACCGAGGATGATGAAAATATTTTTAAAGAAACGAATCCAAAGGAAACAAAATGACAAGGATTAAGGATTAAGGATTCGTGACTTTGTTTTTATCCATGTCCAAAAATACCTCAAAAATAATCATAGTGGTGTAAAATTCAAGAATGATCAAAACATGGATACAATCAAAGCTAGTATCCGTAATAGATATTTTAGACGAAAAGAAAAAATTTTCATTTTTCTATGAATAGTGCAGATTCGTGAATAAAGTCAGATACGTGAATAAAGGCCGTGATACGTGAATAAGAACTCTCGACACCAAAAGATAGAAATTCCACAAAAAACATTTTCACGCTTCATTTAATAGTACTCGTGAATAAGAATCGTGAATAAGAACTCATGAATAGTAACTCGTGAATAAGAACTCGTGAATAGTAACTCATCATAATAGTAACCCCATATGAAAAAGTTCCAAATTTGATAAAAAGTACCAACCAATATTTCAAAGATAATGATATCAAGAATTAATATCATTTGAGAAAGAAAATAACATCCCTTACCTCAAAGAATCAAGATTTCTAAGGAAAGGCTCAAGTGATGTCGAATGAAACTTGTACCAAATAAAGAACTCTCAAAGTATCTAAATACTCACAAAATACGCCAATAATATAGAGAGAAAGAGAGAAAACTTTGTTTCGTGTGATTTTCAATTCTAACTTAGCCTCTATTTATAGAAAAATGTTAGCCCGCCCAAGGCATTTCTCGACTGCCACCGATGGCTTTACCGCTACTATTGCCACCCACCACATTTGAAATAAAATTCAGCACATTTTTTCACCAACCACAAGTGGGGCCCACTCAATTCTAGAATTTTCCACCAAAATCAATTATAAACCTAATTTCCTAATCCGACACCTCTTAAAATTCACAACAAATCATTCGTGCATTTTAATTCGCTCAAAATTTGTGGACATATACTCAACTTATGTATGTATAACATACCCAAAATTACCACAATCCAACTATTTGATTAAAAATTATAACCCCACAATATATCTCAAAACCCCGATTTGATTTTTTAATACCTCCAATCCGATAAAATACCGATAAAACACCTCAACATTAATTCCTTCATTAATAACCACATAAATAAATCCATCATTTATATTCATATAAAATAAATATTTCTTATCATATGAATCAATAATTAATTATTCACAAATAATATTACGTAATCACATTTATGACAACCAGTCGCTCCTGTGAAAGAGGGGGCTTTCAATAAGGATCTCTCCTCATCGGGCGCCGCAATTAGTGACCAAACCTCTCCTTAGATGTAACTTTCTAGACATCGCCAATAATGTTATCTAATAATATTATTCAAATAATATGAATTATCGATCCGATAATGGGAAATATCAAAAGGACAATTATCAAACAACAATAATATAAAATATCAACGCAAAGAATTATCAATCAATAAAATAAAATATCGAATAAGAATTCACCGTGAAAATTATCGAGTAAAGCCTTCTTACGTAAGGATCAATAATTCAACAATACTGCAATACCGCAAAGCATCATCGCAACCACGCCAGACATCATCAGATTTTAACCACCGGTATTCCAACAAATTTTAATTCAATAACTATAACTACGCTATATTTATAACCACCCAAACTTTTGCTTTTCCTCATCCAATCGCTTTCCAAGCATGGGGGCCCACATTCATGGGTCGCTATTCATCGCATTTAATATTCCCCACAAAGATTTAATATTCCACGCACCAAACGAATATTCCCCGACAAAAAATGAATATTTTATAACCACTTGCTTATTTTGAAATATTTATGATTTAACCCTTAACTATCCACATTAATCAAATCAACCCTTACTATTTCAAAATAATAAATAAAGGAAATTCCTTTTATTTAAAAAAATTTCGGTCTTACAACCTCCCTCCTTATGAAATTTCGCCTCGAAATCGACGACGCACTGGTGTTTCAAAAGGTAAAGATACCTCGCTTTCATTTTCGCTTCCAACTCCCAGTGTCATTTCCTCAATAAAGATGGTTTCTCCACAAAACTTTAACTTATGGTATAACCTCTGAGACATAGTCATGTTCTTTCCTCTACAAAATCTTGACAGTACCTCCTCATCAGCTAAGTCTTCTATTATCTCGTCCTGGCTCTAACTCAATGACGTGTTTCGGGTCGTCCACATATTTACGTAACATCGATACGTGAAAAACGCTTATGAACACGCCATATACTTGGTGGTAAAAACGAGTCTATAGGCCACGCTCCTATTCGATCGAGAATTTCAAATGGATTAATAAATCAAGGTTCGAGCTTTCCTCACCTCACCGATTCTCGCTTTTAAAATAACAACTTCGCACCTCCTTCTTCAAATTCATCACCCGGTGTAGTAGCTTGAATAAATTTTTAACTTTATCGATTAAAGTCGATTATACTCAGATATCATCACGCATCAGATATCATCACGCGGGTACCTAGAGTTTTCATCTCCATCTCTATTATTTGTATATTATACTTAAATGAGTCTTTGACAATATCGTACTCAGATTTGTATAATGATCTTCTACTCAACACGCCACCTACCACGCTCGCTTTTCCAGATGGCACGGTCGTAACATATGTCGAAATGAGTCTCCTCTCGAGTTCTTCAAGCTCTTCCCACATTCCTCGCTTCCATTCGAATTTTGTATCTCTACGAGTCACCACGTTAATGGAATAAATGATTCGAGAATATCCTTCAACGAATCTCCGATAATAACCAACTAAGCCTCAGAAAGCTACGATTTCGATTATCGACTTAGGTTGTTCTCAACCGCGACTCATATCCCAATCTTGGATAAAGACGTCACAATGACACCTATCGCAGCTTTACTATCGCATCTAATACGACGCCCCTACAGAGAGTCTCTTTAGTGAATTCCACAAAGGAAGTCACAAGATAAAGGCTCAGTACCAAATTTATAATTGAATTTTTAACTCCCAAGTTCAATAGAGCCATTCGATATGAGATTTTAGAAATGAGTTTTGTACCGGGTTCAAAGTCGATACAAAATTAATATCGCTTTTGGGAGTAAGCCAAGAAATTCTTCAGAAAATACGCCAGAAAAAAATCAATAACAACAAGAATATTATTCAAATCGACGTGTCTTTATTCAAATCCATAACACGGACTAAGAAAACTCGACATCCGTAATAAACGAATGACTTCATGGCTTGATATGAAAATGTTTGACTACAATGGTTTGATTGCTTGAATTCAATAACAAAGTTGCTTAGAATATGAAAACTAACAACCTTACAAAAGCAATCAATTTTGGCATGATGAGTGAGTAACCTAACCTTAAAATCACATCAAAAGCAAATATCTCTATAGAAATAAGGTTAATGTGTAATGATAAAGCCAACTCAATCAAACAAGATTTTTAAACAACGATGTAATGAAAGTTTCTCCTAACTGAGTCTCCATAAATAGGTCAAAGTCTAATTTCTCCGTAGTCAAGTTCAAACGCTGAGCGCAAGCAAGAGAGATAAAAGAATGGGTAGAACCCCAGATTCAGTAAGGTATAAACTTCGCAAGAATTTATAATTAACTAACCCGCTAAACTTCGTCGTTCCTCGATTTTGACCGGCACACGACAAACGCCTTCCAGAATCGCTGACTTTGACTTTTCTCGACATCCTTTTTCGAGTCACCATTCTCACCGACTAGGTTTCGATATCGCATAACTTCGAGCGATATGTCCTTCTTTTCCACAATTATAGCATACCTTAAACTGCTAGGGCGCTTTAATGATATGTCCCTCTTCCCCAAGATTTGTAACATACGACCGATGGTCTTTCTCCTCCCTTAAACCAATTGCACATCGGGCGCCGACGCCTTCACACGGTCGTTGTTGAATCTCCTTTTAAAATCTCCTCCCAACTCGCTTTTCTATTTTCACGGCCACGATTACCACCAGAGTGGTTACCGCTTTCGTCCGTATTCTTCTTTCTCCACCGGTTATCGCTATTCGATGACTCGCTATCTTCTAGTATGATCCTCGTTATGGTCCCCATTGAACGCATTTCGCTATCTCGCCTAACAACCGAGCCTCGCTGACAACATCCGGTAGAGAGAAAATTTACGAGAAATGAGATACCGACGACGCCGTTTCAAACCTCTCGTAAACATCCGCCATACGCTCCTCATTCTCCACCAAATGAGGTGCAAACCTCGATAACTCCGCAAACTTCGCCAGATCGACACCGCCATGTTATTCTCGCCCAATCTAATAAACTCCACTTCCTTCATACGACGAATACTTTCGTGGAAGTACTTGTCATTGAACTGCTTCAAAACGCTCCCACGATACGCCGAAAAGCACCGAATGGGTACGCTTACACGATTCCCACCAAAGAATCCGCCGCCACTTTAACATAAAAGTAGCGAATGGAACTTTCGCGTCTTCGCGCATCCCAAGACATCGAATATCTTGGTAATTTGTTTGACCCATGTTTCCGCCATGATCGGATCCGCTTTCCTGCACTCGTGGTCCCAACTTTTCAAATCGCCATCGTGACCACCCGTGAATTGCTATCATCTCCTCCTCAGATTTTGAACACGAAGTCTCCTCGTCTGATTTTGCATGAATCGCAAAAAAGCTTCTAAACATCCCCTCGCTCATCATCCGCCAAAGGTGTTATTCACAGAGGTACATTGCCACCACAGTTGCACGCTCTCCTCGCTGTTAAGTACAGCATCTCCACTGGCCTCATTTACACCACTATTAATATTCTCAAATGACATTCTCAATTACCGCCATAAAACAAGGGTTAATTAAGGAAATCAATCATCATAATATCCCTATATATCGACCAACTAACAAATAAGCTTAGTAGACACACTAGCAAAGGATTTACTCTGCCTCCCTCCTAGTTCTATTCCCCGATCTCCGCCAGAGATCATATCCCTAAGCTCGATACCAACCGCGACGCCCCCAAAAATAGGTCCATTCCATCCAACCCATTCTCGAGTCGCCAAATACATGGTACGTAAAACAACTACAACTTTATTATCACAACAATAAAACTGATGAGTTTAAATACAAATATTATCTTCTGTATAATATTTATACTCAAATAAATCCTCATCACATTTATCGATACATTATTTTACAATAATGGTGAGGACTACTAAACAACTCTCTCTAGAACCTTCATTCCATACCCCTCGACTAAGACTTTCCACATTCTCGCCTCCCCGAGAAGAAAAAATGGAACAACAAGGAAAAGGGTGAGCTCAACTAGCCCAAGAAGAATAATGTTATGACTAAGATAATATACAACAAATTATCGTTAGTCTCCAACAGGAAAAAAATCTGATAGTATACAATAGACAACAAGTTTCGATCAATATTCGCAATGAAATAATAATTCATGTAAGAGTTACGTAGAGAATGAAATCTACTATAATCTATGAATTTAATAAATTCATCATCAATATTTTATCCTCAGAACATCAATCAATATTCATCTCAAATCAAATATTCATCTTTGCACTACAGTGCCAAAGATATTCATCAATCCATTATGTTCATCTCAACACACTGCTCATCTTTGCACTAAAGGCCAAAGATATTCATCAATCCATGTTCATTCAACACTGCTCATCTTTGCACTAAAGGCCAAAGATATTCATCACCCTATTCATGTTCATTTAAACACTCACTACTCATCTTCATTCATCATGTTACAACACCGCATCTTTGCACCACAGCCAAAGATATTCTTC
This sequence comes from Panax quinquefolius, assembly GCA_020205615.1. NCBI lineage: Eukaryota > Viridiplantae > Streptophyta > Magnoliopsida > Apiales > Araliaceae > Panax > Panax quinquefolius. The sequence goes on along the minus strand of CM035155.1, from coordinate 46,659,290 downwards.
AAATCATTCATTCATCTGCACTACAAAGCCAAAGATATTCAATAATATCATCATTTAAGACCGAGGATGATGAAAATATTTTTAAAGAAACGAATCCAAAGGAAACAAAATGACAAGGATTAAGGATTAAGGATTCGTTTTTTTTTATCCATGTCCAAAAATACCTCAAAAATAATCATAAGTGGGTGTAAAATTCAAGAATGATCAAAACACGGATACAATCAAAGCTAGTATCCGTAATAGATATTTTGACTTAAAAGAAAAAATTTTATTTTTCTATGAATAAAGGCCAGATTCGTGAATAAAGGTCAGATACGTGAATAAAGGCCGTGATACGCGAATAAGAATCTCGACACCAAAAGATAGAAATTCCACAAAAAACATTTTCACGCTTCACTTAATAAGACTCGTGAATAAGAATCGTGAATAAGAACTCATGAATAAGAACTCGTGAATAAGAACTCATGAATAGTAACCCCGACATGAAAAAGTTCCAAATTTGATAAAAAGTACCAACCAATATTTCAAAGATAATGATATCAAGAATTAATATCATTCGAGAAGAAAATAACATCCCTTACCTCAAAGAATCAAGATTTCTAAGGAAAGGCTCAAGTGATGTCGAATGAAACTTGTAATCGAATAAAGAACTCTCAAAGTATCTAAATACTCACAAAATACGCCAATAATATAGAGAGAGAGAGAGAAAACTTTGTTTCGTGTGATTTTCAATTCTAACTTAGCCTCTCATTTATAGAAAATGTTAGCCCACCAAGGCATTTCGACTGCCACCGATGGCTTTTACTCGCTACTATTGCCACCCACCACATTTGAAATAAAATTCAAAGCACATTTTTCACCAACCACAAGTGGGGCCCACTCAATTCTAGAATTTTCCACCAAAATCAATTATAAACCTAATTTCCTAATCCTACACCTCTTAAAATTCACAACAAATCATTCGCATTTTTTTAATCGCTCAAAATTTGTGGACATATACTCAACTTATGTATGTATAACATACCCAAAATTACCACAATCCAACTATTTGATTAAAAATTATAACCCCAATAATATATCTCAAAACCCCGATTTGATTTTTAATACCTCCAATCCGATAAAATACCGATAAAACACCTCAACATTAATTCCTTCATTAATAACCACATAAATAAATCCATCATTTATATTCATATAAAATAAATATTTCTTATCATATGAATCAATAATTAATTATTCACAAATAATATTACGTAATCACATTTATGACAACCAGTCGCTCCTCAGAAAGAGGGGGCTTCCAATAAGGATCTCTCTCATCGGGCGCCGCAATTAGGTGACCAAACCTCTCCTTAGATGTAACTTTCTAGACATCGCCAATAATGTTATCTAATAATATTATTCAAATAATATGAATTATCGATCCGATAATGGGAAATATCAGGCAAAGGACAATTATCAAACAACAATAATATAAAATATCAACGCAAAGAATTATCAATCAATAAAATAAAATATCGAATAAAGAATTACATCGTAAAAATTATCGAGTAGTGCCTTCACGTAAGGATCAATAATTCAACAATATCGCGCAATACCGCAGCATCGCAAGCAACCACGCCAGACATCAGATTTTAACCACCGTATTCCAACAAATTTAATTCTGTGAATAACTACACGCCTTTACTACGCCGCTATTTATAACCACCCAAACTTTGTCGCTTTCCTCATCCAATCGCTCACATGGGGCTCACACATGGTCACTACTACGTCGCATTTAATATTCCCCGACAAAGATTTAATATTCCCTTTACCAAACGAATATTCCCCGACAAAGATTAATATTCCACGACCAAACGAATCCACGACCAAACTAATATTCCCCGACAAAATGAATAATATTTTATAACCACTTGCTTATTTTGAAATATTTATGATTTAACCCTTAACTATCCACATTAATCAAATCAACCCTTACTATTTCAAAATAATAAATAAAGGAAATTCCTTTTATTTAAAAATCAGATCGCTTGTGAATATTCGTATTTACTACAAGCAATGCATGCCAGGGCCCCATAACTGAAAGCGATCGACGAGAAAACGAAAAGAAAACACAAATATAAGTGGTAAGTTAAAATAACTACGTAGTTAAGTTACTGAAGTTGTTACATAAGATCGTTGAATACCCGGGTTAAAATACAAGAATACGCGGTCGCAGACAAGAATACACCTGTAGATTGATAAGATTGTTGAATTATCGATCCTTACGTAAGATGGCACTACTCAATAATTTTCACAAAGAGTTACCGCTCAATATTTTATTTTATCGATTCAATAATTGTCATATTGATATTTTATATTATCATTGCTTCAATAATTGTCACCGCACAAGATTTCCCATTATCGATCAATAATTCATATTATTTGAATAATATTATTAGATAACATTATTGGCAATGTCTAGAAAGTTCTGCTCTAAGGAGAGGTTTGTCACCTAATCATACCACCAAAGAAGAGAGATCCTTATCGAAAGCCCCTTTCCTCGGGAACTACCGTCATTATAAATGTGATTCTCGAATATTATTTGTGAATAATTAATTATTGATTCATATGATAAGGAAATATTTATTTTATATGAATATAAATGATGGATTTATTTATGTGGTTATTAATGAAGGAATTAATGTTGAGGTGTTTTATCAAGATTTTATCTGATCGAGGTATTAAAAATCAAATCGTGGGTTTTTAGATATATCATGGGGTTATAATTTTTAATCCGACCGCTGATTGTGGTAATTTTTTGGGTATGTTATACATACATAAGTTGAGTATATGTCCACAAATTTTGAACCGCTAAAATGCACGAATGATTTGTTGTGAATTTTAAGAGGTGTCCTGATTCTAAATTAGGTTTATAATTGATTTTGTGGAAAATTTAGAATTGAGTGGGCCCCACTTGTGGTTGGTGAAGAAATGGCTGAATTTTATTTCAAATGTGGTGGTGGCAATAGTAGTAGTAAAGCCATCGTGTAGCAGTGTCAAGTCTCGCTTTGCACCGGCTAACATTTTCCTATAAATAGAGGGCTGTTTAGAATTGAAAATCACACCGTAAACAAAGTTTTCTTTTCTCTCTCTATTATCGAGCGATATTTTGTGAGTATTTAGATACTTTGAGAGTTGTCATTGCTCAAAGATAAGTTTCATTCAAAGATCACTTCCGACCTTTCTTCCAAGTACCGATTCTTCGAGGTAAGTGGATGTTATTTTCTTCTCAAATGATATTAATTCTTCAATATCATTACGTCCGAAATATCGGTTGGTACTTTTATCAAATTTGAACTTTTTCATGCTCTGGTTATTATTCATGAGTTACTATTCACGAAGTTACTATTCATGAGTTACTATTCACGAAGTTACTATTCACGAGTACTATTCACGGCGTGAAAATGTTTTTTTTTGAAATTTCTATCTTTGGTGCTCTGAGTTACTATTCACGATACTAAGACTATTCACGATACTAAGACTATTCACGATACTAAGACTATTCAATCTAAAAATGAAAATTTTTCTTTTCGCCTAAAATATCTATTCGATACTAGCTTTGATCAGATCCATGTTTTGATCATTCTCAAATTTTACACCACTACGATTATTTTTGAGGTATTTTTGAATCACGGATAAAACAAAGTACTAATCCTTAATCCTTAATCCTTCATCATTTTGTTTCACCGGATTCGCTTTTTAAAATATTTTTCATCATCCTCGCCTTAAATGATGATATTATTGAATATCTTTGGCAGAAGTGCAAAGATGAATGATTTCAAGAATATCTTTGGCCTCAGAGTAAAAAGATGAATGTGTTTAAATGAATACGAATGAATATCTTTGGCCCAGAAGCGCAAAGATGAAAGTGTGTTTAAATGAATACGACCGATCGATGAATATCTTTGCCTTTTAGTGCAAAGATGAACAGTGTTTAGATGAATACGACCGATCGATGAATATCTTTGGCCTTTAGTGCAAAGATGAACAGTGTTGAGATGAATACGACCGATTGATGAATATCTTCGGCCCAGAAAGCAAAAAGATGAATATTTGATTCGAGATGAATATCGATTGATGTTACAGGATAAAATATCGATGATGGACCGTTAAATTCATAGATTATAGTAGATTTCATTCTCTCACGTAACTCTTCTATGAATTATTATTTCACCAAGTAATATTGATCCGAAACTTGTCATTTCCTATCAGATTCTATCGATTTTTCCTCGCTGAGACTAACGATAATTTGTTGTATATTATCTTAGTCATAACATTCTTTATCGGGCTAGTTGAGCTCACCCTTTCCTCGTTGTTCCATTTTTCTTCTCTCGTGTGAGGCGAATGTATGTAGTAGTACTAGCTCTGGGTAATGGAATGAAGGTTCTAGAGAGAGTTGTTTAGTAGTCCTCACCATTATTGTAAAATAATGTATCAATAAATGTGATGAGGATTTATTTGAGTATAAATATTGTCTGTAAGATAATATTTGTATTTAAACTCACAGCTTTATTGTTGTGATAATAAAGTCAGTAGTTGTTTCGTACATCATGTATTTGGCTTACTCGTAATGGGTCGATGGAATGGACCTATTTTGGGGTCGCCACAATGTATCGTAGCTAGGATACGATCTCCAAGCGAGATCTGGAATAAACTAGAGGGGAGAGACGAGTAAATCCTTCGCTAAGGTGTCCTACCTAAGCTTATTTGTTAGTCGGTCAAGATATAGGGATATTATGTGATTTATTTTTATTTAATTAACCCTTGTTTTATGACAAGAATTGAGAATGTCGAATCGAGAATATTAATAGTGGTGTAAATGAGACCGTGGAGATGCCTCATTTTAACAACGAGGAGAACGTGCAACAGTCGGGCAATGTACCTCCCGAATAATAACACCAATCGAAAGCGATGATGAACGAGGGATGTTTAGAAGCTTTTTGCGCTCATGCAAAATCGCATTTAGGAGACTCGTGTTCAAAATACAGAGAGGAGATGATAAGAATTACCGTGGTCACAAACAAGCAGCTTCAAAGAGTCGGGACCACCGCACTCGGGAAAGCCGATCCGATCACGGCGAAACACGGGTCAAGCAAATTACCAAGATATTCGATGTCTGATGCACGAAGGAACAGTAAAGTTCCATTCGCTACTTTTATGTTCCGTGGCGGGCAGACATCGGGGGAATCAGGAAGCAGCATCCATCCACCGCACTCAAAGATGTCACGGAGACGTTTTCAAATAAATCAATGACAAGTACTTCCCCGAAAGTATTCGGCTATACGAAGGAAGTGGAGTTTATTAGATCGAGCAGTAATAACACGACGGTGTCCCAAAGACGAGGCGGTAAGTTCATGAGTTATCCAGCTTCAGCACCTCATTCGGTGGAGAATGAGGAACGATGACGCGGATGTTTCGAGAGGTTTGAAACCCAAGATACGCCAAGATCTCATTTCTCATAAATTTTCTCTATTCAGATGTTGTCAAATGTGGCTCAATTGTTAGAGCGAGATAACGAGTACGCTCAACCGAGGGACCATAACCAGTGATCATACCAAAGATAAGTAGTCATCGTAATAACGATAACCAAATGGAGAAAGAAGAATACTTGGACAAAGGCGGAACCACTCCGTGGTAATCGTGGCCATGAAAATAAGAAGCGAGTCAGGGAGGAGATTTTAAAAGAGGAGATTCAACAACGACTATGTGAAGACGCCACAGCCAAAAGAAGAATCGGTTCTAAGGAGGAGAAAGACCACCTATCATATGTTATAAATGCGGAAAGAGGGATATATCACCAAACCGCCCACAACAGCTTTAAGGTATGCTATAATTGTGGAAAAGAAGGACATATCGCCGAGATCAGACGATATCGAAACCTAGTGCAATGGGGCGGTGACTCAAAAGGATGTCCCGTAAAAGTCAAAGTCAACGATTCTCGAAGAGCGTTTGTCGTGACTTCATTAAAATACGAGAACCCGAACGGTTAGCACGGTTAGTTAATTATAAATTCTCATGTAAGTTTATACCTTACTAGATACCCTGCCTCTACCCATTCTTTATCTCTTTTCATTATACCAACGCTTGAACTCGACTACGAGAAATTAGACTTTCGACCTATTTATGGAGACTCCGCTAGAGAAACTTTCATTACATCCGTTGTTTAAAAATCTTGTTTGATTCAAGTCGCACTATCACATTACCTCGTTAACCTTATTTCTATAGAGATATTTGCTTTTGATGTGATTTTAAGGTTAACTACTCATCACGCCAAATTGATTGCTTTTGTAAGGTCATAGTTTTCATATTCCTAAGCAACCTCGTTATTCAATTCAAGCAATCAAACCATCAGTAATCAAACATTTTCATATCAAGCCATGAAGTCATTCGCTTATTACTTGATGTCAAGTTTTCTTAGTCCATGTTATGGATTTGAATAAAGACACGCCGATTTGAATAATATTCTTGTTGTTATTGATTTTTCCCGACGATTTCAAGAAATTTCTCGCTTACTCCCAAAGCCCGATATTAAATTTTGTATCGAATTTGAACCCTAGACAAAACTCATTTCTAAAATCTCATATCGAATGGCTCCTATCAACTTCGTGAGTTAAAAATTCAACTATAAAATTTGGTACCGAGCCTTTATCTTGTGACTTCCTTTCAGGAATTCACCTGCCGACTCTCCAGTAGGGACGCCATATTCGCAAGATAGTAAACCGATAGGTGTCATTGTGACGCATATCCAAGATCGGGATATGAGTCACAATGAGAGCAACCTAAGTCAAGAATCTAAATACGTAGCTTTCTAGGCTTAGTTGGTTATTATCGAGATTCGTCAAGGATATTCTCGAATCGCTATTCCATTAACGAAATGACTCGTAGAGATACAAAATTCGAATGGAGCAAGGAATGTGGAAAGAGCTCAAGAACTCAAGAGGAGACTCATTTCAAAGATATGTTCACCATGCCATCCCGGAAAAAGTTTAACGTGGTAAATGACGTGTTGAGTAGAAGATCGTATACAAGTACGAAGTACGATATCACAAAGACTAATTTCAGATAATTTACAAATAATAGAGATGGAGATGAAAACTCTAGGTACCCACGTGATGATATACGAAGTACGTGATGATATACGAGTATAATCGACTTTAATCGATAAAGTTAAAGTCGCTCAAGCTACACACCGGAAGTGATGAATTTGAAGAAGGAGGTGCAAGAAGTCATTATTTTAAAAGCGAGAATCTGGAGGTGAGGAAAGCTCAAACCTTCGATTTATTAATCCATTTGAAATTCTCGATCGAATAGAACCGCGGCCTATAGACTCGCTTTTTACCACCAAGTACGACGCGTTCATAACGCTTTTCACGATCGATGTTACGTAAATATGTGGACGACCCAAACACGCTATCGAGATAGAACCGACGAGATAGTCAAGACTTAACGTGACGAGGGAGGTACCTGCCAAGATTTTGTAGAGAAAGAATACGACCTATGTATCGAGGTTATACCATAAGTTAAAGTTTTGTGGAGAAACCATGCTATCGAGGAAATGACCGGGAGTTGGAAACAAAAATGAAAGCGAGGTATCTTTACCTTTTCAAACACTGTGTATCGCACGCCAATTTCGAGGACGAAATTTCATAAGAGGGGAGGTCAGAAGACCTCAAATTTTTTTAAATAAAAAGGAATTTCCTTTATTTATTATTTTGAAATAGTAAGGGTTGATTTGATTAATGTGGATAGTATATGTTAAATACGCAAATATTTCAAAATAAGCAAGTGGTTATAAAATATTCATTTTTGCTCTGGGAATATTCGTTTGGTCGTGGAATATTCAGATCGCTTGGGAATATTCGTATCGACGGCACAAAATATGTGTGGGGCCCCATAACTGAAAGCGATTGGATGAGAAAACGACAAAGTTTGGGTGGTTATAAATAACTGCGTAGTTATTACCGTAAGATCAGAAGTTGTTACCAAGTAAGACCGCTTGAATACCCGGTGGTTAAAATATACGAATACGCTGCGGTCACACAAAGAAGACACCAGATTGCATACAAGATTGTTGAATTATCGATCCTTACGTAAGAAGGCACTACTCAATAATTATTACAAGAGTTATCGCTCAATATTTTATTTTATCGATTCAATAATCACGCATTTGATATTTTATATTATCATTGCTTTCAATAATTGTCACCGCACAAGATTTCCCATTATCGATCAATAATTCATATTATTTGAATAATATTATTAGATAACATTATTGGCAATGTCTAGAAAGTTCTGCTTTAAGGAGAGGTTTGGTCACCTAATCAAGCCACCAAGAAGGAGAGATCCTTATCGAAAGCCCCTCTTCCTCGGGAACAACTTTCGTCATTATAAATGTGATTCTCAGAATATTATTTGTGAATAATTAATTATCGATTCATATGATAAGGAAATATTTATTTTATATGAATATAAATGATGGATTTATTTATGTGGTTATTAATGAAGGAATTAATGTTGAGGTGTTTTATCAAGATTTTATCTGATCGAGGTATTAAAATCAAATCGTGGGTTTTTAGATATATCATGGGGTTATAATTTTTAATCCGACCGTTGATTGTGGTAATTTTTGGGTATGTTATACATACATAAGTTGAGTATATGTCCACAAATTTTGAACCGCTAAAAATGCACGAATGATTTGTTGTGAATTTTAAGAGGTGTCTGATTCGTAAATTAGGTTTATAATTGATTTTGGTGGAAAATTCTAGAATTGAGGGGCCCCACTTGTGGTTGGTGAAGAAATGTGCTGAATTTTATTTCAAATGTGGTGGGTGGCAATAGTAGTAGGTAAAGCCATCAGTGTAGCAGTGTCAAGTCCGCTTTTGGCTAACATTTTCCTATAAATAGAGGGCTGTTAGAATTGAAAATCACACCGTAAACAAAGTTTTCTTTTCTCTCTATATTATCGAGCGATTTTGTGAGTATTTAGATACTTTGAGAGTCATTGTTCAAGATAAGTTTCATTCAAAGATCACTTCCCGACCTTTCCTTCCGGCAAGTATCGATTCTTTGAGGTAAGGGATGTTATTTTCTTCTCAAATGATATTAATTCTTCAATATCATTACGTCAAATATCGTCAGTACTTTTTATCAAATTTGGAACTTTTTCATGCTCTGGGTTACTATTCATGAGTTACTATTCACGAAGTTACTATTCATGAGTTACTATTCACGAGTTACTATTCACGAGTACTATTCATGAAGCGTGAAAATGTTTTTTGTGGAATTTCTATCTTTGGGTGTTTGAGTTACTATTCACGATACTAAGACTATTCACGATACTCAAGACTATTCACGATACGGCACTATTCAATTAAAAATGAAAATTTTTCTTTTCGCCTAAAATATCTATTCGGATACTAGCTTTGATCAGATCCATGTTTTGATCATTCTCAATTTTACTTCACTATGATTATTTTTTGAGGTATTTTTGAATCGATGGATAAAACAAAGTACTAATCCTTATCCTTAATCCTTGTCATTTTGTTTCAATCGATTCGCTTTTTAAAATATTTTCATCATCCTCGCCTTAAAAATGATGATATTATTGAATATCTTCGGCTCAGAAAGTGCAAAGATGAATGATTTCAAGAATATCTTTGGCCAGAAGTGCAAAGATGAACAAAATGAATACGACCGATCGATGAATATCTTTGGCTCAGTAGTGCAAAAAGATGAAAGTGTTTTAAATGAATACGACCGATCGATGAATATCTTTGGCCTTTAGTGCAAAGATGAACAGTGTTGAGATGAATACGACCGATTGATGAATATCTTTGGCCTTTAGTGCAAAGATGAACAGTGTTGAGATGAATACGACCGATTGATGAATATCTTCGGCCTCAGAGTGCAAAAGATGAATATTTGATTTGAGATGAATATCGATTGATGTTACAGGATAAAATAATATTGATGATGGACTCGTTAAATTCATAGATTATAGTAGATTTCATTCTCTACGTAACTCTTCTATGAATTATTATTTCACACGAATATTGATCCGAAACTTGTTTGCCTATCAGATTCTATCGATTTTTCCTCGTTGGAGACTAACGATAATTTGTTGTATATTATCTTAGTCATAACATTCTTTATCGGGCTAGTTGAGCTCACCCTTTTCCTTGTTGTTCCATTTTTCTTCTCGTGAGGCGAGAATGTAATGAAAGTACTAGCCTGGGTAATGGAATGAAGGTTCTAGAGAGAGTTGTTTAGTAGTCCTCACCATTATTATAAAATAATGTATCAATAAATGTGATGAGGATTTATTTGAGTATAAATATTGTCTAGAAGATAATATTTGTATTTAAACTCACGCTTTATTGTTGTGATAATAAAGTTGTAGTTGTTTCGCACCATGTATTTGGCTACTCGAAATGGGTTGGATGGAATGGACCTATTTTGGGGTCGCCACACTCGATCTCATTTACGAAATTAAGACCAAAGACGTTCCAGGGAATAAGTCTCATGTCCACTTTTTGGTTAATCTCAAGTAACCCAAATCGCATCTATGGACCCTTAGGAAGACACATGCTTGAAATCCATGTTAATGTGTCCGCCACTTCCATTTCAGTCTCGACAAGTTAATGGACCTTTGAGATGCTCCGCCTTTACTTTGACAAGTTAAACACCTCGAGATAAACTTTGCGATCTCTTTCTTCATATTGCTCCACCAAAATGTATGTCGAAGATCATGATACATTTTGGTACCCCCATGATGGATTACAAATGGTGTGTTGTGTGCCTCCATCATGATTCTATGATTCAAGTTAGAATCGTTAGGAACGCAAAGTCTGGAGTTGACTCGAAGTATTCCTTTTTCATCGATTCTTGCTTCTGGAATAGCACCTTCTTGCACTTTCTTTTTCATACGCATCAGCTCCAGGTCTGTAGCTTGAGCAGCTTTAACTTTATCGATTAAAGTCGGTTCTACTCGTATATTTTCCATCATCACGTGGGTCCCTGGAGTCTTTAACTTTATCTCCATCCTTTGTAAGTCGTATAAAATGGGTCTTTGTGTTAAAAACATCGCACTCGTACCCGCATACGATCTTCTACTCAATGCGTCAGCTACAACGTTTGCTTTTCCAGGATGATATTGAATGCTATGATCATAATCCTTCAACAGCTCAAGCCAACATCGTTGTCGCATGTTGAGTTCCTTTTGGGTGAAGAAATATTTGAGGCTTTTATGATCCGTATAAATCTCCACTTTCTCATATACAGGTAGTGTCTCCAGATTTTCAACGCAAAAACGACTGCTGCCAACTCCAGATCATGAGTAGGATAATTTCTCTCATATTCTTTGAGTTGTCGCGAGGCATAGGCTATGACTTTCCCATGTTGCATAAGAACACATCCTAACCCTTTGCCTGAAGCATCGTTGTAGATAACAAATCCATCCGAACCAGATGGTATTGTCAGAACAAGTGCCGAAATGAGTCTCCTCTTAAGCTCTTGGAAACTCTTCTCGCATTCCCCGCTCCATACGAATTTTGTATCTTTCCGAGTCAGCTGAGTTAACGGAGTAGCGATTCGAGAAAATCCTTCCACGAATCTCCGATAATAACCAGCTAAGCCCAAAAAGCTACGCGACTTCGGCCACCGACTTGAATTACCTCCCCTAACTTTGTATTACTTCATCTTTTTAGGGTCAACAGATACTCCATATTTTGATACCACGTGCCCAAGGAATGCTACTTCCTTAAGCGAACTCGCCTTTCTTGACTTTTGGCATATAACTTGTTGTCACGAAGTCTTTGAAGTACCAGCTTCAAATGGTGCTCATGATCTTCACAGCTTTGGAATAGATGAGGATGTCATCAATAAAGACAACAACGAACTGATCCAAATATTCCTTGAATATACGGTTCATCATATCCATGAAAGTAGCAGAAGCATTTGTCAATCCAAAAGACATGACTAAGAATTCATAATGCACCTCTTATCGAGTTCTCAAGGCGCCTTTGGAATATCCTCAGTTTTAATCTTCAGCTGATGATATCCAGAACAAAGATCAATCTTTGAAAAGAATTGTGCTCCTTGTAATTGGTCAAACAGGTCATCAATGCGAGGTAGCAGATACCTATTCTTGATGGTGACATGGTTTAATTCTCGGTAGTTAATACAAAGTCGCATACTCCCGTCTTTCTTCTTTACAAATAACACAGGAGAACCCCAAGGAGATGTACTAAGACGAATGAAACCGATGTCTAACCATTCCTGTAGTTGAACTTTTAACTCCTGAAGTTCAATAGGAGCCATTCGATATGGGGTTTTGATAAGTGTATATTATTTACGCAATTTTATATCTAATTCATGCTTATTCGTTGCTATATTCTTGTAAACATGTGCATTTTTACTTGTTTTATGTTGTTTTATGTGTAGATTGGTGGTTACGGTATTTAACGTACAATTGGTGACATTCGGTGCATTTGGAATTTAAATGGAGCGTATTTGGAATTAACTCAATGTGCAAACTAAGTCGAAAAGCAGATACCACGTAGCGTAGCATGAACAAACTTTACACCCATGAGGCTGGGTCTTCTAAGACAGATTAACGACACATAAGCCACGTGCGTAGGCGCTTCTAGATCTACACTCACGTAAGTAGGGGTCCATGATTCGATCAAGTCGGGGTAAGTAAGCGCACGGGTGGGCGTCCAAGGCATATATACCCCCGCCGGGGTGGGTGGTGGAAAATCATAAGTGTCCTGCATTGGTTAAAACCCTTTTTGGGCATGAACTTTAGCTATTTGCATGTCATTATAACTCTATTGGATAGAGAATGCGGCCAGAGTGTTATGCTAGATATATACTACTCTATCAAACACAAATGAGGGAGGAGTTAGTGAGATAACAAAGATCAAAGCAGAGTTTTAGAGAACAAAAGTGGAGGAGTATTTCGAGGAGTTTTTCAAGACGATTGCAACTTTAGTATACGTGAAGGGTGTTTTCTAATATTCTTTGTGTTAGATTATTATTTGTAATTGGAAGAATGGTTTCTATGATTTATTCAGCGTTTATTTCATTTATTATGAACTAATTCACTTTTTAGGCTTGTGATGGATCCTTAAGTGAATCGATGATTTTGTAAGCTTTGATTTCCAATTTAATAAGCTATCTCCAGTTTATCTATATTAATTTGTTCTTGAATCTATGAATTACCTGATCAATAATTCTTGGTGGAGTTGGATGGAATCGAGAGAGGATATTCAAATCTAGACCTAGTTAATATAGCTTGTGTTCAAGATTTTGTTAGTAGCTTAAACTTGATGTGTGTTAAGGTAGAGATATGCTTGACGCCGCATGTAATCGGATAGAGAACTTATTCTTCAACCTTCTTCAATTGTAATTCACATAGAGATATAGTGGGTTAGTTGATTAAGGTGTTTAACGGATTTCTATCTTAATTGTGGATTGAAGTTAATATGGTATTAGTGCATCGAGAGGTGGTTAATACTACATTCGTGTTCTTGATTAATAAACTGGGATAGTCCGTTGAATTGGAATAAAGGTGTTAAAATCAAAGTGAAGCTTAGGGTGAAATCATAAGTCTAATTCTCCATCAATTGTTTGAAAATTCAAATTTTGATATTCGTGATTGTTTTATGTTAATTTAATTATTCTTAATTTTAGTTTCGTTAATTTAAATCATTGAATTTGATTTGTTTAATAAAATTAGGGTTAATAGAAGATTGGTAATTGTAAGTTAAGGTATTTACTAATTTATCTATGTGGGAACGATACTTGACTTATCACTTTATTACTTGTTGATCACGTATACTTGCGTGTTGTGCGTAATTAGATTTTACCCAACAGGTTTTAGAAATGGGCTTTGTACCCGGTTCAATATCAATAAAGAATTCAACTTCACGTTCCGGGGGTAGACCAGGAAGTTCTTCAGGAAATACGTCAGGAAATTCCTTAACAACATGAATATTATTCAAATCTGACGTGTTTTTGTTCAAGTCCATAATATGGGCTAAGAAAGCTTGACATCCATTTTTTAATAAACGAATAGCTTTATGGCTTGATATGATAGTGACTGATTTTAGTGGTTTAGTTGCTTGAATTCGTATAACAGGTTGGTTAGGAATATGAAAACTAACAACCTTACGAAAACAATCAATTTTGGCATGGTGAGTGGTTAACCAATCAATTCCTAAGATCACATCAAAAGCAAGTATCTTTAAAGAGATAAGATCAACAGGTAATGTGATAGTGCCAACTTGGATCAAGCAAGATTTATAAACTGTAGATGTAACGAAGGTTTCACCCAACGGAGTTTCAACAGATAAGTTAAAGTCCAATTTCTCCGGAGTTAAGTTTAAACGTTGAGCACAAGCAGGAGAGATAAAAGAATGGGTAGAACCGGTATCTAGTAAGGTATAAACTTCACAAGAGTTCAAGATTAGCTTACCCGTGATCACCTCGTTCGGGTTTCTCGCGTTTTGGCCAGTCACGATAAACGCCCTTCCTTGAACCACCGACTTTGTTTTGTCCGTAGTCGCCTTTGGTGCCGCCGTCCCAGTTGGACTTGAGTTCGCTACCGGACAAAATCAGACTATTTGACCGTCTTTTCCACAATTGAAACACACCTTGGAAGGCTGTGAACAGTTTGGACTTATGTGTCCCTCCTCTCCGCATCTCAGAAGATCTAACCGGCGGTGTTCTCCTCCCCTAGAATTTGTTGTTGGTCTTTGGTCTTTGTTCTTTGATGTCTTCCCGTTAGTGTTGAATCTCCTCTTTTTAAAATTTCCACTTGACTCACCTCTCCTATTATCATGGCCACGATGACCACCCGAGTGGTTACCTCTTTTGTCTGTATTCTTCCCTCCTCGCTGGTTATCATCGCTCTGATGACTGCTATCTCCGGTATGACCCTGTTTGTGGTCCCTCGGTTGAACATACTCATTATCACGCTCTAATAATTGAGCCATGTTTACAACATCTGGATATAAAGAAAATTTATGAGAGATAAGATATTGTCGAATCTCGGGTTTTAGACCTCTCAGAAACATCCGCGTCATACATTCCTCATTTTCTACCAAATGAGGTGCAAACCTGGATAACTCCACGAACTTCGCCTCGTACTGGGACACCGTCATGTTATTTTGTTCCAGTCTAATAAACTTTACCTCCTTCATATGACGAATACTTTCAGGAAAGTATTTGTCATTAAACAGTTTCTGAAATCTTTTCCAAGACATGTAGAGTATGGCTGGATGGGTACGCTTCACAGACTCCCACCAATAATCTGCCTCACCACAGAACATAAAGGTGGCAAATGGAACCTTCTGTTCCTCCGTGCGCATTGAAGACATCGAATATCTTGGTAATTTGCTTAACCCACGCTTTTGCCTTAATCGAAAAGCTACCGAGGGACTTCATGAACACCTAAGGTGATTTTAATCTGACTTCAAGCATCACCAGGCCATCAATAGCAGCAAATACATTCGAGACTAAGCCTGGGATGATACAAATGATTCAGAATTCAGTTCTGTTTGGGGGATTTGCAAACGATGATCCAAACGAGCATTTAGTCAGCTTTCTGGAAATGTGCGACACTTTTAGGTTTAATGGAGTTTCGGATGAGGCGGTGAGACTTTGTTTGTTCCCATTCTCTCTACGGGACAAGGCGAAGAGTTGGTTGCATTCCCTACCGTCCGGTTTGATAACAACCTGGGAGGATTTAGCTCAGAAATTCCTTCCAAAATTCTTCCCACCGGCGAAAACTGTGAAGATGAGGAATGAGATCACAATGTTTGAACAGCAACATGGGGAGTCGTTATATGAGGCATGAGAGAGATATAAAGAACTGCTCAGAAAATACCCACATCATGGATTGCCCTAGTGGCTACAAATGAACACCTTTTATAACGGCCTACATGGGAATCTTAGGACAAGTATCGATGCAGCATCGGGCGGAGCGTTCATGGCTAAGAGTTATGAGGAAGCATATGAGTTGATTGAAACCATGGCTGCTAATAACTATCAGTGGCCCACAACGAGAATGACACAAGCAAAGGCAGCTGGGGTATTAGAAGTAGATAACATGACAAATGATGACAAGCACGAGATAGTACGCAATGTCAAAGAAGTTGGAGCAAGTGGTAGCAACACACGCACACAACAAACACAATGAAGCACCACAAGTGGCAATAGTATGTGAGTTTATCGCGGAGAACACCCAACGAACAGCAATGTGCAATTAATCCAAAGGCAGTGCGGTTCACTCGGTAATTACAAATGAAATTACTCAAAATACATATCAGAACACGTACAACCAAGGAAATAGGAATCATCCAAATTTCTCATGGAGCAACAACCAGTAAAATCAAGCTTCACGTCAAACATACCCTCCAGGTTTCCAGAATCAGCAGCAACCAATTCAATACCAAGAAAGGAAACCCGATTTGGAGGAAAAGTTGGATAAATTCATAGCTACCACCGAGTTGGCTAAAAAAATCACAATATGATGTTTAAAGCACAAGAGATGGCGATTAAGAATCTAGAAAATCAGATGGGTCAGTTAGCGTTGGCAGTGAATAGT
The DNA here is from genome assembly GCA_020205615.1 of Panax quinquefolius. Lineage (NCBI taxonomy): Eukaryota > Viridiplantae > Streptophyta > Magnoliopsida > Apiales > Araliaceae > Panax > Panax quinquefolius. Next base: position 46,642,636 of record CM035155.1, on the reverse strand, counting down.
AGACCACAAGGAACACTACCGAGTGACACCAAGAAAAATCCTAAGGGTAATCATGAGCAGTGTCAAGCTATTATGCTTAGAAGTGGAAAACAGCTTGTTGGTCAAGAGCCAGAAATTTCGGTTATAAAGGAGGATGAACCAGAGATAGAAAATACAGTGGGTGAGGTAAAGCAAGGGAATGAAAAATAGATGGAAAAGAACAAACCAATTAACAAACCAACTGTTTATCCTCCCCCACCATTCCAACAAAGAGTTCAAAAACAAAAGTTAGACAAGCAATTCTCAAAATTTTTGGAAGTTTTTAAGAAACTTCAAATCAACATACCATTTGCGGAGGCCCTAGAACAAATGCCTAGTTACGCAAAATTTATGAAAGGGATTCTATCAAGGAAAAAGAAATGGGATGATTTTGAGACGGTGGCATTAACAGAGGAGTGTAGTGAAGTATTACAGCAGAAATTACCACCAAAACTCAAGGACCCGGGGAGCTTTACTATTCCATTACGATCGGGGAGAGGCATTTCAGCAAGTGTTTATGTGATTTGGGGGCAAATGTAAACCTTATGCCATTGTCAGTGTACTTAGAATTAGGTTTGCCCGATTCAAGGCCTACTAACATCTCCCTACATATGGCGGATAGGTAAGTTACGTATCCAAGAGGCATAGTAGAGGACATCTTAGTGAAAGTGGACAAATTCATATTCCCAACGGACTTCATCATTCTGGATTTTGAGGAGGACAAGAACATCCTAATTATCCTAGGGAGACCATTTATGGCTACAGGGAGAACACTCATTGATGTATAAAAGGGAGAACTCACTATGAGGGTCAAAGATCAAGAAATGAAATTCAGTGTGTTTAAGGCCATGAAATTCCCTACGGATGAGGAAGAATGTTTTTGAATGGATTTAATTGAGCAAATCATTAGTGATGACATGAGCATAAGTTTGGTGAACGATCCTTTAGAAACAACATTATTGGGAGATGAAGAGATCGATGATCCAAAATTGGTGGATTACCTTCAATTGCTAGACTCATTGCCACGAGTACCAAGATTTAGAACCCCATTTGAACCACTGCACACGGAGGAGGTAAATGCAAAAAAATTAAAACCATCATTAGAAGAGCCACCAAAGCTGGAACTTAAGCCACTTCCTAAGCACCTCAGGTTTGCATATTTAGGCAATTTAAATTCTTTACCTGTTATGATTTCAGCTACACTTAACGAATTGCAGGAAGAAAAGTTGCCGAGGGTGCTTCGGGAACACAAATCAGCTATTGGATGGATAATTGCCGACATAAAGGGAATCAGCCCTTCATTTTGTATGCACAAAATTTTGATGGAAGATGAGGCAAAACCAACAGTAGAACAACAGCGGAGGCTCAATCTAATTATGAAGGAAGTGGTAAAGAAGGAAGTGTTGAAATGGTTAGATGCCGGTATCATCTACCCAATTTCCAACAGCAAATGGTTTAGTTCAGTCCAGTGCATACCGAAGAAAGGAGGAATGACGGTGGTGCAAAATGAAGATAATGAGTTGATCCCAACTAGAACAGTGATGGGTTGGCGGGTTTGCATGGATTACAGAAAATTGAATAAGGCAACCCAAAAAGACCATTCCCGCTGCCATTTATTGACCAAATGTTAGATAGATTGGCGGGACACCAATATTACTGTTTGTTAGATGGGTATTCAGGGTACAACCAAATAGTCATCGCTCCGGAGGATCAAGAAAAGACCACATTCACGTGCCCATACGGCACATTTGCATTCAGGAGGATGTCATTCGGGTTATGTAATACACTGACAACTTTCCAAAGGTGTATGATGGCAATTTTTTTGGACATGGTGGAGAAAAATGTTGAGGTCTTCATGGATGATTTTTCAGTTTATGGGGACAGCTTTGATAATTGCTTGAAGAATCTGGTCATGGTGCTGCAAAGATGCAAGGACACAAATCTCGTTCTAAATTGGGAAAAATGCCACTTCATGGTTGAAGAGGGCATAATTTTGGGCCATAAGGTATCAGCTCAAGGATTGGAAGTTAACAAGGCAAAGCTAGAAACTATTGAAAAATTACCTGCACCAACCTCAATGAAGGGTATTAGGAGTTTCTTGGGACACGCCGGGTTCTACAGGAGGTTTATAAAGGATTTCTCTAAAATTACGAAACCTCTATACAGTCTTTTAGAGAAGGATGCGATGTTCAGCTTTGATGAAGACTATAAGACAGCGTTTGAATTGTTAAAGAGGAAATTAACTACAACCCCCGTTATAGTTGCATCGGATTGGAGCATGCCCTTTGAGCTTATGTGTGATGCAAGCGACTTCGCGGTTGGGGCTGTTTTGGGTCAGCGGAGAGACAAGGTGTTTCACGCTATATACTACGCAAGCAAAACACTTACAGAAACTCAATTGAACTACACAACCACAGAGAAGGAGTTGCTTGTCGTGGTATATGCGTTTGACAAATTTCGTGCTTACTTAATCGGGACTAAGGTGATAGTTTATACAGACCATGCAGCGATTCAGTACTTGATGACGAAAAGGATGCTAAACCACGCCTTATCCGGTGGATTCTCCTACTGCAAGAATTCGATTTAGAAATAAAGGATAGGAAGGGGACGCAGAACCAAGTAGGCGACCACTTGTCGAGGCTGGAAAACCACGGGAAAGAAAAAGATGACAAATGCGAAATCAATAAATCATTCCCGGATGAACAACTTTTTGGGATGTCAGCAGAGATTCCGTGGTATGGCGATTATGCAAATTTCGTTGTGAGCAACATTCTACCACCTGATCCCACAAGGCAACAGGAAAAGAAATTTCTTCACGATGTAAAGTGGTACATGTGGGATGATCCATATTTGTTCAAGCAGTGCGCCGATAAGGTGATTCGATGGTGCGTCCCATATAGCGAAGTGAAGAATATTCTGCATGAGTGTCACTCATCGGCATATGGTGGGCATTATGGGAGTGAGAGAACAGCAGCGAAGGTGCTGCAATGTGATTTTTATTGGCCCACATTATTTAAAGATGCCCACCAATTTGTCAAACAATGCGATAGGTGTCAAAGGGTGGGCCACATTTCGAAACATAATGAGATGCCCTTATAAACGATTCTGGAAGTGGAAATTTTTGATGTATGGGGTATCGATTTCATGGGACCATTTCCATTGTCCATGAACAATCAATACATTTTCCTCGCAGTAGACTACGTGTCAAAATGGGTTGAAGCTGCAGCTCTACCAACAAACGATGCCAAAGTGGTCCTCAAATTCTTACAAAAGAACATCTTCACTAGGTTTGGCACACCAAGAGCAATTATAAGTGACGAAGGTAGTCACTTTTGTAATAAACCGTTTACTGCTCTTTTGGCCAAGTATGGGGTGAACCACAAGATAGCTACAATGTATCACCCTCAAACCAGTGGACAAGCGGAGGTATAGAACAGAGAAGTCAAAAAGATATCGGAGAAAGTGGTGAATCCGAGTCGAAAAGATTGGTCACTTAGATTGGATGATGCTCTATGGGCCTACCGAACTGCATACAAGACACCAATCGGAATGTCACCATATCAACTGTTATAGGGGAAGGCATGTCATCTACCGGTGGAACTACAGCATAAGGCATATTGGGTAGTGAAAAAGCTAAATTTTGATCAAAAGGTTGTAGGAGAGAAGAGACTACTTCAGTTGAATGAACTAGACGAGTTTCGCCTTCATGCCTATGAGAATGCCAAGATATACAAAGAAAAAGTCAAAAGGTGGCACGACCTGAAAATTTTGCATCGAACATTCGAGCCAGGCCAATCAGTACTTTTATTCAACTCAAGGCAGAGTTTGTTCCCCGGAAAGCTTAAATCAAGATGGTCGGGACCATTCACAGTCAAGCAAGTATTCCCTCACGGGGCCGTTGAAATTTAAAGTTGAAACTCTCTCGAAACATTCAAAGTCAACGGACACCGATTGAAGTATTACTGGGGTGGAGAAGCCAACACCGACGTGATCGCCATCACGTTGGCCGACACAACTTAAGCAGGAAGTAGTCAGGCTGAATGACTTAAAATTAAGCGCTCATTGGGAGGCAACCCAATTTTTAGTTCTTTTATCATATTTTTTCATATTAGCTTAATTATAGTTTTAGTAAGTTAGTAGGTAGAAGAATAAAATAAAATCTCTTTAATCTCTCCACAACATAACATGACATCCACGATTCACTAATTTTCATGTTTCATGTCATGCAGGTTGGGAAAAGGAACATCAATCCAGGATATGGAAGCAAAGTCTGTTAATTTGCAGAAAAACATGAAAGCTAGACAGTGCCTATGCCCGTCGAGGCGGGCCCTAACAGTAGTATAACCCCGCCGGGGTGGGGGTACTCAACATCAGAAGACAGGAACTATGCCCGTCGGGGCGGGCCTTTTTAACTCATTACCCCCCACCGAGGCGGGGGTCCTGGAAGATGGATAGACGTGGCAATTTTTTTTTGGTCTTCTCTCCTTCCCAATAACTCCCACTTTTACACTTCCCCACTACTCCATAACCACCACCCACTTTCCCCACATTCCCAACATTCAATTACTCCTCTCCACCTTCCCACCTCCTCAATCCACCAATGCTAGCCTTTCCTCTCCATCTATAAATATCACCACAACTATTACAAACTCCTATACCACAATGCATATAAGGCAACACGAGAGAAAAATTGTTAGCTAGAGAGATACTAGTGAAACATTTGGGGGAGAGTTAGGGAAAAACAAGCAATAGGGAGAAATGGCTTCACAATCTTCATCAAAACGCCAAAGAGGGGAGAGTTCACGACCATCCCAACCTATCCGCACTTTCAATCTTCGAAAATTTGCAAGTGCCACCGCCGTTAACCGGTATGACTACATGCTCACCAAAGCTCTTACACCGGAGCGGGGGTTGGCACCAGATGCTAACGACGGAGAGCTCATGCCACAAATTTACCAAAAGGGATGGGTGAAATTCACCGAAAACCCGGAACCAACCATTGTTAATATAGTCAAGGAGTTTTACTCAAATGCCGAGGACAAAGAACCATTCCGCGCTTTTGTGAGGACGGTTGGTTCCGTTCAGTGCGGACGCCATCAACACGTACTACCAATTGAGAGTGCCTCGCCACTGCCAGTACGGGCATCTCCATACTTCTGATCCAAATTTTGATGAAATTATCATGGCGATGACAAAACGAGGAACGTCATGGATGAAAGGTCGAAAGGGAGGCACCGTGTTCCCCAACAAGAACCTTAGCCAGTATGGAAAAATTTGGTATGCCTTCCTTTGCACGAAATTGCTTCTATCCCAACACACTTTAGACGTCACCAAGGAGAAGGCGTTGCTTTTGTTTGCCATTGTGCAAGACTTTATTATTGACGTCGGGGCTATCATATGCTTCTCTATCCGCCGGTGCCTACGTGGGAATTTTTCTAGAGGCTTGCCACACCCATCACTCATATGTGGGTTATGTCGACAAGCTGGTGTACGATGGTCCGATGACTAGCCCACTCAAATGTCGCTCGTGTTTCTTGATTCTAGAATGATAGCGCGATATTCTGTATGGGCAGGAGGCGAGTCACACCCGCGTGGAGTAGGTTTCATTTTTTTGTCATCATCGGAAGAAGATGTGGATGCTACAGAGACATCGGGGGACAAAGACGACGACATGGGCGATCAAGGGGATGAGCAGGTACCGAGGACCGATGCTATATCCAGATCTCAATTCCTTGATCTCCAAAATTAAATGAATGTACACACCAAAGCCACTCGTCGGGAAATGAGCCGATTAGCGATGAGGCAAGAGCACATGTTCGAGGCTATGCACACCTCTTTTGCCTCATTGAACATAACTCTCCAAAGTGTCAACCCGGTGGCACAATTTCCATATCAAAAGCCCGGTCCAATGCCAAGGTTCCCACCGAGTGATTCTGATGAAGAAGAACAACAACCACCTCCGCAGACTTAAGAACCAGCAGGGAAGTCCTCCCGTACTTATTTTGATATATCATACAATGAGGACATTGTCTAACTTAAGTTTGGGGGATTTAAATACATGTTTTGCATGCATTTTAGTTTAGGTTGCATTTTGAATGTTATTAAAATTCTGTATTGCATTTTATGTTTGGTATTACATGATAGCTTAGGGCATTCATGGTAGCTTAGGTTTTCTTAGTAGAGATTAGTGTAATGCATTATGTTATCTGCATTTTGTTATCCATTTAAGTGAAAAAAAATTTTTTTAAAAAATATATGTTAATTAGTAATTATTGTGTTGCTTTAGTCCTTCAATGTTGTGTTTCATGTTATTGTGGGCCTATGATGTGATTGTCAAATAAGTAGCAAATACAGTATTGAGTATTAGAACTATAACACAATGATCGTTTATGAATCAAATCTTGAGTTTGTTTGAAACTGGTATAAAAGGATAGCACGCTTAACAAACATCTGTGTTAATTGGTTAAGTTCAAACCGGTACCTAAATGGTCTCTAAAGGATAATGCTAGAGTGAATGATAAAATGACAAGGATGGCTGATAAAGGCTAAAATTAGGCAAGAACCTAAGTTTGGGGGGATATTTGGGGTATATAAGCTATATATATATATAAAATAAAAGCTTGAATAAACACCGTAGCGTGCTTGTCTAGTTTTGTGGCCTTTGTTACTTGAGCAAGTAAGCCCGACGGGATTGTCTTTACACCTAGCGCCCTAAGGTCTTAATGGTCTGGGAGTCGTTGGTCAAAAGCTCGTTAAGGTAGCATTGAAAAGCCTAAGGGAATAAGACTTTGCACAGTTATGTGAAAAAAAAGAGAGAGAATAAAATGGGAAAAGAGCAAAAAGCCCCCGTAAATGGAAATAACGCATAAGTACCCCGAGTGAACCCTGGCGATTTTTGATTGCTTGATTTTTAGTTGGAACTAGCTATTTTTGAAGTGTTGAAGTTTATGCTGCATAATTCCTTTTAAGAGACTGGGTATGTATTGAATTTGAGTCGGTATCAGTTGTCATGGATGTTATACACACACACTATACCAGTGAGGACAGCTTGAGATTCGAGGATTAAAAGTGATTTGTAGATTGGTTTTTGATAGTTGATATTGTATAGTTGCTTGTTTTCGCTGAGGCCTTTAAGATAATTGTGATTCTGTGGTATTGTTGAATTTGATAGTATATAAGTAAATTCGTATTCTTATCATTGCATTGCATGTAGTGGTTTTGTGCTCGAGGACTAGCACGGTTTAAGTTTGGGGGATTTTGATAAGTGTATATTATATAGGCAATTTCATATCTAATTCATGCTTATTCGTTGCTATATTCTTGTAAACATGTGCATTTTTACTTGTTTTATGTTGTTTTATGTGTAGATTGGTGGTTGCGGCATTTAACGTACAATTGGTGACATTCGGTGCATTTGGAACTTAAATGGAGTGTATTTGGAATTAACTCAGTAATGCAGCTAAGTCAAAAAATAGGACATACCACCCGTAGGTATGTATGAAACAAACACTACACACGTAAAATGGGGTCTTCTAAGTTAGTTAACGACACATAAACGGGCAAGGCGGCGTTTATAACTACACACCCCCATCGGTAGAAGTCCTGCATTCGATCAAGTCAGGAGGTAAGCCCGCTGAGGCGGGCATCCAAGGCATATACACCCCCGCCGGGGCGGGGGGTGGAAAATCATAAGTGTCCTGCATTGGTTAAAACTCTTCTTGGACATGAAATTTAGCTATTTGCATGGCATTATAACTCTATTGGATAGAGAATGCGGCCAGAGTGTTATGCTAGATATATACTACTCTATCAAACACAATTAAGGGAGGAGTTAGTGAGATAACAAAGATCAAAGCAGAGATTTAGAGAACAAAAGTGGAGGAGTATTTCGAGGAGTTTTTCAAGACGATTGCAACTTTAGTCTATGTGAAGGGTGTTTTCTAATATTCTTTGTGTTAGATTATTATTTGTAATTGGAAGAATGATTTCTATGATTTATTCAGCGTTTATTTCATTTATTATGAACTAATTCACTTTTTAGGCTTGTGATGGATCCTTATGTGAATCGATGATTTTGTAAGCTTTGATTTCCAATTTAATAAGCTATCTCCAGTTTATCTATATTAATTTGTGCTTGAATCTATGAATTGCCTGATCAATAATTCTTGGTAGAGTTAGATGGAATCGAGAGAGGATATTCAAATCTAGACCTAGTTAATATAGCTTGTGTTCAAGATTTTGTTAGTAGCTTAAACTTGATGTGTGTTAAGGTAGAGATATGCTTGACGCCACATGTAATCGGATAGAGAACTTATTGTTCAACCTTCTTCAATTGTAATTCACATAGAGATATAGTGGGTTAGTTGATTAAGGTGTTTAACGGATTTCTATCTTAATTGTGGATTGAAGTTAATATGGTATTAGTGCATCGAGAGGTGGTTAATACTACGTTCGTGTTCTTGATTAATAAACTGGGATAGTGTGTTGAATTGGAATAAAGGTGTTAAAATCAAAGTGAAACTTAGGGTGAAATTATAAGTCTAATTCTCCATCAATTGTTTGAAAATTCAGATTTTGATATTCGTGATTGTTTTATGTTAATTTAATTATTCTTAATTTTAGTTTCGTTAATTTAAATCATTGAATTTGATTTGTTTAATAAAATTAGGGTTAATAGAAGATTGGTAATTGTAAGTTAAGGTATTTACTAATTTATCTCTATGGGAACGATACTTGACTTATCACTTTATTACTTGTTGACCACGTATACTTGCGTGTTGTGCGTAATTAGATTTTACCCAACAGGTTTTAGAAATGGGCTTTGTACCTGGTTCAATATCAATAAAGAATTCAACTTCAAGTTCCGGGGGTAGACTAGGAAGTTCTTCAGGAAATACGTCAGGAAATTCATTAACAACAAGAATATTATTCAAATCTGACGTGTTTTTGTTCAAGTCCATAATATGGGCTAAGAAATCTTTACATCCGTTTTTTAATAAACGAATAGCTTTATGGCTTGATATGATAGTGACTGATTTTAGTGGTTTAGTTGCTTGAATTCATATAACAGGTTGGTTAGGAATATGAAAACTAACAACCTTACGAAAATAATCAATTTTGGCATGATGAGTGGTTAACCAATCAATTCCTAAAATCACATCAAAAGCAAGTATCTTTAAAGAGATAAGATCAACAGGCAATGTGATAGTGCCAACTTGGATCAAGCAAGATTTATAAACTGTATATGTAACGAAGGTTTCACCCAACGGAGTTTCAACAGATAAGTTAAAGTCTAATTTCTCTGGATTTATGTTTAAACGTTGAGCACAAGCAGGAGAGATAAAAGAATGGTTAGAACCGGTATCTAGTAAGGTATAAACTTCACAAGAGTTCAAGATTAGCTTACCCGTGGTCACCTCGTTCGGGTTTCTCGCGTTTTGGCCAGTCACGACAAACGCCCTTCCTTGAACCACCGACTTTGTTTTGTCCGTAGTCGCCTTTGGTTCCTCCATCCCAGTTGGACTTGACTTCGCTACCGGACAAAATCGGACTATGTGACCGTCATTTCCACAATTAAAACACACCTTGGAAGGCTATGAACAGTTTGGACTTATGTGTCACTCCTCTCCCCATCTGTAGCATCTAACTGGCGGTCTTTCTCCTCCCCTAGAATTTGTTGTTGGTGCTGCTGCTGATGTCTTCCCGTTATTGTTGAATCTCCTCTTTTTAAAATTTCTACTTGACTCACCTCTCCTATTATCATGGCCACGATGACCACCTGAGTGGTTACCGCTTTTGTCCGTATTCTTCCCTCCTCGCTGGTTATCATCGCTCTGATGACTGTTGTCTCCGGTATGTCCGTATACTCATTATCACGCTCTAATAACTGAGCCATGTTTACAACATCTGAATATAAAGAAAATTTATGAGAGATAAGATATTGTCGAATCTAAGGTTTTGACCTCTCTCGAAACATCCGCGTCATAATGTTCCTCATTTTCTACCAAATGAGGTGCAAACCTGGATAACTCATGAACTTCTCCTCGTCTTTGGGACACCATCATGTTATTTTGTTCCATCTAATAAACTCTACCTCCTTCATATAGCCGAATACTTTCGTGAAAGTACTTGTCATTAAACAGATTCAAATCTTTCCCAAGACATGTAGAGTGCGGTACGGAAGGTACGCTTACGAGACTCCCACCAATAATTTGCCTCACCACGTAACATAAAAGGTGGCGAATGGAACCTACATTCCTCCGCGTGCGACCAAGACATCGAATATCTTGTTAATTTTCTTAACCCACGTTTTCGCCTTAATCGGAAAGCGCTGAGGGACTTCGCAACACCCAAGGTGACGGAACTGCACTCAAGCATCACCAGGCCATATCCCTAAGCTCTGATACCAACTATGACGCCCCTAAAATAGGTATACATTACCCATTCTGAGTCGCCAAATACATGGTACAGAAAAACAACTACAACTTTATTAATACAATTATCGTGCAAAATACGACAACACATAGTATGAGTTTAAATACAATTTTGTCTTCTAGACAATATCCACACCCAAATAAAGTCCTCATTACAATTATTGATGCACTATTTTACAAAATAGTGAGGACTACTAAAACAGCTATCTTGAATCATCACTCCATACCCCAGCTAGTCCCTGCTAAACTCTCACCTCCTGAGAAGAAAAATGGAACAAAAAGGAAAAAGGGTGAGCTCAATTAGCCCAGTAAAGAACATTATGACTAAGATAATATACAACAAATATCCTTAGTCTTCAACAGGGAAAATCTGATAAAGTACAATAGACAATAAGTTTTAGATCAATAACTGCAGTGGAAACAACAATTCATTAGAAGAGTTAAGTAGAGAATGAAATCTACTATCATCTATGAATTTAAAAGTTCATCATCAATATTTTATCCCTGTAACATTAATCAATATACATCTTTGCACTACGGGCCAAAGATATTCATTTGTATCACCAGTTGGTCATGTTCATCTCAACACCTGTTCATCTTTGCACTACGGGCCAAAGATATTCATCAGGTAATCATTCATCTTTACACTACAGGCTAAAGATATTCATCAAGTATCATCATTAAGGACTGAGGATGATGAAAAACATTTTAGAGAACGAATCCAGTGAGACAGAAGGACGAATATTAGGGATTCATATTTCGGTTTATCCAAATTCAATAATACTCCATAATAACCAAGTGTGAAGTAGAATTCAAAAATAAAGATCAAAACATGGATACAATCAAAGATAGTAACCATAATAGACATCTTGGACAAAAAGAAATAAAATTTATTTTTCGGTGAATAGTGCCGTATTCGTGAATAGTGTCATATACGTGAATAGTACCGTATACGTGAATACTAACCCCGATACAAAAAGTTCCAAATTTGATTAAAAGTTCAAACCAATATTTCGGCATAATGACATTGAAGAAAATAATATCATTTAAGAAGGAAATAACATCCCTTACCTCAAAGAAACAGTACTTCAGAATGAAAGGTCGGATGTGATGTTAAACAAAACTTGTACTGAATAACAACTCTCAAAGTATCTAAATACTCACAAAATACGCTCGATAATATAGAGAGAGAAAGAGAGAAAGCTTATATTTCTGGTGTGATTTTCAATTCTAACTTAGCCCTCTATTTATAGGAAAATGTTAGCCCGCCGAAGTAGACTTGACCTGCTACCTAATGGCTTTACCTGCTACTATTGCCACCCACCACATTTAAAATAAAATTCAGCACACTTCTTCACCAACCACAAGTGGGGCCCACTCAATTCTAGAATTTTCCACCAAAATCATTTATAAACCTAATTTCCGAATCAGTCACCTCTTAAAATTCATAACAAATCATACGTTCATTTTTAACGGTTCAAAATTTGTGGACATATACTCAACTTATATATGTATAACATATCCAAAATTCACAACGATCCAACGGTCGGATTAAAAATTATAACTCACGCAATATATTTTAAGAACACTGATTTGATTTTTAATACATCCATTTTGACAAAAATATTGATAAACACCTCAACATTAATTCCTTCAATTATAACCACATAAAATATAACCATCATTTATATCCACATAAAATAAATATTTCTTATTATATAAATCAATAATTAATTATTCACAAATAATATTACGTAATCACAATTATGACAACCAAAGTAGTTCCTAGGAAGAGGGGCTTTCAATAAGGATTTCTCCTTCATCGCATATGATTAGATGACCAAACCTCTCCTTAGACAGAACTTTCTAGACATTGCCAATAATGCTATCTAATAATATTATTCAAATAATATGAATTATTGATCTGATAATGGGAAATACTGTGCAGTGATAATTATTGAAACAACAATAATATAAAATATCAACGCAACAATTATTGAATTAATAAAATAAAATATTGAAAAGTAATTACTGTAACAATTATTGAGTAGTGCCTTCTTACGTAAGAATCAATAATTCAAAAATACTGTGCAAAATCATGTGCTACTGTGCAACCACGCGTATTATTGTATTTTAACCACCAGGTAATCCAACAGTGTTAATGGTAACAATTACGCCGTTATTTATAAAACCCAACTTCGTCGTTTTCTTCATCCGGCGCTTATTCATTATCATGAATTGTTTATACCGTCGCATTTAATATTCCTCGATAACAAGAATATTCCACGACCAAACGAATATTCTCTGACAAAATGAATATTTTATAACCACTTGCTTATTTTGTAAAATTTGTACATTTCACTCATAATCAAAGTATTATATCAAATTAACTCCTTATTATTTCAAGATAATAAATAGAGAAAATTTATTTTTATTCATAATAAGTTGGGGTCTTACAATAAAAGTCCTCCTTGGCCTGTAGTTCATTGATGGACAGTTGTTGATATGATTATGACCAGGGATTATTCAGTATAATCATGACCATTGATGATTACATGAATATCCTTGGCCGTGGTGCAGGGATGATTCAATTTTATTTATTAAGCTGAGTCTCAGCGATAACGTTGATGAAAAACTTTTTAAATCATAGAAGATAGTAGATTTTATGCTCTACTTGACTCTTCTAATGGATTGCTTATTCCGCTGCAGTTGTTGATATAAAACTTGTTGTCTATTGTATTCTATCAGTTGTTATACTGTTGAAGACTAAGGATAATTTATTCTGCACTATCTTAGTCATAATATTTTTTAATGGGCTAGTTGAGCTCACCCTTTCTTTCACTGTTTTCTTCAAGAAATGAGAATATAGCTGGGATGAGTCGGGGAATGGAGTGATGGTCCAGGATAAGTGGCTTTAGTAGTCCTTACTATTCTATAGAATAATGTGATAATAATTGTAATGAGGACTCCATTGAGTGTGGATATTGTCTAGATGACAATATTCTTGTTTAAACTCTCAGCTATGTTTTGTCGTATTTTACACGACTGTTGTATAATTAAGTTGTATTTGAATTTATGTACCATGTATCTGGCTAGCCAAGATGGGTGATGTATACCTGTTTTGGGGGCGTCACATATTCTGCATTATCTTAGTCATAATATTTCTTACTGGGCTAGTTGAGCTCACCCTGTTACTTCCATTGTTCTCTTCAAAAAATGAGAACGTAGCCAGAACTAGTCGGGGAATGGAGTGATGGTCCAAGATGGTGTTATAGTAGTCCTCACTATTCGATAAAATAGTGTGTCAATAAATGTAATGAGGACTCCATTTGAGTTTGAATATTGTCTAGAAGATAATATCCATGTAAAAACTCTTAGCTCGTGTTGTATAATTAAGTTTGTATTTGTATTCAGTACTATGTATTTGGTGACCCAAGATGGGTGATGTATACCTATTTTGGGGGTGTCACATCTTACATACTTTAGTTTTGATATGTACTGAATGTCTGAGTCCCATAAATTTAAGAGATTTGAAAATTATGGTCAAAACAAGGTCTTTTCAATTAAAAGAACTACTAGTATTTAATACTCCCCCCGTTCTTAAAAGATTGTCGTTTAAGAAGAAAAAATTTGTTCCAATTTATTTGTTGTTTACAACTTTCTAGGAGAATAAATTATTACTTTCTTATATCACCCTTACCTTCTCTTATTGTCCCAATAAATTCTCTCCATTGTAATAATAGTTTTCAACTTCTCATAAAGGGGTCGTGATGGAATTTCAAATAAATTTTAATTGTTAAATGATAGTATTAAATGACTTTCTTAATCTATGTGCAAAAACCTTAAACGACAATCTTTTAGGCACAGAGATAGTAAATTCAAACACGAAATGTAGTGTCTATGAAATCAAAATGTATGGTATAGTAGTATTTTCACAACACCGGTGTAAGACCCCAACTTTTATGAATAAAGATTAATTTTTCTCGAAATATATTTTTGAATATTATGGTATGAATATGATATAATGTTATAGTTGTGGGTAGTATTTACAAATTTTGAAAAGTAAGCAAGTTGTTATAAAATATTTGATTGGTCGGGGAATATTCGTTTTAACAGAGAATATTCGTACGACGACACAATCATTGGTGGACCCCACAACGGAAGTATTGTCGTAGTTAGAAAACGACGGAATTATCTTTTTATAAAAATAACGACGAAAGTTTTACCATTAAACCGTTGAACTACCCTAGTAAAATTACGATGTCTGGCGTGGTTGCGTAGTAACACACGGTATTGATTATTGATGCTTACGTGAGAAGTCACTCAGTTATACTCAATTATTGCTACAATAATTGATGCATCATATCTCTCATATTATTGATTCAATTATTGTCAGAGTATCATCTGCATAATATTTTATAGTATTAAATCAATAATTGAGACGACAAAGTTATTCATATTATTATTTGCAATATTGAAAATGTCTAGAAGTTCTGTCAAGGAGAGGTTAGGTCATCTAATTGCGCGCCAATAGGGAGAAATCCTTATCGGAAAGCCCCCTCTTTCCTAGGAATGACCTGGTTGTTAAATATTGTGAGTTATAATATTAATGATTAATAAGTTCGTGTTGATTAAAGATGAAATTGATAGTTTCATTGTGTTGTGATTATTAGTGTTAGTGGAAATCGATATTTATTTCAATAATAATTGATGTCTTGAAGTTATATTGACCAATCAGGTAATTAATCGGATAAATGAGAAATTAATTGTTATTAATTCACATGCTTATAACTATGTGTTCACATGTGTACTATTGATTCACATATATGTACTATTAGGGGAGGTGGTGCAAGATTGATAATACTTGCATGACTAAATTAAAAATAGAGGTATAGATGAAGGTACTATACTGTAATTATTTTTTTCACATGTATAGAACTATTGATTCACATGAATGTACTATTAATTCACATGATGTACTATTAGGGGAGGTGGTGTAAGTTTGATAATACTTGCAGGACTAAATTAAAAATGAAGAAAAAGATGAAGGTATTATACTGTAATATTTCGAGCCCCAAAATGTGCAATTATCGAAACGATATTTTCCTATAAATAGAAGCTCATTCTTCTTTCATTCTCACCAATTCACTAAGACTCACAGGAGCAATTATAGAGAGAGAAGCTATAGAGAGAAAGAAGAAGAGAAGTCTGCTACCTCATTTTTCCAGTATCCAGTCTTCTTCTGAGGTAAGAGATATTATTTTTGTTCAGTATTCATAAGGAATAATATTTTCTTCCATACTCTGTAGTATGTGATTAATATTATTTCTTCTCGTATTCCTGATTATACCCTCATCTTGTTAAAGTATTGCTTCTATACTTCGTGAAATTAGTTGAATATCCTTGAAATTTGCGCTTCATCTAGTATCGTTTTACAAGGATATTTTCTGCACATTCTTGTTAAATTTTAAGCTTTTTATGCCAGAGTACTGTCCATGAATACTATTCATTTATACGGTACTATTAACAAAAGTACTATTCACAGGTACTATTCATAAAGTACTATTCACAAGATACTATTCATATAGTACTATTCACAAGGATGTTTATATTATGTTGAAAGTCTACTGTGGCATGTAGTACATAGATGGACTTGGTATGATTATGACCAGGGATTATTCGGTATAATCATGACCGTAATGTTACAAATAATGTGGAAAAAGTCCTCATTGGCCCGTAGTGCATTGATGGATAGTTTTTGGTATGATTATGGCTATGGGTTCTCTTCGGCCAAGGGTGCAAAGATGAATTATTTTATGGCATGATCATGACCATTGATGAATACACGAATATCCTTGGCCCGTAGTGCATGGATAATTTGTGGTTATGATACTAATGAATATCCTTGGCCGTAGTGCAGGGATGATGTGGATTATTTATTAAGCTGAGTCCCAGCGATAATGTGATGTACTATCCAAGTCTTGGGATGAGAGTCACAGTTTTGAAGGATATTTCTATTGTTAATAAATTTCCTGACGTATTCTTGAAGACTTCTTAACCTACCCCTAGAGCGTTAAATCAAATTTTGTAATGACCCCAGTACAAAACCCATTTCTAAAAACCCTTAAATATTTCTTCAACTAAAGCGAACGTAACATGCGCCAAAGACGTTGGCTCGAAATTTTAAAAAGATTACGATCGTATTATTCAATACCATCGTGGGAAAGAGAACGGGTAGCTTACGCGTTGAGTAGAAGATCGTATGCGTTTTCGAGTGCGATGTTGTTAACACAAAGACCCATTTCGTACGACTTACAAATGATGACGATAGAGTTAAAGACTCTAGGAACCCACGTGAAGATAACGAATATACAATTAATTGACCTTAATCGATAAAGTTAAATCCGCTCAAGCTACACACCCAGAGCTGATGAATGAAGAAGGTTCAAGAGGGCGTTATTCTAGAAGCAAGAATCGACAAAGAGAGGAAATCTCAACCCTCGATTTAATTGGCCCATTTGAAATCCTTGATCGAGTAGGAACTGTGGCTTATAGACTCATTTTACCGCAAAGTATGTCGCGTGTTCATAATGTTTTTAACGTATCGATGTTACGTAAATATGTGGACGACCCGAACCACATTATTAAATTAAAACTAGATGAGATAGAAGAAGATTTAACGTATGAGGAGATACGTGTTAAAATTTTGGATAAGAAGGATCATATTCAACACTCAAAGGTTATACCTCAAGAGTTAGAATCTGAAATGAAGTTAAGGTATCCTCACCTTTTCAGCATATCAGGTACGTACATAAATTTCGAGGGCGAAATTCCATAAGGAGAGAAGATTGTGAGACCCTAGATTTTATGAATAAATATTTAATTTTTTTGAAATAATTTTTTTGAATATTATGGTGTGGATTTGATATAATGTTATAGTTATGGGTAGTATTTATAAATTTTGTAAAGTATGCAAGTTGTTATATAATATTCGATTGGTCGGGGAATATTTATTTTAACAGGGAATATTCGTACAATGACACAATCATTGGTGGACCCCGCAACAGAATTATTGTCGGATTGAGAAAATGACAAAAATATTTTATGAAAATAATTATCGTTAATCTGTTGTTGAAATACCCTATTAAAAAAATACAATGTCTACGTGGATGCATAGAAGCACACGGTATTGATTATTGATGCTTACATGAGAAGTCACTTTCTTTTGTTTTATTAGTATTATTAATGTAATAAAATGAAAAGTTTTTTATATAAAACAAAATACTTTTATAAAGTTATTCGTTTTATTAAACTATAAATAGAATATATAATATTCTATTATGCGTAGTGTTTTGCATAGTAAAATTTTTTATATAAAATGAATACTTTTATAAAGTTATTTGTTTTATTAGACAATAATTAGAATATATTATATTTTATTATGCATAGTGCTTACATAGTATTTTGCATAGTAAAATCTTTTTATATAAAATAGAATACTTTTATAAAGTTATTCGTTTTATTAGATTATAAATAGAATATATTACATTTTATTTAAAAGATTTTGTTTTAAATCGACCGTTCATGAATTAGTTACTATGGGTCCATTCTTCTATAAATAGAAGCTCATTCATTCATTATTTCTTACGAATTCACTTTGAAACTCTAGAGAGAAACTATAGAGAGTTCTTCTTCTATAATCTTGGCGTATTTCTTTAGAGTTTAAGAAAGCTTTGAGCATAGTGCAAGTTTTCTTGAGTGTATCCTCGTCCTACCGATTGAGTACTTTTCTTTCAAAGGTAAGGGATATTATTTATTGTACTCGTAAGGGGTATTATTTCTTTCGTCTTCATGAAGAGAACTTACATTATTCCATTCCTTATTATTATGTTGAATAACTTTGCCTATGCTGAATCCGCATACATGGTGAAATTCTTACATTATTCCATTCCTTATTATTATGTTTGGAATAACTCGTCATCGCGAAATACCGCATACATGGTGAAATTCTTACATTATTCCATTCTTTATTATTACATTGGAATATCGTATGCGTGCGTTTACGCATGATCCGTTCCATTCTTTATTATTACGTCGAATATCCTCACATACATAAATTACGCATGACTTCGGTTCCATTATTTATTATTCATTGGGAATAACTTTTATCGGTCGATCTATCGCGTACGCATGGTGATTTCTTCATTATTCCATTCATTATTATTACATTTGGAATAACTTTCTATGTGATTACCACATGCATGGTGAATGATCCTTTGTATTCATTCCTTATTAAATTGTGGAAATGATGCATATCGTGGATTACCGCATTTACGCGCGTAAAATCCATATGCGCTTTCATATATTCTATTATACTCGGTTGGTTAAAGTTTTAGTTTCTATACTCCATAAAATTAGTGGAATATCCTTGATATTTAAGCTTCATCCAAATTTTTTCATGGAAATATTCTTGAGCATTCTTGAATTTTACTCTACAAAAGAAGTATCATGTTGACAATTTGGACGTTATTGGTTCCTGGATAAATTAATTCTTGAACTTGTTTTATTGAATTCATATATCATCATGTTTATATTATGTTGAAAGTCATTTGTGGCATGTAGTGCATAGATGGACTTGGTATGATTATGACCAGGGATTATTCAGTATAATCATGACCGTAATGTTACAAATAATGTGGAAAAAGTCCTCATTGGCCCGTAGTGCATTGATGGATAGTTTTTGGTATGCTTATGGCTATGGATTCTCTTCGGTCAAGGGTGCAAAGATGAATTGTTTTATGGCATGATCATGACCATTGATGAATACACGAATATCCTTGGCCCGTAGTGCATGGATAATTTGTGGTTGTGATACTAATGAATATCCTTGGTCATAGTGCAAGGATGATGTAGATTATTTATTAAGCTGAGTCCCAGCGATAAAAGTGATGAAAAACCTTTTAAATCATAAAAGATAGTAGATTTTATTCTCTACTTGACTCTTTTAATGGATTGTTTGTTCCGCTGCAGTTAAACTTGATGTTTGTTATATTGTATTAGTTTAACACTGTTGAAGGCTAACGATAATTTATTCTGCATTATCTTAGTCATAATATTTCTTACTGGGCAAGTTGAGCTCACTCTTTCTTTCATTGTTCTCTTTAGGAAATGAGAATGTAGCTGGGACTAGTCGGGGAACAGAGTGATGGTCCTAGATGGTGCATTAGTAGTCCTCGCTATTCTACGAAATAATGTAATAATAAATGTAATGTGGACTCCATTGAGTGTGGATATTGTCTAGATGACAATATTTGTATTAAAACTCACAGCATATGTTTTGTCATATTTTACACGACTGTTGTATAATTAGTTTGTATTTGTATTCCGTACCATGTATTTGGCGACTTAGAATAGGTGATGTATACCTATTTTTGGGGGCGTCACAGTTGGTATCAAAGCTTAGGGATATGATTCCTGGCTGATATGTTAGATAAAAACTAGGAGGGGAGAGACGGGGAATTCCTTCGCTAGTATGACCTACCTAAGTTTATTTGGTATTTAATAAGTCGGTCAAAGTATAGAGATAATATGTGATATGTTAATTAACCCTTGTTTTGTGGCAGTATTTAAAAATGGCATCCGAAAATGTTGAGATAAGAAATGGAGCACAAGAGACCGTTGAGTCTCCACAGATCAATAATCAGGGCAATGTGCAACAAGATGGAGATAATCCTCTTGTAAACAACAACACTGATCAAATGACGAACGACGGTACGTTTAGGAGCTTTTTAGAATTCATGCAACATTAGGCGAAGGCGGCTCCTGTCTAAAATGCAGGTGGAAACACTGATAACTCTCGGACGGTCACCGCTAAGCAGTTCAAGGAGCTGGGACCACCAAAGTTTTTTGGAGAGCCAAAACCACTTAAGGCGGAGACATGAATAAAGCAGATCAACAAGATATTTGATATCTTGGGATGCTCCGAGGAGCAAAAGGTTTCCTTTGTCACCTTCATGTTGCGTGCAGAGGCAGATTACTAGTGGGAATCTGTAAAACGTACTCAACCTGCCGCACTAAAGATGACTTGGGAGAAGTTCCAAGAATTGTTCAACGACAAGTACTTTCTCGTATTAGTATTCGCGTAGAAAGAGGTAGAATTCATCAAGTTGGAGCAAAACAACATGACCGTATCGCAGTACGAAGCCAAGTTTTCTGAGTTTTCCTGGTTTGCGTCCCATTTAGTTGATAATGAGGAGAGAATGACGCGAATGTTTCTATGAGGTTTGAAACCTGAGATACGTCAATATCTTATCTCTCATAAACTGTGTTTGTATTCAGATGTTGTTAATAGGGCTCAATTATTGGAGCGCGATAATGAGTCAACCCAACCAAAAGAGAGTAGCCGGCAAAATGATAATACCAGTGAGAGCAGTCATCGAAGCGGTGACAACAAGCGTGGAGGGGATCAACAGGCCAGAAATGGTAACCATTTCGGTGGTAATTATGGCTAAAACAATAAGAATGGACATTTCAAGAAGAGAAAGTTCAACAATGACGTGAAGACGTCGGCACCAGCACCCGTTTCAAAGGAAGAAGAACGACCACCGGTCGTATGTTTCAAATACGGACAGGAGGGACACATCCGTCCAAACTGTATCTGTGCAAAGATCCAAAGCGTGTTTTAATTGCGGAAGAAGGTCACCTAGCTCAATTTTGTCATATGGTGAAGTCAAGTCCAACCGGGATAGTGATGCCAAAGGATGTCCCAGATACAAGCCAAAGCCCAGTTAGTTTAAGAGAGAGCATTTTTTTTGTGACGAGGAACCCGAATAAAATTATCACGGGTATGTTAGTCATAAACTCTTGCGAAGTCTATACCGTGTTAGATACAGGTTCTACTCACTCTTTTATTTCACCTAGTTGTGTTCAATGTTTGAAGTTAACTATAGAGAAGTTAGACTTTGATATATCTGTTTAAACTTAGTTGGGAGAAACCTTCGTGACCTCCACTATTTATAAATCTTATTCAAATCAACACTTTCACGTTACCTGTCGATCGTATCTCTTTGAAAATACTCGTCTTTGATGTGATTTTAGGAATCGATTGGTTAACTACTCATCATGCTTTTTGTAAGGTTGTTAGCTTTCATACTCCTAACTAACCTGTTATGCGAATTCAAAGTAACCAAACTACTAAAGTCAATCATTGTCATATCAAGTCATAAGTAAAGAGCCCTGATCCTTTCGTTGTTGACTTCCTTGTATGGAATGTGTAACGATCGAGGAATTTGTAATTTAATGTAAAAATATTTATTGAATTAAATAAATATTTTAAATAATTTAGTTGTTGAGAAAAATAAATATTTGATGAATTGTGATGAATTAATTTAGTAGCTAAATTAATTAATGTTAATTAAATTGAGTATTGATAATTTTATCCAAGGATTTAATTTAAAGAAATAATTAAATTAAATCAATTGCTTAATATGTAAGAAAATAGTGAAATTAAATGAATTGTTTAATTTAATGAAAATGAATAAATTAAATAAAGTGATGTGTCTAATTTATTAATTAAATTAGATATATAATTATTTATTAATTTTAAGTATAATGATAATAAGAATTTTATTATTATTATAAGCTAAAATCAAAGTTATTTAATTAATTGAAGTAATGTGTGACAAGTATAACTATATAATATAAATATTATTTAAATAATTTGGTTATGGGATTTATGTGTTCAGCCAAACATGGCCTTGTGGCCTTTGGTTTTTTCTAACTGACGCTACCTTTTTGTTTTTCAACCTGACGTTTGTGGGAGGCCAGTTATATTTTTCCTTCGCGTATTGTTTTCTAAGCTTGCTAACAGAGGAAGAGAGAATTGCTGAGTATTGAGGGGGAGGAATTGAGAGAATAATCTTTGTGAGTTTGTCAAGAGAAGGAAGAGACTCACCATCTTGTGATAATCAAGAAGATTAAGGTATAATTAACTCCTAAATCTCTAAATTTTAGTTTTGTCAGAGTTCTCTGTAAATTAATTTTGTTGAATTGTTGTTTGAAACGTGATTATGTGATATTGGTTATATTGTATAATCTATTGTCATCATCTATGCGTGTTATATCAGTTAGCAAATTCGGGGGAAATTGGTTGTAGGAAGAAAATGAAAATAGCAGTGTATACTGTGTTAAAATATATCAACTATAGAGTTTTGGTTTTTTTTTTAAACCGTGTTTTCAAAATTTTAGTTTTCTAAAATTTTAGTTTAGTTGTTTAAATTGGTACATATATGCTTGGTAATATTTATGTGTACTTTACATGGATTACACATGTTAATTGGTGTTAGAAATTAAGACACAGTAGCTTGGTTTTGTTTCTGGTTTTGGGTGTTACAGTAATTGAGACCCCAAATACCAAATTTCAGCGTCCAACACCAAAAATGGGCGAAGTTCGCGCCCAAATAAATTGAATTTGGCGCCACTATCTCGCTACTTCAAATAGCTAGAAAAGTGGTCTGGGTCGGACAATTTTGACCTCCTGTAGTAAAATGGCCATAACGTTTTCATACAAACTCAGATTGAGGTGATTCAAGATGATTCGGAAAGACGACGAATAGGCCTATAACTTTTATTCTTTAAGGTTTTTAATTTGAAATCGTTATGAAGGGTGAAAATGGCCATCTTTAGGACTGTTGTGTATTTGGAGCCACTCAAAGGGTGTCGGGATGTGCGAATGCAAGTGCAATCCTTTGTGTGTTAGTATAACTTATTGATAACATGTTGGACATGTAATAGGATGTAGTATCAAGTTGTTAATGTGTATGTGGTGCAATGACATGATCACTTAAGTAGTTGTAATAAAGCTAAAAAGTAATGTTCATGAAAAGATGCGATGTTGTTTAAACTTAAACTTAGTTAGTAGCTATACTAAAAGTAGAAAGCAACTCATGAAGGTAATGTTAGTGTAACTAATGTGTATTGTCAATACATATGGTATGTGTAGGACTTGGGGTGAACGTGGGTAGTGATTGCTTAACCTACGCACGAGACAAGTTCTCTAACCCTACTTTTATAATTGTGCAAGTTCTAAACCTTATCTCTTTATAATTGAGCAAGCTTTCGAACATTGTTCTTTTCATATCGAACGCAAGTGTCCATTCCTATATTATTATTCTGCAAGTTTCTAACATTCTTTATGAATTTGAGCAAGCTTAACCTATCTTGCGTATGTTTGTACAAGCTTATGTAACCTAATTTGTTACATTGAGCGAGATTTAGTTTCCTAATTATTATTCAAAGAATATAATGTTCTAATACATTGATTCAAGGGAGATTGTTTTAACTCTTCTATAGTGCTTTGCATGTATATCATGATTACTCAATTATATATTATTGTTATTCAATCTTTGACTTTGATAACCTTGTTCAAAGCTTTATCGTTGTACTAAACATTCAAGTAGTAAGAAAACCTTTATTGATTGAATTAATCTGTATTCGAATAGTGTTCTAAAATTCTAGAAACACTGATAAGCTAGTTCCAAACTAAACTTTCTTTAGTGAGAAAATTCTAAATCCAAACTGAGACGAACAACCCTAACATAGGGGATTTTGTACGTGTAACGTTTAGATGTTTGTGCACAATACATGGTACAAAGGGTGATCCCCCTAAGTGCGATAAAAGGTGCATATAGTCTAAATGATTATTAAGGTTGGGTAATAATACCTAAGTACCAGGGACATAGTTTGTGGTCTTAAGACCCTCAGATAATTAAAGTTCGAACTTGTTTTCTAGTTTGATTCGTAGAACAAGTTCCTTATTGTTCAGCTTTCGTTGTTCACTCTCATGTTATTATCATTGCTACGTTCTATATCAGTGAGCATTTGTTTGCTTACTCTTGTAATTAACACTGAAGCTAAAGTGGAGAAAGTTGATGAGCCGTCGACTAGCAAAGGCAAGGGCAAGGGCAAGATGTCCAAATGATGAAGACTTATGATAATTTTATGTTTTATGTTTCAAGACTTGTTTTAAATATGTGATGTATTCCACAAACTTATGTTTTAGTTTTCCGTTGATGATTGTAATAAAGGTTAGATGACCTAGGATTTATTTGAGATTATGTAACCCTTTGATGGGAGATTTATTGTTTAAGCTTTTGAGTTTAATTATATCATTTATTTATGGGTAGTTAGTTATGATTTAATTAGACAGTGAACACCAAATCTGTGGGATTGAAGTACCTGGATTTGGGGTGTCACAGAATGCACCGAAGCCAGACTTTCCGTAGGCGACGTCGTGAATGACGATGGCAAGTTGATAATGTGATGTACTATCCAAGTCTTGGGATGAGAGTCACAGTTTTGAAGGATATTTCTATTGTTAATAAATTTCCTGACGTATTCTTGAAGACTTCTTAACCTACCCCTAGAGCGTTAAATCAAATTTTGTAATGACCCCAGTACAAAACCCATTTCTAAAAACCCTTAAATATTTCTTCAACTAAAGCGAACGTAACATGCGCCAAAGACGTTGGCTCGAGCTGTTAAAGATTACGATCGTACCATTCAATACCATCGTGGGAAAGCGAACGTGGTAGCTTACGCGTTGAGTAGAAGATCGTATGCGTTTACGAGTGCGATGTTGTTAACACAAAGACCCATTTCGTACGACTTACAAATGATGACGATAGAGTTAAAGACTCTAGGAACCCACGTGAAGATAACGAATATACAATTAATTGACTTTAATCGATAAAGTTAAATCCGCTCAAGCTACACACCCAGAGCTGATGAATGAAGAAGGTTCAAGAGGGCGTTATTCTAGAAGCAAGAATCGACAAAGAGAGGAAATCTCAACCCTCGATTTAATTGGCCCATTTGAAATCCTTGATCGAGTAGGAACTGTGGCTTATAGACTCATTTTACCGCAAAGTATGTCGCGTGTTCATAATGTTTTTAACGTATCGATGTTACGTAAATATGTGGACGACCCGAACCACATTATTAAATTAAAACTAGATGAGATAGAAGAAGATTTAACGTATGAGAAGATACGTGTTAAAATTTTGGATAAGAAGGATCATATTCGACACTCAAAGGTTATACCTCAAGAGTTAGAATCTGAAATGAAGTTAAGGTATCCTCACCTTTTCAGCATACCAGGTACGTACATAAATTTCGAGGGCGAAATTCCATAAGGAGAGAAGATTGTGAGACCCCAGATTTTATGAATAAATATTTAATTTTTTTGAAATAATTTTTTTGAATATTATGGTGTGGATTTGATATAATGTTATAGTTATGGGTAGTATTTATAAATTTTGTAAAGTATGCAAGTTGTTATATAATATTCGATTGGTCGGGGAATATTTATTTTAACAGGGAATATTCGTACAATGACACAATCATTGGTGAACCCCGCAACAGAATTATTGTCGGATTGAGAAAATGACAAAAATATTTTATGAAAATAATTATCGTTAACTGTTGAAATACCCGGTGTTAAAAGTACAGTAATACGCGTGGATGCATAGTAGCACACGGTATTGATTATTGATGCTTACATGAGAAGTCACTCAGTTTTGTTTTATTAGTATTATTAATGTAATAAAACAGAAAAGTTTTTTATATAAAACAAAATACTTTTATAAAGTTATTCGTTTTATTAAACTATAAATAGAATATATAATATTCTATTATGCATAGTGTTTTGCATAGTAAAATTTTTTTATATAAAACAGAATACTTTTATAAAGTTATTTGTTTTATTAGACAATAATTAGAATATATTATATTTTATTATGCATAGTGCTTACATAGTATTTTGCATAGTAAAATCTTTTTATATAAAATAGAATACTTTTATAAAGTTATTCGTTTTATTAGATTATAAATAGAATATATTACATTTTATTTAAAAGATTTTGTTTTAAATCTGGACCGTTCATGAATTAGTTACTATGCAGTCCATTCTTCTATAAATAGAAGCTCATTCATTCATTATTTCTTACGAATTCACTGAAACTCTAGAGAGAGAAACTATAGAGAGAGTTCTTCTTCTATAATCTTGAGCGTATTTCTTTAGAGTTTAAGAAAGCTTTGTGCATAGTGCAAGTTTTCTTCGAGTGTATCCTCGTCCTACCAGTCGGAGTACTTTTCTTTCAAAGGTAAGGGATATTATTTATTGTACTCGTAAGGGGTATTATTTCTTTCGTCTTCATGAAGAGAACTTCTGTTATTCCATTCCTTATTATTATGTTGGAATAACCTGTCTATGCGAAGTACCGCATACATGGTGAAATTCTTCTGTTATTCCATTCCTTATTATTATGTTGGAATAACCTGTCTATTCGAAATACCGCATACATGGTGAAATTCTTGTAAGACCTCAAAATTTTTTAATAAAAGGAATTTCCTTTATTTATTATTTTGAAATAGTAAGGGTTGATTTGATTAATGTGGATAGTTAAGGGTTAAATACATAAAATATTTCAAAATAAGCAAGTGGTTATAAAATATTCATTGTTGTTTGGGAATATTCGTTTGGTCGTGGAATATTCAATGATCGTCGGGAATATTCGTATTGCGACGGCCTTGCGACCATGTGTGGGCCCCATAACGAAAGCGATTGGATGAGGAAAACGACAAAGTTTGGGTGGTTATAAATAACGCGCGTAGTTATTACCGTTAAGATTTGTTGGAATACCCTTGGTTAAAATACGATGTACGCGTGGTTGCACAAGAAGCATTACCTGTATTACAAAGATTGTTGAATTATTGATTCGTGCGTAAGATGGCACTACTTTCAATAATTTTCACAGTGAGTTCTTGCTTGATATTTTATTTTATTGATTCAATAATTCTTTGCGTTGATATTTTATATTATTGTTGTTCAATAATTGTCACCGCACAATATTTCCCATTATCGGATCAATAATTCATATTATTTGAATAATATTATTAGATAACATTATTGGCAATGTCTAGAAAGTTACATGTCTAAGGAGAGGTTTGGTCACCTAATTGCGGCGCCAAGAAGGAGAAATCCTTATCTAAAAGCCCCTCTTTCTCGGGAACAACTGGTTATCATAAATGTGATTACATAATATTATTTGTGAATAATTAATTATTGATTCATATGATAAGGAAATATTTATTTTATATGAATATAAATGATGGATTTATTTATGTGGTTATTAATGAAGGAATTAATGTTGAGGTGTTTTATCAGTATTTTATCGGATTGGAGGTGTTAAAAATCAAATCAGGGGTTTTGAGATATATTGCGGGGGGTTATAATTTTTAATCCGACCGTTGGATTGTGGTAATTTTGGGTATGTTATACATACATAAGTTGAGTATATGTCCACAAATTTTGAACCGTTAAAATGCACGAATGATTTGTTGTGAATTTTAAGAGGTGTCGGATTCGGAAATTAGGTTTATAATTGATTTTGGTGGAAAATTCTAGAATTGAGTGGGCCCCACTTGTGGTTGGTGAAGAAATGTGCTGAATTTTATTTCAAATGTGGTGGGTGGCAATAGTAGCGGTAAAGCCATCGGTGTAGCAGGTCAAGTCTGCCTTGGTAGGCTAACATTTTCCTATAAATAGAGGGCTAAGTTAGAATTGAAAATCACACCGAAAACAAAAGTTTTCTCTCTTCTCTCTCTATATTATTGAGCGTATTTTGTGAGTATTTAGATACTTTGAGAGTTCTTTGTTCAAGATAAGTTTCATTCAACATCACTTCCGACCTTTCCTTCCAAGTCTTGATTCTTTTTGAGGTAAGGATGTTATTTTCTTCTCAAATGATATTAATTCTTGAATATCATTATCTTTGAAATATTAGTTGGTACTTTTTATCAAATTTGGAACTTTTTCATGTCGGGTTACTATTCATGAGTTACTATTCACGAGTTACTATTCACGAGTACTATTCATGAAGCGTGAAAATGTTTTTTGTGGAATTTCTATCTTTGGGTGTCTGAGTTACTATTCACGTGTCTGGCCTTTATTCACGTATCTGACACTATTCACGAATCACGGCACTATTCAATTTAAAATGAAAATTTTTCTTTTCGTCTAAAATATCTATTCGGATACTAGCTTTGATTGTATCCATGTTTTGATCATTCTTGAATTTTACTTCACTATGATTATTTATGAAGTATTTTTGAACTTCGGATTGTTTAAAGTACTGAATCCATAATATTTGTCATTTTGTTTCACTTTGGATTCGTTCTTTAAAAGTATTTTCATCATCCTCGGTCTTAAATGATGATAGTATTGAATATCTTTGGCACAGTAGTGCAAAGATGAATGATTTCTGAAGAATATCTTTGGCCCAGTAGTGCAAAGATGAACAGTGTTTAAATGAACATGACCGACTGATGAATATCTTTGGCCTGTAGTGCAAAGATGAGCAGGTGTTTAAATGAACATGACCGACTGATGAATATCTTTGGCCTTTAGTGCAAAGATGAACAGGTGTTGAGATGAACATGACCGATTGATGAATATCTTTGGCCTTTAGTGCAAAGATGAACAGGTGTTGAGATGAACATGACCGATTGATGAATATCTTTGGCCTGTAGTGCAAAGATGAATATTTGATTCCAGATGTATATTGATTGTTGTTACAGGGATAAAAGATAGACGATGAACTTTTAAATTCATACATAGAAGATAGTAGTTTGCATTCTCTACTTAACTCTTCTAATGAATTATTATTTCCGCTGCGAATATTGATCTGAAACTTGTTGTCTATTGTATTCTATCAGATTTTTCCCTGTTGGAGACTAACGATAATTTGTTGTATATTATCTTAGTCATAACATTCTTTACTGGGCTAGTTGAGCTCACCCTTTTCCTTGTTGTTCCATTTTTCTTCTCAGGAGGCGAGAATGTAGCGAGTACTAGTCGGGGTATGGAATGAAGGTTCTAGAGAGAGTTGTTTAGTAGTCCTCACCATTATTGTAAAATAATGTATCAATAAATGTGATGAGGATTTATTTGAGTATAAATATTGTCTAGAAGATAATATTTGTATTTAAACTCATAGTTTTATTGTTGTGATAATAAAGTTGTAGTTGTTTCTGTACCATGTATTTGGCGACTCAGAATGGGTTGGATGGAATGGACCTATTTTGGGGTCGTCACAATTCTTCTGTTATTCCATTCTTTATTATTCTGTTGGAATATCATGTCTGTGCGTTTACGCATGATCTGGTTCCATTCTTTATTATTCTGTCGAAATATCCTGTCTGTGCGTTACGCATGACCTGGTTCCATTATTTATTATTCTGTTGGGAATAACCTGTCAGTGCGATCTATCGCATGCATGGTGATTTCTTCTGTTATTCCATTCATTATTATTCTGTTGGAATAACCTGTCTATGTGGATTACCACATGCATGGTGAATGATCCTTTGTATTCATTCCTTATTAAATTGTGGAAATGATCTGTATACGTGGATTACCGCATGACGGGCGAAAATCCATGTGCAGTTTCATATATTCTATTATACTCAGTTGGTTAAAGTTTTAGTTTCTATACTCCATAAAATTAGTGGAATATCCTTGATATTTGCGCTTCATCCAGTATTTTTTCATGGAAATATTCTTCAGAGCATTCTTGAATTTTACTCTACAAAGAAGTATCATGTTGACAATTTGGACGTTATTGGTTCCTGGATAAATTAATTCTTGAACTTGTTTTATTGAATTCATATATCATCATGTTTATATTATGTTGAAAGTCATTTGTGGCATGTAGTGCATAGATGGACTTGGTATGATTATGACCAGGGATTATTCAGTATAATCATGACCGTAATGTTACAAATAATGTGGAAAAAGTTCTCATTGGCCCGTAGTGCATTGATGGACAGTTTTTGGTATGATTATGGCTATGGATTCTCTTCGGCCAAGGGTGCAAAGATGAATTGTTTTATGGCATGATCATGACCATTGATGAATACACGAATATCCTTGGCCCGTAGTGCATGGATAATTTGTGGTTGTGATACTAATGAATATCCTTGGTCATAGTGCAAGGATGATGTAGATTATTTATTAAAATTTGAGTCCCAAATGATAAAAGTGATGAAAAACCTTTTAAATCATAAAAGATAGTAGATTTTATTCTCTACTTGACTCTTTTAATGGATTGTTTGTTCCGCTGCAGTTAAACTTGATGTTTGTTATATTGTATCAGTTTAACATTGTTGAAGGCTAAAGATAATTTATTCTGCATTATCTTAGTCATAATATTTCATACTGGGCTAGTTGAGCTCACCCTTTCTTTCATTGTTCTCTTTAGGAAATGAGAACGTAACTGGGACTAGTCGGGGAACAAAGTGATGGTCCTAGATGGTGCATTAGTAGTCCTCGTTATTCTATGAAATAGTGTAATAATAAATGTAATGAGGACTCCATTGAGTGTGGATATTGTCTAGATGACAATATTTGTATTAAAACTCAAAGCATATGTTTTGTCGTATTTTACACGACTGTTGTATAATTAGTTTGTATTTGTATTCTGTACTATGTATTTGGCAACTCAGAATAGGTGATGTATACCTATTTTTGGGGGCGTCACATTTAACATTGTTGAAGGTTAACGATAACTTATTCTACATTATCTTAGTCATAATATTTCTTACTGGGCTAGTTGAGCTCACCCTTTTTCTTTCATTGTTCTCTTTAGGAAATGAGAACGTAGCCGGGACTATTCGGGGAATGGAGTGACGGTCCAGATGTTTGCATTAGTAGTTCTCACTATCCTGTGAAATATTGTGATAATAAATGAGGACTTATTTTGAGTTTGAATACTGTCTAGAAGACAATATTTGTATTAAAACTCACAGTTCATGTTGTATAATTAAGTTTGTATTTGAATTATGTACCATGTATTTGGCGACCTAAGATGAGTGATGTATACCTATTTTGGGGGCGTTACAACCGGCCCTGGGCTAAAGCCCAAGGTGCCCGGGCTTTAGGCCCACTAAAATTGATAAATTTTTAGGGGCCCCAAGAGATATTTGTGTTATGTATATATATATATATATATATATATATATATATATATATATATATATATATATATATCAAACAAAATAACCTAGCCCACGTTAATTTAAATTTAAAGACTCACAAAAAATTTATCTAATGAAATAGGTCCAAATCTCAATGGCAGACTTGTAATTTTTGAATCAGGAAGGTCCATTTTTCATATTACACCTACACGTTTAGGGAAAGTTCTTATTTTTTTTTTTATGCATATCTTAATAGTAATTCACAAAAAGTCTATTTTTTATTGTCGCTTTAAACCCTTAAAAACTCAGGGCCGACCATGCCTTCTCGAACAAGCCTCTGGGTATTGGTTCCTCTCGGGACTTGGTCAAGAGATGCACACGGGACTTGAGTTTTGGACATTTATTTAATTTGAAATTGTAGAATACTAACACTATACTTTTCGTTAGTACTTCATAAATGATGCTATCAAACTTACGAAACAGTGTACTCCCTTCGTTCCTTAATATAGGTCGTTTTAGAGTTGTGCACAAGTATTAAGAAAATAATTGTAAAATATTAAATATACTATCAATTGTCTATATTGCAATTGTATTGAAAAAAGATAGTGTTATTTATTAGGCAAAAAATAGTGAGAGAACCAAAGTTATATTTATTACTTGGGGTAATATTGTAAACTAAGCAAATAATGCTTACTTGAAATTCTCAAACGACTTATATTTAGGAATAAAAATATTTCTCTAAAACGACTTATATTAAGGAACAGATGTAGTAATTGTAATATTAAGCAATTTACGCTTGATGGTTTTGATGTATAGCTCATTAAATTGAAGAGACTGATGATGCACAAAATATGAAAGTAGCAAATAATGCTCTTCAAATTGCCACGTAGGTCAATAAACATCAATTTAAAGAGTTTTTTTTTGCTACAACTCTTGGAGAAGCTCTAAGTTAATATTGGTGAAAAATCTTTCAGCTCAAGTTTATATGCATATAATAAGAATGTTTGTTTAGCATTAAATAGACACGAGCAAGTATTTTTCATAATCTTCAAGTATTCAAAAGAGTTGAATAAATTCCTAACTATTACTCTCACCATATAATTAGTCAATTTACTTAAAAATCAAATTAAGTACACAAACTAAAATAAAATAGCATTATCACAAAACGGCGACCCAAAAATGTAACAAAAAAAATACTACACAAAAATGTAACCAAAAAAAATGACACGTGTTATTTCTCTAAACCTATAACTCCCATAAACGGTTCTGAACATTAAATCTTTATTTAAAAATTTGTGTACAAATGGTAATGCACACTAGTCATCATGCATGAAGTGCTTTCATATTTTTTCCCTCAATAATTTGTAGTCATGAGAAACTGTTTAACTAATTTGTATAGGTATTATAAGTATGATAATATTAATCATGCTTTATTTATGGCAAGTACTATTTGGATGAATACATGGTGAAGTATATGACTTAAATTTGAAATATAATTCAAATTACGATTTACAGTTAACCATATTTTTACTCATTCCGTCGAAGTTTACTTCTTCTAATTTTATCATCTCAACTATTCTATATATTATCATCTCAACTATTCTATATATTCAAATAACTCATCTCAACTGTTCTATATATTATCATCTCAACTATTCTATATAACTCATCTCAACTATTCTATATATTATCATCTTTTTTGTTTTAATTAATCACCTAAATAATAAAATAAAGGAGAGAGAAGTGGAAAAAAGAATATAGTTGTGCTTCCAATATCAAAGTTAATAGTGTTACTCTTTTCAATGTATGTCATTTAGTTTTCAAAGATTTTTTTTATAAAGTTAAATCGGGGTAGTATTAGAAAAATAAGGTCAAAATAACATTAAAATAAAAAGATGACTAATAGATTTAGAAAAACCCAAAAAAATATAGGACAACTAAACTTGAACGGAGGAGGGAGTATCATATATTTAGGATATTGGAGTAAGCTAAATATGGAGTTGTTTAGTAGGTTGAGTTGCCCTGTTTGAGTGACATGTATGTGTTTATTCACAATTGAAGCTCCGAGTTTGTTAAGGAGAGGACGCTCAAGAGCGGCGATGAGATTGGGATGTATTAATATTGGAGCAATATACATTGGAGATTAGTTTTCTCTATTCTTGCTCGCGCTCCTGCCGCTTAGATTTGTTTGAGAGAGGTGTTATTTACCACTGTAATTGTGTGTTATTTTTGTGTTTGAAATAAGTTTTGGCTCTTGTCAGTACAATTAGTTGTTACTATATGGTACTACCTTAATAGATATAACTTTTTTTTGTGCATTTTAGAAATTGCAATTCATTTTAGAATACTGTTACTGAGTTCTTTGATTATCCGATGTAAAAAGCTAACAACATTAAATTTGCATCTTTTTGTTTAGTAAGTTGAGTTGCCCCTGTTTGAAAGTTGCATCTTTATTGTGTTATTTTATACTACCTTTGAATAAGAATTTGTTTTTGGAATTTTTGTAAAAGTGATAATGTTAGCTTAAGGCCTGAGTTGTAAGACCCCAACTTTTATAAATAAAGATGAATTTTTCTATAAATATTATTTTTGAATATTATGGAATAAATTTGATATAATGTTATAGTTGTGGGTAATATTTATAAATTTTGCAAAGTATGCAAGTTGTTATAAAATATTCGTTTGGTCGGGGAATATTCTTTTTAGGAAATATTAAATAAATGACTACTCAATCATTGGTGGACCCTATTAAATGTAATTATTGTCGGATTGAGAAAACGACAAAAAAATTTTTATAAAAATAACTTGGCGGAGGTGTTACAGATTAAAAAGCTGTTGAACTACCCGTTGGTAAAGTAATGCGAATACTGGCGTGGTTGCGTAGTAGCACACGGTATTGATTATTGATGCTTACGTGAGAAGTCACTTTCGGTATGCTCAATTATTGCTACAATAATTAACGCATCATATCTCTTATATTATTAATTCAATTATTGTCACAATTATCATCCGTATAATATGTTATAGTATTAAATCAATAATTGAGACGACAAGTTATAAATGATTAATAATTGTTGAAAGATTAAATATGTGTTATGATTTGTGGTAAGTTTGATTATTTTATGGGGGGGCTCATATGTCATCATCTAAAAGTCTCTTCGTCAATAGTAATTACCTTTGTGAATAGTAATTACCTTCGTCAATAGTATTTACCTTCGTCAATAGTAATTACCCTTGTGAATAGTATTTACCTTCGTCAATAGTATTTATACTACCTTCGTCGATAAGTAATTACCTTCGTCGATAGTAATTACCCTTGTGAATAGTATTTACCTTCGTCGATAGTATTTACCTTCGTTAATAGTAATTACCTTTACCCAGACGTCGAACCACTTGTCGTTTCACATTACAAAGGCCGAACCACTTGTCGTTTCACATTCTGAGTGCGCCAAACCACTTTTCTTTTCACATCATTAGTCGTCGAGCCACTTGCCTTTTCACACTAAGGTGTGCTAAGCTAGAAATCTTCTATAAATAGAGGCCTAGGGCTTCATTATTTTTCACAAATTCATTCAAACTATAGAGAGAAAAAGTATAGAAAGAATAAGAGAAAAAGAAGAAGAGTATTTTGTTACTACTAATCGCAGCGAGATTCAATCTCCTACCAAAAGTAAGGGGTGTTATTCTTTCTTATTCATGAAGAGAATCTGTTGTTATTCCATTGCTTATTATTACATTGGAATAACTTTGTATCTGTGATTTACCTATACTTGGTGACATTCTTCTATTATTCATTGGAACATCACATCATGTGTTTTTACACCTACTGGTTTCCGCTCTTTATTATTATTCATTGGAACATCCCGTGCATGTGTTTTACAGGACACAGGTTTAAATCTTTATTATTATTACATTGGAACATCCTCATGCATGTGTTTTACACCGACTGGTTCCGCTCTTTATCATTCATTGGAATATCCTATCTCATGTGTTTTACACCGGATGCAGTTCCATCTTTATTATTCTGTTGGAACATCACATGCTTGCAGAATTTCACCGACATTTTGTTCCGTTATTATTATTACATTGAATAACTTTTACATCTGAAATCCGCATGCATGGTGATTTCTTTTGTTATTCCATTCTTTATTATACCCAGTTGGTTAAAACTTTGACTTCTATACTCCATGAAATTAGTAGAATATCCTTGATATTTGCGTTTCATCCAAAGATCTTTTCATGGAAATATTCTTCCGATCATTCTTGAATTTTACTAATTTGGGCGTTAATAATTCTGGATAAAATAATTCTTGAACTTATTTTATTGAATTCTTATATCATTGTCATCATCCTCATGTTTATATTATGTTGAAAGTCATCTCATGGCTCAGTAGGTGCATAGATGGACTTGGTATGATTATGACGAGAGACTATTCGGTGTAATCATGGCCGTAATGTTACAAATGATGTGATAAAAATCCTCGATGGTAGTAGTGCATTGGTGGGCAGATTGTTGGCATGATCATGACCATTAATGAATACACAAATATTCTTGGCCGTAGTGCATGAATAATTGTGGTCGTGATACTAAAGAATATCCTTGGTAGTAGTGCGGGGGTGATTCGATGGTGTGGAATATTTATTAAAGTGAGTCTCAATTTATAACGATGATGAAAAACCTTTTAAAACCTAAAAGATAGTAGACTTTATTTTCTACTTGACTCTTTTAATGGATTGCATATTCATACAGATTAAAACTGGTTATCTATTGTATTTTATCGGGTTTAACATTGTTGAAGACTATTGATAATTTATTACGCATTATCTTAGTCATAATATTTCTTCTTGGGCTAGTTGAGCTCACCCTTTCTTTCACCGTTCTCTTGAAATGAGAATATAGTTGGGACGAGTCGGGAAACGAGTGATGGTCCCGAAGATAGCATTAGTAGTCCTCACTATTACGTAAAATAGTGTGATAATAAATCTATAATGAGGACTTTTGTTTGAGTTTGTATAATATCTAGTAGACAATATTTGTATTTAAACTCACAGTTTATGTCGTATTGTACACGACAGTTATGTTAATAAGTTGTATTTAAATTCTGTACCATGTAAGTGGTGACCAAAGATGGGTGATGTATACCTAATTTTGGGGGCGTCACATGAGTGCTAGGACTACTGAAGGAAATAGAATGTCTTTTATATGAATTTATAGTAAAACTTTCTTATTTTCATGTTGCATTTTTCTGATTCGACTTAAATCTGATCATGTACACCCAAATCTAGTCATGTATTCACCACACGAATTCATATATGGAGTATTATTAATAGGAAAATGATATGTTGACATTATGTGGATAAGTATTAGTGGTAACTTTTTTGAAGAAATTTGTAATAAGTGGGACCCTCCTATAATTTCTATAAATTTCAAAATTGTAAATCAGCATAAATTTATTGCAATAAATAGCATGACTCTTATTAATATATTGTGCATTTATAGGAGAAAATATACAAGAAGTAAGAAGACTATTGACATATCTTCAACAAGATAATACTCTATTCATTTCAAAATTAAAAATACATTTGTATAACGACCAATTTTAAGGATAATTTTATTTTCTCAAACATAACCTTAGTATTTGTTAGAAATTCAGTTGTGGTGGTTTGATCTTTGAAAATAATAGTAAAAAAATGATGGCAAATTAGGTACATTATGTCATTTTATAATCCTAATAGAAATGTATCTCTAATATTATAACGGACTAAAAAGAAAATATATATCCAATATTTTTAAAAAATAAGTACGTTTTTTTATTAAGTCCATAACATATTTTGATCTCGACATCTCCTTGTTAGAAAATGAGATACGTATAGCTATAGTTAGAGGCTTAGAGCATAGTTGCTAAATAACTTTATATTTTTGTCTAACTCAAACTTATTTTAAAAAGCTCCTTTGAAAAAATAATACTTTAACGTTTACGTGTGAATTGACCAATTTGTTTCTATAATAATTTGATAAAATAGTGAAAGTTTGAGATTCTTGAATTTAAATTCTATACCATATAGGGATAAATTTATCCATTTTTTAAACTTTTAAAAAATAAATTCAACTGTACTAATGCAAAGAACATATATATGAAAAGGGTTAAATACACTTTTCTCCATTGTACTCGACCTCGGTTTACAAATGCATCATTAGACTGAAATTTTTTACGGTCAACTCATTGAACTGTATTTTTTTTTTACAAAAAGTCAAAAAATCATCTACTCTGTTAAAATATTAACAACAAATCTATGTGACGCATGCATGATATGCTGACAAGGGGAGAGAAGCTGAGCTGAATAATTAATTAAATTAAAGTATACTCAATTCTATAAAAACTAGTTAAACACAATATAAATCAAATTAATATACAAAATAAATAATTAAATTAATTAATAATAAATATATATATTAATGTATAATTTTTTACACAAATGTATTTATATAAAATTAATGAATTCATATTATTTTTTAATTTTAAATATTTTAAGTTCACTTTAAAAATATTAAATTATCTAATATTTTGAAATGGAGGGATTATTATTATTATTATTTAAATTTTTTTTTAATTTGTAATATACTAAAAATTTAAAGATTACTTTTTAGCATATTTTTATTTTGAAGTTTATTCAACTTTTTTTTTGTAAGTCCACTATAGCAAGCACATGGACGAATCTTAGAAACTCACGTGAATAGTTGAATAAAATTAAAAAAAAATTGTAGTTAAAAGTCAACTGGTTTGGACGAATTTTGCAACGTTGTGTTAAAAAAATATAGTAAAGTGAGTCGAATGGAAAAAAAATTCAATCTAGTGATACATTTGTAAATCGAAGTCGAGTACAGTGTAAAAAAGTGTATTTAACCCTATACTATACGAAAGCATTCAAATTTTCATAATATTTTCAAAAAAGTGTATTTAACCCTAATATTTTGACATGCTCTTTCTTTTCTTTGTTTTGAACGTTCTCACTCTACTACTCCAATATGCTCTGCATTCCAAATCCAAATCCAAATCCCACACACCCGTTTTTTATATTTTTTAGTGTTTTGTCGTTTAAAATTTTACTCCAAATCTACTAGGTTACCCCATTTTTAAATTAGTATCCATATTAATCCCAATCCCATCTATAATGAGGTGATGGGATTAGGATCCTCTCTATTTATGGTTCAAACTCATTGTAGCTGCCTATATTTCGGAAAGTTAATTTTTGACTTTGTATCAATTTCAGTATTGATTTCGGGTGATGCGTATCGTTAACTAGTTAGGAACTTCAAGAAAAAGTAAACAATTTATGAAAAAAAATTCTAAATAAAAAAAACATCAAAATAAATTAATTAAGTTCACAAAAAATACTATCTAGTACACATATTTTCAAGTGATAACACATACATATCACATATATGTTAAATCAATATATTATGTTTGAATAAAGTCAATATTGATGTTGTCTTAGTTCAAACAGTCACACATATATATTCTATAGAGCACACATGTTCTGTATAATTTAAGTACAACAAAATTTAACTAAGTATTTATAAGTGTATTTTTTTATTATTATTTTTGAATTGTACTTAACTCGTTATTATATAGGTACAATTTAATTATTATTGAAGTACAATTTAGATTGACTAATTATATATTAAATATATTTTTAAATATATTTTTTTTTAACTAGGTGCTATATAGGCAATTTAAATATAGTTTAACATAGCTAAATATAGTTTAAGTACAATATTTTTAAAATTTTAAGGCATACTGAACTAGCTACTAAATAGGTACAATTTAACACGAAATGTAGTGTCTATATTTTTATATTAAATTTTAAATTATACTTCTAAAAAATGGGTTTTAAACGTGTAAATATTGTGCCTTGTATATTTTGGGTTCCAAATTTTATAATCCATTATTCCGATAATTATACTCCCTTCCTTTCAAAATAGAAGAATAGTTTTTACTTTTTGAAATCAGTTTGAGTTATATTTAAATTTAAAATTAGTATAAATGAACTTAATTTTAGAAGAAAAAATATTATAAAATTTTAAAATTATTTAAGTAGTCGTGGCAATTTTTTTTTTATTAATATGGCATTTAAAAATTTTAAAAAGCTTATATTCCTAAAAGAGGCCAGACATCCGGCTGGCTGAATAAACCGTAAATTTTGGCTTGAGCAGTTCATCATAAATTCGGTTTAATTATGAAGGGTAGAGGCTGCCAACAACAGAACACTGCTAATATTTCAGTTGAGTTTTAATTAAAACCCAATTTGATTTAGGGAAGTAAATATGAAACAAGATCCCTTGGGGATAAAGTAATTAATGTATGCGGTAGATTTTCAAGTGATTGTGTGTTAGAACAGTACATACAAGAGGGTTTGTCCTGATCCTCATATTTCAGTGGTAAGAAGGGGTTTAACTCATTTACCCTAGTTTCCTAAATCTATATATAAGCAACTATATATCAAGTCCTTCATTTGATGATGTTTATGCCTCAGCCTCCTTCAGTCATGAATGCCAAAACCCACCATCACCTTACTTCTTCTTCTTCTTCTTTCACCAAAACCAGAAAATTCTCCTGTAAATTCTCTGAAATTAATTATCAAATTCAAAAATTCAAGGCCATATGCGATTCTTCCTATCAGCAAATGCAGTGAATGAAGAAAGAGAAAAGAACCTGCAGAGAAGAAAATCAACACGGGTATGAATTTGTATGATCAGACTTGGTTTAATATCAAGAAGAATACCCAAAACAAGAAAACCAAGATTCTTGATTCTCCTTCTCCTGCCGCTGCTGCTTACATGGATAATTCTAAGCAATCTCCTGATCCTGAAGACAGGGCCGGCCCTGAGTTTTTCAGGGCCTAAAACGATAATAAAAAAAAATTTGGGCCCTTTACGAATTGCTATTAAGATAGGTATAAAAAAAATATTATGAATTTTCTCTGAACAAAAGATCATAAATACGAAAGAATACCAAATATAATAATCGAATTTTTCAATATTTTCAAAGCAACATTGAAAGCACTAAAAAATGGAGAAAAAGGGGCCCTAAAAAATTTTGGACCTAAAGCCCGGGCACCTTGGACTTTAGCCTAGAGCCGGTAGTGCCTGAAGATATCCGAGTGGCTAAACAACTCAAGAGTTTTAGTGTATATAGCCATCAAGAAGAACAAGAGGAGACGTTTATGAGTGTTTCAACAAAGCTGACTCTCCTTGCTCCTGCTCATTAGATTAGATTAGATATTGCTCCTGCACTTGGAGAATTACTTTGTAACCTGTTGCAGAGAATTTATAACATTAGAAGTTATAGCTTTTTGTTTCAAAGTTTTTGAATTTGCTATTGTCTACCACCGTATTTGTGTGTGTCAGTAGTGTGTGTTTTTTCGTGTTAGATAGATTGGATAAATTGTGATTAGGCTGTTGTTGGTACAATTAGTACTAAACTTTATACATATTGTGCCTTCATATTCTATAGATATAAATGTTTTATATAATCACTCAATTTTACATTTCAGAAATAGCAATTATTAGTGCTAGGCATTTTATGTGTATCGTAGTTGCTAGTATGTATGTTGCGGTGCATGCATTTCATGGCGACGGGGCTCGTCATTGGTTAGGTTCTGTTTCTTTTTATCATATTTATGTTAAGATCATTCAATTATGTTGTATATTTTATATTAAATTAGTCTAATTAGATCACGTGAATGGTTTATATTAATTATAGGAGTGTAAATAAATTAACCGAGTCGAGCCGAGTATTGAGTTGCTCAGATT
The DNA here is from genome assembly GCA_020205615.1 of Panax quinquefolius. Taxonomy (NCBI): domain Eukaryota; kingdom Viridiplantae; phylum Streptophyta; class Magnoliopsida; order Apiales; family Araliaceae; genus Panax; species Panax quinquefolius. The sequence goes on along the minus strand of CM035155.1, from coordinate 46,601,341 downwards.
TGGTTCACTAAATTTATCGAGTATAAAATAAGGTTTGATTGAAGCTCGTTTAACTATCGAATTGACGTGAAATTTCGAATCGGTTTTGCGCTTTAGCTCTTGAGTCATTAAACTTGGACTGTTGCGTTGAGTCAGGACAAACTAAAATGACATGGTGTTTGTCTTATTATATTTTGGTATTGATATATTATATTGGATGGTCAGTCCTAACGCTTAAATAAATAATCCGTGACTTATGGCTTAAGTAGAGCCGCGTAGCAACAATGTTCGTATATTTGCACCGCGTTATACTTGAAACCCAATTTGATTTAAGAAAGTAAGTATCATTTGCTAATCAGTCTTTGTAACAAACTAGCTTCATAGAGGTAAAGTTATATTAGATATCAATAGTGTTGCAAGACTCATTTTTAAACTTCACTTTGATTATAACGAACTCTTTTTCCTCTCTTTTTTCTTTTCCCTCTAGTCAAGAACCCTAACCTCCATCTTAGATCTGGACTCTTCTTTTGGAGACACCCCCTTCCCTAGATCTCTCTTATTAAATTTAATAAATTATTTTTCCTTCTTGTGTAGTTTGTTTTCTCCTTTCGTGGACTTGTTTTCTCCATGAGATGAATGATTTCTTTCTCTTTTGTGAGGAGATTTCATTAATTTTCATCGCTTGGGAGAATTTGCTTTCTCCGTTTGGGAGATTTTTTTTTGTTCATCAGACTTTTTCCGGTGCAGGAATTGTTGAAGATAGATTATTTAGATTTGAATGAGGCGCTTTAATGGCGACTTATTCTTTCATTGTCCGTGCTGAAGAACGATCTAGATCTGCGTAATTTATTATTATTATTGGAATATAGTTGTATTTCAGGACTGTTCGAGAGCATTTTGCCGACCTCCAAGTGAGCTGGAGGCCTATTGTCAGAACGGGATGTTAAGCCCAATGGGCCGAAGCCCTCAGGGGTGTTGAAAGTGTTTGGGCTCGGTATCTGAGTCCTTCGAGCCAGAGCCCTACCGCGGTGTATGATGTTCGGGGTCGGGCCTTCGGATCCTTGGGACCGAAGCCCAGACCAAATTGTAAGATCTGTTGGGTTGGGCCTGTACAGTGGGCTGTCCTGCGTACAAAGTTTAGAATCCTAATCATATTTGAATAATATAACTTCAAAGGTAGTGATTGGATTGGATTCTACTTCCACCTTTTAAGGAGATTGTGTTGGTCCCAAATATTGGTAACTTACCATATTTAGGAGTCCTAAACCGACTAGAAGATGGATTCTAAGGTGGTGAGAGTACTATAAATACAAGGCTTGTGTTTCAATTAACGGGTAATACTTTTATTAAGCACTAAACAATTAAGCCTCCATTGTTAAACCTTGTGAACAACCTGTACTTTTTCACACACCGGAGCTATCCCCCGGCGGCACAAGCCGTTAAGCTTCATGTGATCTGTTATTGTGCAGGATTCAGTGCGTGGATTTGGTGATTAGACGCGCCGGCGAAACTTGGCGTTAACATTAGCTCTAGAAGGAGGGCCTTAGTGCTTCTTTCAATCACTGTGAAAGCTTTTCCAGTAGAAAGTCATGGCAAGCAGGGTTACAGGTGCCTCTAACCAGGAAAAGGCAAAAACACACCAGACCACCCAGGTGAGAGGGTCAGTCAAAGACAGACTAGGTTCCAGAATTCATGGGGATCAGGAGGAACCGGCCCCTTCCCTCCGGCGTAAACTCTTCTATGACAGCCAGCACACGCCCAATCAAGTCAGTCAGGCTGATGAAAATCACTCTCGGGCACATGAGGGACAAGGGAGAAATCGAGGGGAAGGCAGCCGAGACCAGAGGGAGTTCATTCTTAAGAAGAAGATGCAGCAAAACAAAGACGCCATGATGGCCTTGCGTCTTCAGCAGGAAGAGCTCGATGAGCAGATGACGAAAATGGCTGGAGAGCAGGAAGCATCTTCGAAAAGGCGTAGGCATTGGAGTCGATCCCGATCACCCCGTAGAGGAGAGGCGGACAGAGAAAAGAGCAGACCCAGAAGTCGCTCCCGAGACGGCAGAGGTCGAAGAAGGAGCCGTTTAGTAGATCGAAGATCGGAACATCCGAGCAGATCAGGACAGAGGAGGAGGGACGCATCTCCTGAATACGAGAGGGACCGACCCATATCGTCTCCTCGTAAAGAGGAGTTCGACCCCCTTGCTCGAAGGGTGGCAGAGTTGGAGAAACTGCTGGAGGCAAAGAGTTCGATGGGAACGCCTTCGGCTTGCATAGGCTCCCCCTTTTCACCAGAGATCAACCATGTCACTGCCGATCCCAAAAAGAAGATGCCCCCGATGGAAATGTACGATGGGTTGGGAGATCACTATGATCATTCAGATGGGTACGACAAGTTGATGACGTATTACGGACATTCGGACGCTGCTGAGTGCTATATATTTGCGACGACTCTGAAGAAAAGTGCCCGAGAATGGATGGGGACACTGGCAGCTGGGTCGGTTAATTCATGGAACGACCTTCGAGAGAAGTTTCATGCTCGGTTCGGGATTAAAAAAAGATGAGGAAAGATTACTGTTTCCCTCATGCAGGTTAGACAAAAATCTGACGAAAGCCTCGGTCAGTACGTTAAGAGGTTTCGAGAGGTTATGGGTTCGGTAGCAGAGTTGAATTCACCTCAGGCCTTGGGATTCTTCACAACTGGTCTGGACATAGGAAAGTCGAAGAAATTGATGAAGGATCTGGAGATCAACCCTCCTGCAGATTTGACTGAAGCCTTCCATCGAGCAGAGGGGTTTATTGCGATAGAAGAGGCTATGGGAAATTTCAAACCGCACTCCCAGTCATATGAGAAGTCTAGGGATCAGGATAAGCAGAGTTATCAAAGGTCAGATAATCAGGGGAGATCTGATAATTATGGAAGGAAATAATAACGGTGGCAGTTCGGGAAGTGGCCGACCACCCTTCCCGAACAGAAATGTCAACAAAGTTTACACCGCCCTCAACACTGACGGGGAGAAGAAACTGGAGGAGATGCGGAACAAAACATTTTTCGAGCCATGTTCGACGCATCCGAAGCCTGGCAAAAGAGGTCGGGATAAATACTGCGAATACCATCAAGGTCGCGGACACGCGACGGAGGCGTATAATGACCTGAAGGATTTGATAGAGAAGAACGTCCAGAATGGCCATCTAGTTCAGTATGTAGTTGGTCAGGAGAGTTCAAAGGTGCCTCGGGAGGAAAGCAGAGGACCGACTCGGGATACACAGCCAAATCCAAACCAGCAAGCCCGAGGCGTAATCGACGTGATCTCTGGCGGTTCAGTAGGGCGTGTAACCGGAAGAAAGAGGAGTGGACATCTCAAAGCCTTGTTGTCCGTGACAGGTTCCTCGCCGAGAAAGGATCGGGCCTACCCTGGGGTCTCCATCTCATTCTCAGATGAGGACTATCCAACAAATCTAATAGAACCACGTGATGGGGCGTTGGTAATAACGGCACAGGTCGGGCCAGTGGACATGAAGAGGATAATGATAGACAACGGGTCTTCGGTCGACATACTGTACACTCACGCTTATCAACGAATGGATCTGGAAGGAAAGAAGATGGAGTTGGGTGGAGAAGGCCCATTGTACGGTTTCAGTGGGGACCCGGTGTGTAAGACCCCAACTTTTTTGAATAAAGAATAATTTTTCTCGAAATATATTTTTGAATATTATGATGTGGATATAATATAATGTTATAGTTGTGGGTAATATTGGAAAATTTTGCAAAGTAAGCAAGTTGTTATAAAATATTCGTTGTGTTAGTTAATATTCGATTGGTCGGGGAATATTCGTTTTAACAGGGAATATTCGTACGACGGTTGGTGGACCCCATAACAAAAGTATTGTCGTAGTTAGAAAATGACAGAAATATCTTTTTATAAAAATAACGGCAAAAGTTTTACTGTTAAACTGTTGAACTATCCGGACGTAAAAATGCAAGATACGCGTGGTTGCATAGTAGCACACGGTATTGATTATTTGTGATGCCCCCAAAATAGGTATACATCACCCATCTTGAGTCGCCAAATCGTGGTACAAAATCCAAATACAACTTAATTATACAACGATGCCGTAAAAATACGACAAAACATAATCTAAGAGTTTTAATAAGAATATTGTCATCTGTACAATATCCACACTCAATAGAGTCCTCATTACATTTATTGTCACACTATTTAATGAATAGTGAGGACTACTAATGTTATCATCTCGACCAGTCACTCCGCTTCCCTCGACTAGTCCCTACTACGTTCTCATTTCTGAAGAAGAAAGGAAAAAAAGAAAGGTGAGCTCAACTAGCCCAATAAAAATATTATGACTAAGATAATACTGAATAAATTATCCTTAGCCTTCATAGTATAACAACTGATAGAATATAATTGACAACAAGTTTTAGATCAACAACTGTAGCGGAATAAACAATCCATTAGAAGAGTCAAGTAGAGCATAAAATCTACTATCTTCTATGATTTAAAAAGTTTTTCATCAACTTTATCGCTGAGATTCAGCTTAATATATAAATAAACCACATCATCGAATCATCCCTGCATTACCGGCCAAGGATATTCATTTAATCATCAATGGTCATGACTATACCGAATAATCCCTGGTCATAATCATACCAACAACTGTCCATCAATACACTACAGGCCACTGAGGACTTTTGCCACATCATTTGTAACATTATAGGTCATGATTATACCGAATAATCCCTGGTTATAATCATACCAAGTCCATCTATGCACATAAGCCAAAGATGACTTTCATCACAATATAAGCATGAGGATGATGACAATGACATAACAATTCAATAAAAAAGTTCAAAGATAAATTTTAAAGATTTATAATTTAATTTATCCAGAAATCAATAACGTCCAAATTGTCAACATGATACTTCTTTGTGGAGTAAAATTCAAGAATGCTCAGAAGAATATTTTCATGAAAAGATAATGGATGAAGCGCAAATATCCAGGATACTCTACTAATTTCATGGAGTATAGAAGCCAAAACTTTAATCAACTGAGTATAATAGAATATATGAAATCGCAAATGGATTTTACCATATATGCGAAATCCACGAGATGCATCATTTCCACAATTTAATAAGGAATGAATACGAAGGATCATTCACCATGCATATAGGTAATCCACATAGACAAAGTTATTCCAATGAATAATAAAGAATGGAATAATAAGAAATTCACCATGCATGCGGTGAGTCCGCGTGAGCGAGTTATTCCAACGTAATAATAAAGAATGGAATAATGAAGAATTCACCAAGCATCGATAGGCCAGACGAAAAGGTTATTCCAATGAAATAATAAAGAATGGAATAATGAAGAATTCACCCAGCATGCGATAGACCAAATGCAGACGAGTTATTCCAATGAAATAATAAAGAATGGAATAAAAAACCATACGAATATTGAAAGAAATAACTCTCTTCATGAATACGAAAGAAATAATGCCCCTTACCTTATAAGAAACTGGATACTAGAATAGTGAGGTAGCGGACTTCTCTTCTTCTTTCTCTCTATAATTTCTCTCTATAATAATTGCTCTTATGAGACTTAGTGAATTGGTGAGAATGAAAGAAGAATGAGCTTCTAATTATAGGAAAATATAGTTTCGATAATTGCACGTTTTGGGGCTCGAAATATTACAATATAATACCTTCCTCTTTTTCTTCATTTTTAATTTAGTCCTGCAATTATTATCAAACTTGCACCACCTCCCCTAATAGTAAATCATGTGAATTAATAGTTCATTCATGTGACTCGATAGTATAATCATGTGAAAAAAAACTAATTACAGTATAGTGCCTTCAACTATACCTCCATTTTTAATTTAGTCATGCACGTATTATCAATCTTATACCAACTCCCCTAATAGTAAATCATGTGAATTAATAGTACACACATGTGAACACATAGTTATAAGCATGTGAATTAATAGCAATTAATTGCTCATTTATCCAGTTAATTACCTGATTGGTCAATATAACCTCCAGACATCAATTATTATAGAAATAAATGTCGATTTTCACTAACACTAATAATTTTAACACAATGGAACTATCAATTTCATCTTTAATCACCACGAACTTATTCATCATTAATATTATAATTCATAATATTTAACAACCAGGTCGTTCCCTGGAAAGAGGGGGCTTTCCGATAAGGATTTTTCCTTATTGACGCACAATTAGGTGACCAAACCTCTCCTTAACAGAACTTTTAGACATTGTCAATATTGCAAATAATAATATGAATAACTTTGCCGTCACAATTATTGATTTAATAATATAACATATTATACAGATGATACTATGACAATAATTGAATCAATAATATGAGAGATATGATGCAGCAATTACTGTAGCAATAATTGAGTATAACTGAGTGACTTCTCACGGAAGCATCAATAATTAATACTGTGACGCCCCCAAAACACGTATACATCACCCATATTGAGTCGCCAAATACATGGTACAAAATTCAAATACAACTTAATTATACAACAGTCGTGTAAAATACGACAAAACATAATCTAAGATTTTTAATAAGACTATTGTCATCTAGACAATATCCACACTCAATGGAGTCCTCATTACATTTATTGTCACACTATTTTATAGAATAGTGAGGACTACTAAAACAACCATCCTGACCCAAATCAATTGCGTTTCCCGACTCGTCCCACTATATTCTCACTTCACAAGAAAACAAAGAAAAAAGGGTGAGCTCAACTAGCCCAGTAAGAAATATTATGACTAAGATAATGCAGAATAAATTATCCTTAGCCTTCAACAATATAACAACTGATAGAATATAATAGACAACAAGTTTTAGATTCACAACTGCAGCGGAATAAGCAATCCATTAGAAGAGTCAAGTAGAGCATAAACTCTACTATCTTCTATAATTTAAAAAAATTTTCATCAACTTTATCTCTGAGACTCAACTTAATAAATAAAATTGAATCATCCCTGCATCACGGCCAAGGGTATTCATGTAATCATCAATGGTCATGATTATATCGAATAATCCCTAGTCATAATCATACCAACAACTGTCCATCAATGAACAACAGGCCAATGAGGACTTTCACCACATCATTCGTCACATTACGGTCATGATTATACCGAATAATCCGTGGTCATAATCATGCCAAGTCCATCTATGCACGTAAGCCAAAGATGACTTTCATCATAATATAAGCATGAGGATGATGACAATGACATAATAATTCAATAAAAAAAGTTCAAGGATAAATTTTAAAAATTATAATTTAATTTATCTGGAAATCAATAACGTCCAAATTGTCAACATGATACTATTTTGTGGAGTAAAATTCAAGAATGCTCAGAAGAATATTTTCATGAAAAGATACTGGATGAAGTGCAAATATCCAGGATGTTCTACTAATTTCATGGAGTATAGAAGCCAAAACTTTAACCAACTGAGTATAATATAATATATAAAACTGCAAATGGATTTTCGCCCGCCATGCGGTAATCCACGTAGATAGATCATTTCCATAATTTAATAAGGAATGAATACGAATGATCATTCACCATACATGCAATAATCCACATAGATAGGTTATTCCAACAGAATAATAAAGAATGGAATAACAGAAGAATTCACCGAGCATGTGCGATAGGCCCAGATGATATAGGTTATTCCAATAGAATAAATAATGTAAGACCCCACTTTTATAAATAAAGATGAATTTTTCTATAAATATTATTTTTGAATATTATGGAATAAATTTGATATAATGTTATAGTTGTGGGTAATATTTATAAATTTTGCAAAAGTATGCAAGTTGTTATAAAATATTACGTTTGGTGGGAATATTCTTTTTTTGTTAGGGAATATTAAATACAATGGCTCAATCATTGGTGGACCCCACAATGAAATTATTGTCGGATTGAAAGCGACAAAAATATTTTATAAAAATAACTTGGCGGAGGTGTTACTGTTAAAAGCTGTTGAACTACCGGTGGTAAAAAATACGATGTCTGGCGTGGTTGCATAGTAGCACACGGTATTGATTATTGATGCTTCACGTGAAAGTCACTTTCGGTATGCTCAATTATTACTTCGATAATTCTTTGCATCATATCTCTTATATTATTGATTCAATTATTGTCACATTATCATCATATAATATGTTATAGTATTAAATCAATAATTGAGACGACAAGTTATAAATGATTAATAATTGTTGAAAGATTAAATATGTGTTGATGAAAAAAAAAATGATTTGTGGTAAGTTTGATTATTTTATGGGGGCTCGTATGTCATCATCTAAGAGTCTCTTAAATCGATAGTAATTACCACTTGTGAATAGTATTTACCTTAATCGATAGTAATTACCTTCGTCGATAGTAATTACCCTTGTGAATAGTATTTACCTTCGTCGATAGTAATTACCTTCGTCGATAGTAATTACCCTTGTGAATAGTATTTACCTTCATATCGATAGTAATTACCTTCGTCGATAATAGTAATTACCCTTGTGAATAGTATTTACCTTCGTCGATAGTATTTACCTTCGTTAATAGTAATTACCTTTACCAGACGTCGAACCACTTGTCGTTTCACATTCTGAGCGTCGAACCACTTGTCGTTTCACATTCTGAGTGTCAAACCGATTAAATCGAGCCACTTGCCTTTTCACACGGCGGTCTTAAGCTAGAAATCTTCTATAAATAGAGGCTAGGGCTTCATTATTTTTCACGAATTCATTCAAGCTATAGAGAGAAAAGTATAGAGAGAATAAGAGAAAGAAGAAGAGTATTTTGTTACTACCTTCTGCGATATTCAATCTCCTACCAAATGTAAGGGGTTGTTATTCTTTCTTATTCATGAAGAAAGCTGTTATTATTCCATTGCTTATTATTACATTGGAATAACTTTGTATAAGTGGTTTACCCTATACTTGGTGACATTCTTCTATTATTACATTGGAACATCCTCATGCGTGTGTTTTACACCGGACTGGTTCCGTCTTTATTATTATTACATTGGAACATCCATGCGTGTGTTTTACACCGGACTGGTTAAAATCTTTATTATTACATTGGAACATCACATGCATGTGTTTTACACCGGACTGGTTCCGTCTTTATTATTACATTGGAATATCCTATACGTGTGTTTTACCGATCGGTTCCATCTTTATTATTACATTTGAACATCACATCTTGTGTGAATTTCACGACTTTGGTTCCGTTATTTATTATTACATTGGAATAACTTTTATGCATGCGATCTATCGCATGCATGGTGATTTCTTTTGTTATTCCATTCTTTATTATACCCGGTTGGTTAAAACTTTGACTTCTATACTCCATGAAATTAGTAGAATATCCTTGATATTTGCGTTTCATCCATATCTTTTCATGAAAATATTCTTGATCATTCTTGAATTTTACTCTACAAAAGCAATATCATGTTGATAATTTGGGCGTTAATAATTCTGGATAAAATAATTCTTGAACTTGTTTTATTGAATTCTTATATCATTGTCATCATCCTCATGTTTATATTTTTTTTGAAAGTCATCACATGGCACATAGTGCATAGATGGACTTGGTATGATTATGACCGAGAGACTATTCGGTTGTAATCATGGCCGTAATGTTACAAATGATGTGATAAAAATCCTCGATTAGTAGTAGTGCATTGATGGGCGATTGTTGGCATGATCATGACCATTAATGAATACACAAATATTCTTGGCCCGTGGTGCATGAATAATTGTGGTCGTGATACTAAAGAATATCCTTGGCCGTAGTGCGGGGTGATTCGATGATGTGAAATATTTATTAAAGTGAGAGTCTCGACTATAAACGATGATGAAAAACCTTTTAAAACCTAAAAGATAGTAGACTTTATTTTCTACTTGACTCTTTTAATGGATTGCATATTCATTGCAGATTAAAGCGGTTGTCTACATTGTATTTTATCGGTTTAACATTATTGAAGACTATTGATAATTTATTACGCATTATCTTAGTCATAATATTTCTTCTTGGGCTAGTTGAGCTCACCCTTTCTTTCACCGTTCTCTTGAAAATGATAAAATAAATTTGGGGCGAGTCGGGGAAGCAGTGATGGTCTGAAGATAGCATTAGTAGTCCTCACTATTACGTAAAATAGTGTGATAATAAGCTGTAATGAGGACTTTTTTTTGAGTTTGTATAATATCTAGTAGAGCGATATTTGTATTTAAACTCACGATTTATGTCGTATTATACCACGACAGTTATGTTAATAAGTTGTTTTTAAATTACATACCATGTAAGTGTTATAGACCCAAGATGGGTGATGTATACCTAATTTTGGGGCGTCACGGTTGGTATCGAGCTTAGCGATATGATCCACAGCTAAGATGTGAGAATAGTACTAGGAGGGGAGGCAGGGGAATACCTTCGCTAGTATGACCTACCTAAGTTTATGTGATATTTTATTGGTTGGTGGAAAGATAGGGATAATTTGTTACATGTCAATTAACCTTTTGTTTTGTGGCGATGTCTGAAAATGACATCGAGAATGTTGAGAATAGCAATGGAGCGCTTGACGATTGTTGATTCACCACATATCAATAATCGGATAATGTGCATCGAGGCGACAATCCTCATGCAAACAACAACACTTGACCAAATGATGAATGATCAAATGTTCGGAGGCTTTATGCAATTTATGCAACAATGAAAGAGAGCGACTCTGTCCAAAACGTGGGTGGAAACACGGAAAACTCTCGAGGCGGTCACCGCTAAACAATTTAAGGAGCTGGGACCACCGGAGTTTAAGGAGAGCAAAACCACTTCAGCGGAAGCATGGATAAAGCAGATTACCAAGATATTTGATGTCTTGGGATGCTCAGAGGAGCAAAGGTTCCTTTGCGCCTTTATGTTGCGGCGGAGGCGGATTCTTGGTGGGAATCGGTAAAAGCGTACTCGACCAATTTGTCTTGAAGATATCTTGGGAGAAGTTCCAGAGGCATTCAACGACAAATACTTTCACGAAAGTATTACGCCACATGAAGGAGGTGGAGTTTATCAAGTTGGAACAAAACAATATGGCCAGAGTGTCATGATCGAGGCAAAATTTGCGGAGTTATCACGGTTCGTCCCACTTGGTGGATAATGAAGAGAGAATGGCGCGAATGTTTTAAGAGGTTTGAAGCGGGAGATCGTCGACATCTTATTTCTCATAAAGCGTGTTTGTATTCAGATGTTGTAAATAGGGCTCGATTAGTGGAGCGCGATAATGAGTCAACCTTGACTAAAAGAAGCGGTAAGCAAAATTATAATACCGGAGAATAGTCATCGAGGCGGTGACAACAAGCGTGGAGGAATCAACGGGCGGATATGGTAACCACTTGGGTGGTAATCGGGGCCAAAACAATAAGAATGGACATTTCAAGAAAAGGAGATTCAACAATGATGGAAAGACGTCGGCCCGGCACCCATTGTTAAGGAAGGAGAAAGACCACCTATCATATGCTTCAAATGCGGAGGAGAGGACACATCGATCAAGCTGCGTCATGCCGTCAAAAGCGTGTTATAATTGTGGAAGAGAAGGTCACTTAGCTCGATTTTGTCGTTTCTGAAAGACAAATTCACTAGGATGGAGGCACCAAAGGCCATCCCGGAAAATTCAAAACCCAGGTAGTCTGAGGAGAGCATTTGTTGTGACCTCCCAAAGAGCAAGAATCCGAATGAGGTCATCACGGGTAAGCTTATCATAAACTCTAATGAAGTCTATACTTTATTTGATCTGGTTCTACCCATTCTTTTATTTCTCTACTTGCGCTCATCGATTAAATTTGACTCAGGAGAAATTAGACTTTGACTTATCTGTGGAAACTCCGTTGGGAGAAACCTTCATTACATCCAACATTTTATAAGTTTGTTTTGGTTCAAATCGGTACCCTCACATTACTGTCGATCTTATTTCATTAAAAATACTTGCATTTGGCGTGATTCTAGGGATTGATTGGTTAACTACTTATCATGCAAAAATTGATTGTTTTAAATAAGGTTGTTAGCTTTCATATTCCTAATCAACCTATTATCTTGAATTCAAACGACCAAACCATTAAAATCAATCACGGTCATCTCAAGCCATAAAGCTATTCGTTTATTGAAAAATGGATGTCAAGCTTTCTTAGCTCATATCACGATTTAAATAAAAATAAATCGAGTTTTAAGCGATATTCCTATTGTTAATAAATTTCTGACGTATTCCCAGAAGAACTTCTGGCCTACCCCAGGCGTGAAATTGAATTTTGTATCGACCTTGAACCCGGTACAAAACCTATTTCCAAAGCCCATGTCGAATAGCTCTATTGAACTTGAGGAGTTAAAGACCCAATGCGAGGAATTGTTAGACATTGGCTTTATTAAATCCTAGTACTTCTCCTTGGGGTGCTCTGTTTACTATAGTGAAGAAGAAAGATGGGAGTATCGACTTTGTATTGATTATCGGGAGTTGAATCACGTCACCATCAAAAATAGGTATCCATTGCCACGTATTGATGACTGTTTGACCCGATTTGCAAGGAGCCAAATTCTTTTCAAAGATTGATCTTAGTTAGGATATCACCAATTGAAGATTAGAAACCGTGACATTCCAAAGATGGCTTTCGAAACTCGATGCGGGCATTATGAATTCCTAGTCATGTCCTTTGGATTGACTAATGCTCCTCTTTGCCTTCATGGATATGATGAGCCGAGTATTCAAGGAATATTTAGATCACTTTGTGGTGCGTCTTTATTGATGACATCCTTATTTATTCCAAAAGCCGTGAAGATCATGAGCAACACTTGAGGTGACACTCCAAAAGCTTCGTGAATATAAGCTTTATGCCAAGTTGAAGAAATGCGAGTTACGGCTTGAAGAAGTAGCATTCCTTGGGCCGCGTGGTATCAAGTCATGGAATATCTGTTGACCCGTGAAAGATTGAAGCTATTCAAAGTTGGAACAACCTAAATCGATGGCCAAAAGTCGTAGCTTTCTCGGTTTAGTTGGTTATTATCGGAGATTCGTGGAAGGATTTTCTCGAATCGCTATTCCATTGACTCGGTGACTCGGAAAGATCTGAAGTTCGGTTGGAGCGAAGAATGTGAGAAGAGTTTTCAAGAACTCGAGAGGAGACTTATTTATTTTGTTACGACAATACCATCGGCTCGGAGGATTTGTCATCTCTGATGATGATGCGGAGCAAAAGGGTTGGGATGTGTTCTCATGCAACATGGAAAAGTAATAGCCTATGCCTCGCGACAACTCAAAGAATATGAGAGAAATTATCCTACTCATGATCTAGAGTTAGCGGTATTATCTTCACACTTAAAATTTGGAGGCATTACTTGTATGGGGAGAAAGTGGAGATCTTTACGGATCATAAAAGCCTCAAATATTTCTTCACTCAAAAGGAACTCAACATGCGACGACAACGACGTTGGCTTGAACTGTTGAAAGATTATGATCATACCATCCAATACCATCTGGAAAAGCGAGCGTGGTAGGTGGCGCGCATTGAGTAGAAAATCATATCTGAAATCTGAGTGCGATATTGTCAACGCAAAGGCCCATTTTGTGTGACTTGCAAAGGATGGAGATAGAATTAAAGACTCGAGGGACGCGTGTGATGATAAGCGAGTATCTGAGTAGAACCAACTTTAATTGATAAAGTTAAAGGCGCTTTCAAGCTACTGGACACAGGAGGCGATCATTATGAGGAAGAAAGTGCAAGAAGGTGCTATCTTAGGAAGCAAGAATCGATGAAGAAGGAATACTTGAGTCAACTCCGGACTTTGTGTTCCTAACGACCACGATTTAAAGTATAATATCATGATGGGCACACAAAACACCATTTGCAATCCATCACAGGAGTACCAAAATGTATCAGATATATTAAATCGTACATTTTGGTGGAGCAATATGAAGAGAGAGAGATAAGCTGTTTATTTATCTCAAGGTGTCTAACTTGTCAGCGAGTTAAAGCGGAGCATCAAGTACCAAAAGGTCATTTGCAACCACTTGAAATTCGAATGGAAGTGGGAGCACATTACCATGGATTTAGTTCTGGGTCTTCCTAAGGTTTCTCAAAGGCATTGATGCGATTTGGGTCATTGTTGATAGATTGACCAAATCTGCTCATTTCTTCTGGAAATCTGAGAAACTTATACACTTGAACGTCTTGCTCGTATGTACATAAAACGAGATTGTAAGACGCATGGTATCTTGCGGTATCCATAGTTTACGATCGAGACCCAAGATTCACTTCGATTTTGGGTTAGTTTGCAAAAAGCTATGAGCACGGACTTACGATTTAGCTTTCGGCATATCATCCTCGAGACGGACGGACGATCGAAGGGACTATTCAAACTCTTGAAGATCTATTAAGACTACTGTGTCCTTGATTTCAAGGGAGTTGGGACAAGTTCTTACCATTGGTGGAGTTTTCCTACAACAACGATTTATCAAGCAAGTATTGGCATGGCTCCATTCGAGCGTTGTATGGAAGAAAGTGTCGTTCTCCGGTATCTTTGGGATGAGGTGGGTGAAGCAGCGTTGTTGGGACCGGAGTTGAGTACGTATGACTACGAAAAAGATTGAAATGATCCGACAACGTATAAAAACCTCACAAAATCGACAAAAAAGTTATCTTGATCTTCATCGAAAGGGCGTGGAATTCGATATAGGAGATCATGTGTTGTTAAGAGTTGCTCCATGGAAAGGAGTTACAAGATTTGGAAAGAGAGAAAACTTAACCCTCGATTCATCGGTCCATTTTAATCCTCGATCGGTAGGAATGTGGCCTATAGACTAAACTTTACTGCCAAATATGTCTCGTGTTCATAACGTTTTCACATATCTATATTACGTAAATATGTGAAAGACCCGAACCATATTATTGAGTTAGAACCGGACGAAATAGCGGAAGATTTGACGTATGAAGAGGTTCTGTTCAAATTTTGGATAAGAAGGAACATATTCTACGCTCGAGGTTATACCTCAAGTCAAAGTTTTGTGGAGGAACCACGATGTTGAGGAAATGACTTGGGAGTTAGAATCGAAATGAAATCAAGGTATCCTTACCTCTTGACATACCGTGTCGTACCCTAATTTCGAAGAAAATTTCATAAGAAGGGAGGTTGTAAGACCCCACTTTTATAAATAAAGATGAATTTTTCTATAAATATTATTTTTGAATATTATGGAATAAATTTGATATAATGTTATAGTTGTGGGTAATATTTATAAATTTTGCAAAGTATGCAAGTTGTTATAAAATATTAGTTTGGTGGGAATATTCTTTTTTTGTTAGGGAATATTAAATGATGGCTCAATCATTGGTGGACCCCACAATGAAATTATTGTCGGATTGAAAAAGCGACAAAATATTTTATAAAAATAACGGCGGAGGTGTTACTGTTAAAACTGTTGAACTACCCGGTGGTAAAAGTGCGATGTCTCTGGCGTAGTTGCATAGTAGCACACGGGGTATTGATTATTGATCTTTACGTGAGAAGTCACTTTCGGCTATGCTCGATTATTACTCACGATAATTCTTTGCATCATATCTCTTATATTATTGATTCAATTATTGTCACGATTATCATCTACATATAATATGTTATAGTATTAAATCAATAATTGAGGCGACAAGTTATAAATGATTAATAATTGTTGAAAGATTAAATATGTGTTGATGAAAAAAAAAATGATTTGTGGTAAGTTTGATTATTTTATGGGGGCTCATATATAAATCATCTAAGAGTCTCTTAAATCGATAGTAATTACCCTTGTGAATAGTATTTACCTTAACCGTCGATAGTAATTACCTTCGTCGATAGTAATTACCCTTGTGAATAGTATTTACCTTACATCGATAGTAATTACCTTCGTCGATAGTAATTACCCTTGTGAATAGTATTTACCTTAATCGATAGTAATTACCTTCGTCGATAAGTAATTACCCTTGTGAATAGTATTTACCTTCGTCGATAGTATTTACCTTCGTTAATAGTAATTACCTTTACCGACGTCGAACCACTTGTCGTTTCACATTACGAGCGTCGAACCACTTGTCGTTTCACATTCTGAGGTGTCAAACCAATTCGTCAGCCACCACTTGCCTTTTCACACGGCGGTGTCTTAAGCTAGAAATCTTCTATAAATAAAGGCCTAGGGCTTCATTATTTTCACGAATTCATTCAAGCTATAGAGAGAAAGTATAGAGAGAATAAGAGAGAAGAAGAAGAGTATTTTGTTCTTACTGCTAACTGCGATATTCAATCTCCTACCAAATGTAAGGGTGTTATTCTTTCTTATTCATGAAGAAAATTGTTGTTATTCCATTGCTTATTATTACATTGGAATAACTTTTGTATAAGTGGTTTACCCTATACTTGGTGACATTCTTCTATTATTCTATTGGAACATCACATGCATGTGTTTTTACCGGACTGGTTCCGTCTTTATTATTATTACATTGGAACATCACATGCATGTGTGTTTTACAGGACTGGTTAAAATCTTTATTATTACATTGGAACATCACATGCATGTGTTTTTTACGGACTGGTTCCGTCTTTATTATTACATTGGAATATCCTATCTCGTGTGTTTTACACCGGATGCAGTTCCATCTTTATTATTACATTGGAACATCCCATGCGGTGTGAATTTCACGACACAGTTCCGTTATTTATTATTACATTGGAATAACTTTGCATGCGATCTATCGCATGCATGGTGATTTCTTTTGTTATTCCATTCTTTATTATACCCAGTTGGTTAAAACTTTGACTTCTATACTCCATGAAATTAGTAGAATATCCTTGATATTTGCGTTTCATCCGATATCTTTTCATGAAAATATTCTTACGATCATTCTTGAATTTTACTCTACAAAACGATGTCGTGTTGATAATTTGGGCGTTAATAATTCTGGATAAAATAATTCTTGAACTTGTTTTATTGAATTCTTATATCATTGTCATCATCCTCATGTTTATATTTTTTTTTGAAAGTCATCTGTGGCACATAGTGCATAGATGGACTTGGTATGATTATGACCGAGACTATTCGGTTGTAATCATGGCCAGTAATGTTACAAATGATGTGATAAAAATCCTCGATTAGTAGTAGTGCATTGATGGGCGATTGTTGGCATGATCATGACCATTAATGAATACACAAATATTCTTGGCGTGTAGTGCATGAATAATTGTGGTCGTGATACTAAAGAATATCCTTGGTAGTAGTGCGGGGTGATTCGATGATGTGAAATATTTATTAAAGTGAGTCTCGATTATAAACGATGATGAAAAACCTTTTAAAACCTAAAAGATAGTAGACTTTATTTTCTACTTGACTCTTTTAATGGATTGCATATTCAAGCTGCAGTTAAAGCTGGTTGTCTATTGTATTTTATCGGTTTAACATTATTGAATACTATTGATAATTTATTACGCATTATCTTAGTCATAATATTTCTTCTTGGGCTAGTTGAGCTCACCCTTTCTTTCTTTTTTCTCTTGAAATGATAAAATAAATTTGGGACGAGTCGGAAAGCAGTGATGGTCTGAAGATAGCATTAGTAGTCCTCACTATTACGTAAAATAGTGTGATAATAATTATAATGAGGACTTTTTTTTTGAGTTTGTATAATATCTAGTAGAGCGATATTTGTATTTAAACTCATAGTTTATGTCGTATTATACCTGACCTTTATGTTAATAAGTTGTTTTTAAATTACATACCATGTAAGTGTATGACCCCAGATGGGTGATGTATACCTAATTTTGGGGGCGTCTCTTCTTCCTCTCTATAGTTTCTCCCTCTATAGTTCCTCTTGTGAGTCTTAGTGAATTGGTGAGAATGAAAGAAAAAATAAGCTTCTATTTATAGAAGAACTGAAAGTAGCTCTTGGTCTTAACGAATGGTCAAAATGACTCCTGGTAACATTGAAGAGACAACTACTATTTGCGAAGGGGCAAATAACTCTTGGAACACCGAAGAGACAAGTAACTCTTGAAAAACCGAAGAGACAAGTAACTCTTGAAAAATCGAAGAGACAAATAACTCTTGGAAAACCGAAGAGACAAATAACTCTTGGAAAACTGAAGAGATGAGTTACTATTTGCGAAAGTGACTCTTAGATGATGACATAGGGTCCCACTTACAAAATGACACATATTATCATTATTTCCTTCGAGTATTATCAATCTTGCACCACCTCCCCTAATAGTACATACATGTGAATCAATAGTACACACATGTGAACACATAGTTATAAGCATGTGAATTAATAGTAATTAATTGCTTATTTATCCGGTTAATTACCCTATTGGTCAATATAACCTCCAGACATCAATAATTATCGAAATAAATATCAATTTTCACTAACACTAATAATTCCAACACAATGGAACTATCAATTTCATCTTTAATCAAACATGAACTTATTCATCATTAATATTATAATTCACAATATTTAACAACCAGGTCATTCCCAGGAAAGAGGGGGCTTTCCGATAAGGATTTTTCCTTATTGGCGCGCAATTAGGTGACCAAACCTCTCCTTGATAAAACTTCTAGACATTGCCAATATTGGAAATAATAATATGAATAACTTTGACGTCTCAATTATTGATTTGATAATATAACATATTATAAAGATGATACTGTGACAATAATTGAATCAATAATATGAGAGATATGATGCTACAATTACTGTAGCAATAATTGAGTATAACTGAGTGACTTCTTACGTAAGCATTAATAATCAATCACTGTGTGTTTCTATACACCCACATGTTATTGTACTTTTACTACCGAGTAGTTCAACGGTTTTAACGGTAACACTTTCGCCGTTATTTTTATAAAAGATAATTACATGCGTTTCTTACTACTACGACAATACTTCCCTCAATGGAGTCCACTAATGATTGTCTTGAGTCGTGCATTTAATATTCCCCTGTTAAAACGAATATTCCCCGAACAATCGAATATTATATAACAACTTGCTTACTTTGCAAAATTTATAAATATTACCCACAACTATAACATTGTATCAAATCCACACCATAATATTCAAAAAAAATATTTCAAGAAATTTAAATCTTTATTCATAAAATTTGGGGTCTCACAATCTCCCCCCTTATGAAATTTTGCCTCAAATTTACGTGACGTACTGTATCTTAGAAGAGATGAGGATACCTTGACTTCATTTCATATTCTAACTATTGAGGTATAACCTTTGAATGTCTAATATGATCCTTCTTATCCAAGATTTTAACACGTATATCCTCATACGTTAAATCTTCAGCTATCTCATCTAATTCTAATTCAATAATGTTGTTTGGGTCGTCCACATATTTACATAACATTGAGACGTGAAAAACATTATTAACACGCGACATACTTGGCGGTAAAACGAGTCTATAGGCCACAGTTCCTACTCGATCGAGGATTTTAAATGGGCCAATTAAATCGAGGGTTGAGATTTCCTCTTTTCATCGATTCTTGCTTCTAGAATAACGCCTCTTGAACCTTCTTCTTCATTCATCATCACCGAAGTATGTAGCTTGAGCGACTTTAACTTTATCGATTAAAGTCGATTCTACTCAATATATTTGTTATCTTCACGTGGGTCCCTAGAGTCTTTAACTCTATCTTCATCATTTGTAAGTTATACAAAATGGGTTTTTGTGTTAACAACATCGCACTCGTAAACGCATACGATCTTCTACTCAACGCGTCAGCTACCACGTTCACTCTTCCACAATGATATTGAATGGTATAGTCGTAATCTTCAACAGCTCGAGCCAACATCTTTGGCGCATTATACATTCGTTTTGGTTGAAGAAATATTTAAGGGTTTTAGAAATGGGTTTTGTACTGGGGTCAATACAAAATTCGATGTCACGCTCTAGGGGTAGGCCAGGAAGTTCTTCGAGAATACATCAAGAAATTTATTAACGATAGAAATATCATTCAAAACTGTGACTCTCATCCAAGACTTGTGTGACGCCCCCAAAATAGGTATACATCACCCATCTTGAGTCGCCAAATACATGGTACAAAATTTAAATACAACTTAATTATACAACAGTCGTGTAAAATACGACAAAACATAATCTAAGAGTTTCAATAAGAATACTGTTATCTAGACAATATCCACACTCAATGGAGTCTTCATTACATTTATTGTCACACTATTTTATAGAATAGTGACTACTAAAACAACTATCTGGACCGTCAATCCATTCCCCGACTCGTCCCAGCTATATTCTCATTTCTTGAAGAGAACAGTGAAAGAAAGGGTGAGCTCAACTAGCCCAGTAAGAAATATTATGACTAAGATAATGCAGAATAAATTATCCTTAGCCTTAAACAGTATAACAACAGATAGAATATAATAGACAACAAGTTTTAGATCAAAAACTGCAGTGGAATAAGCAATCCATTAGAAGAGTCTAGTAGAGCATAAAATCTACTATCTTCTATGATTTAAAAAGTTTTTCATCAACTTTATCGCTGAGACTCAGCTTAATAAATAAAATCAAATCATTCATGCACCACGGCCAAGGATATTCATGTAATCTTCAATGGTCATGATTATACCGAATAAACCCTGGTCATAATCATACCAACAACTGTTCATCAATGAACTACAGCCAATGAGGACTTTTACCACATCATTCGTCACATTACGGTCATGATTATACCAAATAATCCATGGTCATAATCATACCAAGTCCATCTATGCACGTAAGCCAAAGATGACTTTAATCACAATATAAGCATGAGGATGATGATAATGACATAATAATTCAATAAAACAAGTTCACGGATAAATTTTAAAGATTTACAATTTAATTTATCCAGAAATCAATAACGTCCGAATTGTCAACATGATACTGCTTTGTAGAGTAAAATTCAAGAATAATATTCATGTACCAAAAATAATTTGGACAGAAAAGAAATATATTTTTCGGGTGAATAGTACCCCGACATGAAAAGTACCCCAAATACCCGAGTGAATAATATTCGGATGAATAGTAATTTGGGTGAATAGTAACCTGTGAATAGTAACTCATGAATAGTACTCCGACACGAAAAGTGCCCCAAATACCCGAGTGAATAATACTAGAGTGAATAATAATCAAGGTGAATAGTAACTTTGAAATAGTAACTCGTAAAAAATACCAAAGAAAATGATATTCCATGATTTAGTACAAAAGAAATGTTATCTCGATTTAGTATAATAGAATATCTGAAAATGCAAATGGATTTTATTTCGCGCGATCTTGATAATCCACGTAGACATATCATTTTCAAAATTTAATAAGGAATGAATACGAAGGATCATTCACCATGCATCGGTAATCCACATAGGCAGTTATTCCAATGTAATAATAAAGAATGGAATAATGTAAGAATTCACCATGCATGTGGTAGTTCACGTGAGCGAAAGTTATTCCAATGAATAATAAAGAATAGAATAACGTAAAGAATTCACCATGCATGCATTAGTCTCATATATCTGAGTTATTCAATGAATAATAAAGAATGGAATAACAATGAAATTCACCGGGCATGGGATAGACCGCATGCATGAACAAGTTATTCCAATAAAATAATAAATAATTGAACCAGTCAATGCGTAATTACGCATGAATGAGGATATTCCAAATGAATAATAAAGAATGGAATAACAACGAATTCACCGATTAATGCGATAGGCCGTCATGCAGACGGAGTTATTCCAATAGAATAATAAAGAATGGAATAATAGAAGAATTTCATCATGTATGTGGTACTTCGCATAGACAGGTTATTCCAACATAATAATAAAGAATGGAATAACAGAAGCTCTCTTCATGAATATGAAAGAAATAATACCCTTACCTTAGAAGAAAACTAGATATCTTTGGAATAAAGAGGTAGCGAGACTTCTCTTCTTCTCTCTCTATAATTTCTCTCTATAATAATTGCTCTTGTGAGACTTAGTGAATTGGTGAGAAATGAAGGAAGAATGAGCTTCTATTTATAGGAAAACATAGTTTCGATAATTGCATGTTTAGGGGCTCGAAATATTACAGTATAATACCTTCCTCTTTTTCTTCATTTTTAATTTAGTCCTGCAAGTATTATCAAACTTGCACCACCTCCCCTAATAGTAAATCATGTGAATTAATAGTAAATCATGTGACTCAATAGTTCTAAACATGTGAAAAAATTAATTATAGTATAGTACCTTCAATTATACCTCTATTTTTAACTTAGTCATGCAAGTATTATCAATCTTGCACCAACTCCCCTAATAGTAAATCATGTGAATCAATAGTACACACATGTGAACACATAGTTATAAGCATGCGAATTAATAGCATTTAATTGCTCATTTATCCGGTTAATTACCCGATTGGTCAATATAACCTCCAAACATCAATTATTAACGAAATAAATGTCAATTTCCACTAACACTAATAATTCCCACACAATGGAACTATCAATTTCATCTTTAATCAACACGAACTTATTCATCATTAATATTATAATGCACAATATTTAACAACCAGGTCATTCCCAGGAAAGGGGGGTTTTCCGATAAGGATTTCTCCCTATTAGCACGCAATTAGGTGACCAAACCTCTCCTTAACAGAACTTCTAGACATTGTCAATATTGCAAATAATAATATGAATAACTTTTTCATCTCAATTATTGATTTAACAATATAACATATTATCTGATGATAATCTTTGTGACAATAATTGAATCAATAATATGAGAGATATGATGCGGCGAATTCATCGTAGCAATAATTGAGTATAATTGAGTGACTTCTTACGTAAGCATCAATAATCAATACCGCAGTACTACTATGCAACCACGCCAGACATCGTATTTTTACTTTTACTAAGTAGTAGTTCAACAGTTTTAACGGTAACACTTTCGCCGTTATTTTTTATAAAAAGATAATTCTGTCATTTTCTAACTACGACAATACTTCCGTTGTGGGTCCACCAATGATTGTGCCGTCGTACGGATATTTCCCGACAAAAAGAATATTTTATAACAACTTTCATACTTTGCAAAATTTATAAATACTACCCACAACTATAACATTATATCAAATCCACACCATAATATTCAAAAAAATATTTTGAGAAATTTAAATCTTTATTCATAAAATCTGGGGTCTCACAATCTCCCCTCCTTATGAAATTTCACCCGCGAAATTTACGTACGTACCTGGTATGCCGAAGAGGTGAGGATACCTTGACTTCATTTCAGATTCTAACTCTTGAGGTATAACATTTGAGTGTCGAATATGATCATTCTTATTCAAGATTTTAACACGTATCTCCTCATACGTTAAATCTTCTGCTATCTCGTCTAGTTCTAATTCAATAATGTGATTTGGGTCGTCCACATAATTACGTAACATCGATACGTGAAAAACATTATGAATACGCGACATACTTAGCGATAAAGCGAGTCTATAGGCCACAGTTCCTACTCGAACGAGGATTTCAAATGGGCCAATTAAATCGAGGGTTGAGATAACGCCTTCTTGAACCTTCTTCTTCACATTCATCAGCTTCGGGTGTGTAGCTTGAGCGATTTTAACTTTATCGGTTAACGTCGATTCTACTCGTATTATTTTACATCATCACGTGGGTCCCTAGAGTCTTTAACTCTATCTTCATCATTTGTAAGTTATACGAAATGGGTTTTTGTGTTAACAACATCGCACTCGTAAACGCATACGATCTTCTACTCAACGCGGAAGCTACCACGTTCACTCATCCACGATGATATTGAATGGTACAATCGTAATCTTCAACAGCTCGAGCCAACGTCTTTGGCACATGTTACGTTCGTTCTAGGTGAAAAAATATTTGAGGGTTTTAGAAATGGGTTTTGTATTGGGGTCAATACAAAATTCGATTTCACGCTCTAGGGGTAGGCTAAGAAGTCTTCAAGAATACGTTAGGAAATTTATTAACAATAGAAATATCATTCAAAACTATGACCCTCATCCAAGACTTGGATAGTACGTCACATTGATACCTATCAACTTGTCATCGTCATTCATGACGTCGCCTACAGAATGTCTGGCTTCGGTGTATTCCAAGACTTGGAAGTCACCAGCGAAAGGCTCGGGGCTCTTTACTTATGGCTTGATATGACAATGATTAACTTTAGTGCTTTGGTTGCTTGAATTCGCATAACAGGTTGGTTAGGAATATGAAAGTTAACAACCTTACGCGCGAAAAGCATGATGAGTAGTTAACCAATCGATTTCCAAAATCACATCAAAGGCAAGTATTTTCAAAGAGATAAGATCGACGGGTAACGTGAGGGTATCAATTTGAATCAAATAAGATTTATAAACAGTGGAGGTAACGAAGGTTTCTCCTAACGGAGTTTCAAACGATAAGTCAAAGTCTAATCTCTCCGGAGTCAAATTTAATCGTTGAGCGCAAGCAAGAGAGATAAAAGAATGGGTAGAACCGGTATCTAATAAGGTATAAACTTCGCAAGAATTTATAATTAACTTACCCGTGATAACTTCGTTCAGTTGCTTCTTCTTTCATCAGAACTTTGATCATTGCATTCTCAGATTCCAACTCTAATATCTTATACTCTGCCAAAGAGTGCTTCTGTTCAAGCATCGCACATCGAGTAACACAATTTTGAATTGTTGCATCTCTTTGCTCCACGACCGCCTGCCGTTCTTCAGCCCGCTCTTCAAACTCATGAATATGATTTTGTAATTCTAAATTTATATCATAAAATTCTTCTAATAAATTCTCCTCAGGTTCCTCTTTTTCCTCTTCTTCCTCACTCTCAGCGGCTACCTCTGCGACTAGCTCGGGTGCACCTATTATTTCTTCACTCACCACGTAGATATCTCTAATTTCTTCTTCGTCTGACATCACATTAACCTGGTTGGTGATTAAAGGTGTCTCAACGGTCTCATTCACTCCATTGTTAACATTTTCAAATTTGCATTTTCAAATCACGCCACAAAACAAGGGTTAATTAACATATCACATATTATCCCTATACTCCTCGAATTCAAACAATTAAATAACAAGTAAACTTACGTAGGTCATACTAGCAAAGGAATTCCCCGTCTCTCCTCACCTAGTTCTTGTCTCACATCTCAGCCAGGGATCATATCCCTAAGCTTTGATACCAACTGTGATGCCCCCAAACTAGGTATACATCACCCATCTTGAGTCGCCAAATACATGGTACAAAATTCAAATACAACTTAATTATACAACAGTCGTGTAAAATATGACAAAACATAATCTAAGAGTTTCAATAAGAATATTTTCATCTATACAATATCCACACTCAATGGAGTCCTCATTACATTTATTGTCACACTATTTTATAGAATAGTGAGGACTACTAAAACAACCATCTGGACCATCAATCTATTCCTCGACTCATCCCAGCTATATTCTCATTTCTTGAAGAGAACAGTGAAAGAAAGGGTGAGCTCAACTAGCCCAGTAAGAAATATTATGATTAATATAATGCAGAATAAATTATCCTTAGCCTTTAACAGTATAACAACTGATAGAATATAATAGACAACAAATTTTAGATCAACAATTGCGGTGAATAAGCAATCAATTAGAAGAGTCAGTAGAGAGCATAAAATCTACTATCTTCTATGATTTAAAAGTTTTTCATCAACTTTATCGTTTGAGACTCGAATTAATAAATAAAATTGAATTATCCTGCACTACGGCCAAGGATATTCATGTAATCTTCAATGGTCATGATTATACCGAATAAACCTCGGTCATAATCATACCAACAATCATCCATCATCGATGAACTACAGCCAATGAGGACTTTTACCACATCATTCGTCACATTACGGTCATGATTATACCGAATTATCCCTGGTCATAATCATACCAAGTCCATCTATGCACGTAAGCCAAAGATGACTTTAATCGCAATATAAGCATGAGGATGATGAAAATGATATAATAATTCAATAAAACAAGTTCAAGGATAAATTTTAAAGATTTATAATTTAATTTATCCAGAAATCAATAACGTCCGAATTGTCCACATGATACTGCTTTGTAGAGTAAAATTCAAGAATAATATTCATGTAACAAAAATAATTAGGACAGAAAAGAAATATATTTTTTGGGTGAATAGTACCACAATAATAGTACTTCGAGAATAGTACCTCGTGAATAGTACCCTGACATAAAAAGTACCCCAAATACCCGAGTGAATAATATTTGGGTGAATAGTAATTTGGGTGAATAGTAACCCGTGAATAGTACTTCGACACAAAAAGTGTCCCGAATATACGAGTGAATAATACTAGAGTGAATAGTAACTGGGTGAATAGTAACCTGTGAATAGTAACTCATAAAAAAATATCAAAGAAAAAGATATTCCATGACCAGTACAAAAGAAATGATATCTCAGGCTAGTATAATTGAATATACTGAAGCGCAAATGGATTTTCGCCATGATCACGCAGATCCACGTGAGCGGATCATTTCCATAATTTAATAAGGAATGAATACGAAGGATCATTCACCATGCATGCGGTAATCACATATAGACAAAGTTATTCCAATGAATAATAAAGAATGGAATAATGTAAGAATTCACCATGCATGCGGTAGTTCAAGCGTAGACAAAGTTATTCCAATGAATAATAAAGAATGGAATAATGTTAGAAATTCACTGTGCATGCGATAGAATCGCATGCATGTGTTATTCCAATAGAATAATAAAGAATGGAACCAAGTCATGTAATCCGTGATAGCAGGATATTCTAACGTAATAATAAAGAATGTAAACCAGTCATGCGTAATCCGCATGCATGTTATTCCAACAGAATAATAAAGAATGGAATAATAGAAGAATTTCACCATGTATGTGGTACTTCGCATAGACAGGTTATTCCAACATAATAATAAAGAATGGAATAACATAAGCTCTCTTCATGAATACGAAAGAAATAATACCCCTTACCTTAGATGAAAACTAGATACTGGAATAGTGAGGTAGCAGACTTCTCTTCTTCTTTCTCTCTGTAATTTCTCTATATAATAATTGCTCTTGTGAGACTTAGTGAATTGGTGAGAAATGAAGGAAGAATGAACTTCTATTTATAGGAAAACATAGTTTCAATAATTGCACGTATTGGGCTCAAAATATTACAGTATAATACCTTCCTCTTTTTCTTCATTTTTAATTTAGTCATGCAAGTATTATCAAACTTGCACCAACTCCCCTAATAGTAAATCATGTGACTCAATAGTTCTAAACATATGAAAAAATTAATTATAGTATAATACCTTCAACTATACCTCCATTTTTAACTTAGTCATGCAAGTATTATCAATCTTGCACCAACTCCCTTAATAGTAAATCATGTGAATCAATAGTACACACATGTGAACACATAGTTATAAGCATGGTAATTAATAGCATTTAATTGCTCATTTATCCGGTTAATTACCCGATTGGTCAATATAACCTCCAGACATCAATTGTTATCGAAATAAATGTTGATTTCAACTAACACTAATAATTCTCACACAATGGAACTATCAATTTTATCTTTAATCAACACGAACTTATTCATCATTAATATTATAACGCACAATATTTAACAACCAGGTCGTTTCCAGGAAAGAGGGGGCTTTCCGATAAGGATTTCTCCTTATTAGTGCGCAATTAGGTGACCAAACCTCTCCTTGACAGAACTTATAAACATTGTCAATATTGTAAATAATAATATGAATAACTTTGTCGTCTCAATTATTGATTTAATAATATAACATATTATACAGATGATACTGTGACAATAATTGAATCAATAATATGAGAGATATGATGCGTGAATTATTGTAGCAATAATTTGAGTATAACCGAGTGACTTCTTACGTAAGCATCAATAATCAATACTGCAGGTGCTACTACTCTTGTCTGCACATTATATTACTATACTTTTACTACCGAGTAGTTTAACAGTTTTAACGGTAACACTTTCGCCGTTATTTTTATAAAAAGATAATTCTGTCATTTTCTAACTATGAAAATACTTTCGTTGTGGGGTCCACCAATGATTGTGCCATCATATGGATATTCCACAACAAAAAGAATATTTTATAACAACTTTCATACTTTGCAAAATTTATAAATACTACCCCCAACTATAATATTATATCAAATCCACACCATAATATTCAAAAAAATATTTCGAGAAATTTAAATCTTTATTCATAAAATCTGGGGTCTCATAACTTGGATAGCACGTCACATTGATACCTATTAACTTGCCACCATTATTCACGCGTCCTCTACGAAAAGTTCGGCTTCGGTGCATTCCACACAAGGAAGTCACCAACAAAAGGCTCGGGGCTCTTTACTTATGGCTTGATATGACAATGATTGACTTTTAGTGGTTTGGTTGCTTGAATTCGCATAATAGGTTGGTTAGGAATATGAAAGCGAACAACCTTACGAAAAGCATGATGAGTAATTAACCAATCGATTCCTAAAATCACAACAAAGGCAAGTATTTTCAAAGAGATAAGATCGACAGGTAACGTGAAAGTGTTGATTTGAATCAAACAAGATTTATAAATAGTGGAGGTAACAAAGGTTTCTCCCAACGGAGTTTCAACAGATAAATCAAAGTCTAATTTCTCCGGAGTCAAATTTAAACATTGAGCGCAAGTAGGAGAAATAAAAGAGTAGGTAGAACTAGTATCGAATAAGTTATAGACTTCGCAAGAGTTTATAATTAACTTACCCGTAATAACTTCGTTCGGGTTTCTCGACAAACGCTCTCACTTAAACTACCGAATTTGACTTTGCTGTAGAGTACATTCCACCCTTAATTGCTTCGTCACATTCTTGATCCATGATTTGAATCATTACTCTCCGATCCATATCGAATTGGGGTTGACCGCTTTGCATAGGGTAATTCCGAATTCGATGTTGGATTCTCCTAATTGTTGTCCAAAAAGCAAAATCCATTTCATCTATTTTGGCCTTATTGGATCGGACGTCTTTTTCTACAATATCTACGCGTCGTGCAGCTTTTACCCATGCATCATCTATTCTCATTCGTTCAGTTGCTTTTTCTTTCATCAAAACTTTGATCATAGCATTCTCAGATTCCAGCTCTAATATCTTATACTCTGCCAAAAAGTGCTTTTGTTCAAGCAGCGCACATCGGTTAACACAATTTTGAATTGTTAAATCTCTTTGCTCCACGACCGCCTGCCGATCTTCAGCCTGTTCTTCTAACTCATGAATACGATTTTGTAATTCTAAATTTCGATCATAAAATTCTTCTCATAAATTCTCCTCAGGTTCCTCTTCTTCCTCTTCTTCCTCACTCTCAGTTGCTACCTCTGCAACTAGCTCGAGTGCAACTATTAGTTCTTCACTCACCACGTAGATATCTCTAATTTCTTCTTCGTCTGACATCACATTAACCTAGTTAGTGATTAATGGTGTCTCAATGGTCTCATTCACTCCATTGTTAACATTTTCAGCTGCCATTTTCAAAAACTGCCACAAACAAGGGTTAATTGACATATCACATATTATCCCTATACTCTGACCGAACAATTAAATACCAAATAAACTTAGGTAGGTCATACTAGTGAAGGAATTCCCCGTCTCTCCCCTCCTAGTTCTTGTCTCACATCTCAGCCAGGGATCATATCCCTAAGTTTTGATACCAACTGTGATGCCCCCAAAATACATGGATCATATCCCTAAGTTTTGATACATCACCCATATTGAGTCGCTAAATACATGGTACAAAATTCAAATCATACCAAGTCCATCTATGCACGTAAGCCAAAGATGACTTTCATCATAATATAAGCATGAGGATGATGATAATGACATAATAATTCAATAAGAAAAGTTCAAGGATAAATTTTAAAGATTATAATTTAATTTATCCAGAAATCAATAACGTCCAAATTGTCAACATAATACTGCTTTGTGGAGTAAAATTCAAGAATGCTCATAAGAATATTTCCATAAAAAGATACTGGATGAAGCACAAATATCCAGGATGTTCTACTAATTTCAGGGAGTATAGAAGCCAAAACTTAAACAACTGAGTATAATAGAATATATGACACTGCAAATGGATTTTTGCCCGCCATGCGATAATCCACGTAGACAGATCATTTCCACAATTTAATAATGAATGAATACGAAGGATCATTCACCATGCATGCTTGATAATGCACATGTATGAAAAGTTATTTCAATGAATAATAAAGAATGGAATAATGAAAGAATTCACCGTGCATGCGATAGACCGCATGCATGTGTTATTCCAATGTAATAATAAAGAATGGTATAACAACCCTTACGAATATTGAAAGAAATAACTCTCTTCATAAATACGAAAGAAATAATGCCCCTTACAATATTGAAAGAAATAACTCTCTTCATGAATACGAAAGAAATTATATCCCTTACGAATATTGAAAGAAATAACTCTCTTCATGAATACGAAAGAAATAATACCCCTTACCTTAGTAGAAGAATGTATACTGAAATAGTGAGTAGCAGAATACTCTTCTTCTTCCTCTCTATAGTTTCTTTCTCTATAGTTTCTCTTATGAGTCTTAGTGAATTGGTGAGAATGAAAGAAGAAATAAGCTTCTATTTATAGAAGAACTAAAAGTAGCTCTTGGTCTTAACGAATGGTCAAAATGACTCCTGGTAATATTGAAGAGACAACTACTATTTGCGAAGGGGCAAATAACCCTTGGAACACCGAAGAGACAAGTAACTCTTGAAAAACCGAAGAGACAAGTAACTCTTGAAAAATCAAAGAGACAAATAACTCTTGGAAAACCGAAGAGACAAATAACTCTTAGAAAACTGAAGAGACGAGTTACTATTTGTGAAAGTGACTCTTAGATGATGACATAGGGTCCCGCTTACAAAATGACACATATTACCATTATGTCCTTCGAGTATTATCAATCTTGCACCACCTCCCCTAATAGTACATACATGTGAATCAATAGTACACACATGTGAACACATAGTTATAAGCATGTGAATTAATAGCAATTAATTGCTCATTTATCCGGTTAATTACCCTATTGGTCAATATAACCTCCAAACATCAATAATTATCGAAATAAATGTCGATTTTCACTAACACTAATAATTCCAACACAATGGAACTATCAATTTCATCTTTAATCAAACACGAACTTATTCATCATTAATAATATAATTCACAATATTTAACAACCAAATGTGTCGTTCCTGTGAAAGCGGGGCTTTCAGATAAGGATTTCTCCTTATCAAGCGCGCAATTAGGTGACCAAACCTCTCCTTGACATAACTTTTAGACATTGTCAATATTGCAAATAATAATATGAATAACTTTGCCATCTCAATTATTGATTTAATAATATATCATATTATACAGATGATACTGTGACAATAATTGAATCAATAATATGAGAGATATGAAGCAGCAATTACTGTAGCAATAATTGAGTATAACTGAGTGACTTCTTACGTAAGCATTAATAATCAATACCGTGTGTTACTATGCAACCACGCGTATTACTGTACTTTTACTACCGAGTAGTTTAACAGTTTTAGCGGTAACACTTTCGCCGTTAATTTTATAAAAAGATAATTCTGTCATTTTCTTACTACGACAATACTTCCGTTGTGGGGTCCACCAATGATTGTGCCGTCGTACGAATATTCCCTGTTAAAACGAATATTCCCCGACCAATCAAATATTATATAACAACTTGCCTACTTTGTAAAATTTATAAATATTACCCACAACTATAATATTGTATCAAATCCACACCATAATATTCAAAAAAAATATTTCAAGAAATTTAAATCTTTATTCATAAAATTTGGGGTCTCACAAATACCGTGTGCTACTATGCAACCACGTGTATTATTGTACTTTTACTACCGGGTAGTTCAAGAGTTTTAACGGTAACACTTTCGCCGTTATTTTTATTAAAAGATAATTCTGTCATTTTCTAACTACAACAATACTTCCGTTGTGGGGTCCACTTAATGATTGTGTTGGTCCGCATTTAATATTCCCCTCATTAAAACGAATATTCCCCACCAATCGAATATTATATAACCACTTGCTTACTTTGCAAAATTTGTAAATATTACCTACAACTATAACATTATATCAAATCCACACCATAATATTCAAAAATATATTTTGAGAAAATTATTCTTTATTCATAAAAGTTGGGGTCTTACAACCTCCCCTTCTTATGAAATTTCATCCTCGAAATTAGGGTACGTGTGACGCCCCCAAAACAGGCATACATCACCCGTCTTGGGTCGCCAGATACACGGTACATAAATCAAATACAACTTAATTATACAACTGTCGGGTAATATACGAAAAAACATAGCTGAGAGTTTAAACAAGAATATTGCCTTCAAGACAACATCCACTCTCAATGGAGTCCTCGTTACAATTATTATCACACTATTTCACAGAATAGTGAGGACTACTAAAGCCACTTATCCTGGACCGTCACTCCCTTTCCCGACTAGTCCCAGCTATATTCTCATTTCCTGAAGAGAACAATGAAAGAAAAGGGTGAGCTCAACTAGCCCAGTAAGAAATATTATGACTAAGATAATGCAGAATAAATTATCATTAGCCTTCAACAGTGTTAAACTGATAAAATACAATAAACATCAAGTTTAACTGCAGCGGAATAAGCAATCCATTAGAAGAGTCAAGTAGAATATAATGTCTACTATCTCTTCTAGATTAAAAGTCCATTGTTAATATTTCATTCCCATAATAATACTCAACAACAGCTTCTTTGTTATACCCAAGACAAAAGAACTATCATCACCTGTCTTCACCTAAACCACCAAAGATTATAGTTAAATCCACAATTCATATTTATAATCATGTAAATCAACAGTTTCTCCTTGCCACAAAGGCTTAATAGAACATAAACTCAATATCCTTACCCCAAAGGCTAAAGATATTCAAATGTAATAACAACGATTAAACCAATCAGTTGTCTACCTTTGCACTACGTGCCAAAGATATTCAACTATAAAACCAATGGTCATGATCATACCAATCAATTGTCTCGTCGATAACAAGCACTACTACCAAAGACATTCAACCTGTTAACTAATGGTCATGATCCTCGCTTAATCACATCATCGAATTATCCATGCACTACGGGCCAAGGATATTCGTTATTATCACCAGTGGTTATGATCATGTCATACACCTGTCTATCTTTTCACGTAAGCCAAAGATATACAACTATAAAACAATAATCAACAGTCCATCTATGCACGTAAGCCAAAGATGACTTTCATCACAATATAAGCATGAGGATGATGACAATGATATAAGCATTAATCAAACGAAATCAAGGATAAATATTAAAGACTTTAAATTTATTCAGAGTTTAAAAATATTCAAATTGTCAACATGATACTGCTTTGTGGATTAAAATTCAAGAATAATATTCATGTACCAATAATAATTTGGACAGAAAAGAAATGTATTTTTCGACTAAATAGTACCTCGTAAATAGTACCCTGTGAATAGTACTTCGGGAATAGTACCTCATGAATAGTATCCCGGCATGAAAAATGCCCCAAATACCCGAGTGAATAATACTAGAGTGAATAGTAATCGGGTGAATAGTAACCCATGAATAGTAACTCATGAATAGTACTCCGGTACGAAAAGTGCCCTGAATACCCGAGTGAATAATACCAGAGTGAATAGTAACTGGGTGAATAGTAACCCATGAATAGTAACTCATAAAAGAAAAATACCAAAGAAAATGATATTCCATGACGAGTACAAAAGAAATGATATCTCATACGAGTATAATAGAATATACTGAAATCGCAAATGGATTTTCATCCGCCATGAATCCACGTGAGATGCATCATTTCCATAATTTAATAAAGAATGAATACGAAGGATCAATCACCATGCATGTGGTAATCCACATGTATCAGGTTATTCCAATGTAATAATAAAGAATGGAATAACGTAAGAATTCACCATACATGCGATAGACCGCATGCATGTGTTATTCCAACGTAATAATAAAGAATGGAACCAGTCATGCGAATCCGCACAAAATGTGATATTCTAACGTAATAATAAAGAATAGAACTGTGTCATGCGTGAATCCGCAAAGATGATATTCCAATGTAATAATAAAGAATGGAATAACAATGAAAATTCACCAGCATACGATAGATAGACCGCATGACGTGTTATTCCAATGTAATAATAAAAATGGAATAATGTAAGAATTTCACCATGATGCGGTATTGCGATGTATGTGTTATTCCAACATAATAATAAAGAATGGAATAACAGAAGAATTCACCATGTATGCGGTAATTCGCGTAGACAGGTTATTCCAACATAATAATAAGGAATGGAATAACAATAGCTCTCTTCATGAATACGAAAGAAATAATACCCCTTACCTTAGAAGAAAATTGGATACTAGAATACTGTGGTAGCAGACTTCTCTTCTTCTTTCTCTCTATAATTTTTCTCTATAATAATTGCTCTTGTGAGACTTAGTGAATTGGTGAGAAATAATGAAGGAATGAGCTTCTATTTATCGAAAAACATAATTTCGATAATTACACGTTTTGGGGCTCAAAATATTACAGTATAATACCTTCATCTTTTCCTTCATTTTTAATTTAGTCATGCAAGTATTATCAAACTTGCACCACCTCCCCTAATAGTAAATCATGTGAATCAATAGTAAATCATGTGACTCAATAGTTCTAGACATGTGAAAATATGAATTACAGTATAGTAACTCCATCTGTACCTCTATTTTTAACTTAGTCATGCAAGTATTATCAATCTTGCACCAACTCCCCTAATAGTACAAAAATGTGAATCAATAGTACACACATATGAACAAATAGTTATAATCGTGTGAATCAATAGTAATTAATTGCTCATTTATCCGGTTAATTACTCGATTGGTCAATATAACCTCCAGACAACAATTATTATCGAAATAAATGTTGATTTCCACTAACACTAATAATTCTAACATAATGGAACTATCAATTTCATCTTTAATCAACACGAACTTATTCATCATTAATATTATAATTCATAATATTTAACAACCAGGTCATTCCCAGGAAAGAGGGGGCTTTTCGATAAGGATTTCTCCTTATTGGCGCGCAATTAGGTGACCAAACCTCTCCTTGACAGAACTTCTAGACATTGTCAATATTACAAATAATAATATGAATAACTTTGTCGTCTCAATTATTGATTTAATAATATAAATATTGTGACAATAATTGAATAAAACCGAGTGACTTCTCACGTAAGCATCAATAATCAATACTATGTACTACAATGCAACCACGCGTATTACTGTACGTTTATCAAAGATTATTTTATGATAACTTGCTTACTTTGAAAAAATTTCAAATATCACCCTTAACTTTAACCTTTTATCAATTTAACCATTTACTAAATAGAATAATTATAAGAAAATTGAATACTTTCATTTCATAAAATTCGGGGTCTCACAATACGTACCTAGTATATCGAAGAGGTGAGGATATCTTGACTTCATCTCAGATTCTAACTCCCAGGTCATTTCTTCCACATCGTGGTTTCTCCACAAAACTTTGACTTGAGGTATAACCTTGGAGCGTAGAATATGATCCTTCTTATCCAAGATTTTAACAGGTAACTCTTCATATGTTAAATCTTCTTCTATCTCGTCTGGTTCTAATTCAATAATATGGTTCGGGTCTTTCACATATTTACGTAACATAGATATGTGAAAAATGTTATGAACACAAGACATACTTGGCGGTAAGGCAAGTATATAGGCCACAGTTCCTGTGACGCCCCCAAAAATAGGTATACATCACCCATCTTGGGTAGTCAGATACATGGTACAGAATTTAAATACAACTTACTAATATAACTGTCGTGTACAATACGACATAAACTGTGAGTTTGAATACAATATTGTCTACTAGAGATCATACAAACTCAAAAGGAGTCCTCATTACAATTATTATCACACTATTTCACAGAATAGTGAGGACTACTAATGCTATCCTCTGGACCATTACTCCGTTCCCCGACTCGTCCCAAATTTATATTCTCATTTCACAAGAGAACAAAGGAAAAGAAAGGGTGAGCTCAACTAGCTTAGTAAGAAATATTATGACTAAGATAATGCATAATAAATTATCATTAGCCTACAACAGTGTTAAACTGATAAAATATAATGAACATCAAGTTTAACTACAGCGGAACCAGCAATCCATTAAAAGAGTCAAGTAGAAAATAAAATCTACTATCTTTTATGATTTTAAAAGGTTTTTCATCATCGCTTATAGTGAGACTCAAATTTTAATAAATATTTCACATCATCGAATCACCCCCGCACTACTACCAAGGATATTCTTTAGTATCACGACCACAATTATTCATGCACTCTGGGCCAAGAATATTTGTGTATTCATTAATGGTCATGATCATGCCAACAACCGTCCATCAATGCACTATGGGCCACCGAGGATTTTACCACGTCATTTGTAACATTACGGTCATGATTACACCGAATAGTCTCTGGTCATAATCATACCAAGTCCATCTATGCACTCCAGGCCACAGATGACTTTCAACATAATATAAACATGAGGATGATGACAATGATATAAGAATTCAATAAAACAAGTTCAAGAATTAATTTATCTAGGAACCAATAACATCCAAACTGTCAACATGATACTGCTTGGTAGAGTAAAATTCAAGAATACTGAGAAGAATATTTCCATGAAAGGATACTGGATGAAGCGCAAATATCAAGGATATTCCACTAATTTCATGGAGTATAGAAGTCAAAGTTTTAACCAATTGGGTATAATAAAGAATGGAATAACAAAAGAAATCACCATGCATGCGATAGATCAAGACAGCAAAAGTTATTCCAATGTAATAATAAATAACGGAACTGTGTTTGGCGTAAACGCATGCATGTGATATTCCAATGAATAATAAAGAATGGAACCAGATCCTGCAGTAAAACACACGCATGTGATGTTCCAACAGTAATAATAATAAAGATTTTAACCAGTCCTGTAAAAACACACGCATGTGATGTTCCAATAGAATAATAATAAAGATTTTAACCAGTCCTGTAAAAACACAATCGATGTGATGTTCCAATAGAATAATAATAAAGACGGAACCAGTCCTGTAAAAACACACATGAGCATGTGCTATTCCAATAGAATAATAGAAGAATGTCACCAAGTATAGGGTAAACCACGATACAAAGTTATTCCAATGTAATAATAAGCAATGGAATAACAACAGCTTCTCTTCATGAATAAGAAAGAATAACACCCCTTACTTTTAGTAGGAGATTGAATACCGCAGAAGAGTATAAGAACAAAATACTCTTCTTCTTTCTCTTATTCTCTCTATACTTTCTCTCTACAAATTGAATGAATTCGTGAAAATAATGAAGCACTAGGCCTTTATTTATAGAAGATTTCTAGCTTAGCACCGCCATGTGAAAAGGCAAGTGGCTCGATTTAATCGTGATGTGAAAAGAAAAGTGGTTTGACGCCTGTAATGTGAAACGACAAGTGGTTCGACGCCTGTAATGTGAAACGACAAGTGGTTCGACGCCTGTAATGTGAAATGACAAGTGGTTCGATGTTTGTAATGTGAAACGACAAGTGGTTCGACGCCAGTAATATGAAACGGCAAGTGGTTTGACGTCTGGTAAAGGTAATTACTATTGACGAAGGTAATTACTATTCATAAAGGTAATTACTATTGACGAAGGTAATTACTATTGACGAAGAGACTCTTAGATGATGACATATGGGCCCCCATAAAATAATCAAACTTACCACAAACGCCTCATAATGTACTCTTTATATACATCAAGGATCGAATAAATATTACCACAAATCATTTTATTTTTAATCAACACATATTTAATCTTTCAACAATTATTAATCATTTATAACTTGTCGCCTCAATTATTGATTTAATACTATAACATATTATACAAATGATACCGTGACAATAATTGAATCAATAATATAAGAGATATGATGCGCAGAATTATCGAGCAATAATTGAGCATAGTGAGTGACTTCTCACGTAAGCATCAATAATCAATATCGTGTCTACTATACAACTACGCGTATTCATCGTATTTTTACTATCGGGTAGTTCAATGCTTTAAACGGTAACACCTCCTGCCGTTATTTTTATAGAAAGATAATTTTGTCATTTTCTAACTACGACAAATACTTCCGTTGTGGGGTCCACTAATGATTGAGCCGTCGCATTTAATATTCCCCGACAAAAAGAATATTCCCCACCAAACGAATATTTTATAACAACTTGCTTACTTTGCAAAATTTATAAATATTACCCACAACTATAACATTATATCAAATTTATTCCATAATATTCAAAAATAATATTTATAGAAAAAATTATCTTTATCGGGTTAACAGATATTTCATGATTTGATATTACGTGCCCAAGAAATGCAACTTCCTCAAGCCAGAACTCGCATTTCTTTAACTTGGCATATAGCTTGTTTTCACGAAGGTTTTGGAGTATCAGCCTTAAGTGTTGCTCATGGTCTTCACGGGTTTTGGAGTATATGAGGATGTCATCAATAAAGACGACCAAAAAGTGATCTAAATATTCCTTGAATACTCGGTTCATCATGTCCATGAAGGCAGCAGGAGCATTAGTCAATCCAAAAGACATGACTAGGAATTCATAATACCCGTATCGAATTCTGAAAGTAGTCTTTGGAATGTCATCAGTTTTAATCTTCAACTGATGATATCTAGAACGAAGATCAATCTTTGAAAAGAATTTGGCTCCTTGCAACTGGTCAAACACGTCATCAATGCGAGGTAACGGGTACCTATTTTTGATGGTGACATGATTCAACTCTCGATAATCATTATAAAGTCGCATACTTCCATGTTTCTTCTTCACGAATAAAACAGGAGCACCCCAAGGAGACGTACTAAGACGAATGAAACCGATGTCTAACCATTCCTGTAGTTGGGTTTTTAGCTCCTGAAGTTCAATAGAAGCCATTCGATATGGGGCTTTGGAAATGGGTTTTATACCGGATTCAAGGTCGATACAAAATTCAATTTCACGCCTGGGGTAGGCCAAAGCGTAATGAATTCTGACCTTTATGAATAAAGATGAATTTTCTATAAATATCATTTTTGAATATTATGGAGTAAATTTGATAGAATGTTATAGTTGTGGGTAATATTTATAAATTTTACAAAGTACGCAAGTTGTTTTATTATATTCGATTGGTCGCGGAATATTCATTTTAACAGGGAATATTCGTACAACGGCACAATCATTGGTGGACCCCACAACGGAATTATTGTCAGAATGAGAAAATGACAAAAATATATTTTTAACGGCGAAAGTTTTACCGTTAACTGTTGAAACAACCGGTGTTAAAAGTACAGTAATACGCGTGATTGCATAGTAGCACACGGTATTGATTATTGATGCTTACGTGAGAAGTCACTCAATTTTGTTCAATTATTGCTATAGTAATTGCTACATAGTATCTCACGTTATTTGATTCAATTATTGTAGATATTTTATATATTAGTAAATCAATAATTGAGACGACAAAGTTATTCATATTATTATTTGTAATATTGACAATGTCTAGAAGTTCTGTCAAGGAGAGGTTTGGTCACCTAATTGCTCGCCAATAGGGAGAAATCCTTATTGGAAAGCCCCCTCTTTCTTGGGAACGACCTGGTTGTTAAATATTGCGAATTATAATAATAATGATAAATATTGTTAAAATATTGAGGGGATTTTTATGAAGTATTTGATGTAAATTTTGGACCCCTCATTTACCCGTTTTTCAAAATAATCGGTAGAAAGTTATATATATATAATAATAGGTGGGGCACATGTTTGAAATTGGTGGAGGAAAAGTTTGAATGCATGTTCACGGGTGGTTTAGTTTTCAAACCAACATGTGGTTATATGTATATATATATATAGGTTGATTTTGCATTTTGGTGGAAGGAGTACTACATGTATTATATATATATATATATATATATATATATATATATATTTATATATATAGTTAAGTTTGAAAATCAAGCGGGGAGGATGAGATGAGTTCACTGGGTTTTCACCAATGATTTCTTTTCTCTCGCATATTTATATATATAATATATTATATTTTATTTAAAAGATTTTATTTTATTAGAATATTTTATTAATACTGCATAGTAAATTAATATGGACCGTCCGTTTAAAAGTAAATCAATCTGGACCGTTCATGAATTAGTTACTATTCAGTCCATTCTCCTATAAATAGAAGCTTATTCCTTCATTATTTCTTACGAATTCACTAAAACTCTAGAGAAAGAAACTATAGAGAGAAAGAAGAAAAGTATTTTGCTATTTCACTACTCTTATATCCAGTTTCTTCTAAGGTAAGGGGTATTATTTCTTTCGTATTCATGAAGAGAACTTCATTATTCCATTCTTTATTATTCTCATTGAATAACTCAGATAATGCTGGCTACCCTATACTTGGTGAAATTTTTCATTATTCCATTCTTTATCATTATGTTGAATAACTCCGTCGATGCGGCAAGTACCGCATACACGGTGAAATTCTTCATTATTCAATTCTTTATTATTCTTTGAACAACATCCCGTGCGTGCGTTAACGCATGACCTGGTTCCGTTATTTATTATTCTATTGGAATATCCTGTCTGTGCATTTACGCATGACCTAGTTCCATTATTTATTATTCTATTGGAATATCCTGTCTGTGCGTTTACCCATGACCTGGTTCCGTTATTTATTATTATGTTGGAATAATCTGTCTGTGCGATCTATCGCATGCCTGGTGATTTCTTTTGTTATTCCATTCTTTGTTATACTCAGTTGGTTAAAGTTTTGACTTCTATACTCCATGAAATTAGTTGAATATCCTTGATATTTGCGCTTCATCCAGTATCTTTTCATGGAAATATTCTTCTGAGCATTCTTGAATTTTACTCTACAAAGAAGTATTATGTTGACAATTTGGATGTTATTAGTTCTTGGATAAATTAATTCTTGAACTTGTTTTATTGAATTCTTATATCATTGTCATCATCCTCATGTTTATATTATGTTGAAAGTCATCTGTGGCCTGTAGTGCATAGATTGACTTGGTATGATTATGACCAAGGATTAATAGGTATAATAATAACCGTAATGTTACAAATGATGTGGTAAAAGTCCTCATTAGCCCGTTGTGCATTGATGGACAGTTGTTGGCAT
Source organism: Panax quinquefolius (assembly GCA_020205615.1). Lineage (NCBI taxonomy): Eukaryota > Viridiplantae > Streptophyta > Magnoliopsida > Apiales > Araliaceae > Panax > Panax quinquefolius. Next base: position 46,559,834 of record CM035155.1, on the reverse strand, counting down.
GATCATGACCATTGATGAATACACGAATATCCTTGGCCCATAGTGCATGGATAATTTGTGGTTGTGATACTAATGAATATCCTTGGTGATAGTGCGGTGGATGATGTGGATTATTTAGTAAGTTTGAGTCCCAAATGATAAAAGTGATGAAAAACCTTTAAATCATAAAAGATAGTAGATTTTATTCTCTACTTGAGTCTTTTAATGGATTGCTTGTTCACCGCAGCTTAAATTTGATGTTTGTTATATTGTATCGCTTTAACACTATTGAAGGCTAAGGATAATTTATTCGCATTATTTTAGTCATAATATCTCTTCATCGGGCTAGTTGAGCTCACCTTTTGCTTTTATTGTTCTATTCAGAAATGAGAACGTAGCAGGACTAGTCGGGGAACTGGAGTGACGGTCCCGGAGGATAAAGATTAGTAGTCCTCACTATTCTATGAAATAGTGTGTTAATAAATGTATTGAGGACTTATTTTGAGTTTGAATACGGTCTAGAAGACAATATTTGTATTAAAACTCATAGCTCATGTTGTATATTTAAGATTGTATTTGTATTCTGTACCATGTATTTGGCGACTCAGAATAGGTGATGTATACCTATTTTGGGGGTGTCACACAAGGAAGTTCTTCAGGGAATACGTCAGGAAATTTATTAATAATAGAAATATCATTCAAATCTGACGTATTTTTATTTAAATCTGTAACATGGGCTAAGAAAGCTTGACATCCGTTTTTTAATAAACGAATAGCTTTATGGCTTGATATGACAGTGATTGATTTTAGTGGTTTGGTTGTCAAATTCGCATAATAGGTTGGTTAGGATTATGAAAGCTAACAACCTTACGAAAACAATCGATTTTAGCATGATGAGTAGTTAACCAATCAATCCCTAAAATCACATCAAATGCAAGTATTTTCAAAGAAATAAGATCGACAGGTAACGTGCGGTTATCGATTTGAATCAAACAAGACTTATAAACAGTGGATGTAATGAAGGTTTCTCCCAACGGAGTTTCAACAGATAAGTCAAAGTCTAATTTCTACGAAGTCAAATTTAAACGTTGAGCGCAAGTAGGAGAAATAAAAGAATGGGTAGAACCAGTATCAAATAAGGTATATACATTGCTAGAGTTTATGATTAACTTACCCGTGATCACCTCGTTCGGATTCCTCGCTTTTTGGGAGGTTACAACAAATGCTCTCCCTTGAACTACCGATTTTATCTTGTCTGGGCCGGCCTTTGATGCCTCCATCCCAGCTAGACTTGACTTTGGAGCACGACAAAATTGGGCTAGGTGACCTTCTCTTCCATAATTGTAACATGCTTTGGACTGCATCACGCAGTTTAGATTGATATGTCCCTCCCCTCCGCATTTGTAAAATACGACCGACGATCGTTCTTCTTCCTTAACAACAGGTGCTGGTGCTGGTGCTAACGTCTTTCCATCATTGTTAAATCTCCTCTTCTTGAAATGTCCACTTTTATTGTCATGGCCATGATTACCACCGAAGTGATTACCATTTTTGGCATGTTGATTCCCTCCACGCTTGTTGTCACCGCTTCGATGACTGCTACCACTGGTATTATCGATTTGTCGGCTGCTCTCTCTTGGTTGGTTTGACACATTATCGCACTCCAACAACTAAGCCTTATTCACAACATCCTAATACAAACACAATTTGTGAGAAATTAGGTATTGACGTATCTCGGGTTTCAAACCTCTTAGAAATATCTGCGTCATTCTCTCCTCATTATCAACTAAGTGGGATGCAAACCGAGACAACTCGGTAAACTTAGCTTCGTACTGCGCCACGATCATATTTTTTTGCTCAAGCTTGATGAACTCTACCTCCTTCATGTGACGAATACTTTCAGGAAAGTACTTGTCGTTGAACAGTTCTTGGAACTTCTCCCAAGACATCTTCAATCATGGCAGTTGAGTACGCTTTGATTCCCACCAAGAATCGCCTTTGCTCGCATAACATGAAGGTGGCAAAGGAACCTTTTGCTCCTCGAAGCATCCCAAGACATCAAATATCTTGTTGATCTCGCTTTATCCACGCCTCCGCTTTTAAGTGGTTTTGGCTCACCAAAAACTCCGGGGGGCTCCTTGAATCGCTAATGGGTGACCGTCCGAGAGTTGTCAGTGTTTTCACCTGCATTTTGGACAAGAGCCACCCTCACCTGATGTTGCATGAATTGCATAAAGCCTCTGAACATCCCATCGTTCATAATTTGATCGTTGTTGTTTACCTGAGGATTATTATCTTCCTGTTGCATATTATCCTGGGTATTAATCTGTGGTGACTCCACGGTCTCATGTACTTCATTGCTTATCTTAATATTTTCGGATGCCATTTTCAAATATTGCCACAAAACAAGGGTTAATTAACATATCACATATTATCCCTATACTCTGACCGACCAATTAAATACCAAATAAACTTAGGTAGCTCATACTAGCGAAGGAATTCCCCTGCCTCTCCCTCCTAGTTCTTGTCTCACATCTCACCAGGGATCATATCCTAAGTTTTGATACTAACCGTGACGCCCCAAAATAGGTATACATCACCCATCTTGAAGTCGCCAAATACATGGTACAAAATTCAAATACAACTTAATTATACAACAATGTAAAATACTTAAAAACATAATCTAAGAGTTTTAATAAGAATATTGTCATCTGACAATATCCACACTCAATGGAGTCCTCATTACATTTATTGTCACACTATTTAATGTAATAGTGAGGACTACTAATGCTATCATCCGGACCAGTTATTCTGCTTCTCACTAGTCCTTTTGCTTACGCTCTCATTTCAAGAGAAACAAAGGAAAGAAAGGGTGAGCTCAACTAGCCCAATAAGAAATATTATGACTAAGATAATGCAGAATAAATTATCCTTAGCCTTCAACAGTATAACAACTGATAGAATATAATAGACAACAAGTTTTAGATCAACAACTGCAGCGGAATAAGAAATCCATTAGAAGAGTCAAGTAGAGCATAAAATCTGCTATCTTCTATGATTTAAAAAGTTTTTCATCAACTTTATCGCTGAGACTCAGCTTAATATATAAATAAACCACATCATCGAATCATTCCTGCACTACGGGCCAAGGATATTCATGTAATCATCAATGGTCATGACTATACCGAATAATCCCTGGTCATAATCATACCAACAACTGTCCATCAATGCACTACAGGCCACTGAGGACTTTTACCACATCATTTGTAACATTACAGGTCATGATTATACTGAATAATCCCTGGTTATAATCATACCAAGTCCATCTATGCACGTAAGCCAAAGATGACTTTCATCACAATATAAGCATGAGGATGATGACAATGACATAATAATTCAATAAAACAAGTTCAAGGATAAATTTTAAAGATTTATAATTTAATTTATCCAGAAATCAATAACGTCCAAATTGTCAACATGATACTTCTTTGTGGAGTAAAATTCAAGAATGCTCAAAGGAATATTTTCATGAAAAGATACTGGATGAAGCGCAAATATCTAGGATATTCTACTAATTTCACGGAGTATGGAATCTAAAACTTTAATCAACTAAGTATAATAGAATATATGAAACTGCAAATGGATTTCTGCCCGCTATACGGTAATCCACACAGACAGATCATTTCCACAATTTAATAAGGAATGAATACGAAGGATCATTCACCATGCATGCGGTAATCCACATAGACAGGTTTCAGACACTACGACCGAGGTCGTCGAGCTCAACACCACGATCGTAGTCCCAGAAATTGAAATCGTCGAGCTAGGAGAGGAGATCGTAGAGAGAACTATGCCAAACAATGAACCTCCACATCAAGAAGCAGAAATTGATCTTGAAGATCTCAGACAAGAAGGCATCAGGACAGATGTTCCAACAGGAAATAGATGGGCAAAAGATCACACTCAAGACCTAATCATTGGAGATCTAAATGCAAGGGTCAAGACAAGAGCTGCCACTCAAAATGAGTTTTTCTATCTAAGATTTCTGTCACAAATAGAACCTAAGAAGATAGAAGATGCTATGGAAGACTCCAGTTGGATAGAAGCCATGCAAGAAAAATTAAATCAATTTGAAAGAAGCAAAGTATGGAGATTAGTTCCAAGACCAAGAAGCCATCCAGTCATTGGCACCAAGTGGGTCTTCAGAAACAAGATGGATGAAGATGGAGTAATAACAAGGAATAAGGCAAGACTAGTGGCCAAAGGCTACTCTCAAGAAGAAGGCATTGACTACGACTAGACCTTTGCACCTATTTCCATATTAGAAGCCATCAGGATATTCCTTGCCTTTGCTGCTCACATAAAATTTAAAGTTTTTCAGATGGATGTTAAAAGTGCATTCCTGAATGGTGAACTTCAAGAAGAAGTATATGTGGAGCAACCTCCAAGTTTCATCAATCCAACTCTCTCTAATTATGTCTATAGATTAGACAAAGCCTTATATGGTCTTAAACAAGCACCTAGAGCATGGTATGAAACACTAACTAACTTTCTTATTGAAAATTGTTTCACTAGAGGTAGAGTAGATACCACATTATTTCTTAGAAAGCATAAAGACAAAGTCTTATTAGTTCAAATATATGTTGATGACATTATCTTTGGCTCTACTGATGAAAAATTGTGTAAGAGATTTGCCAAGTTTATGCAGAGCAAGTTCGAAATGAACATGATGGGTGAGCTGAATTTCTTCCTTGGATTGCAAGTAAAGCATACTGATTAAGGAATATTCATAAACCAAGCCAAGTACATTAAAGACTTACTTAAAAATTATGGCATGGAATCAGCCTCTCCCATGAAAACACCAATTACTCCAGCAACCAAGCTTGACAAAGATGAGAAAGGTAAATGTATTGATATAACTCAATACAAAGGTATGATAGGCTCTCTTCTATATCTAACTGCCAGTAGACCAGACATAATGTTTGCAACATGCATATGTGCTAGATTTCAAGCTAATCCTAAGGAATCACACTTAACTGCTGTAAAAAGAATTTTCAGGTATCTAAAGGGGACACCTCACTTGGGACTATGGTATCCCAAGGAGTCCTCTTTTGAATTGACAGGATATATAGATGTTGATTTTGCAGGCTGCAAAATCGATATAAAAAGTACCAAATGCACACCACAATTGCTAGGAAATGACTTGTGTCTGGTTTAGCAAGAAGAAAAAAAATTCAAGATTCACCTCAACAAAGCAGGTTTAATATATTGTCGTTGGCAGTTGTTGTGCTCAAATCTTATGGATGAAGAATCAGCTAGCAAACTATGTGTTTGATTTCAAATCTATACTTTTTCAATGTGATAACACAAGTGGCATAGCAATAACACACAATCCTGTCACGCATTTTAGGACTAAGCATATAGAAATAAAATATCATTTCATTAGGGATCATGTTCAAAATGGAACGATATCTTTACAATACATTCCTATTGAAAATTAACTTGTTGATGATTTTACAAAGCCTCTAGATGAATCCAGATTTAATAAATTGATAAGTGAGTTAGGCATGCTAAATCTACAACCATAAAATCTATGATCTATTTTATGTTAACCATGCAGATATAAAGGCTATGTTCAAAATCGTAGAGATGACTAAAGAAAGTCCACGATCGTAGAGCTGCCTTAACATGAAGGACCACGATCGTAGAGCTGTCTAAGACATGACAAAGAAGAATCCTGTGATAAAAACATTCCCAACAAATCCAAGCAATCCCTCTGAAAAGCGCCTCAGGGACAAACCTGATCCTTAGTTCATTCTAAGAGGTTGGCCCTTCCTGAGCTACCTTAACCCAGATTGAATGCTAATTCAAAGTTCATCACAAGGGACCAGGGCAGATAACATTCGTAGAATAGATTCAGCAGCAAACCTAGCGATCGTAGTGCAACCTCGATGATCGTAGTCCTCCCAAAGGATACACTAGCTCAGGGGGAGCTAAGGGCAGTTAAAATCAGTTAAGTACAGTTTGACACATCAGTTAAAATCATGGAACCAAGCAGGAATTGACACATGTCCCACTATGAAGATCGAGAGGAATGAAGTTACAAGTACAGTTTGAAAAGCTCTTTTTGAAAACTCACCTCAATAATTCAAAAGTTCATATCTCTCTCTACTAGTAGAAACCCTAGCTTTCAGAAACACTCAGCCAACCTCAGTGCAAGGAAATCAATGGAGGCTTTAAATGTTATCATTGGTTACCGAATCTGTTTCGACGAGTTCAAGACAGCTGACCATAATTTTACAAAATTCTGTCTCTGTTGAAGAAAGCTGGTCTTGAAGAAGCTCTGGCACCAGCACATGGATCTACCCAAAGCTGGTGAAGGAGTTCTACAGCAATAGAGTCTTTGAGGATGACACCATCACCATAAGGGTCAAAGGAGTACAAATTAAACTCAAGGCTGAAGATATAAACCTAGCCCTAGGTTTTAACTTCTTTATATGGAGGTCATCGATTTTCACGAAGGACTGAAGAAGATATATCATAAAAAGTTTCAGATAGTCAAGGGGTACAAGAAGAAAGAGTTTCCCCAAAGGTATGAGTTTTGGTTGACATTGTTGGGAAATGCATATGTTGTAAGAGCTCTGGCCATGACTCTGTGAATGAAGTACAACTTAAGTTCATGAAAGCAATCTGCTTTGGGATTCAACTCAACTATGGAGCCCTACTCATCGATTAGATTGGGACATGGATACTCAGCTCAAAGAAATCAAAGAGCTCTAGAAAACTGATCTACGGGCGATTTATAAGCATCATCCTGTAATCAGCACTAGGTGACAAAATTGGGGAGAATGAAGGAGAATCTATCAATCCCAACAGAAGGATGACCCAGCAGCTATTTCAAAATTGGAAAAGAAATCCAGCAGAAAATGTCAGAATGATGTCTGAATCCAGTGGAAGGACTGGTGAAGTAAAGGAGTCAGGACTACCAGGGAACATGTTAAATGTAAAGGAAACTGATGAAGAAGAAAAAGAAATCCATAAAGAAGAACCCATTGCTTTAATCAGAAAAAGCAAGGGCTAGAGGAAGATGAAGGCTCAGAAAACAAAGAAGCCTCAAGGTTCAACCACTGATGCACCTCAAGGAAGTTCAGGCACTAAAACTCTGAAGAAAATAAAAAGGAAGGAATAGAAATCTGAAGAAGAAGAAGAAGAAGAAGAAGATAGAGCTACCATCTCTCAGCTGCTTAAGAAGGGAAAATGCAGCTATAAGTCCAAGAAATCTTCTTTCTCTTCGATCGTAGAGTCACTACCAATCGTAGAGTCCAGACTTAATACCACTCCAGAAGTGGATGCTGCAACAGCTTCTCAGCCTGATCAAACTTTTAAAGCTGAAGCTAAAGAAAGTAATGAGGGTGTGGCTCAGCCAAGGAAAAGACAAAGAGAAAACTTTTCAAGAAATATATTCTTGTTAATGAAGGAGTATTAAAGGAAGAAGACAGAAAAATAGTTGTTAATAAAGAGATAGTCGTAGCAAGTAATGAGAATACAGCTCGAGCTGAGGGGGAGCTGCTTGAAGTTCAAATGGATGATCGAGTTGAGGGGGAGCCTCACGAAGTTCCTATATCAAAAAAGGCTACAGCTGAGGAGGAATTATAAAGAGAACATCATAAACCTTCCTTAGTCCCTCAAGAGATCCTAGCTTTAGAAATTGTAGAAATAGAAAGGATTGAAGCTATAGAGGATGAAAGAGCAGAAGAGCAAAGAAGGGAAGTGGAGATGATTGTTGTAGTGGAAAGTTCAAATGAAGACAGAGAAGAAGAAGAGGATGACGAAGTTGAGATTATTGCAGTGGGCTGGGATGGATATAGGAGAGCCAACTACAATCAATTGTTCTCCTATTTACCTATGATGCCCTTTCACAGAGCCCAAATCCTCAACTCCTGGGATCACATGTTCTGGACCTTCAAAACCTATCCAGCAATCTCTGTGCTAGCTCATGGATTCCCAGGCAACCTCACTTTTGCCCGAAAGTTAATCACTAATGGTCCTTCTTCAGATAATGGGCGTGAGGTACAATATATTCCCTTCTCTTTTAGGGTTAGTTGTGAGACCACAAATTTTATGAATAAAGATTTAAATTTCTCAAAAATAGTGTTAGTGGAAATCGACATTTATTTCGATATTAATTGATGTCTGGAGGTTATATTGACCAATCGGGTATTTAACCGGATAAATGAGCAATTAATTGCTATTAATTCACATGATTATAACTATTTATTCACATGTGTGTACTATTGATTCACATTCTTGTACTATTTAGGGTGGTGGTGCAAGATTGATAATACTTGCATGACTAAGTTTAAAATGGAGGTATAGATGGAGGTATTATATTGTAATTCGTATTTTCACATGATTATAACTATTGATTCACATGATTGAACTATTGATTCACATTATTTACTATTAGGGGAGGTGGTGCAAGTTTGATAATACTTGCAGGACTAAATTAAAATGAAGAAAAGAGGAAGGTATTATACTGTAATATTTCGAGCCCCAAAACGTGCAATTATCGAAACCATATTTTCCTAAAAATAGAAGCTCATTCTTCCTTCATTTCTCACCAATTCACTAAAGCTATAGAGCAATTATTATAGAGAGAAATTATAGAGAGAAAGAAGAAGAGAAGTCTGCTATATACCTCACTATTCCAGTATCCAGTCTTCTTCTAAGGTAAGGGGTATTATTCCTTCGTATTCATGAAGAGATTTATTTTCTTTCAATACTCGTAAGGGTTGTTATTCCATTCTTTATTATTATGTTGGAATAACTTTTGTCATGCAAATCGTATATCATGGTGAAATTCTTCTATTATTCCATTCCTTATTATTCATTTGGAATAACTTTTTGTACTATCTGATTTATCGCATGCTCCGGTGAATTTCTGTTGTTATTCCATTCTTTATTATTTTGTTGGAATATCACATGCATGCGGATTACGCATGACTGGTTCGATTCTTTTATTATTACATTAAAATATCCTGTGCATAAGTGGATTACGCATGACTGGTTCCATTCTTTATTATTCTCATTGGAATAACTCATTATCGCATGCGATGGCCTATCGCTTTTTCGTGAATTTTGCTATTATTCCATTCTTTATTATTCTGTTGGAATAACATGTCTATGCGGTCTATCGCATGCATGGTGAATTCTTCTGTTATTCTATTCTTTATTATTCTGTTGGAATAACCTATCTATGTGGATTACCACATGCATGGTAAATGATCCTTCGTATTCATTTTTTATTAAATTGTGGAAATGATCTGTCTACGTGGATTACCGCATGGCGGATGAAAATCCATTTGCAGTTTCGTATATTCTATTATACTCGTATGAAATATCATTTCTTTTGTACTCGTCATGAAATATCATTTTATTTGGTATTTTTCTGTTTCAAGTTACTATTCACGGGTTACTATTCACCCGATTACTATTCACTCTAGTATTATTTACTCGGGTATTTGGGGCACTTTTCTTGTCGGAGTACTATTCACGAGTTACTATTTACGGGTTACTATTCACCCAAATTACTATTCACCTGAATATTATTCACTCGGGTATTTGGGGTACTTTTCATGTTGGGGTACTATTCACGAGGTACTATTCCCAAAGTACTATTTACGGGGTACTATTCACGATAAAAAATTGATTCTTTTCTGTTCAAATTATTTTTGGTACATGAATATTATTCTTGAATTTTACTCTACAAAGCAGAATCATGTTGACAATTTGGATGTTATTGATTTCTAGATAAATTAAATTATAAATTTTTAAAATTTATCCTTGAACTTGTTTTATTTAATTATTATGTTATTATCATCATCCTCATGCTTATATTGTGATGAAAGTCATCTTTGGCTTACGTGCATAGATGAACTTGGTATGATTATGACCAGGGATTATTCGATATAATCATGACCGTAATGTGACGAATGATGTGGTAAAAGTCCTCATTGGCTTGTAGTTTATTGATGGACAGTTGTTGGTATGATTATGACCAGGGATTATTCGGTATAGTCATGACCATTGATGATTACATGAATATACTTGGCCGTGATGCAGGGATGATTCGATTTTATTTATTAAGCTGAGTCTCAGCGATAAAAGTTGATGAAAAACTTTTTAAATCATAGAAGATAGTAGATTTTATGCTCTACTTGACTCTTCTAATGGATTGCTTATTTCCGCTGCAATTGTTGATCTAAAACTTGTTGTCTATTGTATTCTATAAGTTGTTATACTGTTGAAGGCTAAGGATAATTTATTCTACATTATCTTAGTCATAATATTTCTTACTGAGCTAGTTGAGCTCACCATTTCTTTCACTGTTCTCTTCAAAAAATGAGAACTTAGCCGGGACTAGTCGGGGAACGGAGTGACGGTCCAGATGATAGCATTAGTAGTTCTCACTATTCTGTTAAATAGTGTGACAATAAATGTAATGAGAACTCCATTGAGTGTGGATATTGTCTAGATGACAATATTCTTATTAAAACTCTTAGATTATGTTTTGTCGTATTTTACATGACTGTTGTATAATTAAGTTGTATTTGAATTTTGTACCATGTATTTCGCGACTCAAAATGGGTGATGTATATCTGTTTTGGGGGCGTCACAGTTGGTAACAAAGCTTAGGGATATGATCCCTGGCTGAGATGTGAGACAAGAACTAGGAGGGGAGAGACGGGGAATTCCTTCGCTAGTATGACCTACCTAAGTTTATTTGGTATTTATTTGGTTGGTCAGAGTATTTTGATAATATGTGACATGTTAATTAACCCTTGTTTTGCGGCAATGTTTGAAAATGGCAGCTGAAAATGTTAACAATGGAGTGAATGAGACCGTTGAGACACCTTTAATCATTAATCAAGTTAATGTGATGTCAGACGAAGAAGAAATTAGAGATATCTACGTGGTGAGTAAAGAACTAATAGTTGCACCCGAGCTAATTGCAGAGGTGGCAGCTGAGAGTGAGGAAGAAGAGGAACCTGAGGAGAATTTATTAGAAGAATTTTCTGATCAAAATTTAGAATTACAAAATCGTATTCATGAGTTAGAAGAGCAGGCTGAAGAACGGCAGGCGGTCGTGGAGCAAAGAGATGTAACAATTCAAAATTGTGTTACCCGATGTGCAATGCTTGAACAGAAGCACTCTTTGGCAGAGTATAAGATATTAGAGCTGGAATATGAGAATGCTATGATCAAAGTTCTGATGAAAGAAAAAGCAACTGAACGAATGAGAATAGATAATGCATGGGTAAAAGCCGCACGACGCGTAGATATTGTAGAAAAAGACGTCTGGTCCAATAAGGCCAAAATAGATGAAATGGATTTTGCTTTTTGGAGAACAATTGGGAGAATCCAACATCGAATTCTGAATTACCCTGTGCAGAGCGGTCAACCCCAATTCGATATGGATCAGAGAGTAATGATTCGAATCATGGAGCAGGAATGTGACGAAGCAATTAAGGGTGGAATGTACTCTATAGCAAAGTCAAATCCGGTAGTTTAAGTGGGAGCGTTTGTCGAGAAACCCGAACGAAGTTATTACGGGTAAGTTAATTATAAACCCTTGCAAAATCTATAACTTATTCGATACCAGTTCTACCCACTCTTTTATTTTTCCTACTTGCTCTCAATATTTAAATTTGACTCCGGAGAAATTAGACTTTGATTTATCTGTTGAAACTCCGTTGGGAGAAACCTTCGTTACCTCCACTATTTATAAATCTTGTTTGATTCAAATAAACACTTTCACGTTACCTGTCGATCTTATCTCTTTGAAAATACTTGCATTTGATGTGATTTTAGGGATTGATTGGTTAACTACTCATCAAGTTTTTCGTAAGGTTGTTAGCTTTCATTTTCCTAACTAACTTGTTATGTGAATTCAAGAAACCAAACCACTAAAGTCAATCATTGGCATATCAAGCCATAAGTAAAGAGCCCCGAGCCTTTCGCTGGTGACTTCCAAGTCTTGGAATACACAGAAGCCAAACTATCCGTAGGGGACGTTGTGAATGACGATGGCAAGTTGATAGGTATCAATGTGACGTACTATCCAAGTCTTGGATGTGAGTCACAGTTTTGAATGACATTTTTATTGTTAATAAATTTCCTGACGTATTCTTGAAGACTTCTTAGCATACCCCTAGAGCGTGAAATTGAATTTTGTATTGACCCAGTACAAAACCCATTTCTAAAACCCTCAAATATTTCTTTACCTAAAACGATCGAATAATGCGCCAAAGACATTGGCTCGAGTTGTTGAAGATTTCGATCATACCATTCAATATCATCGTGGAAGAGCAAACGTTGTAGCTGACGCGTTGAGTAGAAGATCGTATGCGTTAACGAGTGCGATGTTGTTAACACAAAAACCCATTTCGTATAGCTTACAAATGATGAAGATTGAGTTAAAGACTCGAGAGACCCACGTGAAGATAACGAATATACGATTAGAATCGACTTTAATTGATAAAGTTAAAGCCGCTCAAGCTACATATTCATAACTGATAGATACGAAGAAGAAGGTTCAAGAAGGCGTTATTCTAGAAGCAAGAATCGACGAAGAGAGGAAATCTCAACCCTCGATTTAATTGGGCCATTTGAAATCCTCGATCGAGTAGGAACTGTGCCCTATAGACTCGTTTTACTTCCAAGTATGTCGCGTGTTCATAACTTTTTTCACGTATCGTTGTTAGTAAAAACTTAGTCTTGGGGGACTTTGGAGCCAAATTTTGGAATAATTAATGAATCTGAAAAATTATGAAATCATGGGGGTTTTATAGAGCATGTTACAAGCTTTCCATAGCCTCGAAAATGGACTAATTCCGATAACAGATGAAGAAGTTATGAAGATTTGAAGTATGTGTGTCAAAAGTTACAAAATCTAGAAAATTGGAGTTAAGTTCCAAAGGTCGAGTGCCTAGGCACTAGGCTCGGTGCTTAGAATCTGTTCTTGGGCGCCTAGGCGCTTGCCCAAGGCCAAATTTGGGCGCCTAGGCGCTGGTCTAGTGTTAAGCCAAAATCTATCCGGACGTCCTTTAGTAAATTAGGCATAACTTTTTCATACGAACTCCGATTGAGATGATTCAAGATGATTCGGAAATATAACGAGTAGACCTAAAACTTTCATTCTTTATGTTTTGAGATTTGAGATCGATAACAAGGCCTAAAATGGCTATTTTAGGGACTGATGTGCATTCAGAGGCAATCAGAGGACATTGGGCATGCACATATGCAACGTGTAATATTTTCGACGATAAAGGTATTCAAGGCATCCTAACCTCTTCGGCATACCAGGTACGTACGTAAATTTCAAGGGCGAAATTTCATAAGGAGGAGAGATTGTGAGACCCCTGATTTTATAAATAAAGATTTAAATTTCTCGAAATATTTTTTTAATATTATGGTGTGGATTTGATATAATGTTATAGTTGTGGGTAATATCTACAAATTTTTCAAAGTAAGCAAGTGGTTATATAATATTCGATTGGTCGGAGAATATTCGTTTTAACAAAGAATATTCGTACGACGGCACAATCATTGGTGGACCCCACAACAGAAATATTGTCTTAAAACGACAGAATTATCTTTTTATTAAAATAACGGCGAAAAGTGTTACCGTTAAAACTATTGAACTACCCTAGTAAAAGTACGATGTCTACGCGTGGTTTGCGTAGTAGTACACCGGTATTGGTTATCGATGCTTACGTAAGAAGTCACTCGGTTATACTCAATTATTACACGATAATTCTTTGCATCATATCTCTCATATTATCGATTCAATTATTGTCACAAAGATCATCCGTGATAATATATTATATTATTAAATCAATAATTGAGACAACAAAGTTATTCATATTATTAAATTGCAATATTTATAATGTCTAGAAGTTCTGTCAAGGAGAGGTTTGGTCATCTAATTGCGCGCCAATAAGGTGAAATCCTTATCGGAAAGCCCCTTCTTTCCTGGAAATGACCTAGTTGTTAAATATTGTGAGTTATAATATTAATGATGAATAAGTTCGTGTTGATTAAAGATGAAATTGATAGTTCCATTGTGTTGGAATTATTAGTGTTAGTGGATATCGACATTTATTTCGATATTAATTGATGTCTGGAGGTTATATTGACTAATCGGGTATTTAACAGGATAAATGAGCAATTAATTGCTATTAATTCACATGATTATAATTATTTGTTCACATATGTGTACTATTGATTCACATTTTTGTACTATTCACGAGTTACTATTCACCTGAATATTATTCACTCGGGTATTTGGGGTACTTTCATGTCGGGGTACTATTCACAAGGTACTATTCCCGAAGTATTATTCACGGGGTACTATTCACGACAAAAAATTGATTCTTTTCTGTCCAAATTATTTTTGGGCACATGAATATTATTCTTGAATTTTACTCTACAAAGCAGAATCATGTTGACAATTTGGATGTTATTGATTTCTAGATAAATTAAATTATAAATCTTTAAAATTTATCCTTGAACTTGTTTTATTTAATTATTATGTCATTGTCATCATCCTCGTGCTTATATTGTGATGAAAGTCATCTTTGGCTTACGCGCATAGATGGACTTGGTATGATTATGACCAGGGATTATTCGGTATAATCATGACCGTAATGCGACGAATGATGTGGTAAAAGTCCTCATTGGCTTGTAGTTCATTGATGGACAGTTGTTGGTATGATTATGACCAGGGATTATTTGGTATAGTCATGACCATTGATGATTACATGAATATACTTGGCCGTGATGCAGGGATGATTCGATTTTATTTATTGTCGAGTCTCAAATGATAAAAGTTGATGAAAAACTTTTTAAATCATAGAAGATAGTAGATTTTATGCTCTACTTGACTCTTCTAATGGATTGCTTATTTTCGTTGCGATTATTGATCTAAAACTTGTTGTCTATTATATTCTATCGGTTGTTATCTTTGTTGAAGGCTAAGGATAATTTATTACGCATTATCTTAGTCATAATATTTCTTCTTTGGGCTAGTTGAGCTCACCCTTTCTTTCACCGTTTCTTCTTGAAATGAGAACGTGGCCGGGACTAGTCGGGGAATGGAGTGACGGTCGGATGATAGCATTAGTAGTCCTCACTATTCTCATTAAATAGTGTGACAATAAATGTAATGAGGACTCCATTGAGTGTGGATATTGTCTAGATGACAATATTCTTATTAAAACTCTTAGATTATGTTTTGTCGTATTTTACATGACTGTTGTATAATTAAGTTGTATTTGAATTTTGTACCATGTATTTTGCGACTCAAGATGGGTGATGTATACCTGTTTTGGGGGCGTCACATTAATCACTGTCCACCATCAACCTTCAACCAATTTTATGAATTACCAAGATGGTTGGAAGTGATACTACATCCACTAAATTAATTACCAGTTACAGAATCCCAACATTCTGTAACTGATGAACGAAATATGCCTAATTTTGTATTGATCCAATCTCCTACCATCTCTCACTCTACGATTACTGATCCTAATCCAATCGTAGAGTCACCTGCTCAACTCGTAGAATCACCTCTTCTTGAGACTCAACCTCACACACCTGCTCTTCCATCAGACATCCCTTCCTCATCAACCAATAACTATTTCAATCTTGATCTTGCTCTCTATAATATACAAGATCAATATACAAGAGCCTTTTCTCCAAATAATCAACAACTCCTTGAACTCATATCAGATCTGTCTACCAAAACAGAGTTGTCTAAAGCATCTCAGAAAGTAACCAAGGACATTCAAGAAGATCTTGAAGTTCACTCAGACCTTGTTCATATGAGGCTGACTCATTTGATCAATCCTGCCAACACCCTCCCCAGCAATCTAAGTACTGAGCTTACAAAGAATATTAGGGAGATCATAAAGGAAATGATTCAGAGCATCAATGAAAGGGATCAAATTCATTTTCAGACTGCCAAGAAGCACAAGGAAGCAGTTCTCCTTCTGTAAAAGACTCAAGAATCTCAAAATAAACTTATGATGGAGAGTCTCACAAGTCTACGAACCCAAATAAAAGAATTCCAAGCCTTCCCCATGGTCCAAATGCAATAAACAAAAACTTTATTGGCCATCCTACAAAAGAAAGAATCTCGAACTGATTCCTTGGTCCAAGAAAATCGTGAAGACATTGCTCATTCCAAAAATTAGCTCCACTAACTCGTCCAAGGCATGAATTGACTGTCTGAAGGCATTCGAACCCTTGATGCTGACATAAAGGGAGAAAATAAAGGGGAAGGAGAGAAAGGCAAAGGCGGAGGAGGCAAAGGAAAATTCATTGCTCACTCTTCAAGGAGTCCTTCAAGACAGCCTCGTCATCAGACACCTCGACCTGAACAGCAGCAAATTATCATGGCACAACCGCTAAGGAGTCAAGGGCCTTCTCCCAGCTCACAAGGGGTAACCTCTACAGGCCTAAAAATGCCAATTGGAGATCCTGCATTCATGAATAGGCACGATCATTTGGAATGGCTAAGTCAAAGCAAACTGGAAGATATAGCATGGAGAGATGAAGCCAGTAGGAGAAGGAGAGCTGCAGAGTATGCCAATCCTCCAAGGAACAAAAGGCAGAAGAAATAGAGATAAGTTGAAACTCATTACTTATTGATATAACCAAGCTTTATTGTAATATCTGTCTTTACAAACATCAATAAATTCATGTTTATTCTCTAGAGATTTCAGTTGCTCACTGAAACACTAAGTCATATTTACTTTCTAGCTATTGCATCTAGAAATTGATAATTATGATACAAATCTTGTGACACCCCCGAAATAGGTATACGCCACCCATCTTGGGTCGCCAGATACATGGTACAAAATTCAAATACAAACTTAAATATACAACATGAGCTTTGAGTTTTAATACAAATATTGTCTTTTAGACAGTATTCAAACTCAAAAATTCTCATATATACTGTAAGTTTCAATACAAATATTGTTACGTATATAATACGACAATATTCATATTTAAATTATTACAATGCCATATAAAGTACAACAACAAATATATCAAGTCCCCGAAGGGACACGAGAAGATATATGTTCTCCTCATTCTAATGGAGTGCACCTTTGACGCTTCCAAATTCTGATTCACCTCACCCTATTGTTGTTCACCAAAATTAAATATCAAATGATGTATAAAACATGTCACACACATTTTAAGTTCTCAGTACGATTATTATGCCACACCGTTTCATAATTTGATTAGGCTTGTGAGTAATTTGTATCACCACTTTATACCCATGTTCTCTCTGCTAGTCCCAGCTACCCTTTTATTACCTGAAAGGGGTGTTAAAGTAAAAGGGTGAGCTCAACTAGCCCAGTAAGAAATATTATGACTAAGATAATGCAGAACAAATTATCGTCAGTCTTCAACAATATAACAACTGATAGAATATAATTGACAACAAGTTTTAGATCAACAACTGCAGCGGAATAAGCAATCCATTAGAAGAGTCAAGTAGAACATAATGTCTACTATCTCCTCTAGATTAAAAGTCCATCGTTAATACTTCATTCCTGTAATACTCATCAACAGTTCTTTGCTATGTTCAAGACAAAGAGAACTCTCATCACCTGTCTTCACCTGAACCACCACAGATTATAATTAAATCACAATTCATATTTATAATCAAGTAAATCAACAGTCCAACTTTGCACTATAGGCCAAAGATATACAACTGAAAAACCAATAACCAACAGTCCATCTTTGCCCTGCAGACAAAGATATACAACTGTAAAACCAATAATCAACAGCCCATCTTTGCACTATAGGCCAAAGATATACAACTGTAAAACCAATAATGCTGAGACTCAGCTTAATAGTATCACAACCACGATTTATCCATGCACTACGGGCCAAGGATATTCGTTATTATCACATCCATGAATTAATATTTCATCGCTGAGACTCAGCTCAATAATTAATCCACATCATCGAATCATCCTTGCACTACAGGCCAAGGATATTCATTAGTATCACGACCACGAGTTATCCATGCACTACGGGCCAAGGATATTCGTGTTTTTATCAACGGTCATGATCACGCCATAAAACAATTCATCTTTGCACCCTTGGCCGAAGAGAACCCATGGTCATGATCATACCAAAAACTGTCCATCAATGCACTACGGGCCAATGAGGACTTTTACCACATCATTTATAACATTACGGTCATGATTATACCGAATAATTCCTGGTCATAATCATGCCAAGTCCATCTATGCACTACGGCCAAAGATGACTTTCAACACAAAATAAGCATGAGGATGATGACAATGATATAAGAATTTAATTAAATGAGATAAAGGATAAATATTAAACATTTATAATATAATTTATCCAGAGTTCAAGAATATCCAAATGTTATCAATCACTTAATAATCTCATAATCTAATATCATTAATATTATAACAATATTTTAATCATTTCTTAAACTAATAAACAAATTATTTTAATTGTTTACACTTTACTAATTAATACATTTAATCATCCTAAAATGTCAAACTCATAAGATTTCATCACCAATAACCAAAACCCTCATTAAAAATCTGCATATACCTTATATAGGATTCTCAAGCCATAAAATCCTATTTTTCAATTTTTTTACTTCACATAACATATTTAATTCATTTACTCATAACTAGTCCATTTTTATGAAAAATACCAAATTAGTACAAACAAATTTTTTTTTCTGGGATTTAGCATAATATAGTCTCATATTGAACATATATTTTTCTTGGAATTTTTAAAACTCATTTACTATTTTTCATATGGCCAAAACTGCCGAATATTTAGACATTTATCATAAATTGTACTTTTATCCAAAAATTCCGAAATTTATAGAGTATACTGCTATTATATACATGTACTCCCAATAAAAATTTCAGCAATTTTGGAGTTAATCACAAGGAGTTATTAGGGTTTACTTTTAAAATAGTCTTTTCCCATAAAATTCATAACTCCTAATCTATACATCCAAAAATCGCCATTTTTGGACACGATCTAGAAAACTCATCAAATTATCATTTCAAATTTTTCCAGAATTTTTGAGGGTCAGAAAAATTATGAAACTTAAAAACATAATAACCCTTACAATCCCATACCTCAAAAGAGCAGTATTTCTGACTGGAATATCGGATGTAATACCGAAGGAAACTTGCACTGAATAGCAACTCTCAAAGTATCTAAATACTCATAAAAATACGCTCGACAATATAGAGAGAAAAAAAAACTTGTTTCTGGTGTGATTTTCAATTCTAACTATGCACCCTATTTATAGGAAAATGCTAGAACGTCATAGGAGACTAAATAATAAAATTATATTTTTTTTTCTTGCGCATGCTTCCTTGACCAAAATATTAGCCACCACAAGTGGGGCCCACCAGAAATCAGCCACCATCCCCAACAACCAAAAGTGGGTCCCACCCAATTTTAAGAAAAATTATTTTATTTTCTGAAACTTCAGTAATTCATAAATAGCCCTTTTATCAGAAAAATAAGAATTTTATGTCCATTCCACACGAAATCGAATTCTCTACAACTTTGTAGCTTTAAGTTTTTCCAAATTCCAAACAAAAAATATCCGAAATCCACAAACGGATGATTTTTAACACCTTTTAAAATTCATAACAAATCATGTGTTAATTTTTAACGGTTCAAAATTTGTGGACATATACTCAACTTATATATGTATATCATATCCAAAAATCACAACGATCCAACGGTCGGATTAAAATTATAACTCACGTAATATAACTTTAAGAACACTTATTTGATTTTTAATACATTCATTCCGACAAAAATACTGATAAAACACCTCAACATTAATTCCTTCAATTATATCCAAATAAATAAATCCATCATTTATATCCAAATCAAATAAATGTTTCCTTATCATATAAATCAATAATTAATTATTCACAAATAATATTACAGAATCACAATAATGACAACCGGGCAGTTCCTAGGAAAGAGGGGGATTTCCGATAAGGATTTTTCCTTACTGGCGCGCATTTAGGTGACCAAACATCTCTTTGGCAGAACTTTCTAGACATTTCCAATAATGCTATCTAATACTATTATTCAAATAATATGAATTATTGATCTGATAATGGGAAATATCATGCGTGACAATTATCAAACAACAATAATATAAAATATCAACGCAACAATTATTGAATCAATAAAATAAAATATTGAACAAAATTACATCGTAACAATTATTGAGTAATGCCTAAATACGTAAGAATCAATAATTCAAAATACTTTGATAATAATAATCGCAGTGCTAGTGTCTTTCTTTGTGACCGTGCGTAGACATCGTATTTTAACCACTAGGTAATCCAACAAAGTGTTAATTGATGACATTTACGTCGTTATTTATAAATCTCAAACTTGTCGCTTTTCTTCATCCGATAGTTATTTCGTTATGGAGCGCACAAATGGTCGCTACACCGCAATCGTAATATTCCCAAAGAACAAGAATATTTCACGACCAAACGAATATTTCCCGACAGAAATGAGTATTTTATAATCACTTGTGTATTTTGAAAATTTTATATATATCACCCTTAACTTTAAACTTTTATCAATTTAACTATTTACTAAATAGAAAAATTGAATACTTTTATTTCATAAAATTTGGGATCTCACAAATCTCCTTGGTTATGTCAACATCAAATAGGGGGAGATTGTTGGGAGATTACATAGTTAAATTTGATGTTGAAAGCAATACTTATCAAAATAAGTGTACATTTAGGAATATGAAACGAAATAATATTACTTACATACTACAGAGTATGGAAAAAAAATATTATTTCTTACGAATATTGAATGAAAATAATATCCCTTACGAATATTGAACGAAAATAATATTCCTTACTGTTAGAAGATTGCATGGTTAAATTTGATGTTGAAAGTAAATATTCATGATTATATGTAAAGTCCTTAAAGGAATACATGTACAAGGACTTCGTAGTACATCAAGCTTGTTAGGTTGATCTGAACTTTAATGTGTATCATTCTGTAAATGAATGTATAAAAGAAAAGATCAAAGTTGTTAGGTTGATCTATGTCTTGAAATGTAATAGATAGGATTCAACAGAATTGTAGCCTATCAAGCTGATCAAAAGATTGCAGAAAGCCAAGGCAGAATCGTAGAGCATCGAGAATCGTAGTATGTCTGCTTTGAAGGGCCTCTCCGAAATCGTAGAGTGGTCCAAACGCCTTCCGAGTCAAACTCAAGAATCGTAGAGTGCTCTCGCAAGCGTAGAGACTGGAAGTCAAGAAAGTGAATATTGTAGTGTACCAGTACTTAAGAGAAATCATAGTGTTCTCATCTATCAGCACCAGATCAAGCACCAAAATGGCGAAACACCACAATCATGATCGTAATGTATCATCTGTCTGCATTAGAAGAATCGAGCCTTGTCCATTTGTTTAATAATAAAAGTCAACAAATGTGGAATGGATTATAGACGTTGAGAGTATCGGGAGTCCCAATGACACAACAATCATCCTTAGTATGTAACAAAGAAACATATTGAAGAAGCTAAGAAAAGTACTATGGGTCAGCAGAAAACACCTTTTCAGGTGTTAGGTGAGATATCAGTCTGCAGTGTCAGTGGGCTAGACGGCTAAACAGAGATTTCTAGAAAGTCACCATCAGTGTTCAGAAATGTCAAATACAATTAATGCAACGTCTTCCAACGGATGCATTTCGAAGACACCTTATATACAAAAGAAAAGATGATGCAAAAACTAAGCAAGTATACAACGAAAACGCTGAAGAACATTCAATGCTTAACTCTATGATCTGAAAAGAAAGCTTGCTCAGCTACTCAGTTCTTTCGAACTCAAGCTTAACGGCAACTAAGTAGCAACATTCAAGAACTCAACTATTATCAAGTGAAGTAAGGACTTGAAGAGTTATAAGTGAACTGAGAAGTACCAAGTCTGCTGGACTTGAAGAGTTCAATAGTGAACTAAGAAGTTCCAAGACTGTTGGTCTTGAAGGAATCAATGAGATTCGAATATTGTAAAGTTATCCTTAGTGGATTTCCTACTCGAGGAGTAGAAGAGTGGACTAGGAGCTTTGAGTGCTCTGAACCACTTAAAATCACTGTGTCTCTTATATTCTTGCCATAACTGCTTAAATCCTATTAACTAGTTACATCATAAAGGGAAAACAAACAAATCTCAATTCCGCTGTGATTAAATCATTATCAAAACTAACAAGTATTTTGGTAAGAAGAATATAAAAATATCTATTCAACCCCCCCTTCTAGATAACTTTTATGCCTCTGGGAACTAACACTTACGAATATTGAACAAAGATAATATCACTTACGAATATTGAACGAAAATAATATTCCTTACAAATATTGAACGAAAATAATATTCCTTACGAATACGAAAAATAATATCTCTTATGAATATGAAATAAATAATACCTCTTACCTTAAAAGGAGAGTAAATCTGACTGGTATAGTGGAGATATTCTTAAGGAAAACTTGCACTATTTGCTACACTCAAAGTATCCTTATACTCAAAAGAAATACGCTCAATATTATAGAAGAAGAATTCTCTGATTCTAGTGTGATTTTCATTTCTAAATTAAGCATCCTATTTATAGGAGAATGGCAGGATACTATTTAGGAAATATTCACGGACTGCACAGGAAAAAATCACGGGTGAAGTCATGGGAATTCGCGTGAAGATCTAATTTTTACTATTCATTACTGTGCAATAAAATATTCTAATAAAACAAAAACTTTATATAAAATATAATATATTCTATTTATAATCTAATAAAACGAATAACTTTATATATAATATAAAAAGTATTATGTTTTATATAAAAAGTTTTCTATTTTATTACTATTATAATAATAAAACAAAAACTGAGATAAATTTCTACCGGCGATTTTGAAAAATGAGTAAGTGGGGGTCCATGTAATAAGCCAAACTTACAACAAATACTTCATGAAAAGCCCCTCTATTTATCACAAATCCCTTAACTTCAAT
Source organism: Panax quinquefolius (assembly GCA_020205615.1). NCBI lineage: Eukaryota > Viridiplantae > Streptophyta > Magnoliopsida > Apiales > Araliaceae > Panax > Panax quinquefolius. The sequence continues at coordinate 46,536,722 of CM035155.1, read as the reverse complement.
AAACATATTTTTAATCTTTCAACAATTATTCATCATTAATATTATAACTCACAATATTAACATCCAAATCATTCCCAAGAAAAAGGGGGCTTTCCGATAAAAACTTCTCCTTATTGGCGCGCAATTAAATGACCTAACCCCTTTCCTCTACAGAATTTTCTAGACATTGTCAATAATACAAATAATAATATGAATAACTGTGTCGTCTTATTTATTGATTTAATAATATAAAATATTGTGCAGATGATAATGTGACAATAATTGAATCAATAATATAAGATATTGTGCAGCAACTACTGTGGCAATAATTGAATGAACTGAGTGACTTCTTACGTAAGAATCAATAATAAGAGATATTGTACAATACCGTGTGCTACTGTGCAACTACGCATATAACTGTACTTTTATCACCGGGTATTTCAACAGTTAACGGTAAAAGTTTAGCCCTTATTTTTATAAAAAGGTTATTTCTGTCACTTTATATATCTGACAGTAATTCAGTTGTGGGGTCCACCAATGATTGTGCCGTCGTACGGATATTCCCTGATAAAACGAATATTCCCCGACCAAACGAATATTTTATGACAACTTGCTTACTTTACAAAATTTATAAATATTACCCACAACTATAACATTATATCAAATCCACGCCTTATTATTCAAAATAACATTTAGAGAAAATTAAATCTTTATTCATAAAAAAGTTGGGGTCTTACATATATAGTCATGCCCGTCAACAAAATAGAATACCAGAGGTAATATAGTACTAGTAAATATTAATAACATATTAAAGCATCAAGGTACCAAAAACAGATTAACAGTTCACCCAAATAACAACCTCATCTGAATTATTTCTCTGTCTCCTTTTTAACCTTGAGACACCTACAAAACAAACAAATAGTCTCTATCTTTTTGTTACCCAAATCTCCTTGGGTCCTTTTGGGTTAGTAGCATATAAATCACATTTATTTACCCACATTTTTTTTATTTTAATTTTCTTATAATTAGAATCAAAATGACCTTTAAAATCACATTTTTTACAAGTAACAAACTGTGAACAATAAAGTAGCTTAAACCTTGGTTTACTATTAATCATTCTAATATTATCATTAGTTTTATTTTGCACATTTTTAATTGGATTATACACAATCCCTTGTTTATCAAGACTAGACCTTTGTGCCCCCTAACATAACATTTAGGTTCTTTTTTCCTTGCACAAATTTAGCAAGATCATTTTTTAAAGATGTTATTTCTGCATTTTGTTACATTATCATCATGTTGCACGTTCATCATTTTTTCATCATTAAAAGCATCTATACATGCATCTCTCATATTCAAACTTTCTTTTAAAACTTCATTTTCATTTTTTAGATATTCATTTTCTTTTCTCTATTTAATAAGTGACTCAACTTCATTCAGTAGCTCATTTACGCAATTCTTAAAACAAACAGTTTTCTTTTTGAGCTGTTGATTTTCATTTTGTAAAGCAATATAATCAGACATAGATATTTCAAAAGTTTCATTAAAATGAAAATGGTTTACCTCAAGAGGTTCATCATCTTCTAGTCCCATGAAACAGAGTTGACCAATTTCTTCTTCTTGTTCTGTTTTGGACTTACTCATTGGAGTTGAGCTACCTTTTTGATTCTTCCTTTGTTTCTTTCTTTGAAGTAGTCTCTCGAGTTTTCTTGAGAGCATTTCAATTTCTTTGTCAAAATCTTCATGATCACATTCATTATTGCTCTCGGCTTGAAGTGCTAATATCTTCTTTATTGGTGCCTCATCTTCATCAGCATACCTTATTAGTTGATTTTCAAACTCTTCAAGTTCACCAAAGAGGGTGAGCCTTTCCATGGTGTTGATTGTTGATGAGTCTTATAAAGTGGTGACTTTTGGAGAGAACCGTTTGGGCATGATTCTCAACAGCTTTCTATTGATTTCCTTTTGTTTAATTTTTCTCCCTAGCATGCCGAGAGAGTTCATTAGTATAAGAAACCTCACTTGAGTTTCATTGATTGTTTCATCCTTTTCTAACTTGAATAGCTCATAGTCTTGCATTAACATACTTAACTTGACCTCTTTGACTTTGGAAGTACTTTCGTGGCTTGTCATGATAGTACACCAAATTTCTTTTGTTGTGTTACATGTTGAAATTTTATCAATTTTAGCTTGAACCATTCCGCTTAACAAGGTGTTCATGGCTCTTGAGTTGTAGGAAAACATGTAGCTTTCGTTTGCATCCATTTTCATGAGTCTGCTATCATCATGTATTGGAATGACAGGTCCATTGTCAACCACACACCACTCCCATTGGTCTCTCTTGAGATAAATCTTCATTATGAATTTCCAAAAGTTGAAGTTCTCGCTTCCTAACAACAGAGGTTTCCTGCTTGTTAGGAGTGAGCAAAAAAACAGATAAAACCGAATTACCGAACACAACCGAATTTTTTAAACCAAATTATTTTGGTTTTTTGTTTTTTTCCTAATTTCGATTTTATCCGATTTAATACTCGGTATTTGGTTTCAGATATGGTTTTAAAAAATAGGTTATTCGGGTATCCGAATAACCAAACTTTTTAATTAAAAAATAATAATTTTATAATTGTACACCTACACCAAGTACCAACCGGGCGTTTCTGTCTGTAATCTCAAATCTGTATGTTATGTATTCACATTTTGCCCTAGCCCCTAATTTCCAAATCCCAGTTCCAGATCCCAATTCCTCTTGTTTCTCCCGCCTCTCAGTTTCACCGACATCCTCTCCAGCCTCCGCCTCTCTGGACTTTGGCTCTCTCCGCCTCTCTGCACTCTAGTCTCACCGTGTCTCCCTGCGAGTTGCGACCTCTTTTGAGTTCTTCAACCTCGAGGTCCTCGACGGCTCGACCTCTTCTGAGTTCTTCAACCTCAACGACTCGACCTCTGCTGAGTTCCGAGTTCAAGTAAATTTTCATTCACTATCAAGATTGAAGTGTACGTTGTTTAAGATAGAGAACTCTCATCTCTTTGACCTTTGTACTCTGTTTTGCATAAATTTTTACTTTTTTAGTGTCATGATTTCCAGGAGTTGAAGATTTTAATCCTTATGTATCATCTATGTATCTATCAATAGTGCAAGTAGGTAGTGGCTTGGCTAGTTAAATAATTCTTAGGCATTGTTCTGTTGTAGTCTTAGTAATTTCAATAGAAGGTTGTGTAATTAGTAATTTCAAAAGAAGGCATACATAAATCAATAATTAGTGAACAAAACTGAATTATGATTTGTGGGTTTTTGATATTGTTAGTGAAAATTTTACAAAATGCTTACCAGCAATAAAAGAGAGGAGGAGGGACTCGGATCTCTTGAGAAATTCCCAACAGAGGGGGTTCTTTAGGCCTAGCCTCCTTGTAAACTAATCAAGAAATGAAAGTGGGGTCACAAGGTTCATCTTCCATTTCAGAGTTGACAACACCAAAATCTCCATTTTCTGAATAGGTTTTGCCTTAAATACATACTTTGTCTCCTCCACCTTTACGAAACATAAACACCCAGATTCATTCACACATTTTACACAATATATGCATAATAAAATCTATTAAATTTTAACAAGATTTTTTATATTAAAGACATACTTGGAGATCTAAAAGGAGAGGAACTTGGGTCTCCTCAACTTTAGCAGCAAGAGAAAGACAAGAAACAGCAGCAAGTTGGGTCATCCATGGCTTATCCCTTTGAAATTGGAAGCTGAACATAAATCTATCAAGATAATTCACTGCAAGAACAGCAGTAAGAGCAGAAAAAGAGTAATGGGCCACAACTTTTAGCATCCACTCACTCCACAGCTGCACGATGAGATTCAGCTAAAAATGAGTTATTTTCTAAGACTACAGCAGAACAATGCCTTCTTTTGAGATTCAGCAGCTAATTCTTAGGCATTGTTCTGCTGTAATCTTAGTTTTGTTTCTAATATGTCCAAGTGGGTTAATGTGTCATACACTCGAATAGATGACAAATCTAATATATTCAAGTGGATTGTTTCTAATATGTTCAAGTGGATTGTATCGAATAGATGACAAATCTAAGCAGTGCTTGTGGACTGTCCTTCTTGAAAGTTAAGGTGTGTCATAGGATCTTGCCATACGATTTGCAAAGACCAATAATAATAGAGCCAAGCTCTGATACCAAATGTAATTCTGTAAATAAGCACACCTAGAGGGGGGGGGTGAATAGGTGTTTAATATAAAAGTGATAAACGATGAAATTTTTTTTATGTTTTCTACAACAGGTTTAAATCAGACAGCTATGCATGTCCGCTTTAGTGTCTACTTTACTTTATGTTCTTCGTCAATTACTATCAGACATATATGTTTGTCTGCTTTAGTGTCTGGATTAGTATATCTTCAATCGTGAGCAGAGCAAAATATTCAGAAATATAAAAACATAATAGAAAAGAACATAATAGAAAATCACACCAAAATGTTTACGTGGTTCTGCCCCTATTTAGAGGCGTAATCCATGTCCAATACTAATCGGTATTGGAGACTCTTTTTATTAATTTTAAAACTGAATTAAATACAATGCAATGGACACTTTTGCCCCCTTTGCACCTCTCTCTCGTAATATTTTTTCACCACCGCGAACCTTTCTTGCACCTCTACAACCTCGAAAATTTCTTTTTGAATGCAATATATCCACTAATGGACCAATTAAGCCAAACAAGGCTTGAACTCATATTCTAATACAAGGAAGATGTTTACAATAGACTATGATTTTTCAGCCCAAAGAGAATTAATAACAATACAACGGACTGCTGGAACTTTTCTATGAAAGCACACAATGAAGAATCTCTATAGTAGTAGAGTGAAGCCTGAAGAATTCTTCTTTTTGTTCTCTTTCTCCTTTTTGCCGAAGGTGAGTATATATAATATGAAGTTCAACGGCTATAAATTTTGTTAGCAAGAAAAGCTCAGATCATAGTTGGAAAAAGTCTTGATATTAGCAACAGTTAAGTCCAACGGATATAATGACTTCCTCAAATCTGTTTATACAACAAAGATGTGATTTTCAAATCTGTTAAGAGTCCAGCATAAAATAAATTGTGCGACACATATTGTTCCCATAAAGGACTCTTACTAATTGTTTTTCAATAATACTCCCACTCTGTTTTCATAATATCATTACTTTAATCCTTAACAAGTTATATTAAAATATATTTCCAGTAATATAAATGACTTGCCTTCAATGAACTTTATTCAAATTAGATATCATGAAATCAACTTCTATCATTTTAATTTCAGTCAAATCATATCACAACAAGTAACAACCCATGATATCAAACTCATCCAAACATATTGTCATCATTAAAATTATAAACCAACAGCCTTTTTTTCGTCTCATTTTTCTTATGAGCTTGGAGTTCTAGAGACAAAAATAATGGCGAGTTTTGATTTTGAGTTCCCAAGAGAAAAAGTAAAGTGGATTTGGGTTTTCATATTAGTGTTAGGAATAAATATTAGGAAACTGTCATACGTGTGAAAATATCAAAAAAAAATGATATGAAAATCTTTACTTCCTAAAGATTAACATGGGTTGGGAGTCGGATTTAAAATTTTTGGATTTCATGATAGATCACGGGTTCGAGAGTTTTGAGGCTAAAATTTGAAGATGATAAATAGATTTGGGATTTTTGATTTTGATAAATGATTGAAAGGGAAGATAATGAATGATTTAGGTATTTTGGATTTTAAAATTGTTGAGTTTCATAGTAGATAGGAAAAAAGTTGAAGAAAATGCCAATAAAATAAAATTATTTTTGGTTATTTGAAAATAATTACTATTTTAATTGTATAAGATTGATATTAAATTATTTTTAAGTTAATTTTATACGGTCAAATGTATAAAAAAAAATTGGGGGGGCGTCCGGTACTTAGGTCCGGTGCTAATGACCGGTACCTTTGTATTTTTTTTGTTTTGTTTTTTTTATTACCACAATTATGAGAATAATAAATAAAAAATAATAGAGCAAGTTTGAACAAAAAATTATAAAAGAAAGTATATTTTTTTTGTTCAAACCTGCTCTATTATTTTTTATTTATTATTCTCATAATTGTGTATAAAAAAAATAAAAAAAAAGTGCACTTGGTCATTCTGCCTATCGTTAGAAATTTATTCATTTTTTTTTGATTTTTTGATTTTTCTGCTTTTCGAATCCTGATCGAACCTAGTTTCTGCTTTAAGATAAAAAGAGCCGGTCGGTTCGGTAAAAAAAACCCAGATATACCGATTTTTCTATGCATTCTGGTTTGATTCGACGTTTTATGGTTCGGTAAAAAATCGAATCCAAGACCAGGATATCTTAGGTTTTTAATTTTTTATTATTAATAATAATAAAATAATAATAATAATAATAAAATAATGATTATAATAATAATAATAATAATAAAAATAATAATTATATTAATTTTCAGTAAAAATCGATGCAGACTGAATGCAGTATCAGTTGATCAAAGATACTTTATCCAACCTAGACTGCATTATGCATATGAAGATTTAGGCGGATTCGGTTTGGTTCGATCTTGATTCGATTCGATCCGATAAAAACCGGTTGAACACCCCTACCGGTCATTAAGGCCACCGGACCCCCCCAACCCATAAAAAAACCCTGTCAAATCGTATTTATACTTACCTTTACGGATTTTACCTTGAGAACCGGGATGGAAGAAATTATATGTTGGGGTACAAAATGTAAAAATATGCATACTTTGGGATCGAATATGCAGTAAACCATCATGGAATTATCTCAACAAATAGAAAATCCCAGCAATAATTTTTATATTATTTAAATTACTTTTGCATTTAAGTCGTGCCAGTAGTAACAAAAAACAAGAAACTCCCCATTCCCAAAACCCAATAGAAGCCCTTATTACAACCTCCAGCACACAGAGGGGAGAGAGAATTTTGGCTACAAAATGGGTTTAAGGAGATCAAGTAGGATTCGAAGGAATTCGGTACTCTATGGCCCTCCAGAAGAATTTGAAGCACTACCCTTGAAGCGCAAATATCGGCGTCGATCATCCTTGAAGCATACAGTAGCATTTACAGAACAAGAGCAGCCCCAAGATCTTGAGAGTACTACTGATAAGTTGTTTTCTTACAGTCTCATTTGTATTTCTCTCAAATAACCCCCATTTATATTTTATGGCTAATTATTCATGTCATCTCAACCCATTTTATCTTTATGGCCTCTGTAAACTCTTCTCCAATCTTTTCCAAAAAAATTTGTGTCCCCCCCCCCCCCCCCCAAAAAAAAAGTCCCATTTTATGATGGTAGTTTAAATGATATAATTTGTTAAAAGTTTGCTATCTTAATTTTAACATTATTGCGGGAGATACATTTTGACTTTTTAAGTCAATTTATATAATTTTAAAATTCAAAATTTATATGATTTCTGTTTTGAAAATGAGAAATATGATAATTAATATAGTACTTTATAATTAGTTTATAATTGCTATTTTAAAACTAAATAATTTCGTATTGATTTTGGTGAATTGACTCTAAAAAGTCAAAATATATTTGTAATTAAGAACTGAAATATAAATTTAGGGGTGAGATAGAATCAAAAATATATCCCTATAATTTGTAAATTTTGCAAATGGAACTCCTTTTGTGGAACGGATGAAGGAGTATGATTTATGACACTTTATGAAAAGCCCACATCAAACACTGTGTATTCCAGATTGTTATAGAATGTTTTATTTGAGCAAATCTTATTTTAATTGTGGTTATACTATTAATTTAAGGGGTAGTGATTGATAAACTGTATTCTAATTGTTGTTCTAGCTCGGTCAACTTTGCCTTTCTTTGTTAGTTTAACTTTAATAGAGTTTGTTTACTAAGCTGTTTGCTCCATGTAGGCTGTATAAGTTTCTCTTTCCCTTTATGTCAAAACTATATTATCGTGAAACAAAAATCTCTTCTGACTCGGAAATAATAACTTTGCATACAATTTTAGTATTTCCTAGTTATTTTAGAAGATTGCATACAATAGTTATGCATACTAAAATTTGTACATCCCACAAGCCTATTTCCTAATTGCTAGATTGAATAGTTCATATGATCCTAAAACGGATGTAAGAGTTAAAAAGTGAAATTATATTTGCACTCCACATTTTTGCATTTATGCTTAATCTTACTTTTTAAGTTTAAGAAATTACAGAAAACTGCATTTATCAATATGTATCATATATATATGTGTGTGTGCACGCGCATGCATACGTACAGAACATGGAGTTAGTGGTGGCCACATCCATTGAATTTTTTAATAAAAAAAGTACTCCATACTAGATTTAGTTACAGTTAACTGAAAGAATTTTTTCATTTCCTTTTCTTTGCATCTTTATACCCAAATCAAATAAGACTCTTAAGCCATGTAGTCTCTCTCTTCTCTCCTTATCTTTGCACAAGAATTTAATATTTGTTTTTTTCCCTATCCTTTTACTATACGTTCATGTACTACCAGTGTGCCTTATGTTTGTTTATGATTGATTTTTTTAATGTAATTTTAATAATTTGATTTTTACTTTTTGTGGTACTATTATAAAAAGTTTAAAATAATTATTAAATTTATTCAAATAAAATGGATTAGGAATTGTAAATATGAATATACTTTACTTAACGTTAAAATGTATTTTTAATTTTATTAAAATAATTAATTATTTATACTAGGTCATTTCCCCCTCATCAAATGATATGGTATTTGGTGGTTTCAAATAATCTAGTTATTCAATCAAATAGTATGAGTATCTGAGATAGTTGTTATGATGAGTACGAACATGACTTTTATGGTTGGTTGGTCGATGTTATAGAGGTAAAAGTATTTTGGAAAAGGTGACAAGGTGGTTATGTTTAAATGTGAGTGGTATGATACGGAGGGAAATGCCAGTAAAAGACTTTGTGACCGGTTTAAGGGGATCATAATTAATTTGATGAGAGACCTATTTGGAGTTATACTTGGTAGAAAATACTATAGAAAACGAAAAAAACCTGAAGATTTGGAGTTTGGTGATAATTAAGATTTGGAACTAATTCATAATTCATAATCTCTGTTCTAAAAATCGGCCTAGGCGGGGGTCTGGCGCCGCGCCTAAGGCCAAATCGGTGAAAAGCTGCTAAAGGGTTAAAGCGGCCTAGGCGGAAAAAGCGAGGCCTAAAGGAGTTTTTTTTTTTTTAAATTACTACCAAAACCAAATCTTGATATATTTATTTTTTTAATGATTTACCATATTCTTAATGCAAGTTGTAGTATATCAAATCACAACAAGAAGTGAACAAGATCAAGTCAAAATGGATAATTTTATTATAGTTGTAATTTTTGAACTTGTACTAACTTGAAATTCTATAAATGATGATACATTTGTAATATTTAGTTTAATTCAATATAATTCTAAAATTTATGTTTAGTTTCTTAAGTTTTAATATTGAACTGAATTCTTAAAATTTTAAATTTTATTATTTAATACCAATTTTGTTTATGAATAAAACTAATACGTCAAAGATATGTTAAATATACTTAGTATATGGTATTTGTCATTTTCTTTAAGTCCTCAATTTTGAAAATTACACAAATTAAAATAATTTCATAATTAATAATATCAAATGCCTCATTCAATAAACTTCACACTAATTTTTAAAAATAACATTTATTTAAATTTTTGAGAGAGAAGAAATACGATATAATTATATATATGAAGATATCAAAATACTTCTTACTAGTTACTACTTACTAGTAACACTAATTCTATAATTTAATTATTTCAAGCAATGGATATATATCTTACTACTTAAGTGCAATTACTACTAATTCTATAATTTAATTATTATCTTTATTATAAATTATTTTGCTTTATATTATTGTTTTGTTAGAATAATGTAAGATAAAATATTAAAATTGTCTTAAAATAAAAAATCCCGCCTAGGCCCCCAGGCGCTAGGCCCCCCTGGCCGCCCGCCTCCCGTCTCCCGCCTTTTAGAACATTGTTCATAATACTAATTAAGATTGTTTGATGATACAATGGAGATTTGGGAAGTGGATTGTTCGGTGATACAACAGGTCCAAAAGCTAAAGACCTACCTGAGTAGACTTCAGTTTTTCAGGATTAAATTTTTTTGGTGATTTCTATTATCTGTTTTTAAATCTCCATTCCTTTGACAAATATTACAATTATGAATTAGTTCCAACTGTATGATTTGCAAAGTCTGAATTAGTCCCTTTTCCATGCTTTAGCAGCTTAGAATAGTGCAGGATCAACTTGTGGTAATGGACAGATGTTTTTTTGCTTGTATATTGTTTTGGATTGTAGAGGAAGTGGGAGTGGACAGGGTAACTTTCTATGGATACTGTAAACATTCCAACTCTTACAAACATTGGCAAATCTTTGATTTAGTTTAGTGAATTTGGCTATATTTGTGATGGCAACTTTGGTTGAAGTCACCTTATTTTCAAATACGAAAATGAACACTCTACCATGCAGATACTCTCTTGGCAATGTTTATTGCTTACACGTCTGATATCTGATTCATTTACATTCAAAAGTTATGAGCTAGCGTTCAGTGTTTCAAATTATGTCTTGTAAAAACTGCAATTAAGATATTTTCTCAGGTAGCCTATCTTGATGTCTGTATTTTTAGCTGCATTTCCTTTAAACCTCCTTATTTTAACTTTAAGTTGTACTACTGGAGCAATAAATAATTGACAATAGTTGATTGCAGATTTTATAACCAAACATATGTATGTTGAAGCATGTGCTCATCGTTGTTTCTGGCTAGTTTTTTCACATCACAGGAAAACTAATTTGTGCTATTGTTGATTCTCATTTTTTGTACCGAATAAAGTTTATCTGCTACGACAAATGACTATTTATTTTAATTGTTTTTGGTAAATATGACATGGGCAGGACTACAAGCAGGGGCATGAGGAAGGGGTAGTGGACGTACGTACCGCGGAAGAGGAAGTGGAAACATCTCAATCTCAGTTGACTTTGTTGACTCTACTTCTCCACAAATTGAACCAATTACAACACCAACCACTCAACCAACGAGTGAACAAGGTAGCATAGAGTCATTAGAGACACCAAATTCCGTTGGCTCTACAAGATTGCGGGCAAGAGTCACTCCAACAGTTGGACAAGCTAACATTGAACCATTAGACACACCAAACTCCCACGACTCTACAAGAATGCCTGTTCCACCGACCACTCAACAAATCATTGAACAGGCTAGCATAGAGCCTACTACCTCAGGTGAACATATTTACTATAGATTCAAGAAATATTGATGGGGACAGGGTTTTTGGAACAAATGATTAATATCACACAGATAATTCTCACACAAAACTTAAATCAATTAATCATTCAATGTCTCAAAATAATGAAGTACATCACTATTTATAACACTCCTACACAACTTTCCTATCCTAACTTGAACTCTAATAAGATAACTACAAATAATACTCCTACACAACTTTCCTTTCCTAACTTGAACTCTAATAAGATAACTACAAATAATAGAAACTAATTAAAATACAACTTCTATTTCATAGGCTTCCAAAGTCTCTTATATTGTTCCACCCAACTTTCACGGGCTCGTCCTACATTATTTCTCCTCCGCTGAAAAAAACTCGACTTTGTCGAGTTATCAACACAAGAATAATCACGTCGGACCACCAAGGAAGTCTTTGCAAGCTTCAAATTTGGCATGTCGAGAGCACAAGTAAGAGTGAATTTGGTATTGCTCGAATAGATATTAGCACGAGCATCATGTTGCGCATGACGATGACGATCCCATAGCCATTTATGCCCCAAGATAATGTGACAAACTTTAGGGGGTAAAACATCCCACATAACGGTATCCTTAAGCTTGTCAACGGAAAATGTAACCATACACCTTTGGGTAACCCGCAACTTAGTATTGGTAATCCATGAAACATCATACGACTCCGGGCGAGGCTCAAATTTTAATCCAAGTTTCTTAACTGCTTCTTCAGAAATAACATCCGTACAACTCCCAGTATCAATCACAAGAGAGCACACCTGTCCTGCACATTTGACTCTTGTCAAAAAAATTCGCCCACGATGGATTTTAGGATTATCCTTATGTTTCTGGGAAACAAGTAAAGGTCGAACAACACCTAAACATCCTTCCAAATGAGCCTCAACTTCTAAATCTTGCTCATCGGGCTCTTACTCGTCGTCTATTGGCTTGCAAACCTCTTCGTTTAAGTTTGTTTTCCTGCATGCTTTGTCAACAATAGCGAGTTGCCTAGAGGGAGAAGAGGCAACATTCACCTTTGGGGAAGGACACTCAAAAGACATGTGACCAAAACCACGACAGTTATAACACCTAGATGAATTGTTGTTGCTATCATTAGAAGAACCTAGGGTATGATTAGGCCTGCTAGTAGCTGAAGGGATTGTTGACGATCTTTCTATTGACCTATTTAAAACAGGTTCCACAAAAGTACATTCCCTCCGAGTTTGGACTTGTATTGGAGGCTTAACAGAATTTCTTTTCAAATTATCTATTTGGGTGGCAACTTGAACAACATCATCCAAAAGCAAGAGTTTGCCTGTAGCTACACTACCTGCAATCTCTAGATTCAATCCTCGACGGTACATCGAGATTAAAACTTCTTCAATCCAAGGAAATTCAGATCATGTAACCAAACTGTAGAACATTAACGTGTACTCGACTACAGACTTGCTTCTTTGTACTAGCTCAGTTAACTGCAAATATGTCCGTTGCTTATAATCCGAAGGTACAAAACGTCAGGTCAATGCAGCTTTCATATCTTCCCATCGTTTTGCAGCTGTATACAAATTTCACTGATGTTGATCCCACCAAATCCGAGCTGTTCCTTTCAACTTCGTTTCAACAAAGAAGAGTTTCCTTTCATCGGATAATTCATACCAACGAAAGAAGCTCTCTAAACTATGAATCTAATCGAAAAATGTCTCGGGACCATTATCGCCATTGAAATCTTCAACATCTAGTTTTACTCTATCCACTGCATTCATCCTAGGATCTGGAGCATTAACTTATGGATTAGAGTCATGTTATTGTAGTCTCAGATTATTGATTCAGAATGGGGTCTTCAAAATTCTTATGAGCATCTTCTTGTCCCTTATCTATGCGTTCCGTGAGTACTTCAACTTTTACTGTATGTGCTGTAATAGAGGCCTGAACATTTGCAGTAAGTGTTGTGATTGAGTCTTCAATCCTTGTGAGACGCTCATCTTGTTGTAACGCATAATTATCAAGCTTGGCGTTGATCTCTCCAGCGTTAACCATGGTTACTGTGAATATAAATATAGACTACTCTTTTATATATTTTTTTTCTTTAGGGACTTGAGTGCAGGAAATGTAAAAAACAGGGGTTGAATTGAAACTGTTGAAACTTCAGGGGCTGAAATGAAAGAAAATGAAACTATAGGGACTGATATGTAAAATTTTAGGGGCTATTTTGAAATTTAAGAACTTTGGGGACCAAACTAAAAATACTATAAAACTATGGTGTACCTAACTGTAATTTGCCATGAGATATTTATTTCCCCCTTCAGATCTCTTTTATTCTGCACAGACCTATTTCTCTACCTCACATTTTATTTTTTGCTTCAAGGAAGAAGAGCAGTAAGGTTGAAGAGCTAACGACTTAAATCTTTCTCAACACAAAAATAAGGATGGTGGTGGAACGTCGCAGCGGCTGTAACGGTGGTGATGCAGTGGCGGCTTCTCTCTCTTTCCTACCTTTCTTTTTGTTGATCTATTTTGAAACTGAAAAGATGGGCTCAAATCTAGGGTTGCTTGATTTGGATGGGGCTGAAATTTGGGGATTGGGAATGATTGGAGATGAGGTAGGGTTTGGATGTGATGGCTGCGATTTGGGGCTGCTACTTGGGTTGTGTTTGACTAGATTTTTGACTGAAATTTAGGTTTGAGAGATGGTTTAGAGTTTGGATAAGGTTTTGTTTGGCTGGTAGTTTTTTTTTTTATGATGATGGGACAATGATTTTGGGACTGAGGCTGGGGCGGCAGAAGGTGGTCGGGGTTGGGCTTTGATACCAAAATTGATGGGGACGGGGGTTTTGGAACAAAGGATTAATATCACTCAGATAATTCTCACACAAAACTTAATCAATTAATCATTCAATGTCTCAAAATAATGAAGTACATCACTATTTATAACACGCGTACACAACTTTCCTATCCTAACTTGAACTCTATAAGATAACTACAAATAATAGACTCCTACACAACTTTCCTATCCTAACTTGAACTCTAATAAGATAACTACAAATAATTGAAACTAATTAAAATACAACTTCTATTTCATAGGCTTTCAAAGTCTCTTATATTGTTCCACCCAACTTTCACGGGCTCGTCCTACCTCAAATATCCTTATGATTGGTTGCTTATCTAAATGACAACTTTTAGGATTCCCGTCTGAAAATGCCCTGCTCTGCCCTTAGGCAGGAGGAGAGAGTCCCCTTGCCAAATAGACTACTATTGCATTATCATGTTTAGAGCAACTTGAATTGCATGAACATATGTCATCAATTGCTAGTTCAAACAACTTATAGGATTCCCCAGTCTGAAAATGACAGATAGTTCTATGTCTAGCTACAGGGCTAGGTTCTCCAATAACAAAAAGTTAACAAGGTCTTTGTAGTAGGTTCATGCTTCAAATTGCCATCTGAAACCAATTCTTTTTCTCGGCACTCTCTTGCAAAAAGCATGGGAACCAGACACGTGTCATTGATTTCTTTGATCTTTTGATCGGCTTACCCCATACCAAAATATTGCAGTCTGAAGTATATGCCGTCTCATGCTGAACGAAACTTCAAATTTTAAATGTTGAATGTTCCTTCACTCTCTCTAACTCCCATTTGCAAGCACTTCCCCTCTACATTGGAACTTTGGCACTCTTTTTATTTAGTACTTAACTTTACCTATCATTAAAAGATAGTGTTAGATTTAAGATTGGATGATGAACACAATGAAGAACGAAAAAAATAAGAACACACAAAGTTACCCAGGCTCATCAATTTTGGGTAGTCCTACTTATCTGTATTCATATATTGTGCCTCTCACACACTCTATATGATACATACACCAAACAATGCTTTTATAGTCACTAGAAACCTTAGCTCCTATAAGATGGGCTCAATCACATGAGACCTAATACATTAGTCAAACTCAAGACCGGGCTAATAATAAAACCTCAAGCCTAAATAAACATTACGCTTGAATATTGGTCTGGCCCACTGAAGTATGAGTCAATCCCAACATTCTCCCACGTGGTGAATACAACTTGATGGCTTAGTTAAGAAGTCTGTTCACTGCTATGTCAACTTTCTCCAAGAAAATCAGTTTCTCATCAATCTCTCTAATGAAGTGATACTGAATATAAATATGCTTCGACTGTGAGTGAAATGCAGGATTCTTTGCTAAGTAAATAGCACTCTGACTGTTGCACTTCAACTTCACTGCCTTCTGCTTAAAACCAAGCTCGACACATAACCCGCGAATCCATATTACTTCCTTGCATGAGTAAGCGCCATGTATTCTGCCTCAGTGGATGACAGTGCAACAACACGTTGCTTTTTGCTCACCAACTCATAGGACCATTAAACAAGTTGAATTCATAACCACTCGTTGATTTCCTGCTATCAATGTCTCTACCCCAATCAACATCCACGAATCCTACCACCTCAAAATTCATTACCTCCAAAATGCAATGCAAAATTAGAAGTACCAAAAAGATGGGTTAAATGTTTTTTACATTACTGTACTTTAGATCAACTTACAAATGACTAACTATATATTTTTTTTCTTACAGTCAATTAACTCAACTTTTGTTTTCTTACAAAACGTTACAAAATCTGTTAACTTTAAGTTTTGACCACATAGGAGAGAAAAGGCTGACATGGAATTTTTATGTATGGTGTAGCAACGCTCAAGTGGAAATGAACAAATTTTATGGAGAAAATGAAAAATATTCTTTTAAAGTAAAATATAAATTAAAAAACTTTGTACAAAAAATATAAAATACAATAGCATAAATGAAAAAATATATTTAATTATTTTTATAATTAATATCAAATGAGTTTTATGTATTATTAGCAAATATAATTAAGGAAATTATAAAACTTAAAAATTATAAAAATGCTAAAATTAAAAATCGTTTCAAAAACTTTATATATGTACATATTTATAACTTCTTAGTGACTTTATAACAAAATAAATGTATTTTCTTAGAGTACTTGTAAATAATAAAAGAAAAAACCAAAATAAAGAAACAAATAATAACGCTAAAACTTGAAAGCTCCTCCTGATGCTTATCCTGTGCATTTAACCCGAAAGAAAAAGGGTTACCTAGAAAAAAATGAGCAGCAAATTTCTCAGCAATTCGCTGCTGTTCGACTCCTAATGCTATTGGGAAGAAAGCAAAATTCTGCTAATGCTTGTAGTAGCAGTAGGAATTACAAGAAAAAAAAGAATGGCAATAACAAACTCTTCAAAACTATTAATTCTATTGTCTCTCCCTTTGCAGTTTCAACTAAATCTATTAGTTGTAGTTCCTTCTTCAATTTCCATTCTCTCTCTTGTTCGTACTCTTTGAGACGATGTATCCCGTGCTCTGCTTCTGCGAGACATACTACTTGATGGACTCCACGACATGCTTGCGTGAGGTGGTCGTCGTCCGTCGTAAAATGAAACGCTCACGACACCTCAACCCAACGTCTATATTGAGACGAGAACCTTGGTACAATCATTCGCGCAAGGAAGTTGCATTGAATGGAACATCAATGACATCTTGACCCCTTGCTTATATGTAAACGGTAACCTTGGTACAATCAACGATTGATGCGGTAGAAGACGATACATGCAACTATGAATTGTTGTATGATAAGTCGAATTGAATCTCAAAGAAATAACTAAGAAATTATTTAGGAATTCTTCAAAAAACCAATAGTAGAGAATAAACTCACAAGTATGATAATAATATGAATAATATAGAATGAATAATGTCAATTACATAAATGAAAGTTAAATAACCGTAACTTAAAACCCTAAAATCCTATAAGGAATTAACAAGTGTTTGGAAACAAATCCCTAAGCTATAATTGTCCTAATTGTATTAGAAATCAAAAACATATTGGAAATAAGTAGTTTAGGTAAATAAAATCCGCGTCCAAATATGCCAAAACGCGTAAAGAATCTAACTGAAAATCAATGAATTCGCCGGGGCGAATTCAATTGCACTGTGGGAATCCATCGGGGCGGATTGAGCGCCGGGGCGAGCTTATTTGAACTAGCGAATCCGTCGGGGCGAACTCGAACAGAAACCAACGCGCTGGGGCGAGTTCAGTAGCGAACGGGGCGGATCAAAACAGAGAGGAACCCGTCGGGGTGGACTCATTAGGCCTGGGGAATACACCAGGGCGGATTGGTTGTTTTTTCAATCTTGAATTCTGTTTTATTGGCCTGTTTGTACTCCTAAATCTCCCTCTCGACTTACTTCTTTGAATTCCTATCCAGATTTTGCCCTCTGACCAACAAAGCCTCCTTGGTTGAACTTTCCATACTCTATCGTCTCATATCCTCAGGCAATAAACCTGAAACAACCCTCTCAAATGACAATTTTGTAGTATCACTACCAATTATAATAATTAGATTATCCCATGAATTAGACTGTGAACAAAGGAAGGTAATAGCTTTATCGTCGTCACTAATATCACAACTTATAGATGATAGCTGGCTAATCAAGGTATTGAATTCATGCAAGTGTGCAGAAAACGAACTTTCATCATCCATTTGAAGTTTATACAACTTCCTAAGAAACAATTTATTAACCAATGACTTACTTTGATAAAGGGTTTTCAATTTAGTCTAGAGATCCTTCGTAGTCTTCTCCCTAGAAACATTAAACGGGATCTTCTCTCACTCAGCGATCTTCTCCTTCAACTGCGTTTCAATCAAAGATGTCCCCTACTTCTGAGCAGTAACAATTGGCTTTGGATTTTCAATTACTGTCCAAAAGTCTCTATCCATGAGTAGATCCTCCATCTTTAGTTTCTAAAGTTCAAAACTTTTTCCATTGAACTTATTGATCTCGATCCGTGATGTACATGTGTTCGACATCTTAAATCACCTCTGCCAGAACCCTCAAACCTTGCTCCGATACCAAATGTTAGATTGATCGAATGATGAACACAATCACAGAAAATAAAGAAAAATGAAACAAAATAAGAACACACAAAATAAGCCAGATTCACCAATTTTGGCTAGTTCTGCTTGTCTGATTATATATTGTCTCTGACACTCTCTCTCTCTCTCTATATATATATATATATATATATGATACTCACCAAACAATGTTTTTATAGTCAAACCCAAAATCGGGCTATTAATAAAATCCCAAGCCCAAATAAACATTACTCTTGATTATTGGTCTGATTCACTGAAGTATGAGACAATCCCAATAGATAGTTACACACTTGTTTAAGAAGACGACGGGGTCAGTGGTATTTAAACGTTCCATGAATGTTTAAGTACAATAGTAGTGGATGAACAAGGTTTAGCTAGCTTAATGAATGAGGTTCTTAGGTCAGGTTTATTAACCTGCTCCTATTTGTTGAAACCATTTCTCAACCGCTCTTCTTGTTGTGATTACAGAATTCATACGCAGTAGTAGGGTATCAATGAGATGTAAACTGCAGAAGTCACTAGCATATAAGAAATATATTTATACTTGGTTGATGATCTAAATGACATATGCAGGTGTTCATAGAACTACTGTTGCAAGGAGGGGACCGAATGCTAGTATAGAAGCCCCCAATAATACCGAGGATAGGGAGGTGATCTACATATTTGGAAAAAGGTAAATGTATGATGATTATTTAATTCATTTGGTTGAATTAATAAAATTACTCAATAAATTTGGTTTAGTAGATACGTGATTATATTTGTATTTTTAGATTTCAACCCAACAATGTTGTAAGGCAGATTGTTAGTTCTATCAAAGATTACATGGGGCCTCACTCGACTTGGAAATCAGTGCCGTTGAAAACAAAGGTTGAGTTATGGGATGAATTTAATGTAAGCTTCAAATCTTTCTACTTTCTTCATCTTTAAAGACTGTATTTGGGCTTATTTCTCTCTCATTTTCTTGTTGTTAACCTGTTGTGTACCGTTGCCTAATTTCTTAATTTCTTCTTCTTGTTGTTACTTCACTAAATGTTTTATATATTCAGCGCACCTATCAATTCATTAATGAAACAGAGCATAAAAAGGCGAAGAAAGTTTGGAACAATGTTTGTTCCATACGTTACAAGGACTTGATGAAAAAAGCAAGAGATGAGTCGATGAAACAGGCGAAGTGTAGTTCCTACAACTTTGAAAAAATGGTTAAGCACCCACCTTTATTTATAAAGGCTGAACATTGGGTCTTACTTTGTAAACAATGGAGCGAAGAGACATGCTGCAAAAAGTCTAATTCTGGTTCACAAAATCGAAAAAAGGGAGCAATACTTATCCATGTGGGAGGGTCTATTCCATTTATTACACACGCAGAGAATCTTGTAAGTATGTTATTCATTTATGATTTTAATATTAAGATACCAAATATAATATTAATCTTTATGCTTGTTTGGTGCTAGGAAAAGGAGAAAAATGGAATCAAACCTACTTAGGTTGAGGTTTTTGACAGAACACATAAGAAGGATGGTGTATATGTTAATGACAAGGCAAGGGATGTTAGGGTAAGTTATGTCTTTGTAAGTTATACATTTTCTTCTTCATCTTGTTTTGAATTTCCCATCTACATAAACCTCAACTTCAAAAGAATGATCTTTGTAATGATATATTTTAGTTCTATTCAAAATGATCATGCACTATTTTTTTTCTGACTTCGGTTATAGGGGGACGTGCGGCAAAGTAGAACACTTGTTTCTTTAGAGATTTGTAGCATTATTTGGATTAATGTTCTTTAATAAGAATATCTATATAGCTAGTTCACAAAGATGCTTAATAGTATTATTTAGCCTCAGATTTATGTAAAGCTTTTCTTGATACTTACATGCTACAGAAACTGCAATGTTTTCTTGTGTTCTGTTTATTAAAATGGTGTATATACATTCCTTTGACATTATGCTGAGACTTTCTATAATTTTTCATCGGTAATGATATATATTGCAAATGTTACGTCGACTTTTTGATTGCCACGTGGATAAGTATTAGTGGTAATTTTTTTGGAAAGATGTGTAATAAGTGGGACACTCCTATTATTCCTACCAATTCCATGTATTGATAAGTTTCGCAATTGTAATTCAGCGTAAATTTATCACAATACATAGCAGGACTCATTTTTCATTACATCCTATAATTTTTGTAGGAAAAATATGAGAAGGCAATAACTGAGAAATATGGCAATGATGAGACTTCTCAACTTATTTTTGATGTCGATATGTGGAAGGAGGCTGCCGGTGGCGTCAAAAAGGGGCGTTTGTTTGGACTTGGCTCAAAGGAGGATATAAAGACTCTTTTAGGCGACTCAAGTACTTCGTCAGTTACTTCTCGCTCAGTTTACTCACTTCCCCCGCCTAACTCATCTGATATGCAATCTCTCATTCTTGCTGCGATGGAGACCCCGGACTTTAAGGCTTTGTTGGACAAGAGGCAAAAGCAGATGGAGGAGCGTATACGACAAGAGTTACGACAAGAGATGAAGGCTTTTCGGGAAAGGTTGGTCGCATCATCCAAACCTTCGGATAGAAATGTAAGTTTTTATTTGTGTTAGTGAGTTGTATATATTCATGTCTAACTACTGTGCATGAGTAAACTTTTATGGAACATAATATATATTTGGGCTAGTAATCTTGTTCTGTGTAGTAGTGTGGGTATGAGAAAATCTGAAGAAGTCGTTCAAAACTGGTAAGCTATAACGTCCATGTTAGTGATATCTACGGGTGGAAATAAATATTTTATTGGTATCTTTGAATAAGTCATTCAAAACTAGCATTTTTTACTTGGCTATCATGAATTCATGATGTGTTTGTGTTTGTGTGTGTATATGTGTTTATTTTATTTTTTTGCTTTTTTTTTTTAAAAAAAAAAACAACTAAAAAAAAGTTTAATATTTTATGGAACTGGAATTTTTTCATAATATGATTTGGATACATATAACAAAACGTACAGACCTGTTTTGTTATACGTATCCAAATCACACTCAAAACACTGTATTATGGAAAAATTCCAGTTCCATAAAATATTAAATAATTTTTTTTAGTTTAAAAAAAAAAAAAAAAGGTCCGCATTTTAACAAAATCCGAGAGTCCTAATTGGATCTTGTCTATATATATATATATATATATATAGTAATTTTATTATCTTCTGTAATTTTTAATTAGGATGTTGATTGAGAAAATAAAGATGGAGATGACGAGCTCAATGGAGATGGTGAATTTGAAGACGAAAGTTAATTCTCATTGTCGATGTGAAGAGGGATCTTGTGATGCATATGTTTAGTTTTAAACAAGTTACTTTGACAAATTATTTTGAACTAGTAGATAACTAGTTTGTTATATGTTGTGGACTTCTAGTATTGTAAAAAATCTATTGTTTAATATTAAAGATATTATTGTTGCGTTTTGAGACAGATTGTGAGTTTGTTGTATTTGAAAATGAAAATAAATGTGAAATGACATTAAATATGAAATTAGAAACGCAATTTGAAACCGAATTAAATTATAATTATACCTTGGTGAAATAGATTCGAGAAGACTGTCTCAAAAAGAGTTGCCAACTTCGTGATACAGTAAAATCTTTATTTATGAATACTCCTCTATATAAGAATAACTTCTACAATATTATACAAAAGTTTGGTCCCAATTTGGGCCAATTATAAATAGGAATAACCTCTAAATTGTAATATGTTATATACTTTTTAAGTATCGTATTAAGAAACCTCTAGTAACAATTTCATATATATATATATATATATATATATATATATATGAGAGAGACAATATTAATTTTAAAAGACTACATTTTCTATAAAAGACTAAATTTCTTATAAAGAACTACATTTTCTATAAAAGAAAAGGATTATATTTTTCTATAAAACTACATTTCCTATAAAAGACCACATTTTCTTATAAAAGACTACATTTCCTATAAAAGACTATATTTTCCTAGTTTGAAAATCTAAATAATTTATGCTTTCTTTAATTTTTTTCCAAAAACCCTACATTTACTTTTTATTAGGGAGTTCTTATTGATATTTTTGTTAAAGTGGATATTTTTGTGTGTTTCAGAAAATATTTTGTACCAATACCTCTATTTAGTAATAACCTCTCAATTAGAATACAAATAGTTTGGTCCCAAGTCTATTCTTAAATAGAGGTTTTACTGTATTATAAGACAATGTTGAGACGAAAACATTCGTCTCAAAACTTGGCACCAAAACAAATATTTGTTTACAAACTTTGAGACGAAAATGTGGTCTCAAATTGAGTAAATTTGTAAAGCAGTTAGATACAGATTTGAGCCGGATAGATTCTGTCTCAAACGATTCCTTGTCAAAATAATCCCGATGTTCTCGCCATTTTTTTAGATGGAAATATTCCTTATTAAGCTCTGTTGAGACTGTTTAGAGATCCCAAAAAAGAGTTTGAAAAGTTAATTTTTGACAGAAATTTGGGCGCTTCTAATTAGTGATTAGAGACGGCTTTTGAGACGGTTTCTTTCTGCTCAAAAAGATCCTTTGAGATGGAATCATTAAATTCTGAGACGGAATCATTTGAGCAGAAAGCTCAAATGCACGTGATTTAGGTAGTGAATTATATGTTTATTTATTCACTTTTGGACAATGACTTCAAAATTAAGTTTCTTTGTGATGGAAATTATGATTTTTGATTGAATGCCCTTTTATCTTGTATCATTCTCTTTCACTTATGCACACACATCATATACTAAGCACATGATCTACTTGTATGTGGGCGCTACTGTGAAGCTTGGACCGCCACCAGAGGAATATGCAGATGGGGTTCCTCTGGAAGTTCCTTATTCTCCGGTAGAAAAATAAGCTTGAAATTGATCCATTGTTGATGCTTCAGCGCCATTATTGAAAACGAATGAAAGCTTTTGGCCGGGCTAGGAAATCAAACAATCCTTAAATATAGCCCAAGGAGTGTAGTCCTTTTTTGTAAAATCCCAAATTTTACGAATAAAGATTTAATTTTTCTTAAAATAATTTTTTTAATATTATGGTGTGGATTTGATATAATGTTATAGTTGTGGGTAATATTTATAAATTTTGCAAAGTATGCAAGTTATTATATAATATTCGATTGGTCGGGAAATATTCGTTTTAACATGGAATATTCGTACAATGGCACAATCATTGGTGGACCCCGCAACGAAATTATTGTCGAATTGAGAAAACGACAAAAATATTTTTATGAAAATAACGACGGAAGTTTTACCGTTAACTGTTGAATCACCCGGTGTTAAAAGTACAGTAATATGCGTGGTTGTATAGTAGCACACGGTATTGATTATTGATACTTACATGATAAGTCACTCAGTTTTATTCAATTATTGCTACAGTAATTGCTGCATAGTATCTCACGTTATTTGATTCAATTATTGTCGATATTTTATATATTATTAAATCAATAATTGAGATAACAAAGTTATTAATATTATTATTTACAATATTAACGATATCTAGAAGTTCTGTCAAGGAGAGACTTGGTAACCTAATTGCGCGTCAATAGGGAGAAATCCTTATTGGAAAGCCCCATTTTTTCTGGGAACGACATGGTCGATTAATATTGTGAATAATAATAAAGGTGATAAGTTTTATTTTATTATTATTATAAATGTAATAAAACAGAAAACTTTTTATATAAAACAGAATACTTTTATAAAGTTATTTGTTTTATTAGACTATAAATAGAATATATAATATTCTATTATGCATAGTGTTTGCATAGTGTTTGCAGATAGTAAAATCTTTTTATATAAAATGCATACTTTTATAAAGTTATTTGTTTTATTAGACTATAAATAAAATATATAATATTCTATTATGCATAGTGTTTTGCATAAGATCTGCATAGTATTTGTATAGTAAAATCTTTTTATATAAAATAGAATACTTTTATAAAGTTATTCGTTTTATTAGATTATTAATAGAATATATTATATTTTATTTAAAAAATTTTGTTTTATTAGAATATTTTATTAATACTTGCATAGTAAATCAATATGGATAGTCTGCTTTAAAAGTAAATCATCTGGACCGTTCATGAATTAGTTACTATTCACCCATTCTCCTATAAATAGAAGCTCATTCTTTCATTATTTCTTACGAATTCAATTAAACTACAGAGAGAAACTATAGAGAAAAGAAGAAAAGTATTCCGCTACTTCACTACTCCTATATCCAGTACTTTTCTTTTTAAGGTAAGGGATATTATTTGTTGTACTCGTAATGGGATATTATTTCTTTTTCGTCTTCATGAAGAGAACTTCATTATTCCATTCTTTATTATTACATTGGAATAACTTTATATATGCGACTACCCTATACTTGGTAAAATTCTTCTATTATTCCATTATTTATTATTACATTGGAATATCACATGCATGCGTTCTATGGACGCAATACCGGTTCCGTTTTCTTTATTATTTTGTTGGAATATCACATGCATGCGGTTTTACTGCATGACTGGTTCCGCTCTTTATTATTACATTGGAACATCCTTTCTGTGAGGATTACGCATGACACAGTTCCATTCTTTATTATTACATTGGAATAACTTTTCATGCATGCGCTTTATCGCATCGCATACATGGTGATTTCTTCTGTTATTTCATTCTTTATTATTCTGTTGGAATAACATGTCTATGTGGATTATCACATGCATGGTGAATGATCCTTTGTATTCATTCCTTATTAAATTGTAGAAATGATTTGTCTAAGTGGATTACCGCATGGCAGACGAAATTCCATTGGCAGTTTCATATATTCTCTTATACTCAGTTGGTTAAAGCTTTGACTTCTATACTCCATTAAATTAGTAGAATATGCTGGATATTTGCGCTTCATCCAATATCTTTTCATGGAAATATTCTTCTGAGCATTCTTAAATTTTACTCCACAAAGAAGTATCATGTTAACAATTTGAACGTTATTGGTTCCTGGATAAATTAATTCTTGAACTTGTTTTATTGAATTCTTATATCATTGTCATCATCTTCATGTTTATATTATGTTGAAAGTCATTACGGCACAGAAAGTGCATAGATGAACTTGATATGATTATGACCAGGGATTAATCGGTATAATAATGACCGTAATATTACAAATGATGTGGTAAAAGTCCTCATTGGCCCGTAGTGCATTGATGGATAGTTGTTGGCATGATCATGACCATTGATGAATACACGAATATCCTTGGCCGTAGTGTATGAATAATTTGTGGTTGTGATACTAATGAATATCATTGGGTAGAGAGTCGGGGATGATGATGTGGATTATTTATTAAAATTTGAGTCTCAATGATAAAAATGATGAAAAACCTTTTAAATCATAGAAGGTAGTAGATTTTATTCTCTACTTGACTCTTCTAATGGATTGCTTGTTCCGCTGCAGTTAAACTTGATGTTTGTTATATTGTATCAGTTTAACACTATTGAAGGTTAAGGGTAATTTATTCTGCATTATCTTAGTCATAATATTTCTTAGTGGGCTAGTTGAGCTCACCCTTTCTTTCACTGTTCTCTTCAGGAAATGAGAATATAGCTGGGACTAGTCGGGGAATGGATTGACGGTCCAGATGGTTGCATTAGTAGTTCTCACTATTCTGTGAAATAGTGTGATAATAATTGTAATAAGATTGAATTTGAGTGTGGATATTGTCTGGAAGACAATATTCGTATTAAAATTCCCAGTTTATGTTTTATCGTATTTTACACGACAGTTATATTATTAAGTTGTATTTGAATTTTGTACCATGTATCTGGCGTCTAAGAATGGGTGATGTACACCTGTTTTGGGGGCGTCACAGTTGGTATCAGAGCTTAGGGATATGATCCCTGGCTGAGATGTGGACAAAAAGTAGGAGGGGAGAGACGGGGAATTCCTTCGCTAGTATGACCTACCTAAGTTTATTTGATATTTAATTGGTCGGTCAGAGTATAGGGATAATATGTGATATGTCAATTAACCCTTGTTTTGTGGCAGTATTTGAAAATGGCATCTGAAAATGTTGAGATCAGCAATGAAGCACATGAGACCGTTGAGTCACTAACGATCAATACCCAGGATAATGTGCAACAGGAAGACAATAATCCTCAGGTAAATAACAACACCGATCAGATGATGAACGATGGGATATTCAGAGGCTTTATGCAATTCATGCAACATCAGGCAAGAGAGACTCCTGTTCAAAATGCAGGTGGAAACAATGGCAACCCACAGCTGGTCACCGCTAAGCAGTTCAAGGAGTTGGGACCACCGGAGTTTTTGGGAAAGTCAGAACCACTTAAGGCAGAGACGTGGTTAAAGCAGATAACCAAGATATTTGATGTCTTGGGATGCTCCGAGGAGTAAAAGGTTCCCTTTGCCACCTTCATGTTGCGTGAAGAGGCGATTCTTTGGTGGGAATCAGTAAAAGCGTACCCGACTGGCCTTTTCAAGATGTCTTGGGAGAAGTTCCAAGAGCTGTTCAACGACAAGTACTTTCCTGAAAGTATTCGTCACATGAAAGAGGTAGAGTTCATCAAGTTGGAGCAAAACAACATGACCGTGTCGCAGTACGAAGCCAAGTTTGCCGAGTTATCCCGGTTTGCGTCCCATTTGGTTGATAATAAGGAGAGAATGACGTGAATGTTTCTAAGAGGTTTGAAACCCGAGATACGTCAATATCTTATCTCTCATAAACTTTGTTTATATTCAGATGTTGTGAATAAGGCTCAGTTATTGGAGCACGATAATGAGTCAGCACAACCAAAAGGCAACGACCAAAAACACGATAATAATCGTACCGGTGGCAACGGCCATCGGAACAATGATAACCACCCTGGGGGAAATTATCATGCCAAGAATGGTAACCACTTCGGTGGTAATCATGGCCAAGATAATAGAAGTGGAAATTTCAAGAAGAGAAGGTTCAACAATAACGTGAAGACGTTGGCACCAGCACCCGTTTTAAAGGAAGAAGAACGACCACTGGTCGTATGTTTCAAATGCGGACAGGAGGGACACATCCGTCCAAACTGTACGCAGCAATCCAAAGCGTGTTTTAATTACGGAAGAGAAGGTCACCTAACTCGATTTTGTCATATGGTGAAGTCAAGTCCAGCTGGGATAGTGACGCCAAAGGATGTCCCAGACAAGTCAAAGCTGGTAGTTTAAGTGAGAGCGTTTGTCGAGGAACCCGAACGAGGTTGTTACGGGTAAGTTAATCATAAACTCTTGCGAAGTCTATACTTTATTCGATACCAGTTCTACCCACTCTTTTATTTCTCCTATTTGCGCTCAACGTTTAAATTTAACCCCAGAGAAGTTAGACTTTGACTTATTGGTTGAAACTTCGTTAGTAGAAGCCTTCGTTACCTCCACTGTTTATAAATCTTGTTGATTCAAATCGACACTTTCACGTTACCTGTCAATCTTATCTCTTTGAAAATACTTGCCTTTGATGTGATTTTAGGAATCGACTGGTTAACAACTCATCATGCCAAAATTGATTATTTTCGTAAGGTTGTTAGCTTTCATATTCCTAACCAACCTATTATGCGAATTCAAGCAACCAAACCACTAAAGTCAATCACTGTTATATTAAGCCATAAGTAAAGAGTCCCGAGCCTTTATCTGGTGACTTCCTTGTGTGGAATGCACCGAAGCCAGACTTTCTGTATGCGACATCGTGAATGACGATGACAAGTCGATAGGTATCAATGTGACATACTATCTAAGTCTTGGAAGATGGCCACAGTTTTTAAATGATATTTCTATCGTTAATAAATTTCCTGACGTATTCTTGAAGACTTCTTAGCCTACCCTAGAGTGTGAAATCGAATTTTGTATTGACCCCAGTACAAAACCCATTTCTAAAACCCTCAAGTATTTCTTCACCCAAAACGAACGTATAATGCGCCAAAGACGTTGGCTCAAGCTGTTGAAGATTACGATCGTACCATTCAATACCATCGTAGGAAAAACGAACATGGTAGCTAACGCGTTGAGTAGAAAATCATATGTATGCGCGATTCTGATAACACAAAAAATATAATATCCCACGTGAAGATAACGAATATATCGAGTAGAATCGACTTTAATCGATAAAGTTAAAAAGTCGTTTTAAAGCTACATCCGGAGCTGATGAATGTGAAGAAGAAGGTTCAAGAGGGCGTTATTCTAGAAGTAAGAATCGACGAAGAGAGAAAATCTGAACCCTCGATTTTATTGGCCCATTTGCAATCTTTGATCGAGTAGGAACTGTGGCCTATAGACTCGTTTTACCGCCAAGTATGTCGCATGTTCATAACGTTTTATTTTTTTTATGTATCGATGTTACGTAAATATGTGGACGACCCGAATCACATTATTAAATTAGAACTAGACAAGATAGCAGAAGATTTAACGTATGAGGAGATACGTGCTAAAATCTTGGATAAGAAGGATCGTATTCAACACTCACAGGTTATACCTCAAGAGTTAGAATTTGACGAAGTGTCCTCATTTGTTCGACATACCAGGTACGTACATAAATTTCGAGGGTGAAATTTCATAAGGAGGGGAGATTTTAAAATCTCAAATTTTAAAGATTTAATTTTTCTCGAAATAATTTTTTTAATATTATGGTGTGGATTTGATATAATGTTATAGTTGTGGGTAATATTTATAAATTTTGCAAAGTATGCAAGTTGTTATATAATATTTGATTAGTCGGGAATATTCATTTTAACGGGGAATATTAAATGACAACCACACAATCATTGGTGGACCCATAACGGAATTATTATCATTTGGATTGAGAAAACGACAAAAATATTTTTATGAAAATAACGGCGGAAGTTTTACCGTTAACTGTTGAAACACCCGGTGTTAAAAGTACAGTAATACAAGTGGTTGTATAGTAGCACACGATATTGATTATTGATGCTTACGTGATAAGTCACTCAGTTTTGTTCAATTATTGCTACAGTAATTGCTGCATAGTATCTCACGTTATTTGATTCAATTATTGTCGATATTTTATATATTATTAAATAAATAATTGAGATAACAAAGTTATTAATATTATTATTTACAATATTAACGATGTCTAGAAGTTACATCGAGGAGAGGTTTGGTCACCTAATTGCGCTGAATAGGAGAAATCCTTATTGAAAGCCCCTCTTTCTAGGAATGACTTTGTTGATTAATATTGTGAATTATAATAAAGGTGATAAGTTTTATTTTATTATTATTATAAATGTAATAAAATAGAAAACTTTTATATAAAATAGAATACTTTTATAAAGTTATTTGTTTTATTAGACTATAAATAGAATATATAATATTATATTATGCATAGTTTTTGCATAGTGCTCTGCATACATTTTTTAGCATAGTAAAAGCTTTTTATATAAAATGTAATACTTTTATAAAGTTATTTGTTTTATTAGACTATAAATAGAATATATAATATTCTATTATGCATAGTATTTGTATAAGTGCTGCGTAGTGTTTGCGTAGTAAAATCTTTTTATATAAAAAAGAATACTTTTATAAAGTTATTCGTTTTATTAGATTATAAATAGAATATATTATATTTTATTTAAAAGATTTTGTTTTATTAGAATATTTTATTAATACTGCATAGTAAATTAATATGGATAGTCTCAGTTTAAAAAGTAAATCAATCTGGATAGTTCATGAATTAGTTACTATTCACCATTCTCCTATAAATAGAAGCTCATTCTTTCATTATTTATTACGAATTCATTGAAACTCTAGAGAGAGAAACTATAGAGAGAAAGAAAAAAAGTATTTTGCTACTTCACTACTCCTATATCCAGTACTTTTCTTTTTAAAGGTAAGGGATATTATTTGTTGTACTCGTAAAGGTATTATTTTTTTTTCGTCTTCATGAAGAGAACTTCATTATTCCATTCTTTATTATTACTGTTGAAATAACTTTGTATATATGCGGACTACCCTATACTTGGTGAAATTCTTACATTATTCCATTATTTATTATTACATTGGAATATCCTGTTTGTGCATTTACGCATGACTTTGTACCAGCATAGTTCCGTTCTTTATTATTACATTGGAACATCCTGTGTTGCGATTCTGCACGTGACTTTTACTTTTCTTTATTATTACATTGGAACATCCTCATGCATGCGGTTTACGCATGACTGGTTTAGATTCTTTATTATTACATTGGAACATCTTGTATGCATGCGATTCGCATGACCTAGTTTCATTCTTTATTATTACATTGGAATAACTTGTATGCATGCGATCTATCGCATGCATGCATGGTGATTTCTTACATTATTCCATTCTTTATTATTACATTGGAATAACTTTGTCTATGTGGATTATCACATGTATGGTGAATGATCCTTTGTATTCATTCCTTATTAAATTGTGGAAATGATCTGTTTAAGTGGATTACCGCATGGCGGGCGAAAATCCATTGACAATTTCATATATTCTCTTATACTCAGTTGGTTAAAGCTTTGACTTCTATACTCCATGAAATTAGTAGAATATCTTGGATATTTGCGCTTCATCCAGTATCTTTTCATGAAAATATTCTTCTGAGCATTCTTGAATTTTACTCCACAAAGAAGTATCATGTTGACAATTTGGACGTTATTGGTTCCTGGATAAATTAATTCTTGAACTTGTTTTATTGAATTCTTATATCATTGTCATCATCCTCATGTTTATATTATGTTGAAAGTCATCTGTGGCCTGTAGTGCATAGATGGACTTGGTATGATTATGACCAGGGATTAATCGGTATAATCATGACCATAATGTTACAAATGATGTGGTAAAAGTCCTCATTGGCCCATAGTGCATTGATGGACAGTTGTTGGCATGATCATGACCATTGATGAATACGCGAATATCCTTGGCCCGTAGTGCATGGATAATTTGTGGTTGTGATACTAATGAATATCCTTGGCCTTAGTGCAGGGATGATGTGGATTATTTATCAAGCTGAGTCTCAGCGATAAAAATGATGAAAAACCTTTTAAATTATAGAAGGTAGTAGATTTTATTCTCTACTTGACTCTTCTAATGGATTGCTTGTTCTGCTGCAGTTAAACTTGATGTTTGTTATATTGTATCAGTTTAACACTATTGAAGGCTAAGGGTAATTTATTCTGCATTATCTTAGTCATAATATTTCTTACTGGGCTAGTTGAGCTCACCCTTTCTTTCACTGTTCTCTTCAGGAAATGAGAATATAAATTTGGGACTAGTCGGGGAATGGATTGATGGTCCGGATGGTTGCATTAGTAGTTCTCACTATTCTGTGAAATAGTGTGATAATAATTGTAATAAGATTGAATTTGAGTGTGGATATTGTCTGGAAGACAATATTCGTATTAAAATTCCTAGTTTATGTTTTGTCGTATTTTACACGACAGTTGTATTATTAAGTTGTATTTGAATTTTGTACCATTTATCTGGCTACTCAGAATGGGTGATGTATACCTGTTTTGGGGGCGTCACATTTTTTGTCTCTGGCCTCCATCCATGAACATTGAACAACATCAATTCCATGATTGCTGGGGCTAATGATGCTTTTTATAGTGATATTTGTATACTTATCTTACGGTCGAGGTCTATTAGTACCAACCGAGGAGAAGAGAAATGGGTCTAGTTTGGAGATAAAATGTTCGTTAATCGTTATGAAGAGCTCGTGATTCATTCTAACGATGCATGCAGAAGAGGCTCAACTCAAATGCCAGAGAATAGCTGAGACGAGAGAGGTGTTGCTTAAAGAAAGAGTAATTTAATTGCCTGTTGGTGTAGATGGAGTTAAGGATTTGGAAGCTGAGCGGGATGGATCATTTATCGGAGGCCTTCTTACTTGTTGGTGCTCACTGACATTCTATGATGAGACCAACGAAACATGATTAAGTCTTATAGAAGTCTGAGTTTTGTATTATATTGCTTATATTGTTTACGAAGAGAGTTTTCCTATATATATATATATACATGTATGGTAACCACCTATGCTAGAATTAAGGGATATACAAAATCACTTAAGCTAGAATCAAGTGATTTACAAAGGCAAGGATTCTCAAGAGATAATTATGGTAATTAAAAACAATATCCTATCTAACATATGATTATTAGCTAGTATTAATATTCCCCGCAAGCCAAAAGGTATCCTTGGAAACACTTTGAGCTTGGATCAGTTGTATGAAAAGTGGCTGGTTGGTAAGTGTTTGGTGAGTGCATCAACAACATTATCGTTGGAGGAGACAAACTAAATAGAGACATGTTTGTTAGCAACCATTTCACAGACAAAATGATAGTCTATCTCAATGTGTTTTGTACGAGCATGAAATACAGGATTGGAATCAAGATAGGAGGCTCCTATATTATCACACCACAACATAGGCGTGTGATGAAGAGGCAGCCGTAACTCCTTGAGCAGCGAACAAAACCATTTTAAGTTAGCAGCGGCATCGACAATGGCTTTATACTCAGATTCTGTAGAAGAGCGTGCAATTGTGCGTTGCTTATGCGAAACCCAGGAGATTAAGTTGCATCCTAGGAAGATTACATTTCTATCAGTTGATTTTCAATCATTGATGTCACCTGTACATTCTGCGTCTATAAAGGCATGAAAAAATAAACCATGGGACAAAGTTCCTTGTATGTATAGCAAAATCCGCTTTACAGTAGCCTAATGTATGACCATGGGCTTGTGCATGAACTGACAAACTTTATTGACAACAAATGAGATGTCTGGTCGGGTGAGACTTAAATATTGAAGTGATCCAACAATTTATCGATAGAGAGTAGGATTATCAAACAAGATGCCCAAAGATATGGACAATTTGTCTAATGAAGAAATTGGAGTGGACTGGGGTTTACAGATGGACATAGAGGCACGTTGTAGAATATTTTAGATATATTTTTTCTGAGAAAGGAGAAGACCGACCGTAGTTCGTACAACCTCGATCCCTAAAAACTAGTGTAACGGTCCTAACTCCCAAGTCTTTGAGGGAGAATTCAATACCAAGAGTAATAATCATATTAAAAAGAGATTGCCCTGAATTACCTATAATTAAAATATCGTCAACATATACAAGAACAAACAAGCAAGTATTAGAATCATTATATATAAACAAAGAAGTATCATTGCGAGACTGTGTGAAATTATGAACTAGAAGAAAAGCAGATAGACGTGAAAACCAGGCACTGGGTGCCTGTTTTAACCCATATAGTGACCGCTGCAGTTTACACACATATTCTGAATGTTTGGCATCAATAAATCCTTGTGGTTGCTGCATATAGACATGCTTTATTAAAAAACCATTGAGAAAAACATTATTTACATCAAGTTGTTGAATGGGCCAATGTCTGGTGATTGCCAAGGATAAAATTAATCGAATGGTCGTCGGTTTAATAATCGAACTGAAGGTTTCGAAATAGTCTAACCCAGGTTGCTGGTAGGAGTGAGCCTTCGGTTATTACCCGAATAGAATAAGTATTTCGGTTATAACCAAAAAACCGGAATTCCACTGTTTTGAGTATCCGAACTAATAAACGAAATATATGATAACCGAATAGCCGAATTGATTATTCAGTTATTCAGTTAATAACCGAATTTAATAGTTTGCAACTTTGCCTAAATTAAAAGCAGTACAGTCTAAAATAACAAATTGAATCAAGTGTCAAGACAGCAGTAATCAACTACATATTACAAAAGATTAACAGCATCAATCAACTACATATTACAAAGGATTAAAAGGACTACAGGAGCAATCAACATTATCCTGCCTAGCCCAAACAACAACAACCAACATGTCAAAAAATTTTGGAAGCTTTCTTTGCCTTCGGACTATTCTCAGAGTTTGTTGAGTGTTGACTGTAAATCACAAAATCCTGCAGCTTGAATGATCAGTGACTTCACACAATGAATAAAAATAGTTCTTGCATTATTTGTCAAAATGTAATGAATAAAAAGAAAGAAATTACACCAGTGACTTCAAACAAGTTTCTGTTTTGAGAACACAAGTTTTAGTGTCCCAAAAAAGTGTTAAAAAATTTCTTATTGTCATGGAAACAACTCATTAGTTTCTTTCTTCAATATATATCTACCTAACAATTGAATTAAATATAGCATGTAGCCTAAGGAACTATGATACACTCAAAGACTTCAAATAGAAATACAAGAGAGAACAAATCTTAGTTTAGTGTTCATGAATATTAAAGCAATTTAGGATTGAAAATAAATAGAAATATTACTATGTAAAGTCACAAAAAAATCTTTATCTATCATGAACACAATGACAAGTCCTTATGCACTCCATTATATTCGGACATTTCTAAACTAAATGTCATCCATTCCATTATTTGTAAATAGAACAACTATAACATAAACTTTTTAGCTAGTGGAAGTCTACACAAGTTTTATTAACAATGAAAATTTAAAATACATCAATCAAAAACTTCAAGCAATAAGTTGAGAAATATCGTACATTTAACAAAAAAGGAGGTAGTACCTTGAAATCCAAACCGTAATTCAACAAGCAAGAGATTCCCACATTCAACCAAGATGAAGAAAGAGTAACTTTTTAATTTTTTTGACAAGTATATCTCAAAACTTTACAGTTACTATGTACTGTATGGGAGAAAACAGAGTAATAATATCTCACAATATAGAATCAATTTCATAATAATTGAACATAAAACAAGAAAAAAAAATACAATCTTTATAAGACCTAGGATGAGATTACTTTAGCATGGAGAATTTCTTATTGTCAGTCTTGATGTATATATTTAATTATTTATACACAAATTAAAGAACAAAGAACAAGTTGGCCCTATATTAAATTAGATAAATTAAAGACTTTAGAACTCACAATTTAAGGAACAAGAACTAGTACAGATAAGATTCCGTCCAGGCTCAGAGTCGGAGATGATGTTTTGTCCAGATTTTGGTCTGCCATTTGGAGGCGGAGTGGTGTCTCAACGTCCGACGTGCAATTTGGGGACTGGGGACTGGGGTTTTGGCTTTTGGGTTAGGGGATTAGGGCAGAAACAAAGATGAGAGATCGAGATTGAGGGATGAGAGATCGAGATGAGAGATGTCAGATGAGAGTTGAGAGATCGAGATTTAGATGGGCTTTGGCTTTTGACAGTGATTGTAGACACTCAAAAATTTCTTTTCCTGTTACTAACTGTGCAGGAGGGCAAAAACATCTTTTTCACACTCCCGAGGTAATCCTGGAGGACCACAACATCAATTCCAACCTCAGAGATAACCCTGAGTACATTCAGAGTCAACAGAATGACCATCTCAGAGATAACTCTGGGAAGAACCCGCTACAACTATGCGAAAATCGGAGATAACCCCGGGAGGGGCAAAATGGTTATTTTGCCAACTTAACTTCACTTCAAATCAAATACACTCATGTCAACTCAAATTGATTCAAAATTGGTCCCACAAGACTCATATCTTAACTTCTAACAAAACTACGCGAAAGCAAATTTCATCGGATTGGTAGCGACGGAACCCGGAATGCTATTTTTGATCATGGACCCATCTTCCTGGAATCAAAAAAGGGCAAATCCCATGTCATTGCGTAACTCTCGACAAAAGTAGTCCAAAGAAGGTCTTGTACACCTCGTTCGGATGGTCAGATTGAAGTTCTGCAAGTTCGAGCGGATATTACATTGCACGAGTGCACGTACTTCGAGATGACGAGACCCGCGAGGCCCGAATGCACCACGACCAGCTGCAGGTATACCAGAGGCTGCCGCAGGTACACCTGCGGCAATTAGTCTATAAATATAGACCTTGGGCCAGCCATTTTGGGAGAGAAAATAGCGATGGAACCCTGTCCAATTGGCTTTGTACACCCCCCATATTGAGTGTTTGCTCTTTTTAAACACCTGTTAGCCCACATACAGTTATATATTTACCCGCGGGAGCTGAGTGTTTGTCCACATAGAGTTATAGAAGTCTATTTTGGCAGCCCACTGTAAGCCTTCTTACATTCTATAAAGCTTTTTTCTCATATTATCACACACTGTTGTACACGTTGAGAGTCGTGTAAGTGTGTTTGCCCGGACTTCGGTCTGTGGTTTTCATTTCTGTCTGTATATATATACTTATATATATGTATATGTATATATTTTTATACGGACTAACATTATCGAGTTATGCCTCGATTGAGCTGAACTTGATGCAGGCGTTTATTTGCTTATATATATATATATATATATATATATATATATATATATATACTTGTCGAGACTACATCGATGAGCCTGAACTTGATCTAGAGCGTTTAATTGCTTATATATATATACTTATATATAATTGTTGTCAGACATATCTGATGAGCCTGGATTTTACATCCTGAGCATTTACTCGCTTATATATATATATATATATATATATAATTGTTGTCGGACATATCCAATGAGCCCGGATTCACATCCGGGGTGTGTTCTTTGCTTTTATATATATATTTACATATATATATATATATATATTTTTTTATTAGGCACAGTTTACTTATTGGCCTTTTACTGACTTTTATTTACATTTAAATCTGCTTTTGAGTTTACTTAAGTGGCAATTGATCGCTTTTACGACTTTATTTACATTTAAATCTCGCTGAGTTTACTTAAATGGCGCTTGATCGCTTTACGACTTTATTTACATTTCGTCCCACCTGGAGTTTACTTCGTGGTGGTTGATCATGTCCATATATATATATATATATATATATATATTTACCGCTTTTATATATTTACATTTTCGATCCCCCATGGAGTTGCTTCGTGGTGGTTGATCCTGTCTGTATATATATATTTACCGCTTTTATATATATAACTGCTTACTGCTTTCCATATAAATTGCAGTATCATGTGAGCCTAGGAATCATGTGATCACAGGTTCATTCTACTGAATCTAGATTCGGTTCCCATGATGGACATTTTTCAGCTGTAAGTAGCTTGTACATTATTTTACAGTGTCTGAATTTCCTTGGATGGTTGTCATGCCTATGAGGAGTTCGGCACTGCTGTATATTATTTTTCTCGAGAATGCTTCGCATCTCAAAAATAAAAGCAAACAAGCCGAACATTTAGTAATAAAATGGAAGTATGAAAAGGTCTCAATTCCTATTGAGCATAGGGTTTGAAAAAACCTCTGCCTGAGGAACGTTGCCTTCCTGATGCACATTATCCTGATTATTGATCTGTGGAGACTCAACGGTCTCCTGTGCTCCATTGATATTCTCAACATTCTCGGATGTCATTTTCAAATACTGCCACAAAACAAGGATTAAATAGTATATCACATATTATCCCAATACTCTGACCGACCAATTAAATATCAAATAAACTTAAGTAGGTCATACTAGCGAAAAAATTTCCCGTCTCTCCCCTCCTAGTTCTTATCTCACATCTCATCCAGGGATTATATCCCTAAGTTTTGATACCAACTGTGACGCCCCCAAAATAGGTATATATCACCTATTCTGAGTCGCCAAATACATGGTACAGAATTCAAATATAATCTTAAATATACAACAAGAGTTGTGAGTTTTAATACAAATATTGTCTTCTAGACAATATCTACTCTCAGAATAAGTCCTCATTACATTTATTATCACACTATTTTATAGAATAGTGAGGACTACTAAGACACCATCTCGAGATGTCACTCCGCTTCCCGATTAGTCCCTGCCACGTTCTCATTTCACAAAGAAACGGTGAAAGAAAAGGGGTGAGCTCAAATTAGCCCAAGAAGAAATATTATGACTAAGATAATGCGAATAAATTATCATTAGTCTTTAACAATGTTAAACCGATAAAATATAATAGACATCAAGTTTAATCTGCGGTGAACAAGCAATCCATTAAAAGAGTCAAGTAGAGAATAAAATCTACTATCTTTTATGATTTAAAAGGTTTTTCATCACTTTTATCGCTGGGACTCATCTTAATAAATAATCCACATCATCCCTGCACTATGGCCAAGGATATTCATTAGTATCCCGACCACAAATTATCCATGCACTACGGGCCAAGGATATTCGTGTATTCATCAATGGTCATGATCATGCCAACAACTGTCCATCAATGCACTACGGGCCAATGGAGAATTTTACCACATCATTTGTAACATTACGGTCATGATTACACCGAATAATCCCTGGTCATAATCATACCAAGTCCATCTATGCATTACAGGCCATAAATGACTTTCAAAAAAATATAAACATGAGGATGATGACAATGATATAAGAATTCAATACAACAAGTTCAAGAATTTATTTATTCAGGAACTAATAATGTCCAAATTGTCAACATGATACTTCTTTATAGAGTAAATTCAAGAATGCTCAGAAGAATATTTTTATGAAAAGATATCTTTGGATGAAGCCTTGAAATATCAAGGATATTCCACTAATTTCATGGAGTATAGAAGTCAAAACTTTAACCAACTGAGTATAATAAAGAATGGAATAACAAAAGAAATCACCATACATGCGGTACTTCGCATAGACAGGTTATGTTAGACTCCAGATTTTATGAATAAATATTTAATTTTCTCAAAATAATTTTTTGAATATTATGGTGTGGATTTAATATAATGTTATAGTTGTGGGTAGTATTTATAAATTTTGCAAAGTATGCAAGTTGTTATATAATATTCGATTGGTCGGGGAATATAAATTTTATCAAGGAATATTCGTATGACGGCACAATCATTGGTGGACCCTACAACGGAATTATTGTCGGATTAAGAAAACGACAAAAATATTTTTATAAAAATAACGACGGAAGTTTTACAGTTAAAACTGTTGAAGTACTCGGTAGTAAAAGTACAGTAATACGCGTGGTTGCATAGTCGCACACGGTATTGATTATTGATGCTTACATAAGAAGTTACTCAGTTATACTCAATTATTGCTACAGTAATTGCTGCATCATATCTCTTATATTATTGATTCGATTATTGTCATAGTATCATCTGCATAATATGTTATATTATTAAATCAATAATTGAGACGGCAAAGTTATTCATATTATTAAATTGCAATATTTATAATGTCTAGAAGTTCTGTCAATGAGAGGTTTGGTCACCTAATTGTGCGTCAATAGGGAGAAATCCTTATTGGAAAGCCCCCTCTTTCCTGAGAACGACCTAGTTGTTAAATATTGTGAGTTATAATATTAATGATGAATGTTATTAAAAATCAAAGTTGAGTTCAGAGTTGAATTTGAAGAAGCGGACGTGATATTTGAGTCCGGAACGATGAAATTAGTAAAAATAGACTATAAACACAAAAATTTTCGGGATTAACTTTTTGGTCAAAAAGTCAACAGTTGACTTTTTCGAGAAAAGTCAAACTTCAAAATTTCAAAATTTATATTGTTGATAAAAATAGTTCCATTGTGTTGGGATTATTAGTATTAGTAGAAATCGACATTTATTTCGATAATAATTGATGTCTAGAGGTTATATTGACCAATCGGGTAATTAACCGGATAAATGAGCAATTGATTGCTATTAATTCACATGATTATAAGTATTTGTTCACATGTGTGTACTATTGATTCACATTCTTGTTACTATTAGGAGAGTTGGTGCAAGATTGATAATACTTGCATGACTAAGTTAAAAATGGAGGTATAGATGGAGGTACTATACTGTAATTCGTATTTTCACATGTCTAGAACTATTGATTCACATGATTTACTATTGAATCACATTATTTACTATTAGGGGAGGTGGTGCAAGTTTGATAATACTTGCATGACTAAATTAAAAATAAAAGAAAAGATGAAGGTATTATACTGTAATATTCTGAGCCCCACAACGTGCAATTATCGAAACTATATTTTCCTATAAATAGAAGCTCATTTCTTCATCATTCTTCACCAATTCACTTAAGCTATAGAGCATTTATTATAGAGAGAAAATATAGAAAGAAAGAAGAAGAGAAGTCTGCTTCCTCACTACTCCAGTTACCAGTTTCTTTCTAAGGTAAGGCGTATTATTTCTTTCTTTCGTCTTCATGAAGAGAACTTCAGTTATTCCAATCTTTATTATTATGTTGGAATGACCTGTTTATGCGAAGTACCACATACATGGTGAAATTCTTCTGTTATTCCATTCTTTATTATTCTGTTGGAACATCCTCATCTGCATGCTTTACGCCGCACTGAAGTTCCGTCTTTATTATTACATTGGAATATCACATGCATGCGTTTCTGGCCGGACTGGTTTCGCCTTTATTATTACATTTGGAATATCACATACATGCGTTTTCTGGCGGGACTGGTTCCGTCTTTATTATTCTGTTGGAATAACTTTGCGCAATGCGATCTATAAGCATGCTGGTGATTTCTTTTGTTATTTCATTCTTTATTATACTCGGTTGGTTAAAGTTTTGACTTATATACTCCATGAAATTTGTGGAATATCCTTGATATTTGCGCTTCATCCAAAGATCTCTTTTCATGGAAATATTCTTACGAGCATTCTTGAATTTTACTCTACAAAGAAGTATCGTGTTGACAATTTGGACGTTATTAGTTCTTGGTTAAATTAATTCTTGAACTTGTTTTATTGAATTCTTATATCATTGTCATCATCATCATGTTTATATTATGTTGAAAGTCATCGTGGCATGTAGTGCATAGATGGACTTGGTATGATTATGACCGAGGATTATTCGGTGTAATTATGGTAGTAATGTTACAAATGATGTGGTAAAAGTCCTCATTGGCCCGTAGTGCATTGATGGACAGCTGTTGGCATGATCATGACCATTGATGAATACACGAATATCCTTGGCTCGTAGTGCATGGATAATTTGTGGTCGTGACCCTAATGAATATCCTTGGCCGTAGTGCAAGGATGATGTGGATTATTTATTAAGCTAAGTCTCGGCGATAAATAGTGATGAAAAACCCATTTTAAATCATAAAAGATAGTAGATTTTATTCTCTACTTGACTCTTTTAATGGATTGCTTGTTCCGCTGCAGTTAAACTTGATGTCTATTGTATTTTATCAGTTTAACATTGTTGAAGGCTAATGATAATTTATCCTGCATTATCTTAGTCATAATATTTCTTACTGGGCTAGTTGAGCTCACCCTTTCTTTCACCGTTTCTCTTGAAATGAGAATATAGTTGGAACGCAGCCTGGGAACGGAGTGGCGGTCCCGATGATAGTATTAGTAGTCCTCACTATTCGTGAAATAGTGTGATAATAAATGTATTGAGGACTTATTTTGAGTTTGTGTATTGTCTAGAAGACACCATTGATTGTATTAAAACTCATGTTTCATATTGTATATTTAAGTTTGTATCTCGAATTTTGTACCATGTATTTGTGACTCGAATAGGTGATGTATACCTATTTTGGGGTGTCACGAGTTATTCAACAATGAATAATAAATATCGGAATCGTCGGTCAGCGTAATACGACCGACCGAGATATTCCAATGAATAATAAAGAATGGAATAACAACAAAAAATCACCATGCATGCGGTGCTTGTAGGCGAGTTATTCCAATGAGAATAATAAATAACGGAACCAGTCCAGCGTAAAAAACGCATTGCAGACGATATTCCAATGAGAATAATAAAGATTTAACCAGTGTCGGCGTAAAATGCATGCATGTGATATTCTAACGAGAATAATAAAGATTTTAACCAGTCCCGGCGTAAAAACGCATGAGCGGATATTCCAATGAATAATAAAGAATTAAATAACAATGAAATTTTACCATGTATGCGGTGCCCCATTATGAAGCGAGTTATTCCAAAGAGAATAACAAATAATGGAATAACGTAAGAATTTCACCAAGTATAGGGTAGTATCACAGATACAAAGTTATTCCAATGAATAATAAAGAATGGAATAATGTAGTTCTCTTCATGAATAAGAAAGAAATAATACCCCTACTACGAGTACAACAAATAATATCCCTTACGAGTACAACAAATAATATCCCTTACCTTAAGAAGAAAAATCTTTGGATGTAGGAGTAGTGAAGTAGCGAGAATATTTTCTTCTTTCTCTCTATAATTTCTCTCTCTGAAGTTTCAAATTGAATTAAGTAAGAAATAATGAAGGAATGAGCTTCTATTTATAGAAGAATGGATCTGCGTAGTAACTAATTCATGAAACGGTCCAGGTTGATTTACTTTTAATCGGACGGTCCATATTTAAAAGCAAAATCTTTTAAATAAAATATAATATATTCTATTTATAATCTAATAAAACAAATAACTTTATAAAAGTATTACATTTTTTTATAAAAAGATTTTACTATGCAAAACACTATATGCACGCATTATGCAACACTATGCGTAATAAAATATAATATATTCTATTTATAGAATAACTTCATAAAAGTATTCATTTTTTATATATAAAAGATTTTACTATGCAAAATAATATGCGTAATAGAATATAATATATTCTATTTATAGAATAACTTTATAAAAGTATTACATTTTATTACATTAATAATATCAATAAAACAAAACTTAGTGACTTATCACATAAGCATCAATAATCAATACCGTGTCTACTTATGCAACCACGCCAGACATTCTTTTCTTTACTACTTAGAGTAGTTCAACAAGATAATTGTAAAACATCCGCCTTTATTTTTATAAAATATTTTTGTAGTTTTCTCGATCCGAAATAATAATTCCATTCATGAGGTCCACTAATGATTGTGTAGTTATCTGAATATTCCATGTTAAAACGAATATTCCCCGACCAATCGAATATTATATAACAACTTGCATACTTTACAAAATTTATAAATATTACCCACAACTATAACATTATATCAATTTCACTCCATAATATTCAAAAATGATATTTATAGAAAATTCATCTTTATTCAAAAAGTTGGGGTCTTACAATAAATCCATGAAAATTTTGTATAAGCATCAACAAAAAGAACATAGTATTTATTGTCATGCAGGGAAGTCAAGGGAGTAGGACCCCAAAAATCACATATTATTAACTCGAGAATATGTTTTGTAGAAAAAGAACTACCATTAAGAGGAAATCTACATGCCTTTCCCATATGACATGTCGTACATACTAGAGAAATTTTATTAGAGGACACACCTAAGCTATTTTTAGAAATAATATGATGAAGGACGCGTTCATGGGGATGACCCAGGTGTCGATGCCAATCAGACAAAGAAACTGGGAAGCAGAAAGAGCAATGAAGGAAGGTGTAGCTTGCAAAGTTTAGAGGTCGTCTTTAGTTGGTCTGCTAAGAAAAGTTTGCTTGGGGACGGGATCCTTAACATGAAAACAGGATGAGTGAAATTCAAAATAGACGTTATTATCTCGACAAAACTTATTTACAAATAATAATTTTTTTGAAGCAAGTGGAACATGTAAAATTTGAGAAAGTAGAAAAATTTTATTGTTGGAATTAAAGGTGGTGGAACAGAGATGATTTATAGGAGCAAGATTACCATTGGCTACTTGAAGAAGATCCAAGCCATTATACTTATCAACATGATTGATACCCGCTAAGTCTGGGGTAACATGATAATTAGCACCTGTATCAGGGTACCATTGTAGAGAAGACAGAGAGGGTGACATGTTGACCGAGGTGATAGGTGTGGTAGCAATAAAGTTAGCAGTCGGAGAAGGAAGACTAGGAGGTGGACCAAGGAGACCATCAAAAGGTGTTGTTTGAGGACAAAAATAACATCGGTAAGAATTGTGATTGGAACCACCATAGAATACACATCGTGGGCGATGGAAATTGGATGGAGACTGAGAGGTAGGTGGGCGAAAATTGCCTCGCCCACGACCACGGTAGTTGTTGAAGCGTTGAACATTATTGGGGAAATGTTGAACATTATTGTGTTGGTCAATGGTCCTCACCCATTAATGGGTCAAAGGAAACATCTCACCAACTCTCTTCATCATTTAATGCTCCTCATTTAATACTACTCCCCTCCATTCGGCTATAAAAAGGAAGCAAATCAACAAGAAATCATACACCCAAAACACAAGCTCTCATCCAAGAGTAAAGAGAAAAAGAAAAGGGTGGGTAAGAGAAATTTCATCCGGGGAGGATGGATGAAAGTAATCTCATCCAGGAGAGGATGGAAGAGAACAAGAAAGAGAGAGAGAGAGAGAAAAAGAT
Source organism: Panax quinquefolius (assembly GCA_020205615.1). Lineage (NCBI taxonomy): Eukaryota > Viridiplantae > Streptophyta > Magnoliopsida > Apiales > Araliaceae > Panax > Panax quinquefolius. Next base: position 46,492,255 of record CM035155.1, on the reverse strand, counting down.
AGTTTAAATAAAAGGGTGTTTTATTTGGGTTCCATCACATATTTATTGTGGTGAGTTTGTACTCAAATTAAGATATTTTTGTATTCTTTTAGTTTATTATAGTGAATTATTCGGAGTTTGTCCTGTGGTTTTTACGTCTTAGTTTTAGAGGGTTTTCCACGTAAAATTCTTGGTGTCTTATGGTTAGATATTTTCTTGTCATTATTTCTTGCATGGTTATTATTTTGGTAGAACTGCAAATTTAATATGTTTAGCACGTGCTGACATTTTATCCGTCTAATTTATCAAAGACAACAATATTTGGGAGGTGATTTTTTTCCAACAACTGGTATCAGAGCTAAGGTTATTTGCGCAGTTGTTTTTGATAAATTTTATGGAGAAATCAATTGGAGAAATGATTAAATTAGTCTCTTCAAAAGAACACGCGATGACGTGGTGAATTCTCGATGAAGGGTTTGTGTTTCCCTTGAGGTGCTCTTAATGGTGATATTAAATTCTTGATGGGTTAGCCAAGAATTGGTTCCAAGAATGGTTAGTCGAGAATTGGTGATCCGCGGTGATTGAAGAAAAGATGATCAATTCATAATGAGAAGTGGATTTTGTTCCACCGTGTTTCGTAGGAGATAGAACCTCACTAAAAAGGTCTCTAGTGGTGACTAGAGGAAAGAAGATAGACATTCTTTCCACGATGCAGGTGCATGTGGAAGGTGTTGAAGATGGGGAAGCTAGATGCAAAAGAATGTGGTACAAAGCCATGCAAGATGGAAGAAAAAGCCTTGCATGAGAACCACGAGAAGAAAACTCTTCACTTTATATGGGTACCAAAAGTGAAGAAGGAAAGTGATAGCTCATAGCCAAGATACGAAGCGGTTGTGAAAGAATTTGACAAGCAAAAATCTGTCAAGTTTGAGTTAGATCCTCCCATCAAAAAAAGCTATGCCGATGAGATAAAGTCGTACGTGAAGATAGTTAATAATTCGAAGAAGCTTGAGTTGAGTCAATGCTTCGTTGGGATTAACTCCAAGTAAGGAGTTTTGGTTTGACGTGCAAATTCAGTTTTGTAAGGTTATACAGAAGTAGACATAGCAAGTTTCGAAGAGAAGAAGTCTACTTCGGGGTATTTGTTTACTTTTGTAAGGGGAGCCGTGTTATGGCAATCCAAGTTGCAGAAGTGTATTGTTTTGTCTACTACTGAGTTGACAACAAAATGTTGTGGTTTCTTCAAGAGTTGGATTTGACATAGGAATCGACTCCAAGTGACGGAGTCATGGTGAATACCTCATTTAATAGGTTCAGAGGGGGAGATTGTTGGTCAATGGTCCTCACCCATTAATGGGTAAAAGGAAACATCTCACCAACTCTCTTTATCATTTAATGCTCCTCATATAATACTACTCCCCTCCATTCGGCTATAAAAAGGAAGCAAAGCAACAAGAAATCATACACTCAAAACACAAGCTCTCATCCGAGAGTAGAGAGAAAGAAAAGGGTGGTGAGAGAAATCCCATCCGGGGAGGATGGATGAAAGTAATCCTATCCGGGAGAGGATGGAAAAGAACAAGAGAGAGAGAGAGAGCGAGAGAGAGAGAGAGAGAGCGAGAGAAAGAAAGATAATTCAAATAAAAGGGTGTTTTATTTGGGTTCCATCACATAGTTATTGTGGTGAAGTAATTTGAGTTTCTACTCAAATTAAGATATCTTTGTATTCTTTCAGTTTATTATAGTGAATTATTCGGAGTTTGTCCCGTGGTTTTACCTCTTAGTTTTAGAGGGTTTTCCACGTAAAATTCTTGGTGTCTCATGGTTGGATATTTTCTTGTCATTATTTCCTGCATGGTTATTATTTTGGTGGAACTGCAAATTTAATCTGTTTGGCATGTACTGACATTTTATCCGTCTAATTTATTAAAGCCAACAATATTTGGGAGGTGATTTTTTTCCATCCGATGGTGGTGGAGCAAGAGAAGAATCAACCAGGACAGTTGGTTTGGTAATAAAGTCATGGCTGAGACATTTGCTAAGTAACATAGAGAATGGGTGAGGAGTATCAAGCATGGATACGGGTGATTTGAGAGACACAAATTTAGCACGAAGACCTTTTAAAACAGCGACCATGAAATTAGATTGGGAGGTGGGTCGTGTGCAGAGGCTGATATAGTTCATCTGAAAGTAGACGGTGAAGATAAGCAGTTAGAGTTTCATCATGTTTTTGTGGAGAGTGAAGTTCCATAGATAGGCGTAACACACATGTATTAGAAAGACTAGCAAATGCTGCAGTGAGAGTAGACCGGATTTCAACAGATGATGTGAGTCCAATTGCAAGGGTATCACATCTTAACTAAGAGAGGAGATAAGTAGACTCAAAAGGAGTTTGTCCTGGGCATACCAGGTTTATGCCACTAAATTGGGAATAGATGAGGTAGCAGAATTGGTGGAGGAAGAACTAGATGACAGAAAGGATGGAGGTCGTGCAAATTAATCGGTGACAGCAAAACAGATGTTGGCTTTGCAAGTATGGGTCAATTTGTGTACACCATAAGAGATAGTTAGAGGAAATTAATTACAATGTGATATAGTGATGGACTTGAGAGAGAAAAACACATAATGAAAGAGGGCTGAAGATTACAGTAGAAGAGGTAGAACCAGAATTCACGGAGGACATTAGAGACAAAATGAAGTGGTGATCGGGAAGAAAGGCTCTTATACCAAATTAAGTCTTATAGAAGTCTGAGTTTTTTATTATATATATATATATATATATATATATATATATATAAGATAATCACCTAAGCTAGAATTAAGGGTTATACAAAATCACTTGTATTCTGTTTCTGAGTTTTGAACAAAAAAGAAAATAATAAAAAACTTAAATTAGAAAAGAAAAATAAAAAACTTGAAGTTAAGCTAGAATCAAATGATTTAGAAAGACAAAGATTTTCAAGAGATAATTATGATAATTCAAAAATAATATCCTATCTAACAACTGATTAGCTAGTGTTAATAGGCATTGAAACAACCTTGTTAATCAGTACCTCATAACAAACTCAGAGAGAAATTTATGTGGTATGTTTAACTAATATTAACTGTTCTAATTTTACTTTACTAGCTATGTTTTATTTTAGTGCAATTAGCAATGAGGTGGACCCCTCTACTAAAAAAATTTGTAAAATTATCAAATTTACTTGTGAAAATATCAATTTTCTAATATATACTATCAATCAATACAACAATATAAAAATTTTAGTTGGTCCCGGGTAGTCACGCCAAAACAAACGACTAAGTAATTTAAAGAATATATTTTGGTGACTTAAGAATTCAAGAGTTTTTATTTTTATTTTAATGTATCATATATTTATTTATATTGACTTCTAAAATTTATATACAAATACATTGTATCTTTTTTATCTCTTCTCATTTTAATGTGTCTGGTTTGGAGTTGTTATTTAAGGTATTATATATAGTATGCATATCACATAAATAGCTGGATACAGTAATTTTAAGATATATAGGAATCTACAATATTCGTTTTCATTCCTATGAATCAGAAACATTTATTAATTACTTTCTATATTAACCAAAATTCAATTAAGTAAATTATATTATACAAAATAATTATCATTTTTATTATATGTAGATCATGTTCGATTATGTTATGAATTAATTAAATAAATTATATTTACACGATTTGATAAAAAAAATCGCTAAATCGTAATCAAGCTTGTGTATTTATTGAGACATATTAGTAACTTAGACAATTTAGTCCATTACTTGGATAATTATTTATACTCTTTTGCAAAGAAGTTAAAATTTTGGAAATTGTTTTAGTGATGCTAATAAAACAATTTTAAAGGCTATGTATAATTTTATATTTATTTCTGTAACAGAAGTGCTTGGTAGTTTAAAATTGTTATGCTAAGTTATTGCCAAAGTTCATAAAATATTTGGTGGGAAATATTGAAAAATAAAATAAATTTACTTATCATTGTAATATATGTGAGAAATTAGATTAACAAAGTACGCAAGTAGTTTTGGTTGAAGAAGTATACATGTTGCGTGCCTTTGATTAGTCCAGAGCTTATATTACTAAAAGAATTAAGATATGCCAAACTGATGGGGACCACCGGCTGAAAGAATAAATCGTGAATTATGGTCTGAGCGGTTCAATTTTAATTCGGTTCAGAGCTTATATTACTAAAAGAATTAAGATATAAATCTCTCTCTATATATATAAGAATACCTAGAATCTCTCGAATCTTTCACATATATTCCTACTACAAACTAAGTACGCAAGTAGTTTTGGTTGAAGAAGTAGAACAAGAAGATGAAGAGGCAAGTAGTTTTGGTTGAAAAAGTAGAACAAGAAGATGAGGAGGGATATGATGCTTCAGCCTTCAGTCATGAAGAATGCGCAAAAGCAGCAGCAGCCGCCTTCTTCATCTTCTTCTTCTACTTGCTCCACCAAAACTAGAAAAACAGGAGAAAGTGACGACTGCAATCATCTGTAAAGATGGTGTTGGGGTTAAGGTAATGGATTACTTTTCTAGCTATTCAATTTGCACTTGAGTATTATATTATTTTCCACCCTGCTTCATGCATATAATGTGATTCTTCCGATCAAGAAATGCAACGAATCAAGAAAAAGAAGGAAGAAATCAATCCGGGTTGAGTTTTTTTTTTTGTATTATATGGGTCTTGGTTTAATTAATATCCAAAACAAGAAGACCAAGATTCTTGATCGTAACTTCGTAAGCAATCTTCTGAAGATATTGAAGTGGTCAAGAAACTGAAGAATTTAATTAGTCCAGAGATTAACGTGGTTTTGTGTGCACTCACTGTTCTTGGTCACGCTCGTGCTCCTTAGATTAGTTATTGTTTAACAGTTGTTATATTGACTAGGAATGTTATTTGTTGGATTTTTTTAAGGTTACGGCTCATTAAGTGTTAGCGCACCATTGTTGTAGTTAGTCAATTGTTTTGAACTCCTTAGAAAATTAAAGATATATACTACCAGTTAACTAGTCCTCTGTTTCTCTAGCTATGTATTGTGCTCTTTTGTGGAGAAGTCAAAACAATAGAATTTGAAGCTTCCGGTATAAAATTTATGGTCTTTGTGCAACCAGGCTCCTGAATCCTTTTCTCATATATTCTTTGACCGTAGCTACTCGCGGGCTATGTTAAGCTCTGTTATGGCTTATCAAGGCTGGTTTCGGATTCCTTTTGATTGGGACCAATTACTGTAACTTATTCAATACACCCGTATGGATTGAATGTCATTAAGCTTTGTTTGGCTACTATGGTATACAAGCTCTGAAATGAACGAAACCGAAGAATTCATGGTGAGACTCACAATATCTTCGCTCAAGACAGTATTAAAATTGTAAAATGTAAATTGTATTCTGTTCAAAAATTTGGCTCATATGTTGACAAGCATCCTTATCTTAGGATTTGATTGTTAGTCTTTTGCCTATAGCAATGACATCATTGGTTTTGTCTCTGATATGGTGTTATAGCTTCCTCGCGGGGCATGCCCTTAGATTTTGTATCTTTGTTCCTTTTTTAGTACTCACAACTTAGCAAAAAAAATAAATTAATAAAACTGATATTTCCATATATGAAAATGATATTTATCATATTCACATGAGTCTCTCTCACCTGAAAATGTGACCCACTCACTATTTGAATAGTGAGTGATCATGTGAAAATATAATTTTTATGGGGTTTCATCATATTGTTTAAAAAATATTTGTCTACATTTTCCGCTTTAGTTTTTCACGTATGTTTGCCAAAATTTCTTCTGTCTTTCTATTTCACAAAAGTACAAAGTTACTGAACTATTCAATAATGTGTATAATTTTTTTCTAATCGAATTTATGCAACAATTATTCAGAACTTCGATGTAAAAATTGTACTCAGGACTAATTAAATTAAGGTCCATCCTTTATCCAAAACTATCTACATTCCTTAATTCTATGCTTTTTGTATGTTACAAAACATTAATTTTTCAGCTTTTTGTTTAGTAGGTTGAGTTGCCACCATTTGAAATAAAGAAATGGTACTCATCTCATCTATTATGATCAATTATTATTGTGATTGTAAACTTGATGATATTGTGTCATTTTATTTTATACTATCATTAAAATAAGACCGACTCTTATTTCGGAATTTTTTGAAAAAAGAAACTCTTTTTTGGGACGAGGGAGTATTCAGTAACTCAAAGGTCTAATGCCTTTGATTAGTCCTGGTTTTGTGTGCATGGAAAGCTTGGGAAATATGCATTCAAGATTCGTTCTCACTGTTATTGCTCGCGCTCGCGCTCCTTAGACAGAGTCATTCCTGAGCACAAGTGGGAGGGTCGACCGCCCTGGCCCCGATCAGAAGGGCTCCAAAATTAAAGATATATACCAGTTAACTAGTCCTCTGTTTCTAGCCATGTATTGTACTCTTTTGTGGAGAAGTCAAAACAATAGAATTTGAAGCTTCCGATATAAAATTTGAGTTGCACATTACTTGGTCATTATGATGCTTTGATTATTTACCACTTCACCTCCTATGTTGCTACCGCAGTCGTCACCAAAACTAATGTATTTCCTATAAATTAGCAATTTTGACTGTATGTTGCAATGCTGAATTAAGGAGACAACATCTAAGTATATGCTTCATCATATGTTTCTTTTTGCCATATATCCTTATACTAGGAACCAAATCAACCATTTCCCTTAAAAACAGTGAGAAGCTCATTAAAAACATGGTTGTTGTGAAGGTAAATTGTAAAATTTAAATAATGTATCTATAGTGAAAATATGTTTTGATAGACAAGTAAAAGTTTTTTATTTTAATGTTGTATGTCTCTAATCATGTATTCTTGAAACTGTAAACGAGTCTCCGCCCAGCTTGTTGAAACTTGACTCAACTAGATTCGAACTTATTTATCGAGTTAAACTTGTCCAAGAGATCGTGTTTGTTTAATTAAACGAGTCGAGCTCGAATTATAATTTGTCCGACTCGAACTTAGCTCGTTTAAATTTTGACTCGCTAAGTTCGGCTTGATTACAGACATTAGATTTTCATCTTCATTTTATTATAATATACATGTTGAACATGCAAACCTATATAAACCACACATTTTATCCCTTTTAAAATTATTGTATAATTCATTTAAGTAATATAAAGTATAGTTTTCATTTATTTATCTTTATGTCAAACTGTACACAATATTAACATAGACTCATATATTTGATAGGAAATATTGAATATTAATATGATATGATATGATATGCTAACAATTAATAACATGATCACAAATCTTGACATTGGGCTCTCTAGGGTGGTGATGGAGTGTGATTCTAAACGGGTACAGTTATTTTGTATTGTGATTGAGGATTGTTTGAACATTTGATATTTTTATGAGGCTATTAGCTTCAATTATGTTCGCAGAGATGCCAATTCAGTAGCCTCATGGTTTAGCTAAATTGGGTCAATCATCTACTACTCTTTCTTTTTTTACTTGTTGGTCGGAGAATGATTATCCTAATATTGTTTCTTTTGTTGTTAAAAATATTTAGGCTCAACAAATAATGGTCAAAAGGAGGTCTTTTAAAAAAAGAAGAAGTATTTAATAACTCTAGCACGAAATATAGTGGGTGTATTTGTATATCAAATTTTAAATTATACTTGTTAAAAAATTGGGTTTTATACCCATAAAAATTGTGCCTAGTATATTTTGAGTTTAATATTTTATAACCCATTAATCCGATAACTATACTCCCTCCATTTCAAATAGGATTAATTTTTTTCCTTTTTGAAATCAATTTGAGTTATTTTAAAATTTAAAAGGACAAATGACAAAAATACTCAGAAATTGTCAACTTCTTCATTTTTAACCCACGTGTTTTTGCGAATAAACAATCAACACCTCCATGAATTTTTAAAATATTTTTTTTTGTCGGTTCCGGCCAATTAGTGCTTGAAATACGGGTCGTGACGTAGTTTGATCGAATAACTATAACAATATCCACCCATTTCCCTCCAAAAAAGGTATATCTATTACCTTTTCCTCCATATTCAGTAAAAACAAAAGATATATAAATAGATGTCTGACTCATTTATAAATAGTTTGATCGTATAACTGTAACAATATGCACCCATTTTCCTCTAAAAAAAACGTATATCTATTAGATTTCCTTCTATATTCAGTAAAAACAAAAAATATATAAATAAATGTCTTACCGTCCAATACCGGATCTAATAGTCGAGATCGACTTGGGCATTAGATCTCTCACCCCCTTGTAACCCCATGTGAGTCTTTCCGTCTCTTGATCATCATCTAGTATCTTGTAGAATGAATGTTAGTTCTCACAAGTATTAGGAATACCAGGTATTTAAAGGGGATAATACGTGCTAATTACTGTTATTCCCTTGATAGGTGTAAAATGTCCATAATCTCACTCGTTGAACTGATAGTAACATCCTTGGTGTGAGGGCATGTGTCAACTCCTAATTGGTCGTATTTTTATATATCCTCACATGGGGTTGTAAGGGGGTTCCTAGTGGTAGTGTCTCAACTTTTTTTGAACAACAAATTTCGAGGCATGTCATTCTTTTTCGACCTGCAGGTTCAGATCAAATTTTTGAGCATATGTATTTGACTATACGACAAAGGGACATATACCAAAGCCAGCTCGTAGTAGTCCTTTCAACCCTTTTGTTATAACCGTAGTTTTGTAGAATCAAGATTATTGTAGAAAACGTGACACGAATGATCTCTATCTTTAATGTATTTATCGTCCCACACCACGATCGGTTTGCTATGGGTTACAGACGATATACCTCCAAAATATATGTCAAGCCTCAAAACTGAACAAATTTATGATAGCAATTCACATGTGTTCCACACGAGTACTTCTTTGTAGTAGTTATTTGTTTGTAAGAATAATAGCTAAAAGAATGAGAGATTTTCATGGTGCAAAATTATTATGTCTAAAATGTATATATATAAGACTTCTCTCAATATACATATATGTAGTATATCTATCTTTACACATGTAGATACATACATATCTCTATAATAGTTTCGCCATTAAACTATTATAGATATAGGACAAGACTGTAAAAATTTGTTCAGGTTTAGAAGAACCCCTTTTGAATAGGGCTGATTAAATTATTACGGGTATATGCAGACATTTTTGCATGGGTGCCAAGTGATATGCCTCGTGTAGATGAGTCGGTAGTCGTGCATAAGTTGTGTGTGGATCCTTCCCGGAAACCTTTTCAGTAGAAGAGAAGGATTTTCTCTCATGAGCGGCAGAAAATTATTGATGATGAAGTGGCCAAACTATTAGCAGCTGATTTTATATTTGAAATTGATTATCCAGAATGGTTGGCTAATGTGGTGCTGGTTAGAAAGAAGAACGGAAAGTGGAGAATATGTATTGACTACATGAATTTGAACAAGGTGTGCCCAAAGGACTTTTACCCCCTACCCCACATCGATCAATTGATTGGTGTTACTTCTGGGTTTGCTTTGCTAAGTTTTATGGATGTATTTTCAGGATATAATTAAATTTTAATGTACAATGAGGATATCTCGAGGACGACCTTTATCACTCATCGGGATATTTACGCCTATAAGAAGATGACGTTTGGGTTGCGTAATGCTTGTGCTACTTATCAAAGGATGATGAATTGTGTGTTTAGGAAACAGCCAACCCGGAGAAGATCAAAGTTATGTTGGATATAAAGTCTCCTCAAACTTTTAAGGATGTGCAAAGGTTGACAGGTTGGATCGCAACCATTCGAAAGTTCATGTCCAGGTCGACAGAATAGTGCCTCCCTTTTTTTAATACTTTGAAAGGGCCGAAGAATGAGAAGACCTTCTAGTGGACTTCAAAGTGTGAAAACACTTTCTAATGCATCAAAAGTACCTATCATCGACACCTTTGTTGATGAATTCAGTCCCTTTAGAACCGTTTTATCTTTATCTGGCGGTAAGTTCGTTGGTGGTTGGGGTAGTATTGGTACGAGAGGCAAGGGGAAGCAGTTTTTCGTCTATTTTATCAGTCATGCACTTCGAGATGCAACGACCAGATATCTGAACTTGAAAAAGTTTGTTTATGCACTCATAATAGCTATTCGAAAGCTTTGACATTATTTCCAAGGTCGGTTGATAGTAGTGTACACGGATCAGTCCCTAAAAAAAGGTTCTGCATAAACCGGATATCTTAGGACAACTCGCTGCATGGGACATGGAGTTGACTCAGTTTATTTTGGAGTATCATCCTCGGACAGCTATAAAAGGTCAGGATTTGGCCGACTTTGTGATGGAGTGCTCGTTTTCTGAACCCGATCTTATAGTTCAGTTGGATACAGTCGTAGGCTCAGTCATGGATGTTCAGTCGGTTTAGACATCATGGCCTATGTACGTTGATGGATCTTTGACTTCGAATGTCAGCAAAGCTGGAGTGATCTTAACCAGCCGGAGGGGTACAAAGTTCAGCAGGCCATTCGCTTTCGGTTTAAGGCAAATAACAACATAGCAAAGTATAAGGCGATATTGGTCGAGTTACCATATGCCTTTTAGGGGGTGGATCGGTCAGATAAAACTATAGTCGATGCTTTATCTAAGTTGGCTATGGCGGAGGCAAGTTCTTTCAATGGTTCGGTGTATCAGGAGGTTCTTGATGCCTCAAGCGTTCAGAGGACATATGTTCTAATGGTAGAAAGGTCTAACTATTGGCTTACTCCATACTTAGATTATCTTGTGGATGGAAAGTTGCCTTCAGATCAGATATTAGCGAGAAAGATAAAATATAGGAGTTCATAATTTATCTTAATCGATGGGGATTTGTATCGACGGGCGTTCTCTTCTTTGGTATTCAAGTGTTTGGTACTGTTCGAAGCGGCCTATGTCCTCCAGGAATATCATAAGGGTAGTCTTCGGGGTCTTCGGGCAACAACGTCATTGAAGCACGGACTTCTCGAATTCGGCCGGAAGTGGGGAGGGAATTTTGTGGTGGGTTTGTTGGTATTTGGGGTTCGAAGGGTGGTTTAGTATGGAATTTTTTGGCAAGGGGTTCGGAAGATGGTACCTCATGTTCTTTTCTTTTTTGGCTAAGGTCAGTTTTGGTGGGTTCGACAGTTTGAGTTGTGTCGGGATGAGAGGGTTGGTCGAGCTCTGTAGTTTGAGTTGAATCGGGATGAGTGGATTGGTTGGGTTCGACGGCATGAACGATCTCGGGTTCGGGGGCCCGAGAAGGTTCAGGAGGATTTTTATGGTTGAAGTTTTTACTAACCTTCTTCTTTTCTTCTTTAGAATGACATTCCTTTCGGATATTGACATGTTTAAAGGGCTTTCCTCAATAAAAGATGGTGTGGGGATGATGGTAGATTGTTGTGTGGGCATTGTAATGGATGAAATTGGTTGAACTATAATGGGAGGTTCACTTTGGCTTTCTACGAGAATGTTACGTTCATTGGCGGTTATGAAGGGTTCATTAGTTGTGATAATGGGGAGAGGGGCTGATTCAGGGAGTATGGGGGTGGAAGATGACTGGCCGACTTCAGTGATCGGTGTCAGCTTGATAAGGGACATTGAAAAAAAGAAAAGAGATGGAAAATGATTCAGGATAAATATTTACATGCTTTATATAAAAATAGGGGGTCCAGGACTTACACTTGTGATCGTAGAGCCAGGATTTATTTGAAAGAAGATCCATGCTTCATTCTTCCTTCGGCATTTTGGATACAAAGGACTTGAATTATTCGATTTGTTTTAGAGCAAACTTGGGGGCCAGCTGGTTGAATTTTGAGGGTTCGGCCCAGTCGGGGATAAGATGGGTGTTAAGACCTCTGATATAGAACTAGTGTGAATGTCATCCTCTGTTGCTAGAGGGATTTTTCATCCAAATTTTCAGATGTTTGTTCAGTTGTCGGAATCCTGATTCTTTGAATCTTCCCAGGGAAAACATATCTAAGAAGAAATGCATACGGGGGTGGAACGCCACATTCGAAGCAGAAGACAATGAAACATATCAAGTGGATGTATGAGTTTGGTACTAATTGGGCAAACTCGATACCAACAAAGCTCATGAAGGTGGTTATGAATTCATGGAGGGGGAATTGGACCTCATATTACAACGCGCAAAGAGGGATGGCGGTTCAGCCATCAGGTCAACATTACATCTTCTCACGGTATTTTGGGGCTTTGAGTTCAATTGTGTTGGGTATGTGATATTGTTGGCGTATCTCCTGGAGGGCTTATGTGGTGGTGCTAGAAGGGGTGTTTATGTGAAAATATGCTTTCTCTAAAGAATATTCTTATTGTATTTTTAAGACGATGAGCTCTACTTTCGTATGGATAGGGGATGGAGCCTCTTCGGTGGCAGAGGAAGAGGTGGCAGTGAGGGGAGTGGTGGTGACGGTGGTGGAGGGTATGAAGATTGTAGTGGCAAGAATGGTGATGATTGTGGTAGCAGGAGTGGTGGTGGTTACAGAGGTGGTGATGGTGGATGTTGTAAGACCCCAACTTTTATGAATAAAGAATAATTTTCGCGAAATATATTTTTGAATATTATGGTGTGGATTTGATATAATATTATAGTTGTGGGTAATATTTACAAATTTTGCAAAGTAAGCAAGTGGTTATATAATATTCGATTGGTCAGGGAATATTCATTTTAACAAGGAATAACAGCACAATCATTGGTGGACCCCACAACGAAAGTATTGTCGTAGTTAAAAATGACATAATTATCTTTTTATAAAAATAACGACGGAAGTTTTACTATTAAACTATTGAACTACCCGGTAGTAAAAGTACAGTAATACTCGTGGTTACATAGTAGCACACGGTATTGATTATTGATGCTTACGTGAAAAGTCACTCAGTTATACTCAATTATTGCTACAGTAATTGTTGCATCATATCTCTCATATTATTAATTCGATTATTGTCACAGTATCATCTGCATTATATGATATATTATTAAATCAATAATTGAGACGATAAAGTTATTCATATTATTAAATTGCAATATTTTACAATGTCTAGAAGTTACATCGAGGAGAGGTTTGGTCATCTAATTGCGGCGCCCAATAAGGAGAAATCCTTATCGGAAAGCCCCTCTTTCTCGGGAGCGACACGGTTGTTAAATATTATGAGTTATAATATTAATGATGAATAAGTTCGTGTTAATTAAAGATGAAATTGATAGTTCCATTATGTTGGAATTATTAGTGTTAGTGGAAATCGACATTTATTTCGATATTAATTGATGTCTAGAAGTTATACGAGACCGATCGGATAATTAACTTAGGATAAATGAGCAATTAATTGCTATAAATTCACATGATTATAACTATTTGTTCACATGTGTGTACTATTGATTCACATTCTTGTACTATTAGGGGAGTTGTTGCAAGATTGATAATACTTGCATACGACTAAGTTAAAATGGAGGTATAGATGGAGGTACTATAACGTAATTCAGATTTTCACATGATTATAACTATTGATTCACATGATTGAACTATTGATTCACATTATTTACTATTAGGGGAGGTGGTGCAAGTTTGATAATACTTGCTGGACTAAATTAAAAATGAAAGAAAAGTTGAAGGTATTGTACTGTAATATTTCGAGCCCCAAAACGTGCAATTATCGAAACTATATTTTCCTATAAATAGAAGCTCATTCTTCCTTCATTTCTCACCAATTCACTAAAGCTATAGAGCAATTATTATAAAGAGAAAGAAGAAGATAAGTCTGCTACCTCTCTACTCCAGTATCTAGTTTCTTTCTAAGGTAAGGGGTATTATTTCCTTCGTATTCATGAAGAGAGCTTCTGTTATTCCATTCCTTATTATTATGTTGGAATAACCTGTCTATGCAAAGTACCGCATACATGGTGAAATTCTTACATTATTCCATTCTTTATTATTATGTTGGAATAACTTTATCATCTGGCACGCATATACATGGTGAAATTCTTCATTATTCCATTCTTTATTATTACATTGGAATATCCTCATATAATGGGATTCTGCATGACTGAGTTCCATTCTTTATTATTACATTGGAATAACTTTGTCTACATGTGGATTATCACATGCATGGTGAATGATCCTTCGTATTCATTCCTTATTAAATTGTGGAAATGATATGTACTACGTGGATTACCGCATGGCGGGTGAAAATCCATTTACGCTTTCATATATTCTATGATACTCATTTGGTTAAAGTTTTGGCTTCTATACTCCATGAAATTAGTAGAATATCCACGGATATTTAAGCTTCATCCAAAGATCTTTTCATAGAAATATTCTTACGAGCATTCTTGAATTTTACTCCACAAAGCGATTATCGTGTTGACAATTTGGGCGTAATTGATTTCAAGATAAATTAATTTATAAATCTTTAAAATTTATTCTTGAACTTGTTTTATTGAATTACTATGTCATTGTCACCATCCTCATGCTTATATTGTGATGAAAGTCATCTTTGGCTTACGCATAGATGGACTTGGTATGATTATGACTTGGTATGATTATGACCGAGAATTATTCGGTATAGTCCTCATGACCATTGATGATTTAATGAATATCCTTGGCCGTAGTGCGTGATGATTTATGATGACTTCGATGATGTGGTTTATTTATTAAAATAGAGTCTCAAATGATAAAAATTGATGAAAACATTTTAAATCATAGAAGATATTAGATATCATGCTCTACTTAACTCTTCTAATGGATTGCTTATTCCGCTGTAGTTAAACTTGATACCTATTGTATTTTATCAGTTTAACATTTGTTGAAGACTAATGATAATTTATTCTGCATTATCTTAGTCATAATATTTATTACTGGGCTAGTTAAACTCACCCTTTTTTCACCGTTCTCTTGTGAAATGAGAACGTAAATTGGGACTAGTCGGGGAATGGGTGTGATGACAGATGATAGCATTAGTAGTCCTCACTATTCTGTTAAGTAGTGTGACAATAAATGTAATGAGGACTCCATTGAGTGTGGATATTGTCTAGATGACAATATTCTTATTAAAACTCTTAGATTATGTTTTGTCGTATTTTACACGACTGTTGTATAAATAAGTTGTATTTGAATTTTGTACCATGTATTTGGCGACTCAAGATGGGTGATGTATAACTATTTTGGGGGCGTCACATTTGGTATCAAAGCTTAGGGATATGATCCCTGGCTGAGATGTGAGACAAGAACTAGGAGGGGAGAGATGGAGAATTCCTTCGCTAGTATGACCTACCTAAGTTTATTTGGTATTTAATTGGTCGATCAGAGTATAGGGATAATATGTGATATGTTAATTAACCCTTGTTTTGTGGCAGTATTTGAAAATGGCTTCCGAAAATGTTGAGATAAACAATGAAGCACATGAGACCGTTGAGTCACCACAGATTAATTCTCAGGATAATGTGCAACAGGAAGACAATAATTCTCATGTAAACAATAACACTGATGAAATGGTGAACGATGGGATGTTCAGAGGCTTTATGCAATTCATGCAACATCAGGCAAAAGCGGCTCTTGTCCAAAATACAGGTGGAAACACTGACAACTCTCGGACGGTCACCGCTAAGCAGTTCAAGGAGCTGGGACCACCGGAGTTTTTTGGAGAGCCAAAACCACTTAAGGCGGAGATGTGGATAAAGCAGATCAACAAGATATTTGATGTCTTGGGATGCTCCAAGGAGCAAAAGGTTCCCTTTGCCACCTTCATGTTGCGAACAGAGGCAGATTACTGGTGGGAATCTGTAAAGCGTACTCAACCTGCCACACTCAAAATGTCTTGGGAGAAGTTCCAAGAGCTATTCAATGACAAGTACTTTCCTGAAAGTATTCGTCACATGAAGGAGGTAGAGTTCATCAAGCTTGAGCAAAACAATATGACCGTGGAGCGGTATGAAGCTAAGTTTGCCGAGTTGTCTCGGTTTGCGTCTCACTTGGTTGATAATGAGGAGAGAATGACGCAGATGTTTCTAAGAGGTTTGAAACCCGAGATACGTTAATACCTAATTTCTCACAAACTGTGTTTGTATTCAGATGTTGTGAATATGGCTCAGTTATTGGAGCGCGATAATGAGTCAACCCAACCAAGAGAGAGTAATCGACAAGTCGATAATACCAGTGGTAGCAGTCATCGAAGCGGTGACAACAAACGTGGAGGGAATCAACATGCCAGAAATGATAATCACTTCGGTGGTAATCATGGCCATGACAATAAGAGTGGACATTTCAAGAAGAGGAGATTTAACAAGGATGGAAAGACGTCAGCACCAACACCTGTTGTTAAGGAAGGAGAACGACTACCGGTCGTATGTTACAAATGTGGAGGGGAAGGACACATAAGTCCAAACTGCACAATGCAGTCCAAAGCGTGTTATAATTGTGGAAAAGAAGGTCACCTAGCCCAATTTTGTCGTGCACCAAATTTAAGTCCAGCTGGGATGGAGGCATCAAAGGGTGTCCCAGACAAGATAAAATCGGTAGTTCAAGGGAGAGCGTTTGTCGTAACCTCCCAGAAAGTGAGGAATCCAAACGAGGTGATCACGGGTAAGCTAATCATAAACTCTAGCAAAGTTTATACTTTATTTGATACCAGTTCAACCCATTCCTTTAATTCTCCTACTTGCGTTCAACGTTTAAATTTGACTCCAGAGAAATTAGACTTTGACTTATCTGTTGAACTCCGTTGGGAGAAACCTTCATTACATCCACAGTTTATAAGTCTTGTTTGATTCAAATCGGTAACTGCACGTTACCTGTCGATCTTATTTCTTTGAAAATACTTGCATTTGATGTTATTTTAGGGGTTGATTGGTTAACTACTCATCATGCTAAAATCGATTGTTTTCGTAAGGTTGTTAGCTTTTATATTCCTAACCAACCTATTATGCGAATTCAAGCAACCAAACCACTAAACTCAATCACAGTCATATCAAGTCATAAAGTTATTCGTTTATTGAAAAACGGATGTCAAGCTTTCTTAGCCCATGTCACGGATTTAAATAAAGATACGTCAGATTTGAATGATATTTCTATTATTAATAAATTTTCTAACATATTCCCTGAAGAACTTCCTGGCCTACCCCCAGAGCGTAAAATTGAATTTGTATCGACCTTGAATCTGATACAAAACCCATTTCTAAAGCCCCATATCGAATGGCTCCTATTGAACTTCAGGAGTTAAAAACCCAACTACAGGAATTGTTAGACATCGGTTTTATTCATCCTAGTACGTCTCCTTAGGGTGCTCCTGTTCTATTCGTGAAGAAGAAAGATGGAAGTATGCGACTTTGTATTGATTATCGGGAGTTGAATCATGTCACCATCAAAAATAGGTACCCGTTGTCTCGCATTGATGACCTGTTTGACCAGTTGCAAGGAGCCAAATTCTTTTCAAAGATTGATCTTCGTTCCGGATATCATCAATTGAAGATTAAAACTGATGACATTCCAAAGACTGCTTTCAGAACTCGGTACGGGCATTATGAATTCCTAGTCATGTCTTTTGGATTGACTAATGCTCCTGCTGCCTTCGTGGATATGATGAACCGAGTATTCAAGAAATATTTGGATCACTTTGTGGTCGTCTTTATTAATAACATCCTCATATACTCCAAAACCCGCGAAGACCATGAGCAACACTTGAGGCTGATACTCCAAAAGCTTTGTGAAAACAAGCTTTATGCCAAGTTGAAGAAATGGCTTGAGGAAGTTGCATCCTTGGGCACGTGATATCAAATCATGGAATATCTGTTGACCCGGCAAAGATTGAAGCAATTCAAAGCTGGGAGCAACCTAAAGTCGATGATCAAGAAGTACGTAGCTTTCTCGGCTTAGCTGGTTATTATCGGAGATTCGTAGAAGGGTTTTCTCGAATCGCTACTCCATTAACTCAGCTGACTCGAAAAGATACAAAATTCGGTTGGAGCGAGGAATGTGAAAAGAGTTTTCAAGAACTCAAGAGGAGACTCATTTCAGCACCTGTTCTGACAATAACATCTGGCTCGGAGGGATTTGTCATCTACAGTGATGCTTCAGGCAAAGGGTTAGGATGTGTTCTTATGCAACATGGAAAATTCATACTTATGCCTCTCGATAACTCAAAGAATATGAGAGGAATTATCCTACTCATGATCTAGAGTTGGCAGCAGTCGTTTTTACGCTTAAGATTTGGAGGCATTACCTGTATAGAGAGAAGGTAGAGATCTATACGGATCATAAAAGCCTCAAATATTTCTTCACTCAAAAGGAACTCAATATGCGGCAACGATGATGGCTTGAGTTGTTGAAAGATTATGATTATACCATCCAATACCATCCTGAAAAAGCGAACGTAGTAGCTGACGCATTGAGTAGAAGATCATATGCGTGTACGAGTGCAATATTGTCAGCAAAGACCCATTTTGTATGACTTGGAAAGGATGGAAATAGAGTTAAAGACTCCAGGGACCCATGTGATGATGGCAAATATACGAGTGGAACCGACTTTAATCGATAAAGTTAAAGCTGCTCAAACTACAGACCTGGAGCTGATGCGTATGAAGAAGAAAGTGCAAGAAGGTGCTATTCCGGAAGCAAAGGAATACTTCGAGTCAACTCTAGACTTTGTGTTCCTAACGATTCTGACTTGAAGTATAAAATCATGATGGAGGCGCACAACACACCGTTTGCAATCCATCCTGGGAGTACCAAAATGTATCATGATCTTTGACATACATTTTGGTGGAGAAATATGAAGAGAGAGATAGCGGGGTTTATCTCAAGGTGTCTAACTTGTCAATGAGTCAAGGCGGAGCATCAAGTGCCAAAAGGTCCATTGCAACCACTTGAAATTCCAGAATGGAAGTGGGAGCAAATTACCATAGATTTCGTTACTGGTCTTCCCAAGGTTTCTCAAGGCATAGATGCGATTTGGGTCATTGTTGATAGATTGACCAATTCTGCTCATTTCTTACCGATACGAGAAACTTTTACACTTGAACGTCTTGTTAGTATGTACATAAACGAAATTGTAAGATTACATGGTATGCCAGTATCCATAGTTTCTGATCGAGACCCAAGATTCACTTCAAGATTTTGGGTTAGTTTGCACAAAGCTATGGGCACGGATTTACGATTTAGTTCGACATGTCATCCTCAAACCGATGGGCAGTCGGAAAGGACTATTCAAACTCTTGAAGATTTATTAGGACTCTATGTCCTTGACTTTAAGGGAAGTTGGGACAAGTTCTTACCATTGATGGAGTTTTCATACAACAATAGTTATCAAGCAAGTATTGACATGGCTCCATTTGAAGCGTTGTACGGAAGAAAGTGTCGTTCTCCAGTATGCTGGGATGAGGTGGGTGAAGCAAAATTGTTGGGACAGGATTTGGTACGTATGACTACGAAAAAGATTCAAACGATCCGACAACGTATAAAAACCTCACAAGATCGACAAAAGAGTTATGTTGATCTTCATCGAAAAAACGTGGAATTTAATATTGGAGATCATGTGTTGTTACGTGTTTCTCCATGGAAAGGAGTTACAAGATTTGGAAAGAGAGAAAAGCTCAATCCTCGATTCATTGGCCCATTTTTAATCCTCGATCGAGTAGGAACTGTGGCCTATAGACTCGCCTTACCGCCAAGTATGTCTCGTGTTCATAACGTTTTTCACATATCTATGTTACGTAAATATGTGAAAGACCCGAACCATAGTATTGAATTAGAACCAGACGAGATAGAGAAGGATTTAACGTATGAAGAGTTACCTGTTAAAATCTTGGATAAGAAGGATCATATTCTACGCTCTAAAGTTATACCTCAAGTCAAAGTTTTGTGGAGAAACCATGATGTGGAAGAAATGACCTGGGAGTTAGAATCTGAGATGAAATCAAGGTATCCTCACCTCTTCGACATACCAGGTACTCACCCTAATTTAGAGGACAAAATTTCATAAGAAGGGGAGGTTGTATGACCCCAACTTTTATGAATAAAGAATAATTTTCTCGAAATATATTTTTGAATATTATGGTATGGATTTGATATAATGTTATAGTTGTGGGTAATATTTACAAATTTTGCAAAGTAAGCAAGTGGTTATATAATATTCGATTGGTCGGGGAATATTCGTTTTAATAGAGAATATTCGACGACTAAGCACAATCATTAGTGGACCCCACAACGGAAGTATTGTAAGTAGTTAGAAAATGATATAATTATCTTTTATAAAAATAACGGCGGAAGTTTTACCGTTAAACCGTTGAACTACCCTAGTAGTAAAAGTACAAGAATACGCGTGGTTGCGTAAGTAGCGCGTGGTATTGATTATTGATGCTTACGTGAGAAGTCACTCAGCTTATACTCAATTATTGCTACAGGAAATTGCGCATCATATCTCTCATATTATTGATTCGATTATTGTCACAATATCATCTGCATTATATGATATATTATTAAATCAATAATTGAGATGACAAAGTTATTCATATTATTAAATTGCAATATTTACAATTTCTAGAAGTTCTGTCAATGAGAGGTTTGGTCATCTAATTGCGCGCCAATAAGAAGAAATCCTTATCGGAAAGCCCCTTCTTTCCTGGGAATGACTTGGTTGTTAAATATTGTGAGTTATAATATTAATGATGAATAAGTTCGTGTTGATTAAAGATGAAATTGATAGTTCTATTGTGTTGGAATTAGTAGTGTTAGTGGTAATCGACATTTATTTCGATATTAATTGATGTCTGGAAGTTATACTGACCAGTCGGGTAATTAACCGGATAAATGAATAATTAATTGCTATTAATTCACATGATTATAACTATTTATTCACATGTGTGTACTATTGATTCATATTCTTGTACTATTAGGGGAGTTGGTGCAAGATTGATAATACTTGCATGACTAAGTTAAAAATGGAGGTATAGATGGAGGTACTATACTGTAATTCGTATTTTTACATGATTATAACTATTGATTCACATGATTGAACTATTGATTCACATGATTGAACTATTGATTCATATTATTTACTATTAGGGGAGGTGGTGCAAGTTTGATAATACTTGCAGGACTAAATTAAAAATGAAAAAAAGTTGAAGGTATTGTCTTTGTATATTTTGAGCCCCAAAACGTGCAATTATCGAAACTATATTTTCTATAAATAAATAAAGCTCATTCTTCCTTCATTTCTCACCAATTCACTAAAGCTATAGAGCAATTATTATAGAGAGAAAGAAGAAGATAAGTCTGCTACCTCTCTACTCCAGTATCTAGTTTCTTTCTAAGGTAAGGGGTATTATTTTCTTCATATTCATGAAGAGAGCTTCTGTTATTCCATTCCTTATTATTATGTTGGAATAACCTATCTATGCGAAATACCGTATACATGGTGAAATTCTTCTGTTATTCCATTCTTTATTATTATGTTGGAATAACTTTTATACATGAAGTATCTGGCATACACGGTGAAATTCTTATGTTATTCCATTCTTTATTATTACTCGTTAGAATATCACATGCGTAAGGATTACACGACCGGTTCCATTCTTTATTATTCATTGGAATAACCTCGCATGTGTGGATTATCACATGCATGGTGAATGATCCTTCGTATTCATTCCTTATTAAATTGTGGAAATGATCCGTCTACGTGGATTACTGCATGGCGGTGAAAATCTATTTACGCTTCATATATTCTATGATACTTATTTGGTTAAAGTTTTGGCTTCTATACTCCATGAAATTAGTAGAATATCCTGGATATTTAAGCGCTTCATCCCAGTATTTTTCATGGAAATATTCTTCCGAGCATTCTTGAATTTTACTCCACAAAGCGATATCATGTCGACAATTTGGGCGTAATTGATTTCAAGATAAATTAACTTATAAATCTTTAAAATTTATTCTTGAACTTGTTTTATTGAATTATTATGTCATTGTCATCATCCTCATGCTTATATTGTGATGAAAGTCATCTTTGGCTTACGTGCATAGATGGACTTGGTATGATTATGACCAGAGATTATTCGGTATAATCATGACCTATAATATTATAAATGATGCGGTAAAAGTCCTCAGTAGCCTGTAGTGCATTGATGAACAGTTTTTGGTATGATTATGACCAGGGATTATTCGGTATAGTCATGACCATTGATGATTTAATGAATATCCTTGGCCAGTAGTGCGGGGATGACTCGATGATGTGGTTTATTTATTAAAATTTGAGTCTCAAATAAAAAAAATTGATGAAAATATTTTAAATCATAGAAGATAGTAGATATCATGCTCTACTTGACTATTCTAATGAATTATTTATTCACCGCAGATTAAACTTGATGTCTATTGTATTTTATCAGTTTAACATTGTTGAAGACTAACGATAATTTATTCTGTATTATCTTAGTCATAATATTTTTTACTGGGCTAGTTGAGCTCACCCTTTCTTTCACCGCTCTCTTGAGGAAATGAGAACGTGGCGGGACTAGTCGAGAACGGAGTGATGGTCCAGATGATAGCATTAGTAGTCCTCACTATTACATTAAGTTGTGTGACAATGACAATAAATGTAATGAGGACTCCATTGAGTGTGGATATTGTCTAGATGACAATATTCTTATTAAAACTCTTAGATTATGTTTTGTCGTATTTTATACGACTGTTGTATAATTAAGTTGTATTTAAATTTTGTACCATGTATTTGGCGACTCAAGATGGGTGATGTATACCTATTTTGGGGGCGTCACAGATGTGATTTCAGCAGTGACACTGGCGATTGTAGAAGGAGTGGCTTCAGGAGTGGAGACAGTGGTGGTTGGAAGGGTGTTATTTGTCATTGTTGATCAGGGACTTTAGAAATTTAAGTTTGAACGGAGAAGGTAGTTGTAGTAAAGGAGGAAGAAATGTAAAGTTCTTTTTGAAAACTTTAGATATGAAATATGATGTTTGTTTTTGGAAGTGGAGAGTTTTTAAAAGGACAGACCCTTTATCTTCGCATGTTTCTCTAAGTACAATGCAATAAATGGGCTTATGGTAATAATGGTGGGGTCCAGTGAAGTGTATGGGATACGAAAGTGTTTTGTTTGACTTTGGTAATCGCCCTCTTTCATTTAATATTTAATTATTGAGCTTATTGGATTCAGTACTCTTTTGTTATATGGCCCTCTTATAACAATAGAGTGAGGGCTAATGTTGGGGCATAATTGGGTGGACCCGGACGGTTTGGTGGCCCCAAGCCACGTGGGGGGATTCTTTCCCACGAGGTAGTATATTCTGGATAGTGGATTGGACTTTAAGAAATCTGTGATTCACAGATGCATTTTATTTCTAATTCCTAAGGCGATTGACTCCTATCCTAACTAGTATGGTTAGGGGTGCTCAAAATTTAAAGTTTTTTCTGTTTTTTACCAGTCATCGTGATGCATTTTTTTTTTGCATTGCTGTCTGGATTTTTCTATTTTAACACTTTTCTAAGAGCGGCAGTAATGATTTTTTGAATTCGGTAAAAACCGAAATACCGAAAATACTGAAATTTAATAATTTAATAATTAATAGTTAATGTTTTGTAATTTTATATATTAAATAATTTTTTTATATATTAATTATTTCTATATAATAGTAGTTTTATTAATTTATATATATATATATATACATATATTAATAATGCTTTGTAGTTTTATTTTATATATTAATTATTATTAATAGTTAATGATTTCTTAGTTTTAAAAAATTATTAATATATAAAAAATTATATAATTATTATTAATAATTATATATATTACTATCTTGATAATCCTAACCGAAAAAAAAGATTCTAAAATCGATAATTTGGTAAATTATCGGTTTCGATTCTTATTTTTCTGATAATTTCGGATCGATATCGGTTTGATATTTTTAGTACCGATTCGATTTTTTACGGATGACACCCTTAAATATGGTAGTTACTATGGTAAGGAATTCTATTTCGGGGACAGAGCGAAAAAGGTCGGGTGATAAACTATAAATAAAAGATTACACTTCTTCACAAATACTTCATTATTCATAATTCTTTGAGCACTAAAATCATAAGCCCTCCACTTATTCTCACACATCGGAACTATCCCGGCGACTCAGGGCTCAAATTTTTACATGTGATTTTGTTTTTGTGCAGGATTTGAGGCTTTGTTTGGTGATTAGAGCGGTAGACGAATCTTCGAGTACCCATTTCTTCTTGTTTATCAAAAAAACAAAAACAAAAACAAAATCAAAATCAAAACCCAGCAAAAAAACCCTCCTCCATCTTCATAAACGTCAACTTCTGCGAAACTGTGTTTTTGAGAGTGAAAGAAGAAAGATAATAGGGTGTTGGCTTATATTTTCCTACGTCTTCAAATGATTTTCCTTCTTAGTTTATTCGAGAGATTTTTTTTCTTTCTGATTTCTTTTGTTAGTATCCATGTCTCGATTGTTTTTCTCATCATGTAGATTTTTCTTCCTTTGGTAGCTAACAAAAATTGGTTAAATTTTTCTTTAATTTTAACTAACATCTGCATTATCTGGGTCCTTCATTAGAACTCAAAAGGTACTCTGCACACCATTTTCTCTCTCTTTATCTCTATCCAAGAAAATCCCAAATTTTGTTTTACAAGTAAACCCCACTTGAGCTAAACAGTTTTTGATTAATCATGAACTTTTAAGTGTTTCACCTGGGTTTAGGCCCTTGCCAAACCCCACCATTCCACTTGAATCAAGCCCCACAAATCTCTTTTCTCCTGAACCCAAAAGCCCACCAAAGCTAGAGCATTCTGCACCCACTCTTGGACCAGTGAGTCTGGATCTGGCTCAGGCTCAGGATTTGCCCTCTCATTTGCCGCCGGAAGAACCCATCAGAAGGAAAAGAGGAAGACCTCCAAAGGACACTTCTGGGACTAGGTTGAACATGTGTCAGAACCAGAGCCAACAAAGCCCATTTCTGGACCTTATTAAGAGGAAAAGAGGGAGGCCAGCAAAGCCCATTTCTGGACCTAGTTTGGATGTGGGTCAGGACCAGAACCAGTGCTATATGATATCCAAGGGTAAATATCTATCATTACTCTTACCATTTCTGGAGGTACAACTTTGAGCTTAAATTATCTACCATTACTCTTAGATTTTTTTTTTTTTGAATTTATTTATTTTTACTTGAGGAAATAACAATTCCCCATGCAAAATTTGTAATTTTTAAGGCTATAGTTTGTACCATGTTATACCTCTAAATTTATGGTGTGTTTAGTTTAGTAGTGATAGAATGGTAAGTTGTAATGAAGTTCTTAAGGGCTTTGTGTCATTCTATATTACTATCATAAGAAATGAAATCCTTTCTTAGAACAATTTTTTTTGATAAAAGACTCTTATTGCAGAATGGAGGGAGTAGTAGCAATGCTTCCAACTTGTCATTTTTCTGTTAAATGTTTATTGAATGACTTTTTATATATTTTTATCATCTTCTGTTGCCTGTTTTCTTGTATAAAATAATAGTTATATCATCAGGGACATTAATTTTGAGGTAAGGCTTTTACCTATGTTCACCAACCCTTGGTCCTGATACCCTGTGTTTCTGATGTATCACACATCAATTCATTGATTGTAAGATGCATATTTAATCAGGAACAATAGTTTGTGAAGTTGACAAAGACAAAATATGCTGTGTGGGATATAAATTCAGTTAAAGTGACGTGCCTTTACATGACAGCTAAAGAACTATGTTTGTTTGCAAGGATTATTCTTGGGATAAGAATATTAATTCAATGCTATGTTTGTTTGCAATGATGGATATGAATATTAATCTCAAATATCTTGTTTGTTTTCTAATTTATACTTGAGACTATTAGTCTAGGAATTATAAAAATGTTTAATAGTCTTGAGATTATAATTATACTCCCGGGATTATAATCCTAAAATTAATAGTCTTGGAATTATAATCCTTGCAAACAAACATAGCCCAAGTGTCTTATTTGTTTTCAAATTTAGATTTGGGACTATAAGTTTAGGGATTATAAAATGATTTAATAGTCTTGAGATTATAATTATAATCCCGGATAGTCTTGGGATTATAATCCCATGGACTATAATTCTGGGATTATAATCCTTACAAACAAACATAGCTCAATTGTTTCTTACTTCTATAATTCTATTAAGATGTAAACGTCTTAAGTTAACATCGCATTTCAATCGACGGTTTAATAAATGCTTTAAAACTCAATGAAAAGGGTATGAGTCAAAAACAAATATCTTCGTGAACTTATACAATTTTTTTACTAATCATATACTTTTTTAATGACGTCTAACAAATTTGTTGAGTTTCAACGTTTGAACTTTATTTGATGGAGCTGCATTAGAATTTTGGAAAACATACATTCACGCACACGCCTATATATTGCTACGACTTTCTCTAAATAAAGGGCATATGAAAATGGCTTTAGAGTTTAGGTTTTATATGGTTAATGGACTTGTTTTAACGACAAAAGAAACAGAACGTATTTTTCAACAAATCTTGTTTGTTGATCGAAATAATTTATTTAGCATGTCCAAAACTATTTGTTTTTTGCTAAAACTTAAAAGCATTTAAATTTTGCATGTAGTGGCCTACTGTTTGTACTTTATAGTAAATTTTGTGCACCATTATTCATTTGTTACCTCTAAAAGACATGCATCAATTCTTTGGTTCTATGATAAACATCTTTTGAGATAAATATTAATCAGTGATCCTGTTTGGAATGAATTCCAATTGTTGGAAAGCATCTTAAATAGAATATGCAAGATTATGTCTTTTATCGAGTTTCTAACTAGAATCCTTTCAAGTGATGCAATGCATGTGAGTCACTACCTGGTAGGTACAGTATTCATCACAGTAAGAAATATTTTCAGATTTGAGACTAGTTATTTTGGCTGTCTTTCAATGAACTGCATATATGCAGTGATATTAGATCTTATTAAGTTCTTAAAACTGTGTGATTTACTCAGCTATGATGGTTTTAGTTAATCAGGTATATCACTTGTGTCATGGACAAGTTTTACTTTGATCTCTTTTAGGCTTTTACCCCTTTTCAATTTATCTCATCAAACATTATAGCTTATTTTTTATTTTTTGTTGATTTGATGAAGGGGACTCTGAATTACAGGACAGAATGGTACAAGTAGGATCTTTCAGAGTGAGGGCAAACATGTCTCATACCCTTCAAGCCATCCTTCACAAACAAGGTGATATAGCTAAGGATTTTGAGTTAGAATCAGGTTATGTGCTTTCTGCTGCACTTGAAAATATCTGCAGTGTTGTGCAAGAGCTCGAAACCACTAAATTCGTCGATGTTAGGGAAAAACAGTTGGATGGTTTTTATTCTGTGGTGAGAGATGCTGAAAAACTGAAGTTGAATGTGAAGTGGCTACGCGAGGGACTGGATAGAATTTTCCAGACAGTGGGCGCATTCAATCATTACAAGGAAGTTGAAGAAAGCTTGAAAACGGCCATGCAGCGGATGAAATCTATCCAGGAAGCTCTAGAGTTGAAAAGGGCTGAGATGAGTGAAATTAAAGCTATAATTCAAGATTTGCAAGGTCAACTAGAATCAGAGATGCTGAAAACTGAGAAGTTTTGTAGCTGCATGGATGATATTTCATCTAGATGGAATAGCATTCACAATACTTTCATTTCAAATGGGTTGCTTTAGATTTTGTGGATGATATACTTTAGATCTATACTTTTATTTTCTTGTAGAAGTGGGCATATTGTGTATATGTTTTTAAGTGGAATAGTCCAGAAAAGTAATAGGGATGGCATTGAATTGCACCTAACAAAATTGCCCCTTGGCTACAGAGGAGGGTAGCTCAACAACATCAATATCTTGCACATTTACTTGAAATGTAATAGTGATGGCATGACAGAATTCAATATACACACCTAGAATATAAGTAATAACATGTTTCCTTTGATAACACAGAAGAACATGCACGTTTAACAAATAGGCTTCTGGTATGAGATGAAAGGTGAATGACTTGTCATTTGTCATAAGCCATAAATATTCCACAGGTTCCTTAAATTCTTTCTTCAGCGAGCATAAGTACTAGCACTTCACTTGTTTTGTCCAACTACAAATTGCTATTTTTCCAGGTCGGGATTGATAGTTGAGCCTAAAAGAAATCAGGTGTAATTTAGGATTTCGCAAATTTACTTTAAAAAGTCAAAATATGTCCATAAGGCGGAGGAATAAGTTGGATCGCCCAAATGTATCTTTCTACGGAGAAATCATACAATGACAATTGTTGCAATTCAATTTGTAGCAAGGGATTCACATTTCATAATATCAACAAGTTCAGATTTCGTACATGGAACTGAAAGCTGTGAAGCACCATCACAAGGAAAGGATCACATACATATATATTCACATCAATTGTTTACAAAATTTGGATAGAAAGGAACAATAGGAGCTCTGTACCAAAGGAGTGCATACAACTAGTTAAATGTAGACTTGATAGCTCCACTAGATTTAAAAAAGCTGTATTGAAATTCCCTGTTCTTAGTTTTTGTATTGTTTATTGCTTTAGCTTTTACATCATTTGGTCTATTCATTTGATGTCACTGCTGTAGATAGGCGCAGGGTATACCCTCCTGTTCTCAGATTATGTAATGTTTTATCTTTTAATTTTAAACAATAATTCAGCAAAAAAAAATTTAAAAAAAAATTATTGTCCTTGAGGGTGCTTGTTGAGATATAAATTTCCACATTGAGGTTACTCCACGTTTTGATCTCGATGCTTCAATATGGTATTATCATTCACTCATAGGCTCACGTGCTCCATGTCATCCAATTAAAATTATACACGTGTTTGGCTCAAAATTATATCTCCGCCGGTGAACCAATAGATGAAATTGAACTCATGGATTACATTATTGATGGGCCTGATTCGTAAGTATTAATTATTCTTTGATGAATCCTTGTTTGTTTTTGGATTTATATAATTTCCCATATTCTTCGTAGTCATGAAAAATTACAAGATATTCATGACAATCCAGTCGTGGATATTCATGCAACAACCCAGTCTGAAAATCATGCCTGAAATTAGCCTTTAGCTTGCGGGATGTCAGACAGGAGAAATATTAGTCTAGCAATCTTCAATCAATGGAGTGAACATAGCTCACATGCATGCATTTTTCCACTCTTTCAATATATTGTAATACCTTGTGTTAAGCATTAATTATCTCCTTGTAATTGATTAAATATATATGTAAATAGTTTTAGTATAAATAATAAATATAGAACATTCCCATCACTATAGAGTGTGGAAAAATATTTGTATTCCATATTCTCTAGTATTATGGTCTAAATAATGTATGATCATTCGGTCTTTCTCCAATGAATCGAAGAAGGCCAGCCAAGAAAGAATCCAAGGTATAGTGGCGTTTTTTTTTCGTCATCTATAGCATAGAAAATCGGTTTTTATCTTATATAATGACGGAAAAAAGCGTCAATATAAATGGGATTTTTTAGTTCTCTCCTCCAATTCATTGAAAGATGAATGATAGTTTGTGGCACAAATCTTTGTATTCCATATTCTCTCTAGTATTATGGTCAAATAACGTATGATAGTTTGCATGTGACAAATTTTTTTGGCTCAAAATAAAGTAAATCAGAAAGATTGACAGGGTTTTGTGGGCAGAAGCGGTGTTGGATTTGAAGGGGCAATTAATACTTCAAGCGATTGGATTAAGTTGGTTGTTGTCGTGCCAAAGTTATTATTGGGAACTTCTTTGAGGGAAGTTGCTTTCTGAAAAATGAAAATAATCAATTACCTACATATAAAACAAAAGTTATAATCGAGTCATAGACTTTAGTTTTGCGGATAGAAAAAGTGTTCAAAATGTCCCTTTTCCATCCACACTTTAGTTTTGCAGATTGGTATTATTTTATCATATAATAATTCAAACGGTGCCGTTTTTGGGATGTCACCTGTCCGCATAACTAAATTGCAGACCGTGAATATTCTTTAAATACTTCTTCGAGCTCATCTTGGCATTGACCATGTTGAACTACAAGAGTTCGATTTAAAGCTATCGAATTTTTCATTTTTTTTTTTTTGCATATTCTTGTTGTTTGCATGTATTTCATCATTGGTCTTCAACAGAACCACCACCTCCACCCTCACTCCTTTTTATTTACATGATTAGAAGATGGCGATGGTTGTTTTTTAAATTGACCGACGAAAAAGGTGAGAGATTCCATGCAAATAAAGGAGTTAGGATGGAGGTGGTGGTTCTTACCGAAGACGAATGAAAAAACACTAAGCAGCAAGAATATGTAAAAAGAAATGAAAATTTTGGTATATTTAAATCGAACTCTTGATTCAACATCACCCTTTGTCATCCACAGAATTAAAATGCAGACGTAATATTTTGATAAACATATCCAAAAATTAGAAAATTACTATTATATTTGTAACGTCACCGTTTTGTGACAATAAGTATAACAACTATTAAGCATACCAGATCGTTGCGGATTGGAGTTCCTCCTCTACACCGTTTTATTCGCAAATGGACAGCTTAAAAAAAAATATTCTCTTGTACTCTTGTTTTTTTTAAAAAAATCATAAAACATACATTTGGTTAAAGCAAATTTGTTTTATGTAAATAGTTCTTTTTAATGAATCAAGAATTAGTTAATCTACTTAATTACTGCAATTGTAATGATTATACAAGAGAGCTTTAGCATCAAGGTATTGATTGGGGTATGTACCAGTATGATCACACAATGAACACGAGCAGCATAGTGACATTCTGAACAATGATATGTTGAATGGACTAGATCACGTCTTTCCGAGAGCAGATGCTCTGTCCTTAAATTTCATGTCTCCCTTGTGTCTCATCACTTAAATTTTGACACATATCTTTTTATTTAATTTTAGAATTAATTAGTGTTAAGTAAGAGATTAAGGGTTAAAATTTAAGTGGAGGAACACAAAAAAATAGGAAAATTAGGGACAGAGGATCTGGTGTCCGTCTTTCCTCGCTACTATTTGATTCAGCGAAAGGCACGTTAATGCAGAAAGAATCACTCGAATCCAATCAACAATAAGAGATAGTCAGTCTAGGCAATTCAGCACATGATCTGTGCAGAAAAAGACAATTCGACGAGCAAAACGAAAAGAGAATCTTGAAAGGTTCGATTGCATGCCTTATAGGGAGTACGAAACTTGTTCACATCTAGCTTATCAATCTGGCAGCCAATCAAGGGATGATTTGTAATCTCTTGTTGCAAATTTACACAAGATTTATGTAGTAACATTTGACATTAGATACAACAATAGATATAAGCTCTGTCTCCCATACTCTCAAATGGTGGCCCACAAGTAAAGTTGTTAAATGAGCAAACTATTCGATCTCAATTCGTATTCGTTCGATTCGAATTCGACTTGAAATATAAATGATTCAAACATGAATAAATTTTAAAGTTCGGTAAATTACTCTAACCTTCTCAAATTACAGTTTTCTATTAATACTCTAAACATATTCGTTCGACAGTTTAAACGGCTCGGGCTCGATTCGAGATCGTGCTCGACTCGATAGTTAAACGAGTCTCAATTAAATCTTATTTTATACTCGATAATTTTTATGAACCAAATCTGAGCAATTCAATACTCGGCTCGAAGTTCATTTACACCCTTACCCACAAGCACCGCATGAAAAATTATAATAGTAATCTTAATATTATAACTGTTAACGTCAAAATATGTCCACTCGTCAAATAACTGAATAAGATTTGATTTACTCAGATATAGGAAGTCAAATATGATGTGGTAGTCAGTGGCAGAACCAAAACGTTACTATAGGGGGTCAAAAATTTTAAACCAAGCGGGCCGAAATTATTAATACCATCACTTGCTTCGGAACTTGGTAATTGATTATTAAAAGAATCAACAGTTTTTTGTCGCTTAATCAAGTACTTGAGGAACTTGTTAGTTGTTAAAAATATATGATATTCTATTTGTTCTAAAATTTAAGACTAAAATGAGCTTTTAATTATTTTGGAAAAGCTAGCTAGCAGGTGGGCCGTGGGTGTTTGATTGTTGAAAAATTCAATAGCAGAAGCATTCCTTTAGGCCTTAGCCTAAAATATAAAAGGAAATTAAAAGCTAGCTAGTACGTTAAATTATAGAATTGTTACTTTATTATGATAAATAAACATAATTAATATATTCATAATTTAAGATTACTCCAACAGTAACAATTTTGAAAACTAAATTAGTAAAAGATTAAAGATGTAAACATAAAATTATTAAAATTTATCAAAATTCTTTCTCTAAGGATTCTCAAAAGTCAAACAAAGGTAAAAGAAAAGAAAAATTAATTTGAAATAATTGAAAAAATTAAAACAAACCTAAATTAAAGAAAAAATTAAATAATATAATTCCAACAATCAGGAAAAATTAATAAATTAAAACTACAATAATTAGAAAAATTAAAGAGATCATCTTGATTCTTAACATGAAATAATATAATTTGAAAGACATTTAGGCTAAATTAGAATTTAGAAATTGCGAAAGTACAAAGCAAAGGCTTTGGAGCAAAGGAACAGAGGTTCTTAGGGTGGAGCGGTGGATTTAAGTGAGGAGGGAGAGGAAGGCGCACTGGAGGCTGGAGAGTGGAGGCTAGAGACGAAAGAGAGTATGAGACTGAAGTGAAGACTGAACCCTAATATTTTTTTTTTTTTTAATGAAATGACATCGTTTCATGTTAATATAAAAAAAGAAACAAACCTGTGTTGTAGAGTCGGAACACAGACGAAGAAGAAGACCGGAGGCTGCGTGTGACAGTTACTTTCGAATGGCCAAGGTTGTTATGAGCAGACGCGATTGCTTCGAGCGCTGGTTGGCCATGGCGGTTGCCCCCACCCCGCCTCCGCCCCGCCCCCCCCCACCCCCCCCTAGTTTCACCTGGATATCCCTCTACTGTGTCGAGATACCCCCCATAGCCCTAGTTCCGCCTCTGGTGGTAGTCATTAGTCAATTTGAACGGTAAACCCTTTAAAATGTCAAGTCCTCTATTGCAATATTTTTCCACTTGGCACGGATCCCACCGAATCTCCCGGACCCATCAAACCACACTCCAACAATAATATTTGGTACAAAGTATTAAGGAATGTGGGTTTGGGAATTTGTTGGTCGCATAGCTGATGCTCACGTACTGTGTTACCTCTAGTCATATGAAGTAGTAGTGTAGCACATTTGACGTCTAGGTTAAAATTGTAGCTATACAGTCCGCAAGCATTGCAGGTAAAACTAAAGGAATGAAGGAGGGTGAGGGGATTATGCGGGTGAAATAGATGATTAATTAGTAATCTCTTGCAGTAAATTTGTGCATGAATTTCCTGTACCTGTCACAGGTAGCATACGCCAGACATTGGTGATTGAAATATTTTCACCACATGCCTCGCAATAAATTGATTTCAAAATCTCACTAGTACGGAAAAGAAATAGTCATGGCCGAAATGATGAAAGTAACTGGGTATTCCTCCATTAGACATCTGTACATCTCTTTGTTATGAAGATGGATAAGAAATTATGAGGACTTGGTCAGTTTATGCATGAGACTAGTTCGGAATGTCCGTCTTCCAAGCAGTGGCGGAACCAGAAACTTTTGAGAGGGGTCAAAATATATTTTCAAAATCATAACGGCGACGATACGATCTACAAATTTATTCAAAACCCAAACAGAAGATTCATTCTTCCGTAGAGGTGTAGACACTGAATTCGAGATATTGTAATGCATTGTTTGAAATACCTCTTCCATCCAAAATATAGGATTAATTTCAACTTTTTATGTAAATTTGAAAGTTAAAAATAGTATAAATTCATTGATTTAGACAATACGAAAATTGTAAAATATATAACCTGTACTACTAAATACAATTTTTGATTGTAAAATTCATTTATTTTTACTACTAAATATATATATTTAATTTATCTCAAACTATAGATTTTAATTTGTCAAGGTTAGTACTTGGTACTATGTCCTTAAGACAATTATGCCCTCCTTACGATGCTCAGAGTTAATAGCACTTCTCTCCCATGATACAATAACAATGTATACTTTAGCAGCACTACAAAAACTTTACTCTATGAATCAAAGAAATGTTCTGACTCTCTCTCAAAATTAACTAAGGAAACTGATGAAAAAATAAAGACTAGAACGCTATGCTTGAGAAATGAATGAATAAAAATGGCAGTCCCCCTTTTCTAATTATAGTAAGGTAAGTGACCCATCAGAACGGATATAACCTGTAAGACCTCAACTTTCATTAATAAAGATTAATTTTTCTCGAAATATATTTTTGAATATTATGGCGTGGATTTGATATAATGTTATAGTTGTGGGTAATATTTATAAATTTTGCAAAGTAAACAAGTTGTTATAAAATATTCGATTGGTCGGGAAATATTCGTTTTAACAAAGAATATTCGTACGACGGCACAACCATTGGTGGACCCCACAACAGAATTTTTGTTTCAGTTAAAAAACGACAGAAATATCTTTTTATAAAAATAACGGCGAAAGTGTTATCGTTAACTGTTGAAATACCCAGTGATAAAAAATACAGTAATACGCGTGGTTGCATAGTAGCACACAGTATTGATTATTGATGCTTACGTGAGAAGTTACTCAGTTATACTCAATTATTGCTTCAGTAATTGCTGCATAGTATCTCACATTATTGATTCTATTATGGTCACAGTATTATCTGCATAATATTTTATATTATTAAATCAATAATTGAGATGACAAGTTATTCATATTATTATTTGTATTATTGACAATGTCTAAAAAAATTCTGTCGAGGAAAGGGGTTTGGTCACCTAATTGCGCGTTAATAGGGAGAAATCCTTATTGGAAAGCCCCCTCTTTTCTGGGAATGATATGATTGTTAATATTGCAAGTTATATTATTGATGAATAAATGTTGTTAAAAATATTGAGGGGATTTTTATGAGGTATTTGTTGTAAAGTTTGGCGTATTATTTGGACCCCTACTTACCCATTTTTCAAAATTATCGGTAGAAAGTTATCTCAATTTTGTTATATATATATATATATATAGTCACGGGATTTTGGGGGAGGGGGAATGGTGCAGGAAGGGAGTACCATTATTTCATTATATATATATATATATATATATATATATATATATATATATATATATATTATAATAAGTTTTGTTTTTTTATGAAAAATAGAATATATTATATTTTATTATGCATAGTGTCTGCATAGTATTTGCATAGTAAATCAGAAAAAAAAAAATTCTTTCGCCGGTTGCGTCTGTAATTATTTCCATTGTGCAGTCCGTGAATAAAACTTCTAAATAGTATCCTTCCATTCTCTTATAAATAGGATACTTAGTTTAGAATTAAAAATCACAACAGAATCAGAGAATTCTTCTTCTATAATATTGAGCGTATTTCTTTTGAGTTTAAGGAAGTTGTGAGCGTAGAAAATAGTACAAGTTTTCTTCAAGAATATCCCCGCCCTACCAGTCAGAAGTACTCTCTTTTTAAGGTAAGGGATATTATTTTTGTTCAATATTCGTATGAAATAATATTTTCTTTCATACTCTGTAGTATGTAAGTAATATTATTTCGTTTCAGATTCCGAATTCTACACTCATTTTGTTAAATTATTGCTTCTATACTCCATGAAATTAGTAGAATATTCTTGAAATTTACGCTTCATCTAGTATCTTTTCATAAAAATATTATTTTGAGCATTCTTGATAATTTTTAATCTTTTCATGTCAGGGTACTATTCTCGAAGTACTATTTACGGGGTATTATTCACTCGGGTACTATTCACCCGGGGTACTATTCATGACAAAAATTGATTTCTTTTCGGTCTAAATAATCTTTGATACAATATTATTCTTGAATTTTACTCCACAAAGCAGTATCATGTTAACAATTTGGGTATTATTGAATTCTGAGTAAATTAAATTATAAATCTTTAAAATTTATCCTTTACTCTCATTTAATTGAATTCTTATATCATTGTCATCATCCTCATGCTTATATTATGATGAAAGTCATCTTTGGCCCGTAGTGCATAGATGGACTGTTGATTGATATGATTATGATCAGGGATTATTCGGTATAATCATGACCCATAATGTTACAAATGATGTGGTAAAAGTCCTCATTGGCCCGTAGTGCATTGATGGACAGTTGTTGGCATGATCATGACCATTGGTGATTACACGAATATCCTTGTCCCGTAGTGCATGGATAATTCGTGGACGTGATACTAATGAATATCCTTGGCCCGTAGTGAATGAATAATTTAGTGATGTGGATTATTTATTAAGCTGAGTTTCAGCGATAAAATTGATGATAAACTTTATAAATCATAGAAGATAATAGATATCATTCTCTATTTGACTCTTCTAATGGATTGCTTGTTCCGTTGCAGTTAAACTTAATGTTTATTGTATTTTATCAGTTTAACAATGTTAAAGGCTAACGATAATTTATTCTACATTATCTTAGTCATAATATTTCTTATTGGGCTGGTTGAGCTCACCCTTTTGCTTTCATTGTTCTCTTCAGGAAATGAGAACGTAGCCGGGACTAGTCGGGGAATGGAGTGACGGTCCGAGATGGTGGCTGTATATAGTATTCCCCACTATTTTATAAAATAATGTGATAATAATTGTAATGAAGACTCCATTTGAGTTTGGATATTGTCTAGAAGACAATATTAGTGTTAAAACTCTCAGCTCATGTTGTATAATTAAGTTCATATTTATATTCTGTACCATGTATTTGGCGGCCCAAGATGGGTGATGTATACTTATTTTGGGGGTGTCACATAACCCACTAAAAAGGTATGATTAAGCCAAAAATGACATAGTTTTGGCTTTAAACAGAAAAGGTGCATCCGTTCGGAACAAAAATGGCGTAGTTTTAGGCTCAGCAGAACAAAAACGACGTAGTTTAATGCTTTAACAGGAAAGACACGTTCATTTAAGCAAAAACGATGTAATTTTACAGCGCCTGTTCAGGCAGATAGCCTTTTCCAAAACGATGCAGTTTAGACACGTTCGTTCGGCAGGTAATGCTTCACAAAACAACACAATATAATGATAATAAATAAAATGACACATTTTTGATTATAGAACTAAATAAATAATAAAATAAATTTTAAATAAATTTTTAACTAACAAATTTTGTCCAAAAAAGTATATACAAGGACCCATGAGTCAAGTCGGCCGGTCGGCAACGAGCGTGTGAGTTTGAACCAAGCCTTGGCTAGGTTCTCTCCCTTCCATAAAAGTGGGGTGCCCCTTGGGCCCAAACCCAAGAGCAAATTTCTTGTATATAAACATATTAAACTTTAAGTTCTTAACTGATGTGGGACTTGACTTCCCACATATATTTATTATCATTTATTATTTCCAAGGGTGATCTTTGAGAGTTAATATCTCATTTATTACTCCATGAATTTAAGCTTCTAAATACTCAATTTAATCTACTTATGGAGTAGAACACATTGATATGTGGATTTATTTAAAATAATTATTAAAATCCACTTTTATTTTAGCTCAAATTCTAACAAAAATAAAACAATATGGCAATGTATAAAAATAAAAAAAAATAAAAAGAAAGAACATACATACACACATACATACATATATACATATATACATACATACCACAAAAATCAATCCGTGGGTTGGGGGCTGGGTTGGGCTAACTCTGAATTATTCTAGATCTCTCTATTCTCATTAATTAATTTCTCATTCGGGAAACTAAACAGGAGGTAGTTATTGAGGGAGGGGCATGAAATGTCCTGCGTATCAAGAAACACCAGGGTCATATGACCGCCGCCCCTCCGGTTCCACCTCTGCTTCCAAGAGTAAGTATAAGAAGAGTTGGTGCACTTAAACACACACCTTATTTGGTCACTGCCAAGTTTCGAACCTAAAACTTTACAAGAAACCTAGTCCACCAACTGAGCTAAAATTTTGGTGTGAGTTGGTACACTTTGTTTTACTTTTTCCATTGCTTTTTTTTAGTAAAATATCTTTTTAAATATTCAGTTTTCGGTTTTTATTCTCTTTTGTCAGCCTGTCAGCTACCAACTATATTTTTTGGAAGTGGTTAGCATGAAGTTAACTTTTGTTAATTGATTACTACAACGTCAACACACATGTCGGGAGGTCTCTGCGTGTTAGCAATGTATTGGTGAATTGATCACTTACTGATGTGTTAAAATTATGTACTGCAAGTGCACAGTGTCTATTGTAGATTTGGCAAGTGCAGGTCGAACCACAGAGACTAGATCAATTCTTTAATATATCCTTAATTAATATTTTAGGCAAATTAGAAACAAAAATGGTGGAGAAGATTTATTAACTAAATTATGCAAATTATTAATTAATAACGGAAACTATTAATGAGAAAAGATACCTAGGAATCAGAATCCTCCAAATATTAACATAATAAATAATTTCTTATTTCCTAAATCAATTTCCAATTTATTTTCCCTTCCCTTTAAATAATGATTCATATAATTAATATGGGCAAGCCTAAGTTATGAAAAATTCAAAGATTAATTATAACTTATCAAAACCTCGCAATCAATATAAAAATCTTATGCAATTTATGCAGAGGAAAATATGAAGGCGAATATAATTAGGCATTAATTTTGGAACAGAAAGAAAATATTATTATGAAATACTTAGTTTCATCATAATCCTAGGTATTAGAAATTTAGCTAGCCATAGAATTAAAAACAAAAACAAATAATATTAGTACTACTATTCGCATGAAATAAGAACAATAATTAAAAAGAGAATTTCTATTATATAAATAAAAGAAAGTTACAAATACTCCCTGACAGTAGTACCACACGTGATTGGAATAAGAGAAAAGAAAAACTCTAAATATCTTACTCCTTTTTACACTAGTGAAAAACTAAGAAAAAGAAAATAACAAGTGGTGCCTTCTCTCTAAAACAAGAGGCCTATTTATAGGGAAAATAACTTTGAATCCTAATTTAGATTCATTGAACTTGGACAATTTTGTTCCCAATCAACTTCTCAAAGAGATCTTCTAGATATACTTTCCTTTCTCTTGTTGGATTTGACTTGTACACCAAGATTATTCAATCTTTTTCCTACTCCTTGTAGGATTCTTCTTGGATATTCCTTATATGAATAAGAGCATTAAATATTGATTGCTCACCAAGATTTTGACTTTATTGCAACAAATATTAAATCCTACAAAATAAAATAAAACATATTAATTTAATAAACTAATATAATTAAAAGGAAAAAATTAGGGATAATAAAATGTATGAATTACGTGTCTATCAAATACCCCCATACCTAGCTTTTGCTCGTCCTCAAGTAAAATAAAAATAAAACAAAACAAAAATTATACTACCTTGATCATTTTCGTAGGAAACACGATTGCACTTAGCATGTGCAACAAGCCTTTAAACCCCAAGGTTACCCCAAGTGGACGAGTTGTGTCTCGTGAGGGTTTGCAGTGAATATACCCACAAAATTCAAAAATATTTTTGGATTCAACAAATTATGAAATTGAAAGAAAACTTCTAAATATCCATGGACATTATACATAAGCAAGATTAAATTCAAAATCACACTTCTACTTTATCAAAAATACTCAATCTTTATTTTAGACATCATCCTTCATTAAATCAATTTCATGTGATGCATGCATTATGTATATGATGTAACTCTTAGTAGGGATTTTTACCATGAAAATCAAGCAAGCTCATTTTTTTCTTTTTCTTTCTTCTTTTTTCTTTTCTTTTTCCCATTTTTTCAATTTTGATTCTTGACTTGTGCAATGTCTCATTTTCTTAGGCTTTTCAGAGTCACCCATGTAGAGTGAACGTTGGACCAATGACTCCCAAACCAATTGGCTTTAGGGCACTAGGTGTAGAGACACCCTTAAGGATTTACTAACTCGAGTAACAAAGGCCACAAAATTAGACTAGTCAAGCTGCTTTTATCCATTATACTTTTCAGCGTGAATATCAATGCTTCCCGAGGCTTGGATACCCAGTTATTTCGTTTAATGGACATTGAAGCAGTTATTTATTTGTTTTTTCAACTTCTTTTTTTTTCATTCATTCTTTTTTTTTTCTTTTTTTTTCTTTTTTTGAAATTACTCGAATCATGGTTTATACCCCACAACTAAGAAATTAGTGCAAACGTGAAGTGCAAAAATACTCGTGAAATCAATTTTAATCCAGATGGTATTTCGAACTAAGATTTCGTATCTTATCAAAAATTTAAGAGTTCTAAATCTTTCGATCTTACTTATAAGTTTTGCTCCACAAACACTTATTAGAAGTAATTCAATCCATAAAAAGTCAAATAAAATTTTTAATATTTTTAATATTTTTTGTTTTTTTGTTGTTTTTTTCCTAAAAAAAAATAAAAAATAAAAAATCTAATACAATAATACAAACAAACTCCCCCCATACCTAAATCATGTATTGTCCTCAATGTATGTTGTTAGTTCCCAGAGGCACAATAGTTATCTAGAAGGGGGGTTGAATAGATATTTTTTTAAACTTCTTTTGATCAAAATACTTATTAGCTTTGATAATTATTTAAAAGCGAAATTAAGATTTGTTTGTTTTTCTTTCAAGATATAATGAATTAATAGGAGTAAAGCAGTTATGACAGTTATAGCAGTTATGACAAGAATATAGGAGACACAGAGATTTTAAGTGGTTCAGAGCATTCAAAGCTCCTAGTCCACTCTTCTACTCCTTGAGTAGGAAATCCACTAATGATATCTTTACAACTTCTGAATCTCACAGATTCCTTCAAGACCAGAAGTCTTGGAACTTCTTAGTTCACTATTGAACTCTTCAAGTCCAGCAGACTTGGTACTTCTTAGTTCACTTAGAACTCTTCAAGTCCTTCTGACTTGGAACTTCTCACTTCACTTAATGGTTGTTGAGTTCTTGAATGGTGCTACTCAGTTTCCTTTAAGCTTGACTTCGAAAGAACTGAGTAGCTGAGCAAGCTTTCTTTTTCAGATCGTATAGTTGAGTGTTGAGTGTTCTTCAGGGTTTTAGTTCAGTACTTGCTTGACTTGCAGACTCTACGCTTTCGAGAGCACTCTACGACCTCTGATTTGGCTCGGTAAACGTTTGGACTACTCTACGACTTCGGAGAGGCCCTTCAAAGAAGTTACACTACGATCCTCGATGCTCTACGATTCTGCCTTGTCTTCTATAATCTCTTGATCATCTCGATAGACTACGATTCAGTTGAAGCCTATTTATTACATCTCGAGATATAGATCAACCTAACAGCTTTGATCTTTTCTTCTATACATTCATTTACAGAATAATAAACATTAAAGTCCAGATCAACCTAACAAATTTGATCTATCACTAAGTCCTTATACATGTGTTCCTTTGAAGAACTTTATATATAATCATGAATATTAACTTTCAACATCAAATTTTAAATATGCAATCTCCCAACAATCTCTCCCTATTTGATGTTGACATAACCAAGGAGATTGGTATCATGATTATTAATTTCTAGATGCAGTTGCTAGAAAGTAAATATGACTTAGTGTTTCAAAGGAGGCAAATTGAAACCTCTAGAGAATAAGCATGAATTTATTGATGTTTGTAAAGATAGATATTACAATTAAGCTTAGTTACATCAATAAGAAATGAGTTTCCACTTATCTCTATTTCTTCTGCCTTTTGTTCCTTGGAGGATTTGCATACTCTTGAGCTCTTCTTCTTTTGCTGACTTCATCTCTCCATGTTATATCTTCCATCTCACTTTGACTTAGCCTTGGTGAATGATCGTGTCTATTTATGAATGCAGGATCTCCAATTGGCATTCTTAGACCAGTGGTTGTCACTTCTTGTGAGCTTGG
Organism: Panax quinquefolius; assembly: GCA_020205615.1. NCBI lineage: Eukaryota > Viridiplantae > Streptophyta > Magnoliopsida > Apiales > Araliaceae > Panax > Panax quinquefolius. The sequence goes on along the minus strand of CM035155.1, from coordinate 46,450,301 downwards.
AGAAGGCCTTTTGTGAGACCCCAAATTTTATGAAATGAAAGTATTCAATTTTCTTATAATAATTCTATTTAGTAAATGGTTAAATTGATAAAAGGTTAAAGTTAACGGTGATATGTGAAATTTTTTCAAAGTAAACAAGTTGTCATAAAATAATCGGTGATAAAAGTATAGTAATACGCGTGATTGCATAGTAGCACACGATATTGTACAGTATCTTTGATTATTGATACTTACGTGAGAAGTCACTCAGTTATACTTAATTATTGCTACAGTAATTGCTGCATCATATCTCTCATATTATTGATTCAATTATTGTCACAGTATCATCTGCATAATATGTTATATTATTAAATCAATAATTTAGACGACAAAGTTATTCATATTATTATTTGCAATATTGACAATGTCTAGAAGTTCTGTCAAGGAGAGGTTTGGTCACCTAATTGCGCGCCAATAAGGAGAAATCCTTATCAGAAAGCCCCCTCTTTCCTGGGAACGAATTGGTTGTTAAATATTGTGAGTTATAATATTAATGATGAATAAGTTCGTGTTGATTAAAGATGAAATTGATAGTGCCATTGTGTGGGAATTATTAGTGTTAGTGGAAATTGACATTTATTTCTATGATAATTGATGTCTGGAATTTATATTGATCAATCGGGTAATTCACCAGATAAATGAGGATTTAATTGCTATTAATTCACATGATTATAACTATTTGTTCACATGTGTATACTATTGATTCACATTCTTGTACTATTAGGGGAGGTGGTGCAAGATTTATAATACTTGCATGACTAAGTTAAGAATGGAGGTATAGATGGAGGTACTATACTGTAATTCATATTTTCACATGTCTAGAACTATTGATTCACATGATTTACTATTGATTCACATGATTTACTATTATGGGAGGTGGTGCAAGTTTGATAATACTTGCAGGACTAAATTAAAAATGAAGAAAAAGAGGAAGGTATTATACTGTAATATTTTGAGCCCAAAAACGTGCAATTATCGAAACTATATTTTCCTATAAATAGAAGCTCATTCTTCCTTCATTTCTCACCAATTCACTAAAGCTATAGAGCAATTATTATAGAGAGAAATTATAGAGAGAAAGAAGAAGAGAAGTTTGTAATCTCACTATTCCAGTATCCAGTTTTCTTCTAAGGTAAGGGGTATTATTTCTTTCATATTCATGAAGAGAGTTATTTCTTTCAATATTCGTAAGGGGTATTATTTTTTTCGTATTTATGAAGAGAGTTATTTTCTTTCAATACTCATAAGGGTTGTTATTCCATTCTTTATTATTATGTTAGAATAACTTTGCTTATCTTGAAGTACCGCATACATGGTGAAATTCTTCATTTATTCCATTCTTTATTATTCTCATTGGAATAACTCATCTCGCAAGGATCATCGCATGATCGGTGAATTGTTGTTATTCTATTCATTATTATTCTGCTGGAATATCCCGTCATGCGTATGGGATTATGCATGACCTGGTTCCGCTTCTTTATTATTCTTGCTGAATATCACATGCATGCGGATTACGCGTGACTCGTTCCATTCTTTATTATTCTCGTTGAATATCACATGCATTTGACACGGATTACGCATGACCTTCGGTTCTATTCTTTATTATTACATTGGAATAACTCGTCTGCGTGCGATCTATCGCGCTCTGGTGAATTCTTTTATTATTCCATTATTTTTTATTTTGTTGGAATAACTTGTCTTTGTAGATTACCGCATGCATGGTGAATGATCCTTCGTATTCATTTGTGAAAATGATCTGTCTACGTGGATTACTGCATGGCGGGTGAAAATCCATTTGCAGTTTCGTATATTCTATTATACTCGTATGAGATATCATTTCTTTTGTACTCGTCATGGAATATCATTTTCTTTGGTATTTTTCTTTTACGAGTTACTATTTACGGGATACTATTCACCCTAAGTTACTATTCACTCTAGTATTATTCACTTTCGGGTATTCTTGGCACTTTTAAATGTAGAAGTACTATTCACGAGTTACTATTCACGAGTTACTATTCACCCGATTACTATTCACTCTAGTACATTCACTCGGGTATTCGAACACTTTTCGTGTCGGGGTACTATTCACGGGGTACTATTCCCGAAGTACTATTCACGGGTTACTATTCACCTGAAAAATGTATTTTTTTTCTGTCCAAATTATTTTTGAGACATGAATATTATTATTGAATTTTACTCCACAAAGCAGTATCATGTTGATAATTTGGATATTTTTAACTCCGGATAAATTTAAAGTCTTTAATATTTATCCTTGATTTCGTTTGATTAATGCTTATATCATTGTCATCATCCCCATGCTTATATTGTGATGAAAGTCATCTTTGGCTTACGTGCATAGATGGACTGTTGATTATTGATTTTACAGTTGTATATCTTTGGCTTACGTGCAAAGATGGACTGTTGATTATTGATTTTAGAGTTGTATATATTTGGCTTACGTGCAAAGATGGACGGTTGATTATTGGTTTTAGAGTTGTATATCTTTGGCTTACGTGCAAAGATGGACTGTTGATTATTGGTTTTAGAGTTGTATATCTTTGGCTTACGTGCAAAGATGGACGTTTGATTATTGGTTTTAGAGTTGTATATCTTTGGCTTACGTGCATAGATGGACTGTTGATTGATATGATTATGACCAAGGATCATTCGGTATAATCATGACCCGTAATGTTATAAATGATGTGGTAAAAGTCCTCATTGGCCCGTAGTGCATTGATGGACAGTTATTGGTATGATTATGACCAGGAATTATTCGGTATAATCATGATCGTTGATGATTACATGAATATCCTTGGCCCATAGTGCCGGGATGATTCGATGATGTGGTTTATTTATTAAGCCGAGTCTCAGCGATAAAGTTGATGAAAAACTTTTTAAATCATAGAAAATAGTTGATATCATGCTCTACTTGACTCTTCTAATAGATTGTTTATTCTGCTGCCGTTGTCGATCTAAAACTTGTTGTCTATTGTATTCTATCAATTGTTATACTGTTGAAGGATAAAGATAATTTATTCTGCATTATCTTAGTCATAATATTTCTTACTGGGCTAGTTGAGCTCACCCTTTTCTTTCCTTTTCTCTTCAGGAAATGAGAATATAGCTGGGACTAGTTGGGAAATGGAGTGATGGTCCAGGATAAGTGGCTTTAGTAGTCCTCACTATTCTGTGAAATAGTGTGATAATAATTGTAATGAGGACTCCATTGAGTGTGGATATTGTCTAGAAGGCAATATTCATGTTTAAACTCTCAGCTATGTTTTGTCATATTTTTACACGACAGTTGTATAATTAAGTTTGTAGTTGAGTTATGTACCATGTATCTTGCGACTCAAGATGGGTGATGTATACCTGTTTTGGGGGCGTCACACCTTTGACTTCTTAGTGGTTGTACCATAAGAATTTGCTGCTGTTCAGGCCGTGGAGTCTGATGGCGAGACTGTCTTGCAGGAGAACTCGTGGGAGAACTTCTTGAGAATTGAGCAATTTTGCCTTTGCCTTGCCTCCTTTGCCTCTTCCTTTGTCGCCTCCTTCCCCTTTATGTCAGCATCAAGGGTTCGAATATCTTCAGATAGGCGAGTCATGCCTTGTACGAGTTCGTGGAGTTGAGTCTTGGATTAAACTATATCTGCACGATTTTCCTGGATCAGAGAGTCAATACGAGCTTCTCTCTTTTGCAGAATGTCCAAGACATTTTTTGTTTGTTTCATTTGACACATGGAGAATGCTTGGAATTCTTTCATTTGGGTCTTTAGACTCGTGAGATTTACCATCAGAAGTTGATTTTGGTATTCTTGAGTATTTTGTAAAATAATAACAGCATCCCTGTGCTTCTTGGCAGCTTGAAAGTGGATTTGATCCCTTTCATTGATACTCTAAATTATCTCTTTTATTATCTCCCTAAGCTTCTTTGTCACTTCAGAACTTAGGTTGCTTGGGAGAGTATTGGCAGTATCAATAAAATGAGTTAGCCTACTATGAACAAGTTCATAGTGAACTTCAAGATCTTCTTGAATGTCCTTGGTCACTTTCTTAGTTGCTTCTGACAACTCTGTTTAGGGAGATCAATTATAAGCTCAAGGAGTTGCGGATTATTTGGAGGAGAGGCTCTTGAATGTTGACCTTGCAAATGGTAGAGAGCAAGATCAAGACGGAAATATTCGTTGGTTGAGGAAGATGGTATGTCTGATGGAGGGGCAGGTGTGTGAGGTTGAGCTTCAAGAGGGATTGAGTCTACGATCTTAACAGGTGACTCGACGATTTGTGCAGGTGACTCTACGATTGGATGTGGCTCAATAATTATAGAGGGAGAGATGATAGGAGATTGGATTAACATAAAGTTTGGCACATTTGGTTCATCAGTTACCGAATGTTGGGATTCTGTAACTGGAAATTGATTAAGTGGATGAAGTATCACTTCCAACCACCTTGGCGATTCATAGAATTGATTGAAAAATGATGGTGGACAGTGATTTACTGTGACGCCCCCAAAAAAGGTATACATCACCCATCTTGAGTCGCCAAATACATAGTACAAAAAACAAATACAAACTTAATTATACAAACGTCGTGCAATATACGACAAAACATATGCTATGAGTTTTAATACAAATATTGTCATCTAGACAATATCCACACTCAATGGAGTCCTCATTACATTTATTATCACACTATTTAATAGAATAGTGAGGACTACTAATGCTATCATCTGGACCGTCACTTCGTTTCCCGACTCGTCCCAGTTATATTCTCATTTCCTGAAGAGAACAGTGAAAGAACGTGTGACGCCCCCAAAATAGGTATACATCAACCATCTTGAGTTGCCAAATACATGGTACTAAATTGAAATACAACTTGATTATACAACAGTCGTGAAAAATACGATAAAATACATGCTATGAGTTTTAATACAAATATTGTCATCTAGACAATATCCACACTCAATTTAGTCCTCATTACATTTATTATCACACTATTTAACAGAATAGTGAGGACTACTAAGACACCATCTCGGACCATCACTCCGTTCCCCGATTAGTCCCGGCTACGTTCTCATTTCCTGAAGAGAACAGTGAAAGAAAGGGTGAGCTCAACTAGCCCAGTAAGAAATATTATAACTAAGATAATGCAGAATAAATTATAATTAGTCCTCAACAGTGTTAAACTGATAAAATACAATAGACATCAAGTTTAACTGCAGCGAAACATGCAATCCATTAAAAGAGTCAAGTAGAGAATAAATTCTACTATCTTTTATGATTTAAAAAGGTTTTTCATCACTTTTATTATTGAGACTCAGCTTAATAAATAATCCACATCATCCCTGCACTACGGCCAAGGATATTCATTAGGGTCACGACCACAAATTATCCATGCACTACGGGCCAAGGATATTTGTGTATTCATCAATCGTCATGATCATGCCAACAACTGTCTATCAATGCACTTCGGGCCAATGAGGACTTTTACCACATCATTTGTAACATTACGGTAATGATTACACCAAATAATCCTTGGTCATAATCATACCAAGTCCATCTATGCACTACAGGCCACAAATGACTTTCAAAAATATTATAAACATGAGGATGACGACAATGATATAAGAATTCAATAAAACAAGTTCAAGAATTAATTTATTCAGGAACTAATAACGTCCAAATTTTCAACATGAAACTTCTTTGTGAAGTAAAATTCAAGAATGCTCAGACGAATATTTCCATGAAAAGATACTGGATGAAGCGCAAATATCAAGAATATTCCACTAATTTCATGGAGTGTAGAAGTCAAAACTTTAACCAACTGAGTATAATAAAGAATGGAATAAAAAAAGAAATCACCATGCATGCGGTACTTCACATAGACAGGTTATTCCATCAGAATAATAAATAACAGAACTAGGTCAGGCGTAATACCCACAAGCGGGATATTCCAAATGAATAATAAAGAATGGAAAACAACAAAATCACCATACATGCGGTGCCCGACAGACGAGTTATTCAACGAGAATACTAAAGCGGAACCAGTCGTGAAATTCACACCAATAGGATGTTCCAATGAATAATAAAAAAGCGGAACCGGTCCCATGTAAAACACATCTGAGGATATTTCAATGTAAATAATAAAGAATGGAATACGTAAGAATTTCACCAAGTATAGGGTAGCCCGCATGTCAAAGTTATTCCAACAGTAATAATAAAGATGGAATAATAGAAGTTTTCTTCATGAATACAAAAGAAATAATACCCTTTCACCGTAAAAGAAACTTGATATCGAGTAGTGAAGTAAAGAATACTTTTCTTCTTTCTCTCTATAGTTTTTCCGCTCATAGTTTCTCTCTCTAGAGTTTCAAAGAATTAAGTAAGAAATAATGAAGGAATGAGCTTCTATTTATAGAAGAATGGAATGAATAGTAACCAATCTATGAGCGGTCCAGATTGATTTACTTTAATCGAACGATCCATATTTAAAGCAAAAATCTTTTAAATAAAATATAATATATTCTATTTATAATCTAATAAAACGAATAACTTTTAAAAAGATTTTACTATGCAAATACTATGCAAGCACTATGCAAATACTATGCATAATAAAATATAATATATTCTAATTATTGTCTAATAAAACAGATAACTTTATAAAAGTATTCATTTTATATAAAAAGATTTTACTATTAGCCTAATAAAGCGAATAACTTTATAAAAGTATTACATTTTTTATAAAAAGTTTTTCCTGTTTTATTACGTTAATAATAATGAATAAAACAAAACGTCATCATCATTATTATTATTCACACTATTAATCGACCGTGTCGCTCCTGTGAAAGAGGGGCTTTCCAATAAGGATTTCTCCTATTAGCGCAATTAATTAGGTGACCAAACCTCTCCTTGGCGTAACTTCTAGGCGTCGTTAATAATGCAAATAATAATATTAACAACTTCGTTATCTCAATTATTGGTTTAATAACATATAAAATATCGACAATAATTGAATCAAACTGAGTGACTTCTCACATAAGCATTAATAATCAATACCGTGTGCTACTATGCAACCACGCCAGACATCGTACTACTTTACTACCGAATAGTTCAACAGTATCAACGGTAAAACTTCCGCCGTTAGTTTCATAAAAATATTTTTGTCATTTTCTCAATCTGACAATAATTTTGTTGTGGTGTCCACCAATGATTGTGCCGTCGTACGAATATTCCCTGACCAATCGAATATTATATAACAACTTGCTTACTTTGCAAAATTTATAAATATTACCCACAACTATAACATTATATCAAATTTATTCCATAATATTCAAAAATGATATTTATAGAAAATTCATTTTTATTCATAAAAGTTGGGGTCTTACAGAACGGGTGAGCTCAACTAGCCCAGTAAGAAATATTATGACTAAGATAATGCAGAATAAATTATCATTAGTCTTCAACAATGTTAAACTGATAAAATACAATAGACATCAATTTTAACTGCAGCGGAATAAGCAATCCATTAGAAGAGTCAAGTAGAGCATGATATCTACTATCTTCTATGATTTAAAATGTTTTCATTAATTTTTATCGCAGAGACTCAACTTAATAAATAAACCACATCATCGAATCATCCCTGCACTACGGGCCAAGGATATTCATTAAATCATCAATGGTCATGATTATACCGAATAATCCCTGGTCATAATCATACCAAAAATTGTCCATCAATGCACTATAGGCCACTGAGGACTTTTACCACATCATTTACAACATTACAGGTCATGATTATACCGAATGATCCCTGGTCATAATCATAACAAGTCCATCTATGCAAGTAAGCCAAAGATGACTTTCATCACAATATAAGCATGAGGATGATGACAATGATATAAACATTAATCAAACGAAAACAAGGATAAATATTAAAGACTTTAAATTTATCCAAATATTATCAATCACTTAATAAACTCATCATCTAATATTATTAATATTATAATAATATTTTAATCACTTCTTAAACTTATAAATAATTTATTTCAATTGTTTACACTTTACCAAATAATGCATTTAATCATTTAAAAATGTCATATTCATAAGATTTCATCACCAATGATCAAATCCCTCATCAAAAATCTGCATATACCCTATATAGGATTCCCAAGCCATAAAATCCTATTTTCCAATTTTGTTACTTCACATAACATATTTAATTCATTTACTCATAACTAGTTTATTTTCATGAAAAATACCAAATCAGTCCCAAAAATATTTTTTTTCTGGGATTTAGAATAATATAGTCCCATATTGAACATATATTTTTCTCAAAATTTTTAAAATTCATTTACAATTTTTTATATGGCTAAAACTGCCGAATATTTAGACATTTATCATAAATTATACTTTTGTCCAAAAATTTTGAAATTTACAGGTATATACTCCTATTATATACATGTACTCCCAATAAAAAATTTCACCAATTTTGGAGTTAACCACAAAAGAGTTATAAGGGTTTACTTTTAAAATAGTCTTTTCCCATAAAATCTATAACTCTTAATCTATACATCCAAAAATCGCCATTTTGGACACAATCTAGAAAACTAATCAAATTATCATTTCAAATTTTTTAAATTTTTGAGGTCGAAAAATCATGAAACGCCCTGGCGAAACCCTTTTTGAATGAAAATACTATTCATATGAATACAAAGGATCATTCACCATGCATGTGGTAAATCCACATAGACATGTTATTCAATGTAATAATAAAAATGGAATAATGAAGAATTTCACGTTATGTATCGCGGTACTTGGCATGTGATAAAGTTATTCCAACATGATAATAAATAATGGAATAACGAAAGAATTTCACCATGTATGCAGATTTTGCATGTATGAAGTTATTCCAACATAATAATAAAGAATGGAACAAGGTCATGCGTAATTCGCACAGACAAGATATTCCAACTGTGACGCCCCCAAAATAGGTATACAACACCCGTTCTGAGTCGCCAAAATATATGGTACAGAAATAACTACAACTTTATTAATACAATTGTCATTCAAAATACGACAACACATAAACTGTGAGTTTAAATACAAATATTGTCAGCTAGACAATATCCATACTCAAATAAGTCCTCATTACAATTATTGATACATTATTTTACAAAAATGGTGAGGACTACTAAAACAACTCTCTAGAACCATCATTCCACACCCCGACTAGAACTCGCTACATTCTCGCCTCCTGAGAAGAAAAATGGAACAAAAAGGAAAAGGGTGAGCTCAACTAGCCCAGTAAAGAATATTATGACTAAGATAATATAGAACAAATTATCGTTAGTCTTCAACAGGAAAAAATCGATAAAATACAATGACAACAAGTTTCGGATCAATATTTGCGTGAAAATAATAATTAATAGATGAGTTACGTAGAGAATGAAATCTACTATAATCTATGAATTTAAAAGTCCATCATCAATATTTTATCCTCTGTAACATCAATCATTATTCATCTTGAATTAAATATTCATCTTTGCATTCTGAGTGCGAAAGATATTCATCATTAATCATGTTCATCTCAACACTGCTCATCTTTTGCACTTCTACGGGCCAAAGATATTCATAAGAAAATAATTAATCTTTGCACTACAGGCCAAAGATATTCAGTAGTATCATCATTTAGGACTGAGGATGATGAAAAATATTTTAAAGAAAATGAATCCAGTGAAACAAAAGAACAAATATTAAGGATTCGTACTTTATACAATTCGAGTTCAAAAATACTTCATAAATAATCATAGTGAAGTAAAATTCAAGAATGATCAAAACATGAATACAATCAAAGCTAGTATCCATAATAGATATCTTGGACAAAAACCGTTTTTGTGAATAGTGCCGTATTTGTGAATAGTGTTGTATACGTGAATAGTGCCGTATACGTGAATAGTAACCCCGACATTAGAAGACAAAAATTTCACAAGAAAAATCTTTCCAATATTCCATCATAATGATATTGAAGGAAATAATATCATTTATAAAAAAAATAATATCTCTTACCTCGAAAAGAATAGTACTTCTGGGTGGAATATCAGATATAACGCTGAAGGAACTTTCACCGTATAGCAACACTCAAAGTATCAAAATACTCACAAGAATACGCTCGATAATATAGAGAGAGAAAACTTCAATTTCTGGTGTGATTTTCAATTCTAACCTAAGCACCCTATTTATAGGAAAATGCTTAGAACACCAAAGCAGAAAATTTAATAAATTAATAATATTTTTAAAACTTATTCCTACGCACACCTTACCAGCTGATTTCAACCATTTAACACATGCCCGCAAATGAAAAAAAACATTTTTCTTTTAAAAAATATTTAAAACTTCAAAAATTAATTATTTCGGAACTTCAATACCTCATAATAAATAGCCCTTTTATCAGAAAAATTAGCGTCTTATGTCTATTTCATAGGAAATTTAATTATCTACAAATTTACAGAAGAAAGTTTTTCCAAATTCCAAGCCGAAGTTGACCGAAATCCATATACGGACGATTTTACAAGCTATAATCAATTTTCAGTCAAGAAATGGGGTCCACAAACATGAAAAACATATTTTAATTATTTTTAGTAACAAAAATACTCCTCCTCCTCGTATACACATATATCCCAGATTCATTGTAAAATATCATCATTATTATATTATTAAAATATAATAATATATTTAAATAAATTATTTATCAGAAAAGATAAAATATCAATTTTTCAACAATTGTCACTTTAAAATTTTCTCCATCTATATCCACATAAAATGAATATTTTCCTTATCATATAAATTAATAATTAATTATTCACAAATAATATTACGAATCACACATCTTGTGAACAGTAGTTCCAGGAAAGAGGGGGCTTTCCAATAAGGATTTCTCCTTACTGGCGCGCAATTAGGTGACCAAACCTCTCCTTAGATAGAACTTTCTAGAAATTGCCAATAATGCTATCTAATAATATTATTCAAATAATATGAATTATTGCTCTGATAATAGAAAATACTGTGTAGTGACAATTATTGAAATAACAATAATATAAAATATCCACGTAGCAATTATTGAATCAATAAAATAAAATATTGAACAGTAATTACTGTAACCATTATTGAGTAGTGCCTTCTTACGTAAGAATCAATAATTGGTGCAATACCGCGTGCTACTGTGTTTTAACCACCGGGTATTCCAACAAGATTAATTGGTAACAACTACGCCAGCTATTTATAAACAACTTATACTTGTGCTTTTCTTCATCCAATCTCTTTTACATTATGGGCCCACACAAAGTCACATTGTCGATTTAATATTCCCACAGCGTAGAAGAATATTCCACGACCAAACTAATATTCCCAACAACAATGAATATTTTATAACCACTTACTTATTTGAAATATTTGCGCACTTTACCCATAACTAACCACATTAATCAAATCAACCCTTACTATTTCAAAATAATAAATAGAGGAAATTCAATTTCATTAATAATAACTTGGGGTCTTACAACCTCCCCTCTTTATGAAATTTTGTCCTCGAAATTGACGTACGTACCTGGTGTTTCGAAAAGGTGAGGATACCTCGCTTTCATTTCCGTTTCCAACTCCCAAGTCATTTCCTCAATAGCATGGTTCCTCCACAAAACTTTGACTTGTGGTATGACCTTTGTGCGTAGGACATGCTCCTTCCTATCCAAGATCTTGACAAGTACCTCTTCATACGTTAAGTCTTCGGCTATCTCGTCCGGTTCTAACTCAATAACGTGGTTCGGGTATTTCACATATTTACGTAGCACAGATATATGAAAAACATTATGAACACGAGACATACTTGGAGGTAATGCGAGTCTATAGGCCACATTTCTTACTCGGTCAAGAATCTGAAATGGACCAATAAATCGTGGATTGAGCTTTTCTCTCTTCCCAAATCTTGTAACTCCCTTCCATGGAGCCACACGCAACAATACATGATCTCCAATACTAAATTCCACGTCCTTTCGATGAAGATCAGCATAACTCTTTTGTCGATCCTGTGTCATTTTTATACGTTGTCGAATCATTTGGATCTTTTCTGTAGTCATACGTACCAACTCTGGTCCCAACAATGTTGCTTCACCCACCTCATCCCAACATACTGGAGAGTGACACTTTCGTCCATATAATGCTTCGAATGGAGCCACACCTATACTTGCCTAATAACTGTTGTTGTAGGAGAATTCCACCAATGGTAAATACTTATCCCAACTCCCTTTGAAATCTAGGACACAAAGTCTTAATAGATCTTCAAGAGTTTGAATAGTCCTCTCTGATTGTCCGTCCGTTTGAGGATGATATGCCGAACTGAATCATAAATTCGTGCCCATAGCTTTTTGCAAGCTAACCCAAAATTGTGAAGTGAATCTTGGGTCACGATCCGAAACTATGGATACTGGCACGCCATGCAATCTCACAATCTCATTTACATACATATGAGCAAGGCGTTCAAGGGAATAAGTCTCTCGTATCGGCAAGAAATGAGCAGACTTGGTTAATCTATCAACAATAACCCAAATAGCATTTATGCCTTGAGAAACCGTGGGAAGACACGTAACGAAATCCATGGTAATGTGCTCCCACTTCCATTTCGGAATCTCAACTGGTTGTAATGGATCATTAGGCACTTGATGCTCCGCCTTTACACGTTGACAAGTTAAACACCTCGAGATAAACTTTGCAATCTCTCTCTTCAAATTGTTCCACCAAAATGTATGTCGAAGATCACGATACATTTTGGTACTTCCAGGATGGATTGCAAATGGTGTATTGTGTGCTTCCATCATGATCTTGTACTTCAAATCAGAGTCGTTAGGAACACAAAGTCTGGAGTGTAGTCGAAGTATTCCTTCTTCATCGATTCTTGCTTCTGGAATAGCACCTTCTTGTACTTTCTTCTTCATACGCATTAGCTCTGGGTCTGTGGCTTGAGCAACTTTAACTTTATCGATTAAAGTTAGTTCTATGTGTATACTTGACATCATCGCACTCGTTCCTGCATATGATCTTCTACTCAACGCGTCAGCTACCATGTTTACTTTTCCAGGATGGTATTGAATGGTGTGGTCATAATCTTTTAATAGCTTGAGCCAACGTCGTTGCCGCAAGTTGAGTTCCTTTTAGGTAAAGAAATATTTAAGGCTTTTATGGTTTGAATATATCTCCATTTTCTCCCCATATAGATAGTGCCTCCAGATATTTAGCGCGAAAACGACTGCATAGACCGCATAGACGGGATATTCCAACAGAATAATAAAGAATGGACTAACAACAGAAATCACCAGGCATACGATAGACCGCACAGACAGGTTATTCCAACGGAATAATAAATAATGGAACCAGGTCATACGTAATACGCACAGACAGTATATTCCAATAGAATAATAAGGAATGGAATAACAGAATAATTTCACCATATATGCCAGATTACTTGTATGGCAGTTATTCCAATATAATAATAAAGAATGGAATAATGTAAGAATTTCACCATGTATGTGGTACTTGAGCATGACAAAGTTATTCCAACATAATAATAAAGAATGGAATAACGAAGCTCTCTTCATGAATACGAAAGAAATAATACCCCTTACCTTAGAAAGAAACTGGATACTGGAGTAGAGAGGTAGCAGACTTCTCTTCTTCTTTTTCTCTATAATTTCTCTGTATAATAATTATTTTAAAGCTTTAGTGAATAGGTGAGAAATGAAGGAAGAATAAGCTTCTATTTATAGGAAAATATAGTTTCGATAATTATATGTTTTGGGGCTCGAAATATTACAATACAATACCTCCAACTTTTCTTTCATTTTTAATTTAGTCCTGCAAGTATTATCAAACTTGCAACACCACCCCTAATAGTAAATAATGTGAATCAATAGTTCAATCATGTGAATCAATAGTTATAATCATTTGAAAATATGAATTACAGTATAATACCTCCATCTATACCTCCATTTTTAACTTAGTCATGCAAGTATTATCAATCTTGCACCAACTCCCCTAATAGTACAAGAATGTGATTCAAAAGGTACACACATGTGAACAAATAGTTATATAAGCATGTGAATTAGTAGCAATTAATTGCTCATTTATCCGATTAATTACTCGATTTATCAATATAACCCCAAGACATAAATTATCATCAGAATAAATGTCAATTTTCACTAACACTAATAATTTCAACACAATGGAACTATCAATTTCATCTTTAATCAACACAATCTTATTCATCATTAATATTATAATTCACAATATTTAACAACCGTGTCGCTCCTCGGAAAGAGGGGATTTAGATAAGGATTTCTCCTTATTGGCGCACAAATTAGGTGACCAAACCTCCTCGATGAGAACTTCTGCACTTTGTCAATATTGTAAATAATAATATGAATAACTTTGTCGTCTCAATTATTGATTTAATAATATAACATATTATGCGAGATGATCTTTGTGACAATAATTGAATCAATAATATGAGAGATATGATGCAAAGAATTACTATAGCAATAATTGAGTATAAGCGGGTGACTTCTTACGTAAGCATCAATAATCAATACTGGTAATATTATTATGCAACCACGCAGACATATTCTTTACTTTACTACCGGGTAGTTCAACGGTTTTAACGGTAACACTTTCGTAGTTATTTTTATAAAAGATAATTACGTCATTTTCTAACTACAACAATACTTCCGTTGTGGGGTCCACCAATGATTGTTCCGTCGTACAGATATTCCCCGACAAAAAGAATATTCCCCGACCAATCGAATATTATATAACCACTTGCTTACTTTGCAAAATTTGTAAATATTACCCACAACTATAGCATTATATCAAATCCACACCATAATATTTAAAAAAAAAATATTTCGAGAAATTTAAATCTTTATTTATAAAATTTGGGGTCTCATATTTACCCTAAAAGAGATAGGAATAGTTTGTACCTCATGCCCATATTCTGAAGAGGGGCTGTTGGTGATCAGTTTTCGGGCAAAGTTGATTTTGCATGGGACTCCATGAGCTAGCACCGAAATTGCTGGGTAGGCTTTGAAGGTCCAGAATAAGTGATCCCAGGAGTTGAGGATTTGGGCTTTATGAAATGGCATCATAGATAGATGGGAGAACAGTTGATTGTAGTTAGCTCTCCTACATCCATCATAGTCCACAACAATGATTTCAACTTCGTCATCCTCTTCTTCTTCTCTGTCTTCATTTGAAATTTCCGCCACATCAATTATCTCCACTTGATTTCTTTGTTCTTCTACTCTTTCATCCTCCATAGCTTCAATCCTTTCCATTTTTACACTTTCTGAAACAAGAATCTCTTGAGGGACTGAGGAAGATTCATGATGATCTTTTGGAAGTTCTTCCTCATCTATAGCTTTATCTGACATAGGGAATTCTTGAGGCTCCCCCTTAACTTGATCATCCATTTGAATTTCAAGCAGCTCCCCCTCAGCTGGAGCATTCTCTAGTGTAAGAACTTCAGAAAGCTCCCCCCTCAACTTGAGTTGTATTCTCCTTACTAGCTTTAGGTAGTCTCTTCTCAGCAGCTATCCTTTTATCTTCCTCCTTTAATGCTTTTTCATTGACAAGAATGTATTTCTTGACAAGTTTTCTTTTTAACTTCCTAGGCTGAGCCACAGCCTCAACACTGTCTTCAGCTTCAGCTCTAAAAGGTTGATCAGGCTGAGAAGTTGTTGCAGCATCCTCTTTGGGAGTGGTGTCCAATCTGGATTCTGCGATTCGTAGAGACTCTACGATCGAAGAGAAAGAGGTCTTCTTAGACTTGTGACTCCGCTAAGAAATGGTAGCTCTGTCTTCTTCTTGCTCAGACTGTTGTTCTTTTCTTTTCAATTTCTTCAGAGTTTCAGTGCCTGAACTCTCTTGAGGTGCCTCAGTAGTTGAGCCTTGAGGCTCCTCTGCCATTTAAGCCTTCATTTCTCTTTTACCCTTGCTTTTTCTGATTAAAGCAATGTGTTCTTCCTTGTTAACTTCTTCTTCTTCTTCTTCAGTCTCCTTTACAACGAACATATTTCCTAGTATTCCAATCTTATTTACATCACCAGTTCTTCCACTGGACTCAGATATCATTCTAAAATTTTCAGCTGGATTTCTTTTCCAGTTTTGAAACAGCTGCTGGGTTATTCTCCTGTTGGGATTAATGGATTCTCCTTCATTATTTCCAATTTTGTCACCCAGTACTGACTGCAGGATGATGCTTATAAACCGACCATAGAGCATCTTACTAGAGCTCTTTGATTTCTTTGAATTGAGCATCCACTTCCCAATCAAATCGATGAGTAGGTCTCCAAAGTTAAGTTGGATTCCATAGCAGATTGTTGTCATAAGCTTCAGTTGTACTTCATTCACTGAGTCGTGGCCAGAGCTTTTACAACATATGCACTTTCCAATAATGTCAGCCAAAAACTCATATTTTTGGGGAAACTCCTTCTTCTTGTACCCCTTGACAGTCTGATTCTTTTTGTGATGTATCTTCTTCAGTCTATCATAGAAATTGATGACCTCTATCGATAGGAGTCCCTTTGACTTGAAGCCTAGGACTAGATTTATGTCTTCAACCTTGAGCTTGAGTTGTACTCCCCTGACTCTTGTGGTGATGATGTTGTTCTCAAAAACTCCATTGCTATAAAATTCCTTTATTTGCTTTGGGTAGATCCATGTGTTGGTGTCCAGAGCCTCCTCAAGACCAGCTTTTTTACCTGAGACAGAATCTTGTAGAATTAAGAGTTAGTTGTCTTGAACTCGTCAAAACAGAGTCGGTAACCAGTGATAATACTTGAAGCCTCCATTGATTTCTTTGCACTGAAGTTGATTGAGCTTTTTGGAAGGCTAGGGTTTCTGCTTGTAGGGAGAGAGAGAAATAAACTTTTTGAACTTTTGAGGTGAGTTTTCAAAAAACCCTTTTTAAATAATACTTTTAATTTCCCTCTACTCGATCTGCGTAGTGGGACATGTGTCGAGTCCTGCTTGGCTCTGAGATTTTTCAATGATATGGAAAGTACTAATCTGCCTTTAGCTTCCCTTGAATTGGTGTATCCTTTGAGAAGTCTACGATCGTCGAGGTTGCACTATGATCGTTGAGTTTATTTCTGACTCTGCTCTACGAACTTTGTCTGCCCTGGTTCTTGTGATGAACTTGAGTTAACATTTCTCTCGAGTTAAGGTAGCTTAGAAAGGGCCAACCTCTTAGAGTGAATTTAGAGTGAGGTTTGTCCCTGAGGTGCTTGACATAGAGATTGCTTTGATTTGTTAGAACTTTGTCATCACAGGATGCTTCTTTGCTCTGTTGATGGAAGCTTTACGATCGTGGTCTTTCATATCATTGCAACTCTACGATCGTGGACTTTCTTTGGTCATGTCTATGATTTTGAACATAGCCTTTATATCTACATGGTTAGCACAAACTAGGGCATAGATTTTATGGTTGTAAATTTAGCATGCCTATCTCACTTATTAATTTATTAAATCTGGATTCATCTAGAGGCTTTGTAAAGACATCAGCAAGTTGATTTTCAGTAGGGATGTATTGTAAAGATATGGTTCCATTTTGAACATGATCCCTAATAAAATGATATCTTATTTCTATATGCTTAGTCCTAGAATGCATAACAGGATTATGTGTTGTGAGATCCCAAATTTTATGAAATAAAAGTATTCAATTTTCTTATAATTATTATTTTATTTAGTAAATGGTTAAATTGAGAAAAGGTTAAAGTTAAGGGTGATATTTGAAAATTTTACAAAGTAAGCAAGTTGTTATTCATTGTGTCGGGGAATATTCGATTGGTCGGGGAATATTCGTTTTCAGAAAGAATATTCGTTCGACGGCATAATCATTGGTGGACCACCCAACGGAAGTATTGTTGTATTTAGAAAATGACAGATTTATTTTTTATTAAAAATAACGGCGAAAGTGTTACCGTTAAAACGGTTGAACTACCCAGTAGTAAAAGTACAGAAATACGTGTGGTTGCATAGTAGCACACGATATTGATTATTGATGCTTACGTGAGAAGTCACTCAGTTATACTCAACTATTGCTACAGTAATTGTTGCATCATATCTCTCATATTATTGATTCAATTATTCTCACAGTATCATCTGCATAATATGTTATACTATTAAATCAATAATTGAGACGGAAAAGTTATTCATATTATTATTTGTAATATTGACAATGTCTAGAAATTCTTTCAAGGAGAGGTTTGGTCACCTAATTGCGCGCCAATAAGGAAAAATCCTTATTGGAAAGCCCCCTCTTTCCTGGGAATGACCTGGTTGTTAAATATTGTGCGTTATAATTTAATGATGAATAAGTTCGTGTTGATTAAAGATGAAATTGATAGTTCCATTGTGTGAGAATTATTAGTGTTAGTGGAAATCGATATTTATTTCGATAATAATTGATGTTTGGAGGTTATATTGACCAATCGGGTAATTCACTGGATAAAGAAGCAATTAATTGTTATGGAAACTATATTTTCCTATAAATAGAAGCTCATTCCTTCATTATTTTTCACCAATTCACTAAGTCTCACAAGAGCAATTATTATAGAGAAATTATAGAGAAAGAAGCTATAGAGAGAAAGAAGAAGCGAAGTCTGCTACTTCACTATTCTAGTATCCAGTCATCTTCTGAGGTAAGGAATATTATTATTATTATAGTAAAGGGTATTATTCTTTCGTATTCGTGAAGAGAGTTATTTTCTTTCAATACTCGTAAGGGTTGGTATTCCATTCTTTATTATTATGTTGGAATAACCTGTCTATGCGAAGTACCGCATACATGGTGAAATTCTTCTGTTATTCCATTCTTTATTATTTTGTTGGAATAACCTGTCTGTGCGGACTATCGCATGCCTAGTGAATTCTTCTGTTATTTAATTCTTTATTATTCTGTTGGAATAACCTGTCTGTGCGGACTATTGCACACCTGATGAATTTTGTTGTTATTCCATTCTTTATTATTCATTGAATATCCTCACATGCATGCGGATTACGCGTGACACAGTTCCATTCTTTATTATTCAGTTGGAATATCATGTCTGTATGGATTACGCATGACCTGGTTCCATTCTATATTATTCTGTTGGAATATACTGTCTGTGCGAATTACGCATGACCTGGTTCCATTCTTTATTATTCTGTTGGAAATAACCTGTCTGTGCGATCTATCACATGCATGGTGAATTCTTTTGTTATTCCATTATTTATTATTTTGTTGGAATAACCTGTCTATGTGGATTACTGCATACATGGTGAATGACCCTTCGTATTCATTTTTTATTAAATTGTGGAAATGATCTGTCTACGTGGATTACCGAATGGCGGGTGAAAATCTATTTGCAGTTTCGTATATTCTATTATACTCGTATGAGATATCATTTCTTTTGTACTCGTCATGGAATATCATTTTTTTTGGTATTTTTTTTAACGAGTTACTATTCACCGATTACTTTTGTACTCGTGTGAAGATGGATTGTTGATTATTGGTTTTATAGTTGTATATCTTTGGCTTACGTAGAAAGACGGATAGGTGTATGACATGATCATAACCACTGGTGATAATAGCCCGTAGTGCATAGATAATTCGATGATGTGATTGGTAGGATCATAATCATTAGTTAACAGTTGAATGTCTTTGGCCGTAGTGCACTGATAGACAATTGATTGGTATGATCATGACCATTGGTTTTATAGTTGAATATCTTTGGCCCGTAGTGCAAAGGTAGACAACTGATTGGTATGATCATTGTTATTACATTTGAATATCTTTAGCCTTTGGGGTAAGGATATTGAGTAAATGTTCTATTAAGCCTTTGTGGCAAGGAGAAATTGTTGATTCACATTATTATAAACATGAATTGTGAATTTAATTAACATCTTTGGTGGTTCAGGTAAAGACAAGTGATGAAAGTTCTATTTGTCTTGGGTATAATAAAGAACTGTTGATGAGTATTACAGGGATAAAATTGATGATAAACTTTTAAATCATAGAAGATAGTAGATATCATGCTCTACTTGACTCTTCTAATGGATTGCTTATTCATTGCAGTTGTTGATCTAAAACTTATTGTCTATTGTATTCTATCAGTTGTTATACTGTTGAAGGCTAAGGATAATTTATTCTTCATTATCTTAGTCATAATATTTCTTACTGGGCTAGTTGAGCTAAGCGCTTTTCTTTCCTTTCATTTTTTCTTTAGGAAATGAGAATATAAATTTGGACGAGTCGGGGAATGGAGTGATGGTGCGAGATGGTGGCTATAGTAGTCCTCACTATTTTTATAAAATAGTGTGATAATAATTGTAATGAAGACTCCATTGAGTGTGGATATTGTCTGAAAGGCAATATTCGTGTTTTTAACTCTCACTATGTTTTGTCGTATTTTGCCTGACAGGTTGTATAAATGAAGTTTGTAGTTGAGTTACATACCATGTATTTGGCGACCCAAGATGGGTGATATATACACTTTTTGGGCGTCACATTTAGTATCAAAGCTTAGGGATATGATCCTCAGGTGAGATGTGAGACAAGAACTAGGAGGAGAGAGGAGAATTCCTTCGCTAGTATGACCTACCTAAGTTTATTTAGTTTTTTATTGGTCGGTTAGAATATAGGGATAATATGTGGCATGTCAATTAACCTTTGTTTTAAAGATGTATTCTAGAATGATATCTGAAAAACAGGAGATGAGCAATGGGAAAATCATGATACAGAGGAAATAACCGTGAAGGTATAATCCGAAAAGAAAGCAAGGTATTCTCATCTCTTCGAACTACCAGGTACATAAATTTCGAGAGCGAAATTTCATAAGGAGGGGAGATTGTGAGATTCCAAATTTTATGAAATGAAAGTATTCAATTTTCTTATAATTATTATTTTATTTAGTAAATGGTTAAATTGAGAAAGGGTTAAAGTTAAGGGTGATATTTAAAAATTTTACAAAGTAAATAAGTTGTTATTTATTGTTTCGGGGAATATTCGTTTTCACAGAGAATATTCGTTCGACGGCATAATCATTGGTGGACCCCCCAACGGAAGTATTGTCGTATTTAGAAAATGACAGATTTATCTTTTATTAAAAATAACGGCGAAAGTGTTACCGTTAAAACTGTTAAACTACCCGGTAGTAAAAGTACAAAAATACGCGTGGTTGCATAGTAGCACACGGTATTTATTATTGATGCTTACGTGAGAAGTCACTCAGTTATACTCAATTATTGCTACAAAGAATTCGCATCATATCTCTCATATTATTGATTCAATTATTGTCACAATATCATCTCGCATAATATGTTATATTACTAAATCAATAATTGAGACTACAAAGTTATTCATATTATTATTTGCAATATTGACAATGTCTAGAAGTTACACAAGGAGAGTTTTGTTCATCTAATTACGCGATAAAAAGAAAAATCCTTATCGGAAAGCCCCCTCTTTCCTGGGAATGATCTGGTTGTTAAATATTGTGCGTTATAATATTAATGATGAATAAGTTCGTGTTGATTAAAGAGGAAATTGATAGTTCCATTGTGTGGGAATTATTAGTGCTAGTGGAAATCGACATTTATTTCGATAATAATTTATGTTTGGAGGTTATATTGACCAATTGGGTAATTTACCTGATAAATGAGCAATTAATTGCTATTAATTCACATGATTATAACTATGTGTTCACATGTGTATACTATTGATTCACATGATTTACTATTAGGGGAGTTGGTACAAGATTGATAATACTTCCATGACTAAATTAAAAATGAAGGAAAAGATGAGGGTATTATACTGTAATATTTCGAGTCCCAAAATGTGCAAATATGGAAACTATATTTTCCTATAAATAGAAGCTCATTCCGTCATTTTTTTTCATCAATTCACTAAGTCTCACAAGTGTAATTATTATAGAGAAATTATAGAGAGAGAAGCTATAGAGAGAAAGAAGAAGCGAAGTCTGCTACTTCACTATTCCAGTATCCAGTCTTCTTCTGAGGTAAGGGATATTATTATTATTATTATAGTAAGGGGTATTATTCTTTTGTATTCATGAAGAGAGTTATTTTCTTTCAATACTCATAAGGGTTGTTATTCCATTCTTTATTATTATGTTGGAATAACTTTATTACATCTGGGCTGCCGCATATACATGGTGAAATTCTTCCATTATTCCATTCTTTATTATTCTCATTGGAATAACTCATGCATGCGGACTATCGCATGCCCGGTGAATTCTTCATTATTTAATTACAGTATTATTACATTGGAATAACTCGTCGTGCATTCGGACTATCGCATGTCCGGTGAATTTTGTTGTTATTCCATTCTTTATTATTCATTGGAATATCACATGCATGCAAGGATTACGCATGACTGGTTCCATTCTTTATTATTCGTTTAAATATCATATCTGCATCGGATTACGCATGACCCGTTCCATTCTTTATTATTCATTTGGAAATAACACATGTCTGTGCGATTTTATCGCATGCGTGGTGAATTCTTCTGTTTTCCATTCTTTATTATTCTGTTGGAATAACCTGTCTATGTGGATTACCTCATGCATGGTGAATGACCCTTCGTATTCATTCTTTATTAAATTGTAAAAATGATCTGTCTACGTGGATTACCGCATAGCGGGTGAAAATCCATTTGCAATTTCGTATATTCTATTATACTCGTATGAGATATCATTTCTTTTGTACTCGTCATGGAATATCATTTTCTTTGGTATTTTTTTTACGAGTTACTATTCATGGGTTACTATTCACCCAGTTACTATTCACTCTAGTATTATTCACTCGGGTTATGGGGACACTTTTCGTGTCGGAGTACTATTCATGAGTTACAATTTATGGGTTACTATTCACCCAAATTACTATTCACCCGAATATTATTCACTCGGGTATTTGAGGTACTTTTCATGTCGGGGTACTATTCACGAGGTACTATTCTCGAAGTACTATTCATAGGGTACTATTGCGGGGTACTATTTACCCCCAAAATATATTTATTTTCTGTCCAAATTATTTTTGGTACATGAATATTATTCTTGAATTTTACTCCACAAAGTAGTATCATGTTGACAATTTGGATATTTTTAAACTCTGGATAAATTTAAAGTCTTTAATATTTATCCTTGATTTTGTTTGATTAATGTTTATATCATTGTCATCATCCTTATGCTTATATTGTGATGAAAGTAATCTTTGGCTTACGTGCATAGATGGACTGTTGATTATTGGTTTTACAATTGTATATCTTTGGCTTACGTGCATAGATGGACTGTTGATTATTAGTTTTACAGTTGTATATTTTTGGCTTACGTGCGAAGATGGACAGTTGATTATTGGTTTTATAGTTGAATATTTTTGGCTTACGTGCAAAAATGGACATGTGTATGACATGATCATAACCACTGGTGATAATAACGAATATCCTTGGCCCATAGTGCATAGATAATTCGATGATGTGATTGGCAGGATCATGACCATTAGTTAACAGTTGAATGTCTTTGGCCGTAGTGCACTGACAAACAATTGATTGGTATGATCATGACCATTGGTTTTATAGTTGAATATCTTTGGCCCATAGTGCAAAGGTAGACAACTGATTGGTATGATCATTATTATTACATTTGAATATCTTTAGCCTTTGGGGTAAGGATATTGAGTAAATGTTTTATTAAGCCTTTGTGGCAAGGAGAAATTGTTGATTAACATTATTATAAACATGAATTATGAATTTAACTAACATCTTTGGTGGTTCAGGTGAAGACAGGTGATGAAAGTTCTATTTGTCTTGGGTATAATAAAGAATTGTTGATGAGTATTACAGAGATAAAATTGATGATTAACTTTTAAATCATAGAAGATAGTAGATATCATGCTCTACTTGACTCTTCTAATGATTTGCTAATTCCGCTGCAGTTGTTGATCTAAAACTTATTGTCTATTGTATTCTATCAGTTGTTATACTGTTGAAGTCTAAGGATAATTTATTCTTCATTATCTTAGTCATAATATTTCTTACTGGGCTAGTTGAGCTCACCCTTTTCTTTCACTGTTCTCTTCAGGAAATGAGAATATAGCTGGGACGAGTCGGGGAATGGAGTGATGGTCCGAGATGGTGGCTATAGTAGTCCTCACTATTTTTATA
Source organism: Panax quinquefolius (assembly GCA_020205615.1). Lineage (NCBI taxonomy): Eukaryota > Viridiplantae > Streptophyta > Magnoliopsida > Apiales > Araliaceae > Panax > Panax quinquefolius. The sequence continues at coordinate 46,426,007 of CM035155.1, read as the reverse complement.
AAATAGTGTGATAATAATTGTAATGAGGACTCCATTGAGTGGATATTGTCTAGAAGGCAATATTCGTGTTTAAACTCTCAGCTATGTTTTGTCGTATTTTGCACGATAGTTGTATAAATGAAGTTTGTAGTTGAGTTCTGTACCATGTATTTGGCGACCCAAGATGGGTGATGTATACCTGTTTTGGCGGCGTCACAGTTGGTATCAAAGCTTAAGGATATGATCCCTGGCTGAGAAGTGAGACAAGAACTAGGAGGGGAGAGACGGGGAATTCCTTCGCTAGTATGACCTATCTAAGTTTATCTGCTTTTTAATTGGTCGGTCAGAATGTGACGCCCCCAAAATAGGTATACACAACACCCATTCTGAGTCGCCAAATACATGGTACAGAAACAACTACAACTTTATTATTACAACAGTAAAACTGTGAGTTTGAATACAAATATTATCTTCTAGACAATATCTATACTCAAAATAAATCCTCATCACATTATTGATACATCATTTTGCAAAAATGGTGAGGACTACTAAACAATCCTTTCTAAAACCTTCATTCCATACCCCGACTCGTACTCGCTATATTCTCGCCTCCCGAGAAGAAAATGGAACAACAAGGAAAAGGTGAGCTCAACTAGCCCAAAGAAGAATATTATGACTAAGATAATATACAACAAATTATCGTTAGTCTTCAACAGGAAAAATCTGATAGAATACAATAGACAACAAGTTTCGGATCAATATTCGCAATGGAAATAATAATTCATATAAGAGTTACGTAGAGAATGAAATCTACTATAATCTATGAATTTAACGGTCCATCATCAATATTTTATCCTCAGTAACATCAATCAATATACATCTAGAATCAAATATTCATCTTTGCACCTGAGGCCAAAGATATTCATCGATTAGTCATGTTCATTTAAACACTGCTCATCTTTGCACTCTGAGCCAAAGATATTCTTCGAATCATCATTCATCTTTGCACTACGTGCCAAAGATATTCTTAAGAAATCATTCATCTTTGCACTACTGAGGCCAAAGATATTCCATAATATCATCATTTAAGACCGAGGATGATGAAAATATTTTTTTTTTAAAGAAACGAATCCAAAGAAACAAAATGACAAAGATCAAGGATTAAGGATTCGTACTTGGTTTTATCCACGTCCAAAAATACCTCAAAAATAATCATAGTGGTGTAAAATTCAAGAATGATCAAAACATGGATACAATCGAGTTAGTATCCGTAATAGATGTTTTGGACGAAAAGAAGAAATTTTATTTTTCTAATTGAATAATGATCAGATATCACGTGAATAGTCTTGATATCGTGAATAGTCTTAGATATCGTGAATAGTAACTCTACACCAAAAGATAGAAATTCCACAAAAACATCTTCACGCTTACATGAATAGTACTTCGTGAATAAGAATCGTGAATAAGAACTCATGAATAAGAACTCGTGAATAGTAACTCATGAATAAGAACCCATGAATAGTAACCCCACATGAAAAAGTTCCAAATTTGATAAAACTTCAGATCAACATTTCAAAGATAATGATATTGAAGAAATAATATCATTACGAAAAAAATAATATCCCTTACCTCGAAAGATCAAGACTTCAGCTAGAATAAGGGTATAGTCTTGAAGGGAACTTGCACCGCCTAGCAATACTCAAAGTATACTCAAAATACTCACAAGAATACGCTCAAAATATCGAGAGAGAAATAGAGAAAACTTCAGTTTACGGTGTGATTTTCAATTCTAACCTAAGCACCTATTTATAGGAAAATGCTTAGAACACCAAAGCGAAAATTTAATATAATATTAATATAATTATACAAATTTTCCTTAGCCCACCTTTTGGTCAAAACACCAGCCACACATGTTAATGATGTCCAAAAAATACAAAAACGTTTTTCTAAACAAAAATAATTTAAACTCCCAAAATCAATTATTTTGAGCTCTAACTTCAATAATTCATAATAAATAGCCCTTTCATCAGAAAATTCGAATCTCATGAGTTTTTATAGAAAATTCAATTCTCTACAACTTTGCAGAAGAAAGTTTTTCCAAATTCCAAACAAAAATCGACCGAAATCCACAAACCAAGCGATTTTACAAAGTATATAATCAAATTTCTATTCAATAATTGTGTCCACCAACACACAAAACATGTGTTAAACATTTAATGCCACAAAAATACTCTTCCTCCTCATATACTCATATATCCCACATTCATTGTAAAATATCACCGTTAATATATTATTAAAATAATATATTTAAATGAATTATTTTATCAAAAAAGATAAAATATTAATTTTCAACAATTGTCATTTTAAAAATTTTCTCCATCTATATCCACATAAAATCAATATTTTCCTCATCATATAAATCAATAATTAATTATTCACAAATAATATTACGTAATCACAATATTGACAACCGTGCGCGTTCCTGTGAAGAGGGGCTTTCCAATAAGAATTTCTTCTTCTTGGCATGCAATTAGATGACCAAACCTCTCCTTGATGTAACTTTCTAAACATTGCCAATAATGTTATCTAATAATATTATTCGGATAATATGAATTATTGCTTCGATAATGAAAGATACCGTGTAATGACAATTATCAAACAACAAAGAATATAAAATATCAACGCAAAGAATTATTAACTCAATAAAATACTCGAATAAAGAATTATCGTAACCATTATTGAGTAGTGCTTCTACGTAAGAATCAATAATTGGTGCAATACCGCAGTGTCTACTCGCTCAACAACGCCGTATTAGTGTGTTTTAACCACCGTATTCCAACAATGGGCAACAACTACGCCGTTATTTAAAAACAACTTATATTTGTCGTTTTCTTCATCCAATCGCTTTCACATTATGGGGCCCACACATGGTCATTTGGCGTCATTAAATATTTAATATTCCCGACGATCATTTAATATTCCACGACCAAACGAATATTCCCCGACAACAATGAATATTTTATAACCACTTGCTTATTTTGAAATATTTATGCGTATTTAACCCTTAACTATCCACATTAATCAAATCAACCCTTACTATTTCAAAATAAAGGAAATTCCTTTTATTTAAAAATTTCGGTCTTACAACCTCCCTCCTTATGAAATTTCGTCCTCGAAATTGACGTCGCACTGCGTGTTTTGAAAAGGTGAGGATACCTCGCTTTCATTTTCGCTTCCAATTCCCGTAATTTCCTCTATAAAGCATGATTCCTCCACAAAACTTTAACTTGTGGTATAACCTTTCTTGTGTAGACATGCTCCTTCCTATCCAAAATCTTGACAGTACCTCCTCATACGTTAAGTCTTCTACTATCTCGTCCGGTTCTAACTCAATAACGTGGTTGGGTCTTTCACATATTTACTGAAGTACGATATGTGAAACACATTATGAACACGAGACATACTTTCGAGGTAACGCAAGTCTATAGGCTACATTTCCTACTCGGTCAAGAATTTGAAATGGACCGATAAATCGTGGATTGAGCTTTCCTCTTTTCCCAAATCTTGTAACTCCTTCCATGGAACAACTCGCAACAATACATGATCCCCTACATTAAATTCCACGTCTTTTTCGATGAAGATCCGCATAACTCTTTTATCGATCTTGTCCGCTTTGTATCGTTGTCGAATCATTTGGATCTTTTCGGTGAGTCATACGTACTAACTTCTGGTCCCAACAATGTTGCTTCACCCACCTCATCCCAACATATTGGAGAACGACATTTTCGTCCATATAATGCTTCAATGGAACCATGCCTATATTTGTTTAATAACTATTGTTGTATGAGAATTCCACCAATGGCAAGTACTTATCCCAACTTCCTTTGAAATCTAAGACACGAGTTTTAATATATCTTCAAGAGTTTGAGTAGTCCTTCTACGATTGCCCATCCGTTTGAGGATGGTATGCCAAATCGAATAAGAAATTCGTGTCCATAGCTTTCTCTACAAACTAACCCAAAATCATGAAGTGAATCTTGGGTCACGATCTAAAACTATGGATACTTGGCATGCCATGCAATCTCACAATCTCATTTACGCATATACGAGAAAGACGCTCAGGGAATAAGTCTCTCGTGACGGTAAGAAATGAGCGGATTTGGTTAATCTATCAACAATAACCCAAATAGCATTGATGCCTTGAGAAACCGTAGGAAGACCCGTAAACGAAATCCATAGTAATGTGTTCCCACTTCCATTCCTAAATCTCAAGTGGTTGCAACGGACCCTTAGGTACAAGATGCTCCGCCTTTACACGTTGGCAAGTTAAACACATCGAGATAAACTTTGCAATCTCTCTCTCATATTGCTCCACCAAAATGTATGTTGAAGATCATAATACATTTTAGTACTTCCGAGATGGATTGCAAATGGCGTATTGTGTGCCTCCATCATAATCTTGTACTTCAAATCGAGTCGTTAGGAACACAAAGTCTAGAGTGGACTCAAGTATTCCTTCTTCATCAATTCTCGCTTAGGAATAACTCCTTCTTGTACTTTCTTCTTCATACGCATCACCTCAAGTCGGTGGCTCGAGCAATCTTAACTTTTTCTATTAAAGTTGGCTCTGTCGCGATACTTGACATCATCGCACTCGCTCGTTCGCATATGATCTTCTACTCAACGCCGTAGCATAACTACCGCGCTCGCTTTTCCAAGATGGTATGGTTAGAATATGTGCCGAAATGAGTCGCTCTTGAGCTCTTGGAAAATCTTCTCGCATTCCTCGCTCCGCATTTAATTTTGTATCTTTTCGAGTCACTAAGTTAACGGAATAGTGATTCGAGAATATCCTTCAACGAATCTCCGATAATAACCAACTAAGCCTGAAAGCTACGTATTTCGATTCATCGACTTAGGTTGCTCTCAACCGTGACTCATATCCCAATCTTGGATAACAAGCACACAATGACACCTATCGATTTACTATCGCATCGAATATGACGTCCCTACAGAGAGTTCCGCTTAGGTGAATTCCACAAAGGAAGTCACAAGATAAAGGCTCAGTACCAAATTTATAGTTGAATTTTTAACTCCACGAAGTTCAATAGAGCCATTCGATATGAGATTTTAGAAATGAGTTTTGTCTTAGGGTTCAAAGTCGATACAAAATTTAATATCGCTTTGGGAGTAAGCCAAGAAATTCTTCGAAAATACGTCGGAAAAATCAATAACAACAGAATATTATTCAAATCGGCGTGTCTTTATTCAAATCCATAACATGGACTAAGAAAATTTGACATCCGTAATAAACGAATGACTTCATGGGCTTGATATGAAAATGTTTGACTACAATGGTTTGATTGCTTGAATTCAATAACAAAGTTGCTTAGAATATGAAAACTAACAACCTTACGAAAATAATCAATTTTGGCATGATGAGTAGTTAACCTTAAAATCACATCAAAAACAAATATCTCTATAGAAATAAGGTTAACGGTAATGTGATAGTGCCAACTGAATCAAGCAAGATTTATAAACAATGGATGTGATGAAAGTTTCTCCTAACGGAGTTTCCACAGATAGGTCAAAGTCTAATTTCTCCTGAGTCAAGTTTAAACGTTGAGCGCAAGTAAGAGAGATAAAAGAATGGGTAGAACCGATATCTAGTAAGGTATATACTTGCAAGAATTTATAATTGACTAACCTGTACTAACTTCGTTCGGGTTCCTTGCATTTTGACCCCATTACGACAAAACGCTCTTCCCAAATCGTTGACTTTGACTTTTCGGGACATTCTTTTGAGTCACCGTCCCCCCAATCGAACTAGGTTTCGCTACCGCATAATCTCGAGCGATATGTCCTTCCTTTCCACAACTATAGCATACCTTAAACTGCTGTGGGCGGTTTGGTATATATGTCCCTCTTCCAAGATTTGTAACATACGACCGGTGGTCGTTCTCCTCCTTAAAACTAGTTGCTATAGGCGCCGACGCCTTCACATGGTCGTTATTGAATCTCCTCTTTTTAAAATCTCCTCCCGACTCGCTTCTTCTATTTTCATGGCCACGATTACCACCAGAGTGGTTACCGCTTTTCTCAGATTATTCTTCTTTCTCCGTGGTTATCGTTATTCGATGATCGCTATCTTCAGATGATCCTCGGTTATGGTCCCCGGTTGAACGTACTCGTTATCTCGCTTCTAACAACCGAGCCTGTTGACAACATCTCGAATAAAGAGAAAATTTATGAGAAATGAGATATTGACGTATGTCGGGTTTCAAACCTCTCGTAAACATCCGCGTCATAATGCTTCCTCATTCTCCACCAAATGAGGTGCAAACTCGATAACTCATGAACTTCGCCTCGTCTTTGGGACACCGCCGTCATGTTATTCTCGCTTCTAGTCTAATAAACTCCACTTCCTTCATATATTTAAATACTTTCGTGGAAGTACTTGTCATTGAACTGCTTCAAACGCTCCCACGACATCTTGAGTGCAATTGGATGGGTACGCTTCACGATTCCCACCAATGTCTGCCGCCACGGAACATAAAGGCGGCGAATGGAACTTTCTCGTTCCTCCGTGCATCCCAAGACATCGAATATCTTGGTAATTTGTTTGACCCACGTCTCGCGCTTGTCGGATCCGGCTTTCCCAGAATTTCGTGGTCCCAACTCTTTGAACTCGCTTGGTACGTGACCACCCGTGAATTGCTATCATTTCCTCCGTATTTTTGAACACGAGTCTCCTCGTCTGATTTTGCATGAACCGCAAAAAGCTTCTAAACATCCCTCGTTCATCATCTCGCTTTTGGTGGTTTGTTCACAGGAGGAACATTACCACTGTTACAGACGTTCTCCTCGTTGGTAAAGACAGCATCTCCACGGTCTCATTTACTCCATCATTAATATTCTCATGACATTCTCAAATACTGCTCATAAAACAAGGGTTAATTAAGGAAATCAATATATCACATAATATCCCTATATATCGACCAACTAACAAATAAGCTTAGGTAGGACACACTAGCGAAGGATTTACTCGCCTCTCCCTCCTAGTTTTATTCCCCGATCTCCGCCAGAGATCATATCCTAAAGCTCGATACCAACCGTGACGCCCCAAAATAGGTATACACAACACCCATTCTCGAGTCGCCAAATACATGGTACGAAACAACTACAACTTTATTATTACAACAAGAAAAGCTGTGAGTTTGAATACAAATATTATCTTCTAGACAATATCTATACTCAAATAAATCCTCATCACATTATTGATACATCATTTTGGAAAAATGGTGAGGACTACTAAACAATCCTTTCTAAAACCTTCATTCCATACCCCAGGCTGCATTTCGCGCTATATTCTCGCCTCCGAGAAGAAAAATGGAACAACAAGGAAAAGGGTGAGCTCAACTAGCCGATAAAAGAATATTATGACTAAGATAATATACAACAAATTATCGTTAGTCTTCAACAGGAAAAATCGATAGAATACAATAGACAACAAGTTTCGGATCAATATTCGCAATGAAATAATAATTCATAGAAGAGTTACGTGAGAATGAAATCTACTATAATCTATGAATTTAACGGTCCATCATCAATATTTTATCCTCGTAACATCAATCAATATACATCTAGAATCAAATATTCATCTTTGCACTACGAGCCAAAGATATTCATCATTAATTCATGTTCATTTAAACACTGCTCATCTTTGCACTACAGCCAAAGATATTCTTCAAAATCATTCATCTTTGCACTACAGGCCAAAGATATTCTTAAGAAATCATTCATCTTTGCACTACAGGCCAAAGATATTCCATAATATCATCATTTAAGACTGAGGATGATGAAAAATATTTTTTTTTTAAAGAAACGAATCCAGTGAAACAAAATGACAAGGATCAAGGATTAAGGATTCGTACTTGGTTTTATCCACGTCCAAAAATACCTCAAAAATAATCATAGTGGTGTAAAATTCAAGAATGATCAAAACATGGATACAATCAGAGTTAGTATCCAGAATAGATGTTTTGACGAAAAAGAAGAAATTTTATTTTTCGGTGAATAGTACTCAGATATCGTGAATAGTCTTAGATATCGTGAATAGTCATGTGATACGTGAATAGTAACTCAGACACCAAAAGATAGAAATTCCACAAAACATCTTCACGCTTATGAATAGTACTCGTGAATAAGAACTCGTGAATAAGAACTCATTAATAAGAACTCGTGAATAGTAACTCATGAATAGTAACCCATGAATAGTAACCCCGACATGAAAAAGTTCCAAATTTGATAAAACTTCAGATCAACATTTCAAAGATAATGATATTGAAGAAATAATATCATTACGAAAAAAAATAATATCCCTTACCTCGAAAGATCAAGATTTCTTGGCTAGAATCACCGGGTATAAGTCTTTGAAGGAACTTGCACCGCCTAGCAATACTCAAAGTATACTCAAAATACTCACAAGAATACGCTCAAATATCGAGAGAGAAATAGAGAAAACTTCAGCTTTACGGTGTGATTTTCAATTCTAACCTAAGCACCCTATTTATAGGAAAATGCTTAGAACACCAAAAAGCGAAAAATTTAATATAATATTAATATAATTATACAAATTTTCCTTAGCCCACCTTTTGGTCAAAACACCAGCCACACATGTTAATGATGTCCAAAAAATACAAAAAACGTTTTTCTAAACAAAATAATTTAAACTCCCAAAAATCAATTATTTTGACCTCGGAACTTCAATAATTCATAATAAATAGCCCTTTCATCAGAAAATTCGAATCTCGCGAGAGTTTTTATAGAAAATTCAATTCTCTACAACTTTGCAGAAGAAAGTTTTTCCAAATTCCAAACAAAAATCGACCGAAATCCACAAACGGGCGCGATTTTACAAAGCTATAATCAAATTTCTATTAATAATTGTGTCCACCAACACACAAAACATGTGTTAAACATTTAATGCCACAAAATACTCTTCCTCCTCATATACTCATATATCCCACATTCATTGTAAAAATATCACCATTAATATATTATTAAAATAATATATTTAAATGAATTATTTTATCAAAAAAGATAAAATATTAATTTTCAACAATTGTCATTTTAAAAATTTTCTCCATCTATATCCACATAAAATCAATATTTTCCTCATCATATAAATCAATAATTAATTATTCACAAATAATATTACGAATCACAATATTGACAACCAGTGCGGTTCAGAAAAGAGGGGCTTTCCAATAAGAATTTCTTCATTTGCAAGCAATTAGATGACCAAACCTCTCCTTAGATGTAACTTTCTAGACATTGCCAATAATGTTATCTAATAATATTATTCAGATAATATGAATTATTGCTTCGATAATGAAAGATACTTAATGTAATGACAATTATCAAACAACAATGAATATAAAATATCAACGCAAAGAATTATTAACTCAATAAAATAATTGACGATAATTTCATCGTAACCATTATTGAGTAAAGCCTTCTTACGTAAGAATCAATAATTGGTACAATACTGCAGTGCTCTTCTTCAACAACGCGTATTAGTGTGTTTTAACCATACGGGTATTCCAACAAAGGGCAACAACTACGCCTGTTATTTAAAAACAACTTATATTTGTCGTTTTCTTCATCCAATCACTTTCCAGTTTATGGGGCCCACACATGGTCGCTACTGGTCATTTAATATTCCCCAGCAATGATTAATATTCCACGACCAAACGAATATTCCCCGACAACAATGAATATTTTATAACCACTTGCTTATTTTGAAATATTTGCGTATGTAACCCTTAACTATCCACATTAATCAAATCAACCCTTACTATTTCAAAATAAAGGAAATTCCTTTTTATTTAAAAATTTCGGGGTCTTACACAGAATATAGGGATAATATGTGGCATGTCAATTAACCTTTGTTTTGAAGATGTATTCTAGAATGATATCTGAAAAACAGGAGATGCGCAATGGGAAAATCATGATACAAAGGAAATAACCGGGAAGGTATAATCTGAAAAGAAAGCAAGGTATTCTCATCTCTTCGAACTACCAGGTACGTAAATTTCGAGGGTAAAATTTCATAAGGAGGGGAGATTGTGAGATCCCAAATTTTATGAAATGAAAGTATTCAATTTTCTTATAATTATTATTTTATATAGTAAATGGTTAAATTGAGAAAGGGTTAAAGTTAAGGGTGATATTTAAAAATTTTACAAAGTAAGCAAGTTGTTATTCGTTGTGTCGGGGAATATTCGATTGGTCGGGGAATATTCGTTTTCATAGAGAATATTCGCTTCGACGCAAGATAATCATTGGTGGACCCCCAATCTAAGTAATGCGTATTTAGAAAAACGCATTTATTTATTTTATTAAAATAACTACGCGAAAGTGTTACCGTTAAAACTGTTGAACTATCCGGTAGTAAAAGTATAGAAATACGCGTGGTTATATAATAGCACACGTTATTGATTATTAATGCTTACGTGAGAAGTCACTTGGTTATACTCAATTATTGCTACAGTAATTGCTGCATCATATCTCTCATATTATTGATTTAATTATTGTCACAGTATCATCTGCATAATATGTTATATTACTAAATCAATAATTGAGACGGCAAAGTTATTCATATTATTATTTGCAATATTGACAATGTCTAGAAGTTTTGTCAAGAAGAGGTTTGGTCATCTAATTGCGCGCCAATAAGGAGAAATTCTTATCGGAAAGCCCCCTCTTTCCTGGGAACGACCTGGTTGTTAAATATTATGCGTTATAATATTAATGATGAATAAGTTCGTGTTGATTAAAGATGAAATTGATAGTTCCATTGTGTGGGAATTATTAGTGCTAGTGGAAATCGACATTTATTTCGATAATAATTGATGTTTGGAGGTTATATTGACCAATCGGGTAATTTACCTGATAAATGAGCAATTAATTGCTATTAATTAACATGATTATAACTATGTGTTCACATGTGTATACTATTGATTCACATGATTTACTATTAGGGGAGTTAGTACAAGATTGATAATACTTCCATGACTAAATTAAAAATGAAGGAAAAGATGAGGGTATTATACTGTAATATTTCGAGCCCCAAAATGTGCAATTATGGAAACTATATTTTCCTATAAATAGAAGCTCATTCCGTCATTCTTTTTCACCAATTCACTAAGTCTCACAAGTGTAATTATTATAGAGAAATTATAGAGAGAGAAGCTATAGAGAGAAAGAAGAAGCGAAGTCTGCTACTTCACTATTCCAGTATCCAGCCTTCTTCTGAGGTAAGGAATATTATTATTATTATAGTAAGGGGTATTATTCTTTCGTATTCATGAAGAGAGTTATTTTCTTTCAATACTCATAAGGGTTGTTATTCCATTCTTTATTATTATGTTGGAATAACATGTCTATGTGAAGTACCGCATACATGGTGAAATTCTTATGTTATTCCATTCTTTATTAGTTTGTTAGAATAACCTGTCTGTGCGGACTATCGCATGCCTGGTGAATTCTTCTGTTATTTAATTCTTTATTATTACATTGGAATAACTCATGCCGCATGTGCGGACTATAAATGCGCTGGTGAATTTTGTTGTTATTCCATTATTTATTATTCTATTGAATATCACATGCATGCAAGGGATTACGCGTGACTGGTTCCATTCTTTATTATTACATTGGAATATCATGTATGCATGCGGATTACGCATGACCTGGTTCCATTCTTTATTATTCTATTGAAAATAACCTGTATGTGTGGTCTATCGCATGCATGGTGAATTCTTCTGTTTTCCATTCTTTATTATTCTATTAGAATAACTTGTCTATGTGGATTACCGCATTCATGGTGAATGACCCTTCGTATTCATTCTTTATTAAATTATGGAAATGATCTGTCTACGTGGATTACCACATGGCAGGTGAAAATCCATTCATAGCTTAGATATTCTATTATACTGTATGAGATATCATTTCTTTTGTACTGGCGTCATGGAATATCATTTTCTTTGGTATTTTTTTTACGAGTTACTATTCACTTGTTACTATTTACCCATTACTATTATTCACTCTAGTATTATTCACTCTCGTATTCGGGATACTTTTCTTGTCGGAGTACTATTTATGAGTTACTATTCATGGGTTACTATTCACCCAAATTACTATTCACTCAAATATTATTCACTCGGGTATTTGGGGTACTTTTCATGCCGGGGTACTATTCACGAGGTACTATTCTCGAAGTACTATTCATAGGGTACTATTGCGGGGTACTATTTACCCCAAAAATATATTTATTTTCTGTCCAAATTATTTTTGGTACATGAATATTATTCTTGAATTTTACTCCACAAAGTAGTATCATGTTGACAATTTGGATATTTTTAAACTCTGGATAAATTTAAAGTCTTTAATATTTATCCTTGATTTCGTTTGATTAATGTTTATATCATTGTCATCATCCTTATGCTTATATTGTGATGAAAGTAATCTTTGGCTTACGTGCATAGATGGACTGTTGATTATTGGTTTTACAGTTGTATTTCTTTGGCTTACGTGCATAGATGGACTGTTGATTATTAGTTTTACAGTTGTATATTTTTGGCTTACGTGCGAAGATGGACTGTTGATTATTGGTTTTATAGTTGTATATCTTTGGCTTATGTGCAAAGATGGACATGTGTATGACATGATCATAACCACTGGTGATAATAACGAATATCCTTGGCCCATAGTGCATAGATAATTCGATGATGTGATTGGCAGGATCATGATCATTAGTTAACAGTTGAATGTCTTTGGCCGTAGTGCACTGACAAACAATTGATTGGTATGATCATGACTATTGGTTTTATAGTTGAATATCTTTGGCCCGTAGTGTAAAGGTAGACAACTGATTGGTATGATCATTGATATTACATTTGAATATCTTTAGCCTTTGGGGTAAGGATATTGAGTAAATGTTATATTAAGCCTTTGTGGCAAGGAGAAATTGTTGATTCACATTATTATAAACATGAATTGTGAATTTAACTAACATCTTTGGTGGTTCAGGTGAAGACAGGTGATGAAAGTTATATTTGTCTTGGGTATAATAAAGAACTGTTGATGAGTATTACAGAGATAAAATTGATGATAAACTTTTAAATCATAGAAGATAGTAGATATCATGCTCTACTTGACTCTTCTAATAGATTGCTTATTCCGTTGTAGTTGTTTATCTAAAACTTATTGTCTATTGTATTCTATCAGTTGTTATACTATTGAAGGCTAAGGATAATTTATTCTTCATTATCTTAGTCATAATATTTCTTACTCGGCTAGTTGAGCTCACCCTTTTCTTTCACTGTTCTCTTCAGAAAATGAGAATATAGCTGGGACGAGTCGGGTAATGGAGTGATGGTCTGAGATGGTGGCTATAGTAGCCCTCACTATTTTTATAAAATAGTGTGATAATAATTGTAATGAGGACTCCATTGAGTGTGGATATTGTCTAGATGGTAATATTCGTGTTTAAACTCTCAGCAATGTTTTGTCGTATTTTGCATGACAATTGTATAAATGAAGTTTGTAGTTGAGTTCTGTACCATGTATTTGGCGACCCAAGATGGGTGATATATACCTATTTTGGGGGCGTCACAATTGGTATCAAAGCTTAGGGATATGATCCCTAGCTGAGATGTGAGACAAGAACTAGGAGGGGAGAGACGGGGAATTCCTTCGCTAGTATGACCTACCAAAGTTTATCTGCTTTTTAATTGGTTGGTCAGAATATAGGGATAATATGTGGCATGTCAATTAACCTTTGTTTTGAAGATGTATTCTAGAATGATATCTGAAAAACAAGAGATGAGCAATGGGAAAATCATGATACAGAGGAAATAACTGTGAAGGTATAATCCGAAAATAAAGCAAGGTATTCTCATCTCTTCGAACTACCAGGTACATAAATTTCGAGGGCGAAATTTCATAAGGAGGGAGATTGTGAGATCCCAAATTTTATGAAAAGAAAGTATTCAATTTTCTTATAATTATTATTTTATTTAGTAAATGGTTAAATTGAGAAAGGGTTAAAGTTACGGGCGATATTTGAAAATTTTACAAAGTAAGCAAGTTGTTATTCGTTGTGTCGAGGAATATTCGATTGGTCGGGGAATATTCGTTTTCACAGAGAATATTCGTTCGACGAAATAATCATTGGTGGACCCCCCAACGGAAGTATTGTCGTATTTAGAAAACGACAGATTTATCTTTTATTAAAAATAACGGCAAAAGTGTTACCGTTAAAACTGTTGAACTATCCGGTAGTAAAAGTACAGAAATATGCGTGATTGCATAGTAGCACACGGTATTGATTATTGATGCTTACGTGAGAAGTCACTCAGTTATACTCAATTATTGCTACAGTAATTGCTGCATCATATCTCTCATATTGATTCAATTATTATCACAGTATCATCTGCATAATATGTTATATTATTAAATCAATAATTTAGACGGCAAAGTTATTCATATTATTATTTGCAATATTGACAATGTCTAGAAGTTCTGCCAAGGAGAGGTTTGGTCACATAATTGCGCGCCAATAAGGAGAAATCCTTATCGAAAAGCCCCCTCTTTCCTGGGAACGACCCGGTTGTTAAATATTGTGCGTTATAATATAAATGATGAATAAGTTCGTGTTGATTAAAGATGAAATTGATAGTTCCATTATGTGGGAATTACTAGTGTTAGTGGAAATTGACATTTATTTCGATGATAATTGATGTCTGGAAGTTATATTGATCAATCGGGTAATTCACCGGATAAATGAGGAATTAATTGCTATTAATTCACATGATTATAACTATTTGTTCACATGTGTGTACTATTGATTCACATTCTTGTACTACTAGGGGAGGCGGTGCAAGATTGATAATACTTGCATGACTAAGTTAAAAATGGAGGTATGGATGGAGGTACTGTACTGTAATTCGTATTTTCACATGTCTAGAACTATTGATTCACATGATTTACTATTGATTCACATGATTTAATAATAAGGGAGGTGGTGCAAGTTTGATAATACTTGCAGGACTAAATTAAAAATGAAGAAAAAGAGGAAGGTATTATACTGTAATATTTCGAGCCCCAAAACGTGCAATTGTCACACGTGTTATTGCTACGGCACTTGTGTTATCACAATGAACAGGTATAGATTTGAAATCAAACCCATAATTTGCTAGCTGATTTTTCATCCATAAGATTTGAGCACAACAGCTGCCAACATCAATGTATTCAGCTTCGGCTGTTGATGTAGATACTGAGTTTTGCTTCTTGCTAAACCAATACACAAGTCTGTTTCCTAGCAGTTGACAAGTACCACTAGTACTTTTTCTATCTATTTTGCTGCCTGCAAAATTAGCATCTGTATATCCTGTTAGTTCAAAAGATGACTCCTTGGGATACCCAAGTCCCAAGTGAGGTGTTGTAACGTTCACGAATTTGAAACTCCTTATTAATTAAATATGTGATTTAATTTTAATGAGTTAGTTTTGTGAGTTTATTTAAACCTTATGTGGTTATGTGAATTTATGAAATGATTAAAGGGAGTCACTAATAGTTGATTTAAATTAGTGGACTAACCTTAAGTTTTTAATATCAAGGAATTGATAAGATTATTAATAATTAAATATTCAATTTATTTGAATATAGTAACAAGAGTTTATTTATATTGATTAATTGCAATTATGAGTAATTAATTGATAATATGTGGATTTATAATTATTCTAATAAATAATAATTATTGAGTAAGAGATTAATAATTTATGTAATATGATTTTATTTGCTAGATTAATGGTGCAAGTAATGCACAATGGTATTTAATGGTAATAGAAAATGTACATGGATTATATGTATGTACACTACTTGTACATTGTAATTCGAAAATACATTATATGTTCTTTAAATCATTATACCCTATGTTATATGAAATGAATTGTGTAGACATATTTTATAACCAAAGTTTATATTATGGGTATATATGGTATTAGCCAATTATTGCATTCCTTTTTGTGTAAATGCTGAGAATTGATCTCTTGTCCCATAATAAGAGTCCCATTTCTTTCTTACACGTGAAATGCTAGCAAGCCTAGTCTAGCTTCATCTCAAATTCTTCAAACATAGAGCAATTAGTGGATGAGGAGTGGAATTCATGAGTGAATTACCAACTCTCATCAACTCTCTCTTAAACCTTATGCATTCTTGAGATCCTTTGGTTTGAATTGTAAGGTAATGGCATTATCTAGTTAACCATCCTTCTATAAATAAGTCATTCATCTTTCTTGTTGTAATTGCTGAGATTTAGATGCTAAGGAGCTTATATAGAGTGAGTATATTGTTTTAGAGCAGCTAGATTGAGTCACAAAGGTATAATTTCCATTTCCATGTTTCATTTTTGATAAATTGCTTATTGGGTTGATTCTTTGAATTAAGCATGTAATAGTTGATAGTTGATTTGGGTTATGTTGCTAAGTATTATACAAGTTTCTAAATGTGTTGGGTTATGTTAGAAACCCTTTCCATAGGGAAATTGTGTGATAAGTTCTTGAATCGCTAAAAGCAGAGCGAAGTCACGCCTCGTCGATCGAGATCGATTGCAATTCTTGCTTGCTTTTGTATCGCTAATCAAGCAATTGCGCATACTCTGCATCAAGTCTGATGTGTTCTGCTATGATTCTGTTGTGCTAACTTGTTGACACTTGGTTAGAGCAAGCATGAAAACTGTTTAACACTCACACATAAGCATAAGCATGTAGTATGAACAAGTATAACCATGTTAGTACCTACAATGGACACAATACTTGTGGTCTTGAAATGAGGTTTGTGATTTCAAAGGTGAACTTTGTCACGAACACATCATGTGAACATTCTGACTTTATGAGTATGTTAATGTGGTTTATATTGACATGAAATGCAAGACTAAAGTGATTAAACACACTAGCATACATGATTGACAGTTAAGACTATTTCAAAGATAAGAAACTTAAGGCTTTTGAAAGAGGACTTGACCAAGACCTTTATCTTATAAGATTTGACCATTTGAGCATGCATGTGGCTTTAATATATGTTGTAAATGCATAAGAGTTATATGTTAAGATGCCTTGTATATGCTAAGTTAACTTAGTGTTAAATTCAAAGAAAATTAAAATGAGGAAGCTGATGTCATTAAGAAATGAGTAAAGAACGTTATGACCATGCAATCATGTATATTAGGATTCATTATGCCTATAGACATATTGACATGAACTTTGTTTGGTTAAGGTATAGTTTTCACTTATGCACACATAGTCATAAAGAAAGGGAAATTTCTAGAATATGAATTATGGGAGTAAGGTATACATGTGTTGTCTATATACAAGTATGACTACTGAGTATTGTATAACCAAATTTCAAAGCATGATGATTACATGACCTTTTATGTTTTAATGACATATAAATTACAAGTAAACTTGTGATAGTGAAGTCAAGTATGGTCATGTGATTATGTGGAAATCTAGCATTATGTATGTTAAAATACATGTGTGATTAGTGTGTTAGAGTTAGACTGAAGTCAGGAGAGCAGAAGCTCAACCTTGGTCTAGCCAAGGGACAGCGCAGCTGCATCATCCCTAAGCCTAGACCAGGCGCAGCTGCGCCATCCTGCAGTCTTGCCAAGATGATCTGTTTTTGGTTTGAAGTATTAAGGCATGCTTATATGATTAATTACTTTGTAATGTGTGACCATGCTATGTGATGACTTGATTCTTTTAAGTGTAGACTTGTATTAGTTTACACATGCTAATTGAAAGGTCGACTTGTTAATGTTAGGTCGTTTCAACGCAAGTTAGTTAAAGCTAGAATTATTCTGTAGCTGAGCAAACAGGCAAGTTCCCTTAAACTTTACCATTTGATTGTGAAAGTATCCTAAACCCTTGCATTACTTTATTCGACGCATACCGTAAGCAAGTTCCTTGAACCCTACTTTTGTTAAGCAAGTTTCCCTAAACTTACCCTAAATTATATTGAGCAAGTATCCGAATTTATTGTGTTGCAAGTGTCCTAACTTACACAACTTTGAGTTTGTGAAAGTTTTCCTATCCTTCTCATATTACATTGAGCAGGATATTGTTGAATTGAAAGTTATTCATTTAATCTTAAAATCTTATTTCCAAGCACGCTATTAAGTGGTTTAATTACTTTACAATTATTCCACATCGATATTATTGATATTCGCACTTAGTGCACTTGAGTTCGTATAGTCCTTGACTTGTACATTATTAAAGTTCAATAATTCTTGAACTGTGTCAGATAGAGTCTGAACCTTTGTTCAGTTACACAAACGTATAAAATTTTATAAAAGCTATCCAAACCAATTGATGGTAAGGATTCTTAGACTGAAAGAACACCCCTCTTATGATAGGGGAGTACCCCAGGTATCTAATATAAGATACAACAGAGCATATTTAAATGCTCTGCATATACATAGAGTACGTGAGGCTGATCCCCTCAAGTACTTATTCTATAGCCAGTAACCAAAGGGTTAATTAGCTATTGATTCCATTAGAGTGTTATAGTTCAAAGTCTATTTGACTAGCAGTCATTCTAAAAGCAATCATTATCTTTGCTTATGATATTCAAATTGTTGAATCCTTTAGATATTCATGTTTTGAATCCATTGTCAGATATTTTTTCATTCATCATGATATATCCTTATTGTTGTATTTAAACTTGTTGAGCAAACTTGTCGCTCATCCTTTCTATATCATGAATATATTGCAGCTAAGCCTGAGACCTCAGGAAAAAACAAGGGTAAAGGGAAGATGTAGGATAATTGCGAGAAGCATAATTTATCTTATGCTTAGTTTAAATTATGATTATGTAATGTGAACCCTAATACTTATTTTAGGGTATGATTGTAAGATGATATTAAGGTTATCGTATCTTGGGACTAGTAACACCTTTTGAATGAACGACATACGTTTATTATATTCCGCATTTTAGTTATCGTATGTTGTTTAGAGGTGGATGTTTGTATTTTATCGTGATGACCGAACCGGGGTCAGAGGACCGGAATTTGGGGGCGTCACAGGTTGGTATCAAAGCAGTAGGTTATAAACATAAGAATGCGAAACCTAGGTTATAACCTTATTAGAAAACTCAAGTAGAGTATGTAAGTGATGGGTTGAGGAAATCCATTGAATTTTATTGTGATACTGAAGTTGTTTATTTAAATCAAGAATGATTGATAGACGTCTTAAACTTCTTAATGCTAACACGGATAGCATATCACATAAAGCCTAATAATTTTCTTCCTTTCCTCAGATCATGCTTTGCTTAGGAGAATTCAAATAATCGAGGGGAGGAAGGATCCGTTAACAATGGTGGAGGGACAAATGTCGATCCAATGCAGAACTTCATTAACCTGTTAACGGAGGCAATGCAAAACAGACCCCCGCCAGCAGCAGGGCAGCCAGGACAACACTTGGCTAGCTTTAAGGACTTTAAATTGGTAAGACCAACGAAATTCCGGGGAACCTTGGATCCAATTAAAGCCCAGACATGGATAGAAGAAATAGAGAAGGTGTTTGAAGTCGCACGCGTGGCCGAAGAACAGAAGACGAGTTTTGCCACTTTCATGATGAAGGGCGAAGCTAACTATTGGTGGAAAGCCAATAAGGGGCGAGCAGAAGAGGGAGTTATTCCTTGGGACAGATTTAAGGAGCTATTCCTCGAGAATTACTTCTCAGAGAATACGCAACGTGATATGGAAGTTAAGTTTCGAACTCAAAACAAGGTAGTATGTCTGTCTACGAGATGCGCGACGAGATTTAACGAAGTTAGCCCGATTCGCTTTCACATCGTCGGTTGACACGGAGGCCGGGAAGGCAAGAAGGTTCAATTAGGATCAAACCATAGGTGCGTATAAGGCGGTCGTGTTGAAGATCAAGACTTACTTTGATCTTTTGGAAAGGGATATCATTGCCGAAGGAGGCAATGAAGCCATCGCACAATTTAAACAAGAAAAGAAGGCAGGTCAAGAAGGACAGAAAGGGGGAAGCAGCGGAGGCAGCAACCCCAATAAGCGTAAATGGATAGAGAGCCAATCCTCTAGAGGCAATAAGTCCGGAGGGGAGGCCAAGAAAAGTATGAAGTGCAACAACTGTGGGACGAACCACTCAGGAGAGTACATGAAGGGAAAGAGTGTTTGTTATCGTTGTGGATGTGACGCCCCCAAAATAGGTATACATCACCCATTCTGAGTTGTCAATACATGGTACAGAAACAACTACAACTTTATTATTACAACAAGAAATCGTGAGTTTGAATACAAATATTATCTTCTGCATAATATCTATACTCAAATAAATCCTCATCACATTATTGATACATTATTTTACAAAAATGGTGAGGACTACTAAACAACTCTCTAGAACCTTCATTCCATACCTGCACTGTACTCGCTATATTCTCGCCTCCCGAGAAGAAAAAATGGAACAAAAAGGAAAAGGGTGAGCTCAACTAGCCCAAGAAGAATATTATGACTAAGATAATATACAACAAATTATCATTAGTCTTCAACAGGAAAAATCTAATAGAATACAATAGACAACAAGTTTTTAAATCAATATTCGCAATGAAATAATAATTCATTAGAAGAGTTAAGTAGAGAATGCAAACTACTATCTTCTATGTATGAATTTAAAAGTTCATCGTCATCTTTTATCCATGTAACATCAATCAATATACATCCGAATCAAATATTCATCTTTTACACTACAGCCAAAGATATTCATCATTAATCATGTTCATCTAAACACTGCTCATCTTTGCACTACGGGCCAAAGATATTCATCGAAATCATTCATCTTTTTTCTACGGTGCCAAAGATATTCAATAATATCATCATTTAAGACCGAGGATGATGAAAATATTTTAAAGAAACGAATCCAAAGAAACAAAATGACAAGGATTAAGGATTCATACTTTGTTTTATCCATGTCCAAAAATACCTCAAAATAATTATAGTGGTGTAAAATTCAAGAATGATCAAAACATGGATACAATCAAAGCTAGTATCCACAATAGATATTTTGACGAAAAGAAAAATTTTGATTTTTGATGAATACCGCCATTATTAAATGAATAAGATCAGTATAAGTGAATAGTCAGTAGTATCGTGAATAGTAACCCCTACACTAAAAGTTCCAAATTTGATTAAAAGGTTCAGATCAATACTTGACATAATGATATTAGAATAAATAATATCATTTAAAAAAATAATATCCCTTACCTCGAAAGATCGAAGACTTTCAAATTTGAAACAGGATATAAAGGCTATGACTTGAACTTGCAACCGTATAGCAATACTCAAATTATACTCAAAATACTCACAAGAATACGCTCAATAATATAGAGAGAAAACTTCAGGTTTACGGTGTGATTTTCAATTCTAACCTAAGCACCTATTTATAGAAATTGCTTAGAACACCAAAGCGAAAAATTAAATTTAATATTATTATATATATCAAAATTCCTATGCCACTCTTGAAATCTGATTTCAGCTCAATAAGCACATGCCACCTTCTAGAAAAAGTAAGAAAAAACGTTTTTCTAATTTAAAATAATTTAAACTTCCAAAAATCAATTATTTCAGAGCTTCGAAACTTCAATAATTCATAATAAATAGCCCTTTTATCAGAAAATTCGAATCTCGCGAGTTTTAATAGGAAATTCAATTCTCTACAACTTTGCAGAAGAAAGTTTTTCCGAATTCCAAACAGAAATTGACCGAAATTCACAAGCGAAGCGATTTTACACGCTATAATCAAATTTCGATCGATAAATGAGGTCCACCGACATGTTTAACATGTTTTAAACATTTATTGCAACAAAAATACTCTTCCTCCTCAGTATACTCATATATCCCACATTCGTTGTAAAAATATCACCATTATTATATTTATTAAAATATAATAATATATTTAAATGAATTATTTTATCGTAAAAAGATAAAATTTCAATTTTCAACAATTGCCACATTAAAATTTTCTCGCATCTATATCCACATAAAATCAATATTTTCCTCATCATATGAATCAATAATTAATTATTCACAAATAATATTACGTAATCACAATATTGACAACCGTGCGGTTCCGGGAAAGAGGGGCTTTCCAATAAGAATTTCTCCTTCTTGGCCGCCGCAATTAGGTGACCAAACCTCTCCTTAGATGTAACTTTCTAGACATTGCCAATAATGTTATCTAATAATATTATTTAGATAATATGAATTATTGCTTCGATAATGAAAAATCTTGTGTAATGACAATTATTGAAACAACAACAATATAAAATATCAACGCAAAGAATTATTAAATCAATAAAATAATTGAACAAGAATTACTATAACCATTATTGAGTAGTGTCTTCTTACGTAAGAATCAATAATTGGTGCAATACCGGTAATCTTCTTGTGTTTTAACCACCGAGAGTATTTTAACGATTATTACTTGAATAACTACGCCGCTTATTTTTAAACAACTTATATTTGTCGCTTTCTTCATCCAATCGTTTTTCCATTATGAGGCCCACACATTATTACATGGCATCGTACGAATATTCCCCCGGCGATGCGAATATTCTCCGACAACAATGAATATTTTATAACCACTTGCTTATTTTGAAATATTTATGTATTTTACCCATAATTATCCATATTAATCAAATCAACCCTTACTATTTCAAAATAATAAATAGAGAAAATTAAATTTCATTAATAATAAGTTGGGGTCTTACAACCTCCCTCCTTATGAAATTTAGTCCTCGAAATTGATGTACGTACTACAGTGTTTGAAAAGGTGAGGATACCTCGCTTTCATTTCCGTTTCCAATTCCCGTCATTTCCTCTATAGCATGATTCCTCCACGTAACTTTAACTTGTGGTATAACCTTTCATAGCGTAGGGACATGCTCCTTCTTATCCAAGATCTTGACAGTACCTCCTCATACGTTAAGGTCTTCGGCTATCGTCTGGTTCTAACTCTATAATGTGGTTCGGGTCTTTCACATATTTTACCGAAGTATAGATATGTGAAACACATTATGAACACGAGACATACTCGGAGGTAAGCAAGTCTATAGGCTACATTTCCTACTCGGTCAAGAATTTGAAATGGACTAATAAATCGTGGATTGAGTTTTCCTCTCTTCCCAAATCTTGTAACTCCCTTCCATGGAGCAACTCATAACAATACATGATCCCCTATACTAAATTCCACGTCCTTTCGATTAAGATCCGCATAACTTTTTGTCGATCTTGTGCTTGTTTGTATATCGTTGTTAAATCATTTGGATCTTTTCGGTGAGTCATACGTCTTAACTTCCGGTCCCAACAATGTTGCTTCACCCACCTCATCCCAACATATTGGAGAGCGACACTTTCGTCCATATAATGCTTCAAATGGAGCCACACCTATACTTGCACGATAATCATTGTTGTAGGAGAATTCCACCAATGGTAAATACTTATCCCAACTCGCCTTTGAAGTCTAGGACACGAGTCTTAATAGATCTTTAAGAGTTTGAATAGTCCTCTCGATTGTCCGTCCGCTTTGAGGATGGTATGCCGAACTGAATCGTAAATCCATGCCCATAGCTTTTTGAAAGCTAACCCAAAATCTTGAAGTGAATCTTGGGTCACGATCCAAAACTATGGATCTTGGCATGCCATGCAACCTCACAATCTCATTCACGTATATACTAGCAAGACGTTCAAGGAATAAGTCTCCGTGATCAATGAAAAATGAAGCGAACTTGGTTAATCTATAACCAATAACCCAAATAGCATTAATGCCTTGAAAAACCGTAGGAAGACCCGTAACGAAATCCATGGTAATGTGTTCCCACTTCCATTTCGGAATCTCAAGTGGTTGCAACGGACCCTTAGGTACTAGATGCTCCGCCTTTACACGTTGACAAGTTAAACACATTGAGATAAACTTTGCAATCTCTCTCTTCATATTGTTCCACCAAAATGTATGTCAAAGATCACGATACATTTTAGTACTTCTAGGATGGATTGAAAATGGTGTATTGTGTGCCTCCATCATAATCTTGTACTTCAAATCAGAGTCGTTAGGGACACAAAGTCTGGAGTGGACTAGAAGTATTCCTTCTTCATCAATTCTCGCTTCCGGAATAGCTCCTTCTTGTACTTTCTTCTTCACACGCATCGCCTCAAGTCGGTGGCTTGAGCAACCTTAACTTTTTCTATTAAAGTTGGCTCTATCGTTATACTTGACATCATCGCACTCATTCCCAAGATATGACCTTCTACTCAATCGCTCGTCTACTACGCTTCGTTTTCCGGATGGTATTGAATAGTGTGGTCGTAGTCTTTCAATAGCTCGAGCCAACGTCATTTGCCATGTTGAGTTCTTTTTGAGTGAAGAAATATTTAAGGCTTTTATGGTCTCGAATATATCTCCACTTTCTCCCCATATAGATAATGCCTCCATATCTTTAAGCGGCAACATTGATGCTGACTCTAGATCATGAGTAGGATAATTCCTCTCATACTCTTTAAGTTGTCGCGAGGCATAAAGCTATGACTTTCCCACGTTGCATGAGAACACATCCTAACCCTTTTGCTCAAGCATCATTTGTAGATAACAAATCCATCCAACCAGATGGTATTGTTAGAACAGTCTTAAAATAAGTCTCCTCTTAAGCTCTTGGAAACTCTTCTCGCATTCTTCGCTCCAAACGAATTTTGTATCCTTTCGAGTTAGCCGAGTTAATGGAGTAGCGATTCGAGAAAACCCTTCCACGAATCTCCGATAATAACCAAATAAGCCCAAAAAGCTACGTACTTGATCACCGACTTCGGTTGCTCCCCAACTTTGTATTGCTTCAATCTTGACTTGGGTCCACGGATACTCCATGTTTTGACACCACGTGCCCAAGAAATGCTACTTCCTCGAGCGAACTCGCATTTCTTCAATTTGGCATATAGTTTGTTTTCACGAAGCCTTTGAGTACCAAACTTTCAAATGGTGCTCATGATCTTCATGACTTTTAGAATATATGAGGATGTCATCAATAAAGACAACAACAAACCGATCCAAATATTCCTTGAATACTCGGTTCATCATATCCATGAAAGTCGCGGAGCATTAGTCATCCGAAAGACATGACTAAGAATTCATAATGCCCATACCGAAGTTACGAAGGTAGTCTTTGGAATATCCTCGCCTAATCTTTAGTGATGATATCCGAACGAAGATCGATTTTTGAAAAGAATTGTGCCCTTTACAACCGGGTCAAACAAGTCATCAATACGAGGTAGAGGATACCTATTCTTGATGGTGACATGGTTCAATTCCCGATAGTCAATACAAAATCGCATACTCCGTCTTTCTTCTTTACTGAATAAAACAGGGAGCACCCCAAGGAGATGTACTAGAACGAATGAAACCGATGTCCAATAATTCTCAAGTTGGACCTTTAACTCCGAAGTTCAATAGGAGCCATTCGATATGGGGTTTTAGAAATGGGCTTTGTACCGGTTCAAGATCAATAAAGAATTCAACTTCACGTTCGGGATAGATCGCAGAAGTTCTTCAGAAATCGTCGGAAAGTCAATAACAACAAGAATATTATTCAAATTTGACGTGTCTTTATTCAAATCCATAACATAGGCTAAGAAAGCTTGACATCCGTTTTTCAATAAACGAATAGCTTTATGATTAGATATGACAGTGATTGATTTTAATGGTTTAGTTGCTTGTCGTACAACAGGTTGGTTAGGAATATGAAAACTAACAACCTTACGAAAATAATCAATTTTGGCACGATGAGTAGTTAACCAATCAATCCCTAAAATAACATCAAAAGAAAGTATCTTTAAAGAGATAAGGTCAACAGGTAAGGAAATGGTGCCAACTTGAATCAAACAAGATTTATAAACAGTGGATGTGATGAAAGTTTCTCCTAACGGAGTTTCCACAGATAGGCCAAAGTCTAATTTCTCCGGAGTCAAGTTTAAACGTTGAGCACAAGTAGGAGAGATAAATGAATGGGTAGCATCGGTATCAAGTAAGGTATAAACTTCGCAAGAATTTATAAATAGCTTACCCGTGATCACCTCGTTTGGGTTCCTCGCATTTTGACCAGTCACAACAAACGCTCTTCCGGGCAGATTGACTTTGACTTTTCGGGACGATCTTTTGAGTCACCGTCCCACCGAACAAGGTTTTGCTCTCTTGTCATATCTCGAGTGATATGTCCTTCCTTTCCATAATTATAGCATACCTTGAACTGTATTGTGGGCGCTTTGGACCGATATGTCCCTCTTTCCGCATTTATAGCATATAACCGGTGGTCGTTCTCCTCCCTTAGAACCGGTTGTTCCTAACCGCTGTCGTCTTCACATGAGTCGTTGTTAAATCTCCTCTTTTAAAATCTCCTCCCGACTTTCGCTTCTTCTATTTTATGGCCATGATTACCACCAGAGTGGTTACCATTTTGTCCGCCTTTTTTCTTTTCTCCGCCGTTTATATCGTTGTTTTGTTGACTACCATCTCCTAGATGATCCTGGTTGTGGTCCCTCAGTTGACCAGACTCGTTATCTCGCTCTAATAATTGAGCCCTGCTTTACAACATCCGAATAGAGAGAAAATTTATGAGAAATGAGATCTTGGCGTATCGCCGGTTTCAAACCTCTAAGAAACATCCGCGTCATACGTTCCTCATTCTCCACCAAATGAGGTGCAAACCTAGATAACTCTGCAAACTTTGCCTCGTCTTCGAGACACCGTCATGTTGTTCTCGCTCTAGTCTAATAAACTCCACTTCCTTCATATAGACGAACACTTTCGGAAAGTATTTGTCATTAAATAGTTTCAAACTTCTCCCAAGACATCTTGAGTCTTGCCGGATGGGTACACTTCATGCATCTCCACCATGAGTCGCGCTCACCACTTAACATAAAGGTGGCGAATGGAACCTTCGTTCTCTCCGCATCCCCAAGACATCGAATATCTTGGTAATTTGCTTGACCCATGTTTCCGCCATGATCGGATCTGCTTTCCCTTAAATTCGGTGGTCCCAACTCTTTGAACTGCTTGGGTCATTGTGACAACCTGTGAATTGCTATCATTTCCTCCTATATTTTGAACACGAGTCTCCTCGTCGATTTTGCATGAATCGCAAAAGCTTCTAAACATCCCTCGTTCATCATCTCGCTTTCGTGGTGTTGTTCATGGGAGGAACATTGCTTACCACTGTTGCGTTCTCCTCGTTGGTGAGTACATGCGTCTCCACGCCTCATTTCCATTATTAATATTCTCAATCGACATTCTCAAATCATCGTCATAAAACAAGGGTTAATTAAGGAAATCAATATATCATATAATATCCTTATATACTTGACCAACTAACAAATAAGCTTAGGTAGGACACACTTTAGCGAAGGATGTACTGCCTCTCCCCTCCTAATTCTATTCCCGATCTCCGCCAGAGATCATATCCTAAGCTCGATACCAAATTTGTGGCGCCCCAAAATAGGTATACATCACCCATTCGAAAGTTGTCAATACATGGCATGTAAACAACTACAACTTTATTATTACAACAAGAAATCGCGAGTTTGAATACAAATATTATCTTCTGAGATAATATCTATACTCAAATAAATCCTCATCACATTATTGATACATTATTTTACAAAATGGTGAGGACTACTAAACAACTCTCTCTAGAACCTTCATTTCATACCCCAGACTGCATTTCGCTTATATTCTCGCCTCCCGAGAAGAAAAATGGAACAAAAAGGAAAAGGGTGAGCTCAACTAGCCCAAGAAAGAATATTATGACTAAGATAATATACAACAAATTATCATTAGTCTTCAACAGGAAAAATCTAATAGAATACAATAGACAACAAGTTTTTAAATCAATATTCATGGTGAAAATAATAATTCATTAGAAGAGTTAAGTAGAGAATGCAAACTACTATCTTCTATGTATGAATTTAAAAGTTCATCGCTATCTTTTATCCTCGTAACATTAATCAATATACATCCGGAATCAAATATTCATCTTTGCACTACAGGCCAAAGATATTCATCACCAAGTCATGTTCATCTAAACACTGCTCATCTTTGCACTACGGGCCAAAGATATTCATCGAAATCATTCATCTTTGCACTACAAAGCCAAAGATATTCAATAATATCATCATTTAAGACCGAGGATGATGAAAATATTTTTAAAGAAACGAATCTAGTGAAACAAAATGACAAGGATTAAGGATTAAGGATTAGTACTTTGTT
Source organism: Panax quinquefolius (assembly GCA_020205615.1). NCBI lineage: Eukaryota > Viridiplantae > Streptophyta > Magnoliopsida > Apiales > Araliaceae > Panax > Panax quinquefolius. The sequence goes on along the minus strand of CM035155.1, from coordinate 46,397,637 downwards.
TTATCCATGTCCAAAAATACCTCAAAAATAATTATAGTGGTGTAAAATTCAAGAATGATCAAAACATGGATACAATCAAAGCTAGTATCCACAATAGATATTTTGACGAAAAGAAAAATTTTATTTTTCAATGAATAGTCTTAGTATTTGTGAATAAGATCAGATATCGTGAATAGTCTTCGATATCGTGAATAAGAACTCCCATTACTAAAAGTTCTAAATTTGATTAAAAGGTTCGAGATCAATACTTGACATAATGATATTAGAATAAATAATATCATTTAAAAAAATATCCCTTACCTCGAAAGATCAAGATTTCTAAATTTAAACACCTGGATATAAAGGCTATGACTTGAACTTGCACCAGAGTAGCAATACTCAAATTATACTCAAAATACTCACAAGAATACGCTCAATAATATAGAGAGAAAACTTGGGTTTACGGTGTGATTTTCAATTCTAACCTAAAGACCTATTTATAGAAATTTGCTTAGAACACCAAAGCGTAAAATTTAATTTAATATTATTATATATATCAAAATTCCTACGCCACTCTTGAAATCTGATTTCACTCAATATGCACATGCCACCTTCTAGAAAAAGTAAGAAAAAACGTTTTCTAGTTTAAAATAATTTAAACTTCCAAAATCAATTATTTGAAGCTTGAAACTTAAATAATTCATAATAAATAGCCCTTTTATCGAAAATTCGAATCTCATGAGTTTTTATAGGAAATTCAATTCTCTACAACTTTACGTAAGAAATTTTTTCCGAATTCCAAACAAAAATTGACCTAAATCCACAAGCAGAAGCGATTTTACGAGTATCAGAATCAAATTTTAGTCAATAAATGGGGTCCACCGACATGTTTAACATGTTTTAAACATTTATTGCAACAAAAATACTCTTCCTCCTCGTATACTCATATATCCCACATTCGTTGTAAAAATATCACCATTATTATATTATTAAAATATAATAATATATTTAAATGAATTATTTTATCATAAAAGATAAAATTTGAATTTTCAACAATTGTCACATTAAAAATTTTCTCCATCTATATCCACATAAAATCAATATTTTCCTCATCATATGAATCAATAATTAATTATTCACAAATAATATTACAAAATCACAATATTGACAACCGGCGCCCAGGAAAGAGGGGCTTTCCAATAAGAATTTCTCTCATTGGCGCGCAATTGATTAGGTGACCAAACCTCTCCTTGGATGTAACTTTCTAGACATTGCCAATAATTTTATCTAATAATATTATTCAGATAATATGAATTATTGCTTCGATAATGAAAAATAATCGTAAATGACAATTATTGAAACAAAAGCAATATAAAATATCAACGCAAAGAATTATTAAATCAATAAAATCTTGAGCGGTAATTACTATAACCATTATTGAGTAGTGCCTTCTTACATAAGAATCAATAATTGGTGCAATACTGTCTTCTTGTGTTTTAACCACAAGAGTATTTTAACAAAGATTAATTCAGAATAACTACGCCAGTTATTTTTAAACAACTTATATTTGTCGCTTTCTTCATCCAATCGCTTTTCAAGTTATGGGGCCCACACATGGGTCAAGCATTGCAAATAATAATATTCCTGACAAAGATCTAATATTCCCAACAACAATGAATATTTTATAACCACTTGCTTATTTTAAAATATTTGCATGATTTTACCCATAACTATCCACATTAATCAAATCAACCCTTACTATTTCAAAATAATAAATAGAAAATTAAATTTCATTAATAATAAGTTGGGGTCTTACAATTGGACAACCGGGGCACATGGCTCCTCGGTGTCCAAATAAGCGGAAGAGAGGTTGTTTCTCGTGTGGAGACATAGACCATCAAATTAAGGATCGTCCAGAAGAAAAGGGCAATGCAAATTAGCGCAAGCAATAACAACAACAACAACAACAACAATGGATTTGAACATTAGAGGGTCACTTAGTCAAGCCAACGCACTCAACCAAGACGCGAACATTCAATATGACCGTACAGGATGCGGTAGAGTCTAAGGATGTGGTGTCAGGTATCATTCCGATCAATGATATAGATGCATACGTGTTATTTGATTCGGGTGCTACCTGCTCTTTTGTTTTTAAAGAATTTGCTAAACAGTTAGAATTACCCCGTGAGAGATTAGAACACCCTATGAACGTAGAAGTAACGAACAAGGAAATTATCCCCGTAAAATACATTCATAGGAATTGTTATACTGAATTGCGAGGATTTAAGCTCAAAGTGGATTTGATACCGATTCGTTTGGGGGAGTTTGATGTAATCCTTGGAATGGATTGGTTATCGATTCACGGAGCAGTTATAGATTATAAGAAGAAGTGTGTACACCTTAAGACTCCGAATAAGTCAAAGGTGGTATTTTATGGTAGTAAATCGCCGGGACAATCTCATTGTATGACGATGGTTCAAGCGCAGAGATTGCGTAGGAAGGGTTGTATAGGTTATTTGGCTCACGTGGTTGATACTCGACGAGTCGAGGGTGAACTAAGTCAGATACCTATTGTAAGGGATTTCGTTGATGTCTTCCCAAACGAGATTCCGGGATTGCCACCGGACAGAGAGATTAAGTTTGTTATTGATTTGGCACCAGGGACAACACCGGTTTACAAAGCGCTGTATCGTATGGCACCGGTAGAGATGAAAGAACTGATGGCTCAATTACATGAGTTGTTAGATAAGGGATACATTCGACCGAGCGTATCACCGTGGGGAGCACCAGTCTTATTCGTAAAGAAGAAAGATGGGTCACTAAGACTTTGTATCGACTACCGAGAGTTGAACAAGGTCACTATTAAGAACAAGTACCCGTTGCCCAGGATAGACGATTTGCTTGATCAGTTGAAGGGGGCAAAGTACATTTCAAAGATTGACTTGAGGACCGGTTATCACCAACTGAAAGTGAGGCCAAAGATATTCCAAACATGGCATTCAGAACTCGGTATGGACACTTTGAGTTTCTGGTAATGTCATTTGGTTTGACGAACGCGCCAGCAACCTTTATGGATTTGATGAACATAGTGTTAAAATAATATTTGGATATATTTGTTGTCGTATTCATTGATGACATTCTTGTATATTCAGAAACGGAGGAAGAACACGCTGAGCATCTTCGAATAGTGTTGGAGACATTAAGGAGGGAGAAGCTGTATGCAAAATTCTCCAACTGTGAGTTTTGGCTGCAAAGAGTGCAATTTTTAGGACACTTATCGACAAGAATGGTGTTTCGGTGGATCCAGCGAAGGTAGAAGCGGTTATCAATTGGGAGCAGCCGAAGACGTCGACAGAAATTAGGAGTTTCCTAGGATTGGCGGGATACTATCGAAGATTTATTCGAATTTTTTTTAAAATTAGCATCAAGTTAACCAATCTTACCAGAAAGACAGTTAAGTTCATTTGGACGGAGAAGTGTGAAGAAAGTTTCCTAGAATTGAAGAAGAGGCTTAGTCAAGCACCTGTGTTGGCCTTACCGAACAACACGGGAGGGTTTGTAGTGTATAGTGATGCGTAACACAAGGGTCTCGGTTGTGTACTGATGCAACACAGCAGGGTCATTATGTACGCCTCACGTTAGCTAAAAGATTATGAGAAGGGATATCTAACTCATGACCTGGAGTTAGTAGCAGTAGTTTTTGCCTTGAAGATTTGGAGGCATTATTTGTATGGCGAGAAATGTGAGATATATACGGACCACAAGAGTCTGAAGTATATCTTCACGCAGAGAGAGTTAAATGATGAGGCGTGCCGTAGATGGCTAGAATTGATCAAAGATTATGATTGTGAGATTCTATACCATCCGGGCAAAACAAATGTAGTGGCAGATGCCTTGAGCAGAAAAGGCAGAGAGAAGTTATTGAAATTGACCATTTAAGATGAATTGGTGAAGGATTTCGAACGACTAGACTTGGAGATTAAGTATCCGATGGAGACCAGCGAACAATTATTTACAGTAACAGCGAGTCCGACTCTATTGGATAAGGTTAAAGAAGCACAAGAAAAGGATGAAGATTGCAATAACATCAAGAAGCGAGTGACTGAAGGTGATGAATTGAAATTTAAGATTGATAGCACTGGACTGCTAAGATTTAAAGGACAAATTTGGGTACTGCTAGTACCAGAACTGAGAGATGAGATTTTTCAAGAAGCGCACAGTACGAGATACTCAATACACCCAGGAAGCACGAAGATGTACCAAGAGTTGCATCACCATTTCTGGTGGCCAAACATGAAGAGAGAGGTTGCGGAATGCGTAAGTAGATGCCTAACTTGTCAGAGGGTCAAGGCAGAGCACCAACGACCAAGTGGGTTATTACAACCATTAGAGATTCCAGAATGGAAATGGGAGCACATCACAATGGACTTTGTGGTGGAACTTCCGGCAACGCAGAAAGGGCACGACGTCATATGGGTAATTTTAGATCGTCTTACTAAGTCAGCTCACTTTTTACCGATTAGGATTAAGTATAGTTTGGACCAGTTAGCCAAATTGTATGTCAAGGAAATTATGTCGAGACATGGGGTGTCGGTATCTATTGTATCAGATAGAGATTCGCGATTCACGTTAATCTTCTAAAAGAGTCTTCAAGAAAGAATGGGGACACAACTACGAATGAGTACCGCGTATCATTCGCAGACCGATGGGCAAAGTGAGAGGACGATTCAGACACTTGAAGATATGCTCCGAGCTTGTGTGATAGACTTCAAGGGTAGTTGGGAGGATCACCTTCCATTAGTAGAGTTCGCGTATAACAATAGTTATCACGCCAGTATTGGAATGCCACCGTCATGAAGCAACAGATGGGAGGAAATGTAGAACGCCTTTATCTTTGGGACGAAGTTGAGAACGCGTCATTGTTGGGACCAGAATTGGTACAACAGATGGTAGAAATCATCAAGGTGATAAGAGCCCGATTAGTAGCAATTCAAGATCGCCAGAAGAAGTATGCAAACTTGCATCGCAAGAAGAGAGATTTTGAAGTAGGAAGCTATGCATTTCTGAAAGTATCTCCATGGAAAGGGAAGATTCATTTTGGGAAGAAGGGCAAGTTGAGCCCTAGGTTCATAGGACCGTTCGAGATTTTGAGGCAAGTTGGTGAAGTGGCGTACGAGGTAGCATTACCTCCTGAACTTGAGCACATTCATAACGTGTTTCATGTGTCAGTATTACGGCCATATAAACCAGACTACAAGCACGTTATCTCCTATGAGCCAATCCAAGTCGAGAAAGACTTATCGTACGTGGAAGTTCCTATCTAGATACTAGATAGGAAGGAACAGAAGTTGAGGAATAATATTATTCATTCCGTTAAGATTCTCTGGAGGAATCACGCAGTAGAAGAAGCTACATGGGAGCTAGAAGAAAAAATGAGAGCAAATTATCCGTTTTTATTTGAGTAACCTTATTTTTGCAATTCCAAGGACGAAATTTTTATAGGGGGGGGGGGAGATGTAACGTCCACGAATTTGAAACTCCTTATTAATTAAATATGTGATTTAATTTTAATGAGTTAGTTTTGTGAGTTTATTTAAACCTTATGTGGTTATGTGAATTTATGAAATGATTAAAGGGAGTCACTAATAATTGATTTAAATTAGTGAACTAACCCTAAGTTTTTAATATCAAGGAATTGATAAGATTATTAATAATTAAATATTCAATTTATTTGAATATAGTAGCAAGAGTTTATTTATATTGATTAATTGTAATTATAAGTAATTAATTGATAATATGTGGATTTATAATTATTCTGAATAAATAATAATTATTGAGTAAGAGATTAATAATTTATGTAATATGATTTTATTTGCTAGATTAATGGTGCAAGTAATGCACAATGGTATTTGGTGGTAATAGAAAATGTACATGGATTATATGTATGTGCACTACTTGTACATTGTAATTCGAAAATACATTATATGTTCTTTAAATCATTATACCCTATGTTATATGAAATGAATTGTGTAGACATATTTTATAACCAAAGTTTATATTATGGGTATATATGGTATTAGCCAATTATTGCATTCCTTTTTGTGTAAATGCTGAGAATTGATCTCTTGTCCCATAATAAGAGTCCCATTTCTTTCTTACACGTGAAATGCTAGCAAGCCTAGTCTAGCTTCATCTCAAATTCTTCAAACATAGAGCAATTAGTGGATGAGGAGTGGAATTCATGAGTGAATTACCAACTCTCTCTTAACCCTTATGCATTTTTGAGATCCTTTGGTTTGAATTGTAAGGTAATGACATTATCTAGTTAACCATCCTTCTATAAATAAGTCATTCATCTTCCTTGTTGCAATTGCTGAGATTTAGATGTTAAGGAGCTTATATAGAGTGAGTATATTGTTTTAGAGCAGCTAGATTAAGTCACAAAGGTATAATTTCCATTTCCATGTTTCATTTTTGATAAATTGCTTATTGGGTTGATTCTTTGAATTAAACATGTAATAGTTGATAGTTGATTTGGATTATGTTGCTAAGTATTATACAAGTTTCTAAATGTGTTGGGTTATGTTAGAAACCCTTTCCATAGGGAAATTGTGTGATAAGTTCTTTGAATCGCTAAAAGCAGTAGTAGTGTGCCTCGCGCCTCAATTATGACAAATCATGCAAATTGTGCCGATTTATCTTGATCGCTAACTTTGCAAATATCTTACCATACTTGCATCAAGTCTGATGTGTTCTGCTATGATTCTGTTGTGCTAACTTGTTGACACTTGGTTAGAGCAAGCATGAAAACTGTTTAACACTCACACATAAGCATAAGCATGTAGTATGAACAAGTATAACCATGTTAGTACCTACAATGGACACAATACTTGTGGTCTTGAAATGAGGTTTGTGATTTCAAAGGTGAACTTTGTCATGAACACATCATGTGAACATTCTGACTTTATGAGTATGTTAATGTGGTTTATATTGACATGAAATGCAAGACTAAAGTGATTAAACACACTAGCATACATGATTGACAGTTAAGACTATTTCAAAGATAAGAAACTTAAGGCTTTTGAAAGAGGACTTGACCAAGACCTTTATCTTATAAGATTTGACCATTTGAGCATGCATGTGGCTTTAATATATGTTGTAAATGCATAAGAGTTATATGTTAAGATGCCTTGTATATGCTAAGTTGACTTAGTGTTAAATTCAAAGAAAATTAAAATGAGGAAGCTGATGTCATTAAGAAATGAGTAAAGAACGTTATGACCATGCAATCATGTATATTAGGATTCATTATGCTTATAGACATATTGACATGAACATTGTTTGGTTAAGGTATAGTTTTCACTTATGCACACATAGTCATAAAGAAAGGAAAATTTCTAGAATATGAATTATGGGAGTAAGGTATACATGTGTTGTCTATATACAAGTATGACTACTGAGTATTGTATAACCAAATTTCAAAGCATGATGATTACATGACCTTTTATGTTTTAATGACATATAAATTGTAAGTAAACTTGTGATAGTGAAGTCAAGTATGGTCATGTGATTATGTGAAAATCTAGCATTATGTATGTTAAAATACATGTGTGATTAGTGTGTTAGAGTTAGACTGAAGTCAGGAGAGCAGAATCTCAACCTTGGTCTGGCCAAGGGACAACAGTGATTGCATCATCCTAAGCCTAGACCAAAGCAATTGCTTGCCATCACGTAGTCTTGCTTGCCAGATGATCTGTTTTTGGTCTGAAGTAATAAGGCATGCTTATATGATTAATTACTTTGTAATGTGTGACCAATATGTCATAAATGTGTTGAGAAGCATGCTATGTGATGACTTGATTCTTTTAAGTGTAGACTCATATTAGTTTACACATGCTAATTGAAAGGCCGACCTGTTAATGTTAGGTAATTTCAACGCAAGTTAGTTAAAGCTAGTATTATACTGTAGCTGAGCAAATAGGCAAGTTCCCTTAAACTTCACCATTTGATTGTGCAAGTATCCTAAACCCTTGCATTACTTTATTCGACGCATACCGTAAGCAAGTTCTTTGAACCCTACTTTTGTTAAGCAAGTTTCCCTAAACTTACCCTAAATTATATTGAGCAAGTATCCAAAATTATTGTGTTGCAAGTGTCCTAACTTACACAACTTTGAGTTTGTGAAAGCTTTCCTATCCTTCTCATATTGCATTGAGCAGGATATTGTTGAATTGAAAGTTATTCATTTAAGCTTGAAATCTTATTTCCAAACACGCTATTAAGTGGTTTAATTACTTTACAATTATTCCACGTCAATATTATTGATATTCGCACTTAGTGCATTGTAGTTCGTACAGTCCTTGACTTGTACATCATTAAAGTTCAATAATTTTTGAACTGTGTCAGATAGAGTCTGAACCTTTATTCGGTCGGATAAACGTATAAAGTTTTATAAAAGCTATCCAAACCAATTGATGGTAAGGATTCTTAAACTGAAAGAACACCCCTCTTATGATAGGGGAGTACCCCAGGTATCTAATATAAGATACATCAAAGTAGATTTAAATGTTATGCATATACATAGAGTACGTGAGGCTGATCCCCTCAAGTACTTATTCTGTAGCCAGTAACCAAAGGGTCAATTAGCTATTGATTCCATTAGAGTGTTATAGTTCAAAGTCTATTTGACTAGCAGTCATTCTAAAAGCAATCATTATCTTTGCTTATGATATTCAAATTGTTGAATCCTTCAGATATTCATGTTTCGAATCCATTGTCAGATATTTTTCCATTCATCATGATATATCCTTATTGTTGTATTTAAACTTGTTGAGCAAACTTGTTGTTCATCCTTGTTATATCATGAATATATTGCAGCTAAGTCCGAGACCTCAGGAAAGGACCAGGGTAAAGGGAAGATATAGGATAATTGCGAGAAGCAGAATTTATCTTATGCTTAGTTTAAATTAAGATTATGTAATGTGAACCCTAATACTTGTTTTAGGGTATGATTGTAAGATGATATTAAGGTTATCATATCTTGGGACTAGTAACACCTTTTGAATGAACGACATACGTTTATTATATTCCGCATTTTAGTTATCGTATGTTGTTTAGAGGTGGATGTTTGTGTTTTATCGTGATGGCCGAGGCAAAATTCGAGAGGACCTTGATTGGGGGCGCCATGTGTGTGCCTTTTTAGGTACCTGAAAATCCTTTTTATAGCAGTTAGGTGTGATTCCTTAGGATTAGCTTGAAATCTAGCACATATGCATGTTGCAAACATTATGTCTGGTATACTGGCAATTAGATATAAAAAAGATTCTATTATACCTCTGTATTGAGTTATATCAATACTTTTACCTTTTTCATCTTTGTCAAGCTTGGTTGTTGGAGCAATTGAGGTTTTCATGGGAGAGGCCGATTCCATGCCATACTTTTTAAGTAAGTCTTTAATGTACTTGGCTTGATTTATGAAGATTCCTTCATCAGCTTGCTTTACTTGCAATCCAAGAAAGAAGTTCAGCTCACCCATCATGCTCATTTCGAACTTGCTCTACATAAGCTTGACAAATCTCTTACACAATTTTTAATCAGTAGAACCAAAGATAATGTCATCAACATATATTTGAACTAATAAGACTTTGTCTTTATGCTTTCTAAGAAATAATGTGGTATCTACTCTACCTCTAGTGAATCCATTTTCAATAAGAAAGTTAGTTAATGTTTCATACCATGCTCTAGGTGCTTGTTTAAGACCATATAGGGCTTTGTCTAATCTATAGACATAATTAGAGAGAGTTGGATTGATGAAACCTGGAGGTTGTTCCACATATACTTCTTCTTGAAGTTCACCATTCAGAAATGCACTTTTGACATCCATTTGAAAGACTTTGAATTTTATGTGAGCAACAAAGGCAAGGAATATTCTGATGGCTTCTAATCTGGCAACAGGTGCAAAGGTCTCATCATAGTCAATGCCTTCTTCTTGAGAGTAGCCTTTGGCCACAAGTCTTGCTTTATTCCTAGTTATTACTCCATTTTCATCCATCTTGTTTCTGAAGACCCATTTGGTGCCAATGACTGGATGGTTTCTTGGTCTTGGAACTAAATCTCCACACTTTGCTTCTTTCAAATTGATTCAGTTCTTCTTGCATGGCTTCTATCCAACTGGAGTCTTTCATTGCGTCTTTTATCTTCTTCGGTTCCATTTGTAACAGAAAGCTTCTATCCAACTGGTGTTGAGCTCAACGACCTCATCTGAATTGTTGTTCGTAGTGTCTTGAGACACTGTTTTGTCTAAGTCTGTTTCATCGAAGATGATGTGGATCGAGACTTCAACACTCAGTGTCTTCTTGTTGAACACTCTATATGCCTTACTGTCTGTGGCATATCCAAGAAAGATTCCTTCGTCTGACTTGGGTTGGAACTTTGTCAGATACTGCTTCCCATTGTTGAGAATATAGCACGCACAGCCGAATACATGGAAGTAGCTGACATTTGGCTTTCTACCTTTCCACAGTTCGTAGGGAGTTTTCTTTATCGTAGAGTGTATCATCGATCTGTTCTGAGTATAGCATGCAGTGTTGACAGCTTCTGCCCAGAAGTATTCAGGCAGATGGGCTGCTGCTAGTAGAGTTCTTCCAGCCTCTATCAATGTTCTGTTCTTTCTCTCAGCTACTCCATTTTGTTGAGGAGTTCGTGGAGCTGAGAAGTTATGACTAATGCCATTGTCTATGCAGAACTGGTCCATCTCTGAGAAGTCGAATTCTCTGCCATGATAACTCCTTATAGCCTTGATTTTCTCCCCTTTCTCGTTCATATATCACTAGTCTGAACATCTTGATTAGTTGGGAGCTCGTTTCATCTTTTGAGTTTAGAAAGAACACCCATTTGAATCTGGTGTAGTCATCCACTATGACCAGTGAGTATCTCTTCCCTCCAAGGCTTGTTGTTGAAATTGGCCCAAATAGATCCATGTGAAGCAGCTGTAGGGGTTTGTCAATTGAGTTGACAATTTTACTCTTAAATGAGCTTTTAGTCTGCTTTCCAAGCTAACAGGCATTGCATGGTGTGACGCCCCCAAAATAGGTCCACACGACCCATTCTGAGTCGCCAGATATCACTCTATAAAAATCAAATACAAACTTCATTTATACAATTGTTGAACTATCATGCAGAGTACGACAACAGATAAGCTGTGAGTTTTAATACAATATTGTCTCGTAGACAGTATCCAACTCAAATTGTTACAATGCCATATAAAATACAGCAAAAATATTTTAAGACCCCAAAGAAGAACGAGAAGATTACTATCATATTCATTTTAATGAGGTGCACTTTTGACGTTTTCAAAGTCGGGTTCTCATCACCCTATTATTGTTCGCCAAAATCAATTATTAAGTGACGTATAAAATACGACACACACATCTTAGGTCCTCAATACAATTATCTATTGCATGTCATGCCGTTTTATAATGTATTGAGAAACTTTGATAGTCTCGAACCATCACACTATTTCCCTATTATCCCGCCGACCCAAATTTACACTCTTATTACACGAAAGGAATTGTGAAGCAAAGGGTGAGCACAAATAACCCAAAGAAAGAATATCATGACTAAAGATAATTAAATTATCAATAGCCTTCGTCAATAATAAATCAGAGATTTAGAACATATGCTAGATGATAAAACTTTTCAACCATAGTTGCAGCGGAACGAGCAATCCATTAGAAGAGTCAAATAGATCATTAGGTCTATTACCTTCTCCATGTTAAAAGTCCACCAATAATGTTTTATCCCTGTAACATCAATCAACAATTCTTGTCCACAATCATATGAATAACTCATAATCATAATTGTGATTCTAAATTCCTCTTCGCACCCAGGACGGAGATAATTTTAATCACCTATCTTCACCTGAAACATCAAAAATCATGGTTATACCAAATCACAATTCCTGCTCATAATCATACTAATAAATTCATCTTTGCACTACGGGCAAAGATATTCATTAACAATTTATTCTTTGTGTGAGACCCCAGATTTTATCAATAAAGATTTACATTTAGTCGAAATAATTTTTAATATTATAGTGTGAATTTGAGATAATATTATAGTTGTGGGTAGTATTTATAAATTTTGCAAAGTATGCAAGTGGTTATATTATATTCGATTTGGTTAGGGAATATTCGGTTTAGCGAGGGAATATTCGTACAACTACTCAATCATTGGTGGACCCCATAATAATGTAATTATTGTTTGATTGAGAAAACGACAAAAATATTTTATTAAAATAACGGCGAAAGTTTTACCGTAGTTCTTGTTGAACTACTTTCGGTAGTAAAAAGTACAAAGATGTACGTGTGATTGCATAAGAACACACTGGTATTGATTATTGATGCTTATGTGAGAAGTCACCGGTTTGATTCCATTATTTTCGATTAATAATATGAATTATTATAGCGATAATGACGTTTTTGTTTTATTCAGTATTATTAACGTAATAAAAGCGAAACATCTTTTATATAAAATAGAATACTTTATTAAAGTTATTCTATAAATAGAATATATTATATTTTATTATGCATAGTGTTGCATAGTGTGTTTTGCATAGTATTTTGTATAGTGTTTGCATAGTAAATGTTTTTATATAAATAGAATATATTATATTTTATTTAAAAGATTTTTCTTTAAATATGGACCGTCAGATTAAAGTAAATCAATCTGGACCGTTCATGGATTAATTCTTATGCATTCCATTTTCCTATAAATAGAAGCTCATTCCTTCATTATTTTCTTACTTAATTCATTGAAACTCTAGAGAGAGAAATTATAGAGAGAAGCTATAGAGAGAAAGTTATAGAAAGAAGAAGAGTATTACTCGCTACTTCACTACTTCTATATTCAGTTCTTTTTACGGTAAGGGTGTTATTCTTTCTTCTTGAAGAGAACTTACATTATTCCATTCATTATTATTCATTGAATAACTTTTGTAAAAGTGGCATACCCTATACATAACCTTTTGTATACGCCAGATACCCTATACTTGGTGAAATCCTTATGTTATTCCATTGCTTATTATTACATTTAATAACTTTTTGTATCTGCTGATTTACCCTATACTTGGTGACATTCTTCTATTATTACATTGGAACATCCTATCATGTGTTTTACACGATCTGGTTCCGCTTTTATTATTCTGCATTGGAACATCACATGCATGTGTTTTACACCGACACGTTCCGTCTTTATCATTCTGTTGGAACATCCTGCTTGCGATTGTGAATTTCACGACACGTTTCCGTTATTATTATTCTGTTGAATAACTTTGTACATCGCAATCTGCATGCATGGTGATTTCTTTTGTTATTCCATTCTTTATTATACCCGGTTGGTTAAAACTTTGACTTCTATACTCCATGAAATTAGTAGAATATCCTTGATATTTGCGTTTCATCCAATATCTTTTCATGGAAATATTCTTCCGATCATTATTGAATTTTACTCTGAAGCGATTATCGTGTTGACAATTTGGGCGTTAATAATTCATGGATTAAATAATTCTTGAACTTGTTTTATTGAATTACTATGTCATTGTCATCATCCTCATGTTATATTATGTTATCTTTGGCTTACGTGCATAGATGAACTTAGTATGATTATGACCGAGGATCATTCGGTATAATCATGACTTGATATAAATGATGTGACAAAAGTCCTCGATGGCTGTAATGCGGTGATGGATAGTTTTTGGTATGATTATGACCGAGGGTGATTCGGTATAGATAGTCATGACCATTGATAATTTGATGAAAATCTTTGACCGTGGTAGTACGGGGATGATTAGATGTGGTGGTTTATTATTAAGTTGAGTCTCAAATGATAAAATTGATGAAAACCTTTTAAACCTAAAAGATAGTAGACTTTATTCTCTACTTGACTCTTTTAATGGATTGCTTATTCAGCTGCAGTTAAACCGGTTTTTCTATTGTATTTTATCGGTTTAACATCATTGAAGGCTAATGATAATTTATTACGCATTATCTTAGTCATAATATTTCTTCTTGGGCTAGTTGAGCTCACCCTTTCTTTCACTTTGTTCTCTTCTTGAAATGAGAACATAGCCGGGACGCAGTCGGGGAACGAAGTAATGGTCCGAGGATAGCATTAGTAGTCCTCACTATTCTTACGTGAAATAGTGTGATAATAGTTGTAATGAGGACTCCTTTTGAGTTTGTATAATATCTAGTAGACAATATTTGTATTCAAACTCACGATTTATGTCGTATTGTACACCTACGCTTAGGTTAGTAAGTTGTATTTGAATTTATGTACCATGTAAGTGGCGACCCAAGATGGGTGGCGATACCCTAATTTTGGGGGCGTCACACTTTTGCACTCTGAGGCCAAAGACATACAACCGTATTTTAGAAGAGTCAAGTAGAGCATGATATCTCTATCTTTTTACTGAATTAAAAGTGTATAATCAATATTTATCATTGAGACTCGACAATAAATAATTCACATCATCGAATCATCCCTGCACTATTGCCAAGGATATTCATGTAATCATCAATGGTCATGATTATACCGAATAATCCCTGGTTATAATCATACCAATAACTGTTTATCAATGGATTACGGGCCAATGAGGACTTTTACAACATCATCTATAATATTATGGGTCATGATTATACTGAATGATCCCTGGTCATAATCACACCAATAAACAGTTCATCTATACACATAAGCCAAAATACTCATCAATCAATAGTTCATCTTTGCATGTAAGCGAAAGATATGCAATCTGTAAAACCAATAATCAATATCATCTATCTTTGCGTAAGCGAAAGATATACAATCAGAAACTAATAATCAATCACGATCCATCTTTGCACGTAAGCGAAGATGACTTTCATCATAATATAAGCATGAGGATGATGATGATGATATAAGCATTAATCAAGCGAAAACAAGGATAAATATTAAAGACTTTAAATTTATCCAAATATTATCAATCACTTAATAAACTCATAATCTAATATTATTAATATTATAACAATATTTTAATCACTTCTTAAACTTATAAATAGTTTATTTCAATTGTTTACACTTTACCAAATAATGCATTTAATCATTCAAAAATGCCATACTCATAAGATTTCATCACCAATGATCAAATCCCTCATCAAAAATCTGCATATACCATATATAGGATTTCCAAGCCATAAAATCCTATTTTTCAATTTTGTTACTTCACATAACATATTTAATTCATTTACTCATAACTAGTTTATTTTCATGAAAAATACCAAATCAGTCCCAAAAATATTTCTTTTCTGGGATTTAACAGAATATAGTCCCATATTGAACATATATTTTTCTCAAAATTTTTAAAATTCATTTACTATTTTTCATATGGCCAAAACTGCCGAATATTTAGACATTTATCATAAATTGTACTTTTGTCCAAAAAAATTCGATATTTGCAGGGTATACTCCTGTTATATACATGTACTCCCAACAAAAATTTCACCAATTTTGGAATTAACCACAAGGAGTTATAAGGGTTTACTTTTAAAATAGTCTTTTCCCATAAAATTCATAACTCTTAATCTATACATCCAAAAATTGCCATCTTTGGACACAATATAGAAAACTTATCAAATTATCATTTCAAATTTTTCTAGAATTTTTTAGGGTCAGAAAAATTATGAAACTGCAAATGGATTTTCACCCGCCATGCGGTAATCCACATAGACAAGTTATTTCCACAATTTAATAAAGAATGAATACTAAGGATCATTCACCATACATGCGGTAATCTACATAGACAGGTTATTCCAATAGAATAATAAAGAATGGAATAACAGAAGAATTCACCATGCATGCGATAGACCGCACAGACAGGTTATTCCAACCGAATAATAAAGAATGGAACTAGGTCATGCGTAATTCGTAAAAATAGGATATTCCAACAGAATAATAAAGAATGGAACCAGTCATGCGTAATCCGCATGCATGTGGATATTCAAAATGTAATAATAAAGAATGGAATAACAACGAAATTCACTAGGCATGCGATGATCAAGCATGCAGCGAGTTATTCCAACGAATAATAAAGAATGGAACCAGTCAAATACGTAATCCGCTTGCATGACGGGATATTCCAACATAATAATAAAGAATGGAATAACGAAGAATTTTACCATGTATCGATAAACCGTGCACACAAATGCAGTTATTCCAATGAGAATAATAAAGAATGGAACCAAGTCTAGCGTAATCCGCATGAAAAAGATATTCCAACGTAATAATAAAGAATAGAATAACGAAGAATTTCACCATGTATGCGGTATTGCATGTATGAAGCAGTTATTCAACATAATAATAAAGAATGGAATAATGAAGAGATTTCACCATGTATGCGGTACTTCGCATAGACAGGTTATTCCAACATAATAATAAAGAATGGAATAACATAAGCTCTCTTCATGAATATGAAAGAAATAATACCCATTACTATAATAATAATATCACTTACCTCAAAAGAAGACTGGATACTAGAATAGTGAAGTAGCAGACTTCTCTTCTTCTTTCTCTCTATAATTTTTCTCTATAATAATTGCTCTATAGCTTTAGTGAATTGGTGAGAAATAAAGGAAGAATGAGCTTCTATTTATAGGAAAATATAGTTTCGATAATTGCACGTTTTGGGGCTCGAAATATTATAGTATAATACCTCCCTCTTTTTCTTCATTTTTAATTTAGTCCTGCAAGTATTATCAAACTTTCACCACCTCCCCTAATAGTAAATAATGTGAATCAATAGTTCAATCATGTGAATCAATAGTTATAATCATGTGAAAATATGAATTACAGTATAATACCTCCATCTATACCTCTATTTTTAACTTAGTCATGTAAGTATTATCAATCTTGCACCAACTCCCCTAATAGTAAATGAATGTGAATCAATAGTACACACATGTGAACAAATAGTTATAATCATGTGAATCAATAGCAATTAATTGTTCATTTATCCGGTTAATTACCCGATTGGTCAATATAACTTCCAGACATCAATTAATATCGAAATAAATGTCGATTTCCACTAACACTAACAATCCCAACATAATGGAAATATTTTTCTCAAAAATTTCATTTTGAAATTTCAAGTTTGACTTTTTCGAAAAAAAGTCAGCTGTTGACTTTTTCGCCAAAAAAGTCAACCCCGATAAATTTTGTGTTTATAGTTTATTTCTACTAATTTCATCGTTCAAACTCAAATATCACGTCCGTCTCCAAATTCAACTCAGAACTCAAATTCAATTTTTAATAACATTTATTCATTATTATTATAACTCATGATATTTAACAACCGTGTCGCTCCGGGAAAGAGGGGCTTTTCGATAAGGATTTCTCCTTATTGGCGCCGCAATTAGGTGACCAAACCTCTCCTTGATGAAACTTAGACATTTGTCAATATTATAAATAATAATATGAATAACTTTACCGTCTCAATTATTGATTTAATAATATAACATATTATGCAGATGATACTGTGACAATAACTAAATCAATAATATGAGAGATATGATGCAGCAATTACTGTAGCAATAATTGAGTATAACTGAGTGACTTATCACGTAAGCATCAATAACCAATACCGTGTGCTACTATGCAACCACGTGTATTACTGTTCTTTTACTACCGATTATCTTATAACAACTTGTTTACTTTGAAAAAACTTCACATATCACCCTTAACTTTAACCTTTATCAATTTAACCATTTACTAAATAGAATAATTATAAGAAAATTGAATACTTTTATTTCATAAAATTCGGGGTCTCACACATGGCCTTTCCATGACGAAGCTGAACTTGGGTAGGCCTTCTACTAGATCCTTGGAGACCAGTTTAAACATGCTTTTGAAGTTGAGATGAGATAGTCTCTTATGCCATAACCAGCTCATTTCTTTAGATGCTTTAGCCAAAAAACATATTGTCTCATCCGAGCTTAGTTGATCAAGATTGATAGTATAGACATTTCCTTCTCTTGTTCCAGTCAGCTTTATAGAGGATGTCCTCAAGTCTCTGACTTGACATTGATTGTTGAGAAAAGTGACTTGATGACCCTTGTCGCAGAGTTGGCTTATGCTCAGAAGATTGTGTTGTAATCCTTCCACATATGCTACTTTACTGAAAGATACTGCACCATTCTTAGCTGAGCCATATCCTCTTGTCTTGCCAGAGCTATTGTCTCCGAAGATGACTGACGGACCTTCCTTCTTTATGTAATTAGATAGAAGGGCTTTGTTCCCTGTCATGTGCCTTGAGCATCCACTGTCCAGATACCAGGTTGTGATCGTGGAGCTTGGTTCCTGTGGTAAGATAAAACTCTCATTTTGGTACCTATACTTACATGGGTCCTACTTTGTTAGTACCCTTGGGGACCCAAATTTGCTTAATTTTGGGTCTCACATGCATAGGATTATGGTAGCATATTACAACCTTATGACCAGTCTTATTACATACAAAGCATCTAATATAATGCATGCTTGTGTGTGTGTGTGGATTCTTCCTCTATTTGGACTTATGTGGGATTTTAGCAATCCTTCCTTTATACTTATTCTCTTTTTTCCATGTATCCTTGTGTTTCATGATTTGTGAAGAGTGAAGTTTGACTCTATTGTTCCTTCCTAGTTGGTTCGTGGAGTCAATTTTACTTGACTCTACGACCCTTCGAGGTTGGAGAGTAGAGACTGAGTTACTCTTCTCTCTTCTAAAACCTAGGCTAGCATGAGATCCTTTATTCCTTGGAACATAGATTGGATCTGAAGAGGAGGGTTGGATTGGTTCTTCCTTCTGTGAGGATTTCATAAATGTAATGCTTCTACTGAAACTTGAAACATTACTAGAGCTAGTTTTTTTTATCTTTTCCACATATGGTTCTGAGGTGGGTTCCCCAAAACCTAAACCTGTTCTGTCAAATGCACTTCTTTGACTGAAGATCAGGGAGTCCATGGAAGAAGAGGATTTATTCATGTAGAGATTGTCCTTTATAGTTCCTCAATTTTAGAGGTCAGACTTAACTCTCTTTGTGCATTAAGTTCGTTGGTATGTTTTAAGAACTTATTCTCAGCTTCAAATTTAGAGAGAGAGTTAGTACTTAGAAGAGCTATTTCCAGTTTTTCTTGAACTTTCTCTTTCTCTTTTTGAAGAAGATAATATTTGGATAGAACTCTGAACTATTTCATGTATTGATGTAGATCAGATGTTATGCCATGTAGAGCAGTTCTTAAGTCATCAATGTCTACATCAAGAGAGTTAAAGTCAAATACCTCATTTATACTTACTTCATGTATGTCAGATTTCTTCTTGTCCTTTTTGCGTTTGGCCATCAGACAAAGATTTTCCACTTGAGGATCTTCATAATCTCTAGATTCGGGAGTTAAGTCATTGTCTGAGTCACTCCACGATCCTCCGGCCACAAGACCTTTATCTTTCTTCTGGAGCTTCTTGTTGCCTTTGAATTCTTTCTTTGAATTTGATCTTTTCTTGAGTTCTTCTCTAAGGGGCTTGTTGTAGTTTGCAATGAAATGACCAAGCTTTTTGAAGTTGTAGCATAAGTCATTTATTTGCTCCTGACTGTTGTAATTGTTGATTTTCTTAGGTTTGCTGATTCTGCCTTGACACATGAACCTTTTGAATCTTCTTACCAGCATAGCAAAGTCCTCATCATCATCTTCATCATAGTCAGAGTCATTTTCAGTGATGGCTTCGGAGATGTTATCTGTTGTTTTGAGAGCAACCCCTTTGTCCTTCTTTTTTTCTTCAAATAGAGTTTCTGCTCGTTGAGTCAGCTCCAGTTCATACATGAGAAGGTTGCCATATAACTGTTGAACAGTCATTTCATGGAGATTCTTTGACTCTCTGATGGCAGTGATTTTGGCATCCCACTTGCTAGGTAAAGCTCTCATGAACTTTATGATTAGATCTTTATTTGGATAGATCTTTCCATAGGCTCGGAGAGAGTTGAGCAGTACATTGAATCTTTCGTAGGTGGAAGTGACATTTTCTCCTTGAACGTGTGCAAACATTTCATATTGTTGAGTCAGGAGAGATTACTTGTTTTCTCTGACTTCTTCTGTTCCTTCATGTATGATGAGCAATGTTTCCCATACTTCCTTTGTTGTTTTTCTATTGACCACATTCTCAAACAGGTCATCTTCTAAAGATTCGAACAAAATGTTCTTGGCCTTTTTGTCAAGTTGAACAACTTTCTTTTCGCTGTCGGTCCATTCTTCTTTGACCTTGATCTGAATTCTGTTTGGGTCGTTTATAGTAGGAGCAAGCTTGATAGGAATGTAGGGCCCATTTTGAACAGTTTCAAATAGATCTTCATCTATTGAATCCATGTAGGCTTGCATATGAACTTTCTAGTTGGCGAATTTATCTTTGTTACACATAGGTGGCTTGCTGCCTCCTCCAATCTTTGATTCGCTTATCAGATATGCCATTAGATCTACTTAAGCTTTGTAGGATGTTTGATAGAACCTGCTCTGATATTAATTGTTAGTTCCCAGAGGCATAATAGTTATCTAGAAGGGGGGTTGAATAGATATTTTTTAAACTTCTTTTGATCAAAATACTTATTAGTTTTGATAATGATTTAAACATAGCGGAATTAAGATTTGTTTGTTTTTCCTTCAAGATATAATGAATTAATAGGAGTAAAGCAGTTATGACAGTTATAGCAGTTATGACAAGAATATAGGAGACACAGAGATTTTAAGTGGTTCCGAGCATTCAAAGCTCCTAGTCCACTCTTTTACTCCTTGAATAGGAAATCCACTAAGGATATCTTTACAACTTCTGAATCTCATAGATTCCTTCAAGACCAGAAGTCTTGAAACTTCTTAGTTCACTATTAAACTCTTCAAGTCCAGCAGACTTGGTACTTCTCAGTTCACTTAGAACTTTTCAAGTCCTTCTGACTTGGAACTTCTCACTTCACTTGATGGTTGTTGAGTTCTTGAATGGTGCTACTCAGTTGCCTTTAAGCTTGACTTTGAAAGAACTGAGTAGCTGAGCAAGCTTTCTTTTTCAGATCGTAGAGTTGAGCGTTGAGTGTTCTTCAGCGTTTTTGTTCAGTACTTGCTTGACTTGCAGACTATACACTTTCGAGAGCACTCTACGACCTCTAATTTGGCTCGACAAATGTTTGGACTACTATACGACTTAGGAGAGGCCCTTCAAAGAAGATAAACTATGATCCTCGATGCTCTACGATTCTGCCTTGTCTTCTACAATCTCTTGATCATCTCGATAGACTACGATTCAGTTGAAGCCTACCTATTACATCTTAAGATATAGATCAACCTAACAGCTTTGATCTTTTCTTCTATACATTCATTTATAGAATGATAAACATTAAAGTCCAGATCAACCTAACAAATTTAAACTATCACTAAGTCCTTGTACATGTGTTCCTTTGAAGGACTTTACATATAATCATGAATATTAACTTTCAACATCAAATTTTAAATATGCAATCTAACATATGCAAATGAAGAAAAGAAAACAAAGATGTGAAAAAATTGTACCTTGTATGCGGGGCATTTGTTCTGCAAAAAAATGTGGTGAGAAAGAAAACAAATGTACATATCTATAAATTTTATGCATCCTAAAAACTATGCGACTGTAAATGATCAGTGATACAAACAGACAATCTAGAGTGGATTTCGTATGATTTTCAGGAGGTTTGGGTAATTGGAAATAGTTAGAATTTGCAACAGAAGAACAATTGTGAGCATACCCGACTGATTCTTTTAAAATTGAGTCAGGGAAGGATAACGAGAAATGATAGTTCTTTTTGAAAAATTCTAACTTCATAAAATCTATCCAAACTTGTCATCCATATTCGTTACCAAGTGGCACTAAAACATTTTCATCATTTTGAATAACTAGTATACCAAGATGTTTAGGCACCACTGGATTAACACATGTATTATCTAAAATGGGAGATATGATCTCATTATCTAAACATGGAAGATTATCATTGTCCACAACCTTTGGTTCATTTGTTAAATCACATTTAGTGTTTCTGGAAGGCGCTTCGGATTGACCCAAGGTAGACTTAAAATGATCATAAGAGGATTTAAGGTCAATTTGATTCTCTTGAAAATGCTCAAAATGTGTCAAACTTGATTCAACTATAGGTTCTAATCTAGAGTAAGATTTTTGGGCTGTGGAGTCCAGCATCTCATTGACCTCATTCAAGTATTCAGTTTCATCCCAATTTTGACCAAATTAATTTAGACAAAAGTTAACAATTTCATCTTCCCCTGTAAGTTCATTTCCCGACATTTTCTGAATCATGTTCACTTTAACGGACTGGTCAAACAAATCAGTAGGTTACTTTCCCACATTAAACACATTTAAGTCAATTGTCATGTTTCTAAATGTCAATTTCATTAGTCCATTTCTACAATTAATTAACGCATTAGAGGTTGCTAGAAATGGTCTACCTAAAATGACAGGAATTTGACCCTTGGGATTGACAACAGGATGGGTTTCAAGAACAACAAAGTCTACAGGGGATACAAAATTGTCAATCTTAATGAGTACATCCTCAAATATTACCTTTGACACTTTAATAGAACGATCAGCTAGTTGGAGTGTGACACTTGTCTTTTTCAACTCCCCTAAGCCTAAGGTTTGGTACACAGAAAATGGTAACAGGTTCACACTAGCTCCTAAATCAAGCAAAGCTTTTTCAATTAATGTGTCACCAAAGATGCATGAAATAGTAGGGCAACCGGGGTCCTTATACTTCATAGGGACTTGACATGACAAGATAAAACTGACATGGGTTGTTAGAAAAGCTTTCTTAGGAACATGAGTGGTTCTTTTATGTGTGCACAAATCTTTTAGACATTTAGCATATGAGGGAACTTGTTGAATGGAATCTAGAAGAGGAATGCTAATTTTCACTTGTTTGAACACTTCTAGAATTTTTTCCAACTGGGATGATCGCTTATTTGAAATAAGTCTTTGAGGGAATGGGGCTTTTGGTTTAAAGACTTTTTCATTTGATTCAGAAGATGTGGTTTGATCATTTTTTGACACAAACTTAGTAGATGGACCTACTGACTCAGAGTTTGTGGGCTTTTCAGGCTGGGCTGACTTTGAAGATGGATTGTTAGATTCAATGTTTGAATTTTTCTCTTCTTCATTATCAATGCCAGCATGATTATTAAAATAATTTCCAGACCTTAAAGAAATTATAGAATTCACATGATTGACGTGGTAGTTTTCAAGTGAATTAGCATGATAAGGTTTTTGATTAGGGACTGGAAATTTTGGATTGGTATCGGGTTGACTAGGAAGCTTACCCTTCTCTCTTTCACTAACTATAGTGGCCAATTGACTCATTTGGATCTCTAGACGAGATAAGGCTTGGTTAGTGTTTTGCATGAAATTATTGAAATTATTATGAGATTTCATTAAAGTTTCTATACTCTTCTCTAAAGTGTTAAGTCTCTTCTCACTTTCATTAGAAAAACCTAGTGGATATTGGGTTGTTGAACTTGAATTTTAGTACGGACCAGGATTTGGCTTTTGGTAAGGTTGAAAAGATTGATTTAGAGACTGATTGTCCTGATTTGAAGAATTACCTGGATTATAAGTGGGTGTAAATGGGTCATTCCCAAGTATTTGAATATTGAATTGACTTGTTCATATTCTTCAGGTTGGGGTATGACTCTAGAACATTCCTCAATCACATGGCTTGGTGAATTACTTAGACACAAAGGTGTTGGTGTCGAGACTTGGTTCACGTGTGATTGTCCCTTAGTTTCTAAAGCTTCAAGTCTTTTAAGTACACCGGCCAACTTAGCTTCGGTAGCAATTGAATTGTCAATTATATGAACACCCCTAAATGAACTAGGTTTATCGGTCTCTCGGGTGGTTTCCCATTGCATGGTTTTTTCTGCTAAGTCTTCTAAACACTCCCAAGCTTTTTTCTCATCATTATTCAAAAAATTCCCTTGACACATTGACTCTAACATTGTTTTAGTGGGATAGTCTAAACCTTCGTAAGCTATTTAACACAATTTCCATTTCTCAATTTCGTGGTGTGGGCACTAGGATAACAAATTTTTAAATCTATCAAAATATTTCCAAAAGGACTCTTTTTCAAGTTGGCAAAATTGATGAATTGCAGTCCTAATTTTAGCAGTTTTATGATTTGGAAAATATTTTTTTAGAAATTTAACAACATATCCCTCCCAGGTTGATATGGAATTATTTGGTATGCTATATAACCACTTTTTAGCATTATCTTTTAAAGTGAAATTAAAAAAATCAAGTTTTTTCACTAATCGGGATGTTTCATCCCTAATCCACACTTTTTGCATACACTACTAAGTAAATAAGCAGATAAGCACAAAAAAACAAATAATAACCAAAAAATTTTTACTAGGTCAACCTAAATAAAATCTAGACAGCTCCTAACTGTTTCAAGTTACACCACAAGGTCCACCAAATTTGAAATTAATCACACCACTAGTCAGGTAAGTATAAGAAAGGTGGGAGTCTCTCCGTAGATACGGTGACTAATTGAATAACCACACAATCTTTAGGCGTATACCTTTTGAACCACTTGCCTATACACCAGTAGTTTGATTAATTTAAAATTCAGACTTCTCTTGGAGTTTCTTGTCCTAATTGAGCTCGAGAGTCCTAGGGGCCAACATCTACTTGATTTTATTAGGTCATGGTCATGCAAAATGCAAATTGGGTTGTTTGTGGGCCAAGGAAGGGTGATGAAATCCCCACCTTATCTTGTTACAGGTTGTGCTCTTAATGTTAGATTAAAGATGAAAATGCACAAATAAAAAAAAATTATAAACAAATAAAATGTCCTAAAACTATGTGAATTACAAAAGAAGGAGAAATTTTGACGTACCTCAATCCTCCAGCAGTCACCACAGTTTATATTTGACAAAAATAAAAATAAAATAAAAATCTAACAGGATGTGCTCTACGTGAGTGAATGCATGAATGCGGCAAATAAAAGAAATATTAAAAAAAATTAAACTATTATTATTTTATTTTTTTAAAAAAATATGGAGATACAAAGTGCCGAAGAAAGCGCAGCAACAAAATCTTTATCTTTTCGCTCATTCGATCCGCTTCAATAATCCTGAAAAAAAATTAGAGTTAAAACTAATTCGAATAAATAAAAATTAAGGAATAAATAAAAATTAACTTTAGTCCCCGACAATGACGCCAAAAACTTGATGTGTTAAAATTATGTACTGCAAGTGCACAACATCTATTGTAGATTTGGCAAGTGCTGGTCGAACCACAGAGACTAGATCAATTATTTAATATATCCTTAATTAATATTTTAGGCAAATTAGAAACAAAAATTGTGGAGAAGATTTATTAACTAAATTATGCAAACTATTAATTAATAACGAAAACTATTAATGAGAAAAGATACCTAGGAATCAGAATCCACCAAATATTAACATAATAAATAATTTCTTATTTCCTAAATCAATTCCCGAATTATTTTCCCTTCCCTTTTAAAAATAATGATTCATATAATTAATATGGGTAAGCATAAGTTATGAAAAAATCACATATTAACTAAAACTTATCAAAACCTCGCAATCAATATTAAAATCTTATGCAATTTATGCGGAGGAAAATATGAAGGCGAAAATAATTAGGCATTAATTTTAGAACAGAAAGAAAATATTATTATGAAATACTTAGTTTCATCATAATCCTAGGTATTAGAAATTTAGCTAGCCATTGAATTAAAAACAAAAACAAATAATATTAGTACTACTATTCGCATAAAATAAGAATAATAATTAAAAAGAGAATTTCTATTATATAAATAAAAGAAAGTTACAAATACTTTCTCGACAGTAGTACCACACGTGATTGGAATAAGAGAAAAGACAAACTCTAAATATCTTACTCCTTTCTACACTAGTGAAAAACTAAGAAAAAGAAAATAACAAGTGGTGCCTTCTCTCTAAAACAAGAGGCCTATTTATAGGGAAAATAACTTTGAATCCTAATTTAGATTCATTGAACTTGGACAGTTTTGTTCAAAATCAACTTCTCAAAGAAATCTTCTAGATATACTTTCCTTTTTTTGTTGGATTTGACTTGCACTCCAAGATTATTCAACCTCTTTCCTACTCCTTGTAGAATTCTTCTTAGATATTCTTTATATGAATAAGAGAATTAAATATTGATTGATAACTAAGATTTTGACTTTATTGCAACAAATATTAAATCCTACAAAATAAAATAAAATATATTAATTTAATATAATTAAAAGAATAAAATTAGGAATAATAAAATATATAAATTACGTGTCTATCACTTATCATGAAGTTAACTTCATGATAATAAAATCTATTTTTTGAGGAGTTGTAACGACTAGCTATTATATTGATCAAATTGTTAACGGTTGACTAACTCATCTATTATTAAGGCCAGTGTGTTGTACCAACTTAAAACTAATAGCCAAAAATAAATTAATGAACAAATTCATTACTTATATTATACTATTTATTTTATTTATTTTAAAATTAAAGATATATTTTTTAATCCGTTACTAAATCAGAGATGTTTTTAGTTTAGATCTATAATATGGAATGATGTTCCCCAAAAAAAATATTTACAAAATTTTCAAACTTTAACGATATATAATATGGTATAATTGCATGAGAACATTGGATTATGTTATTATACTTTACAATTAAACACATGACTTTTTTTTGCAGAATAATTTATTCTTAACAAATGAGACTTTTTCAAGAGTGAAGGAAGTATTTTTATATATATAATTTTTTACTATCATATCTATCATCATCCAAACGCTAATAATGTTTAACTAATAACAAAAATACATTTAAAATATAAATTATTTAATTTTATATAAAATGGATGAAGTTGTTTAATAAAAAATATCCATCTATTAAGTTTTCCTCAAAAACACTATTACCTCAATTTTAAAATTAGAGATATTTTTTTTGAATTCATTTTCAAATTGAAGACATATTTTTATTTTTAAATAATTGAGTTACATAAAATTACTAACAAACATATAAAACGAAGAAGGATACTTTATACATCTACTTTTATTTATCAATATCAATCCACAAAATTTATCCTTAAAAGCAATTGGTAGAAGATTTGTGACAATGACCATTAACATTTATTATTTAATGATGTAAAATTTTTCTCGCTACACATTCAGCGATACACATATTACGGATCCAGTTATCATGAAATTAACTTTATTAATTAATACAGTACTGACATGTAAAGAGAGAAATCACCTTCAGACCTGCATGTCAACATTGTATTGATCAATTGACCAAAGTTAACTTTATGCTAATCACTCCCACATATTACATATAACATACATTAAAATTCGTTATAAATAATTAACTATATAATGTAATTCATCGTAAATAATTGCGCTAGTGGTACTGTCGCTAAAAATTATATTGAATAATGCTAGAGATACAAATTATTCTACAAATATTTTACAAACTGTTGATGTGACATACTCCATTTCAGCATATTGTATGGGGCCGAAGACTACATTGAAACAATTTGTTGATCAATATGCTGAGGTAAAGTATGCCATATCAAGAATTTATAAAATATTTATAAAATAGTTTGTATCTGTAACATTATTCAATTATATTTGGGTCACTAAATATGTATTGAGAACGGAATAGATCCTAATCCCACTTTATTCCTCTCTATTTTCTATTGAAAACTGAGGTCATGTAAATATTTATTGGGCCCTTCTTACTAGACTATGTTGGAATCAAGTTGGCCAAATATTTTGTAGTGTTCGGCCTAGTCTAGCTAATGCTAAACATTCAAATTGGTCCACCAGATTCGTTTTTGGGCCCTCCAAAAAGATTCAATATCTCCCTATCGTCACTTTTACTAACCTTCAAAGGTTTCCACCGGCCACCACTATGTACTTGGAATCCAGTTCTAGGACATCCCATTTTTATTGTCCCGGCCGCTACAAGTTGTTGTGTCATTATTTTTTTAGTTGTTCTTAGCAACCGATTGTCATGGATGCGGTCCATATATATATATATGTATATATATATATATATATATATATATATTATAACAAATGCTAACAATTTAAAAATTCTAGGGAGTCTCCTCATAGAATTGAAAGAGAACCTAGGAGAAATTTAAATTCAATTGACATCTGCTGATTACTTGATGACTTTCAATACGTAGAAGCATGGAGAACATATGCACCAACAAGACATTTAGGTGGGCAATATATTGGAAGCTAGACTAAACCCCCCACCAATAACTAAGATTGGTTTGAAATTGGATATTGTATCAAATACTTGTATATTCAAATAAATATATTTTTTCAAACCAGATAATTAGTGGTAAGAATTTTTTTATTGTGTATGGTGGTCACATAGTGCAGTTTATTCTAGTAAATATACATATAAACCAAAGTAAATTTTCATAGTTTTCAAATTTTCATAATTCCTCTCTTGATCCTCAAAATATCTTGAATAAAAATGTGAAAGTATAAGTTCAAAAAAAAGAAAAGGAAAAGGAAAAGGAAAAGGAAAAAGAAAAAGAAAAAAAAAAGAAAAAGAAATGATTATATGCATGACAATAGTGATGGGGACATGTGTAACTTATGTAGGGCACCCCACTGTCCTCCAATAGTCTCAATCCCCCTTCCTTCCCCCCAAACACTCCTCACTCCTCAGTCAGAAACTTACAGCCAGCTTACCCTTTTGACTACAAAAGACCCAAAAACCCTCCTTTCCGGAAGTTAGCATGAAGTTCATTTTTAAGTAAATTAGTCATGCGAAATTTTATGTGTATCAGTATTTTATTGATTAATTGATCAACTTACTCAAAAATAAACTTCATGCTAACCGAATCCCTCCTTTCCTATCCCAATAAATTTCTCTCTTTCCTAAATAACAGTGTTATTTGTAAAATTTATTATTAAAAAATAGCTCTTTTTTTGATAAATTAAAATACAAATTTGACAATATAATGCTGTTTTTAAATATTGTAATTAAAAAGAAAAATATTCTTTTTTTAATAAATGATTTTGTTTTTATATGAAACAAATTTTATTTTAGTTAAAAGAAAAGAAAAAGGGGTCTTCACTCTCAACTTACTTTATTCAAAAGCTCCAAGTTTTTTCTATTTCATCTTACTTTTGTCTTTACTTCCCCCTCCTCCCTCTTTCCCAACTCCCCCTCGCATTCCCTTTTGATTTCAAATCTAGGGTTCCCTTTTTCTTCTGACCGTGTTTAGTCCCAGTTCAATAACTGTTAGCCCTACCTGTTGAGGGTTGCGTCAAAGCTTCAATTTTTCTAC
This sequence comes from Panax quinquefolius, assembly GCA_020205615.1. NCBI lineage: Eukaryota > Viridiplantae > Streptophyta > Magnoliopsida > Apiales > Araliaceae > Panax > Panax quinquefolius. The sequence continues at coordinate 46,368,218 of CM035155.1, read as the reverse complement.
ATTCTTTAATCGAACTCTGTTTTATGTTATGACAGTGAAATTATTCAGGCTTTAACAGTAGTTCTTCTTCCCCTTTTTTTTTTCCTTGTCTTGAAAAAGATAATTTTTTTGTCGAAATTCAACTGTTTTAGAGAAACCCTAGTAAAACCCTTGTTCAAATTTTCATTCTTTGTTTTCCTACTTTGGTGGTGTTCTGTTTTCAATTCTCAATTTCCTAACTGGGTGTGTTTTAGATTTAGTTTTCAAGGCTTTATAATCTATATATTAGTTCTGGTGTAGCTGCTGAGTAAATGCATGGATGGAAGGGAAGGAATGGGACTATCTGGGTCACCTCCTTACTACCTCAACAGAGGTGGTAGTGGGTCTGGTCCTAATCCGGGTTCTTTTCTTGGGTCAGGGACACAGCCTGGGTTAACTGCCCCACCTGGTTTCAAGAACCTATCAAACCCTAGTATATCAATTCAAACCAATGTAAGGTATAGTCATGTGGGTTCCTCTTACCAAGTTGAAAACCCATCACCTAATTTTGGTCATGGCATTAACATGGGTGTGGCCTCCAGTGATCCTGTCACTGGAAAGAAAAAAAGGGGCAGGCCCCGGAAATATTGTCCTGATGGAGCCAACATGTCTTTGGCACTGTCCCCAATGTCGTCCAATCCCTCACCTGGGTCAATCACGCCTGTGGAGAAAAAGAATAGAGGGCGGCCGCGTGGGAGTGGAAGGAAGCAACGATTAGCATCTCTTGGTAACTTTCTAATTGAATTATAGTTTAGTTATTTGATTTATACTGTATTCATCAAGTGTAATTTGATGATATGCATTTGCCTTATTGAATATTTTAACAGGTTTGATTGTAGTTATGAGTATTACTGTTTGCGAGTATTGATTTGGCATATAATGTATTTTAATGGATATGACTTCGAAAGGGAACTCTTTACTGGCAATGTGTCACTGCCTAGCATCAGTTAACTACTTTAGCTATATTTATATAGTGAATTTGTTGCTTTTTGAAATAGATTAGTCATTAAGCTGCATATTTTTTAGATAATTTACTAATCTTATTGTTAATTTTTGAGTTGATTGACAATATCTGGTTCACATATTTAGTTATTTGCTTATGGATTGTGGGGGTTCACATATGCCAGTTTACAGCTTTTTGAATATCCATCAATAAGCATTGAGAATTATGCCTGAACCTTGAATTTTAGTTTAGATATACAATGGTAAGTAAATTCTCTAAATTGATATGTTAAAGAGGGTATGAAACTGATGTGCAATGAAGAAGTATATGCAATGACTTCTTGTGATAGACTCCACGACACGCTTGCGTGAGGTGGTCGCCACCCGGATCGTTTCTAGCAAGTTGTTTGGTGGAGCACGCTCGACACCTAAATCCTTCGTCTATATGGAGACGAGAACGTCGGTACAATCGATAGTGTATTGAAGTTGCATTGAATGGACACCGACACCTTAACCCTATGCTTATATGGAAGCAAGAACCTTAGTACAATCGACGATTAATGAGGTAGAAGACGTTACACACAATTATGAATTATTGTATGTTAAGTCAAATTGAATCTCAAGAAAACTAAGATTAACTTAGAAATTCTTAAAGAACCAAAACAATTTTAAGCCAATTTTAATATTTTATATTATATTTATCCAAACAAAACAATAATATAAAGCAAAAAAATCTATAATAAAGATAATAAAGGCTTTTGCTTAAAGTTCAAACACATCCTTATTGCTAATGTCAAAGGTCAAACACAAACATGCAATTGTTCAAAGTTCAAACATATTTTTAACGTATTAGTTTTATTCATAAATAAGATTGCTGATAAATAATAAAATTTAAAATTTCAAGAATTTAATTCAATATTAAAACTTAAGAAACTAAACATAAATTGAAGAATTATATTGAATTAAAATAAATATTACAAATATATCATCATTTATATAATTTGAAGTTGGTACAAGTTCAAAAAATTATAACTATAATAAAATTATCCATTTTGACTTGATATTGTTCACTTCTTGTTGTATTTGATATATTACAACCTCAGTATTATAAATATGGTAAATCATTAAAAAAATAAATATATAAAGATCTTGTTTGGATAGTTATTAAAATAAAAAAAACTCTCCTGTGCTGCCTGCACTAATTTTTTTCGAGGAATTTTTTGATGTCTTGGGCTGGTGAGGCGCTAGAAGCAATAAGCGCTGGCGGTGCCATGAGGGGGGCTAAATACTATAATAAGTGTATTTAAAGCGGACCTAAAGTGGGATTTTAGAACATTGGTGTTGAGTTTAGTTTTGACATGTGTTGCTTGAACATGACTTGAACCAAGTTAACAAACATGGAACCATCCTTGACCACCCTTGAACTCTTATCAGCTCAAACCTCTTGAACCAATCCATGCAAACCTTCCTTGAACCGTTTATCCCGTGTCCTTGTAACTGGTCCAACATGCACTTGAACTGGATCCGCCCAAACTTGACCTCCATGATTTTCTTCCATGTCTAAGCTAAACATATCCTCATCATTCCTTTCCTCTTGAAAATGATTTGTCCTCAAATTATCACCTACATCAAACGGACTTAAATTAGTGACGTTAAATGTGGCACTAACATTATACTTACCAGACAAATCCAATTTGTAAGCATTATCATTGATGTGCTCAAGGACTTGAAAAGAACCATCCCCCTCGGAAGCAATTTTGACCGCCTTTGAGTTGGATTTTTTTTTCCTGCATATGTAACCAAACTCAATCTCTCGGCTCAAAGATCACTTGACGACGTCCCTTATTGGCTTGTTTGACGCACTGTTCTGTTGTTCTCTCAATGTTGAACCTAGCTTTCTCATGTATCTGCTTAACAAAATCAACCTTTTTCTTTCCATCTATGTTGGTATTTTCAAAAACAATAGTGATAAATCCAACGGTGTCGAAGGATTAAAACCATACACAACTTCAAATGGTGAAAAGTTAGTAGCAGAATGAATAGAACGATTATAAGCAAACTCAGCATGAGGTAAACACTCCTAATGCTTGATATTCTTTTTAATTTTAGTCCTTAACAAAGCAGACAAAGTTCTATTTACTACCTCAGTTTGACTATCAGTTTGTGGATGACAAGTAGTAGATAACAATTTAGTACCTAACATACACCACAATGTCTTCCAAAAGTAATTCAAGAACTTAGTATCTCTATCAGAAACAATTGTCTTGGGCATATCATGTAAATGCACAATTTCCCTAAAGAATAAATCAGCTACATGGGAAGCATCATCAGTTTTGTGGCATGAAATAAAATGTGTCATTTTTGAAAACCTATCCATGACCACAAAAATTGATTTATGACCATGCTTAGATCTAGGTAGTCCCAACACAAATTCCATAGAAATATCAATCCAAGGTTCACTAGGTATAAGAAATGGTGTATACAATCCATGGGATTGTACACGAGATTTAGCTTGACAACACGTATGCATCTATCACAAATTCTTTCTACATCCCGTTTTATGTGTGGGCAATAAAAATGTTCTAGCAAACACCGTTAATGTTTTATCCACCAAAATGACCCATTAAACCATCCCTATGTGATTATTTAACTAACAACTCACGTAAAGAACACACAGGTATGCACAATTTATTTTCACGAAATAAAATCCATCATACTTAAAAGTACTTACCTATTGCATTCTTTTCACAAGAATTAAACTCTTAACGAAAATCATGGTCTTGGATATATAATTCTTTAATTCGTTCAAAATCAAGCAATTTCGTATCTAGAGTAGATAACAACACATCTTCGCAAAAGAGCATCTGCGACGACGTTTTCTTTACCTTGCTTGTGACGAATGACATATGGAAATATCTCGATAAACTCTATCGATCGTGCATGTCTCTTGTTCAATTTATGCTGACCTTTAAGATACTTCAAGGACTCATGATCAGTATAAATCATGAACTTCTTAGGCCAAAGGTAGTGTTGTCATGTTTCAAACGTTGACACCAATTTGTACAACTCCTTGTTGCAAGTAGGATAGTTTAAAGCTTCCCCACTTAACTTTTCGCTGAAATACGCTATTGGCTTTCCTTCCTGCATTAACACAACTCCAATTCCCAAACTTGAAGCATCACACTCAATTTCAAATGTTTTAGAAAATTTAGGTAAAACAAGTAAAGGAGCATTAGTCAATTTATTCTTAATCAACTAAAACGCCTTCTCTTGCTCATCTCCCCACTTAAAACCCACACCCCTTTTGATTACTTCCGTAAGTGGTGCTGTGATTTCGCTGAAGTTCCTCACGAAACGTCAGTAAAAACTCGCGAGTCCATGGAAACTACGAACTTGACTCACATTTGTAGGACTCGGCCATTCTTGGATTGAACATATCTTCACCTGTTTTCCCTGTGAACTAACAACAAAGCCAAGGAACACAACTCTATCTGTACAAAACGTGCATTTATCCATGTTAGAAAACAACTTATCTTTTCTAAGTACATCTAAAACAGATTTTAAACGTAACTCATGTTCACCCAAGTTTTTGCTATAAACTAAGGGATTGGGGGAGGACCGGTACAATATGTACCACCGGTCATTAGAACGGTCCCCCACGTGGTCACCCTTTTACGGCTTCCTTCCTTCTTTCTTTGCAAGTCAAATCTCACGCCTTTCCAATTTTATAATTAGCTTCCTAATGGGGATTAGGATGAGAAAATCCAGCTAGATTATTACTCACCATTTAGATTATAATTTTAAATTTAGTTTCTTTGGAGAGGGAAGGGGAATATTATAAAGTAGTAGTAATACTTTAGGGGATAAATACTAATAATTACTATTTTCGTTTTAAAATTAAAAATATAATTTCACGATTGTATATTAAATTTTAAAATTAGTTGACTCATAAAAGTTTATAATAAAATAAATTTGTGACTAGAAGTTTTTTGTTATATACTATACAATTATAATAATTTTATCAACTAAAATTAAATAAATTCATATCAATTTGAAGTTTATGCAATGTAATTTTATAATCAACTGCATCACTACTATTATAATATCAATAACCAATTAAAAAGTTTCACATAAATAGAAAACATACTTCTTATAATGAACGAAAATATTTTCAATTAATAAATGAACGATTATGACGATTTTTATAATTTTTTCTCGTTAATATCAATAGATTTTTATAATTTTTTTCTCATTAATATCAATAGACGAAGATTTTTTTTTGGTTAAATGAAAGATTGTTCGATTTTTATAATTCTTAACCCATTGTTTTTTTTTTGGAAACAAATTACATGAGAAAAGAAGAGAGAATTAATATGTTTTCAGAACATAGTCCCATTAACATGCAAAAAAAAATTATATGAATTCTAATAGGTGATAAAATTATAAGAAATATTTTTTAATTTATAATTAATGCGATTTAATGGGAATCAAGATTTTTAGCTTATTTATCAGACAAATTAATTAAGTTAATATATAATTAGTAATTGTTTCACAAATTAATTTGAAGTCAATAATGAATTTGGTCAATTGTGACCTAGATGGATATATAGTTTGACATACATGAAGAAGAAAGAAAGAAGAGTTCACTTTATCCATTCATCTGTACTTCTAGTTTAGTTAATTTCAGTAAGGATCAGATTAATGACCTAAGGTATATATCAGATCTGGCCCTCCCCTAATCTTAAACCAAGATATCATCAAAGTAAAGCAAATTTTTTTTTCAATGAATAGATGCAAAACATAATTCATTAAACTTATGAAAGTACTAGGAGCATTAGTTAAACTAAAAGGTAACACTATCCACTCATATAAACCATATTTAGTTTTAAAAGCAGTTTTCCCTTCATCGCCGCCTTTCATTCTAATTTGATGATACTCACTCTTTAAATCAATTTTAGAAAACACTGAAGACCCCGTACAATTCATTTAACATATCATCTAAGCGAGGACATCATCGAATATGATGTCGATATTTTACCGTAATATTATTGACCGCTCAACAATCAATACACATGCCATTTTCCATCCTTCTTAGGTATCAAAATCACCGGAACTGCACATGGACTCATACTTTCTCTCACAAACCCTTTCTCCATCAACTCACCAACTTGCCTTTGCAACTACTTTGTTTCCTCGGGATAGCTCCGATAAGCTGGTCGATTTGGAATGGTAGAGTCAATTTGATGTTCTATCCCCCGAATAGGCGATAAACCTTGTGGAAGCTCTTAGGAAAATACATCAGCATAATCCTGCAAAAGAGACGCAACAACACTAGGCAAACAAGAGTTATTCTGGTTAGTATTTAAAACGCCTCTTTATACACAAGTATAATTATCGGCTGTCTAGAAATCAAAGCTCTCATCGCATCATTTTTTTTTTGCTACTCAAACAAGAAAATTAAAGGATAGATAACCTGCTAGATACTTAACTTTAACACCAAATGATAGATTCCACGGCACGCTTGCGTGAGGTAGTAGTCGTTCGGATCGTTTCTAGCAAGTTGTTTGGTGGAACACGCTCGACACCTAAACACTTCGTCTAGTGTATTGATGTTGCGTTGAATGGACACCTACGACATGGAAGCAGAAATTTTGGTACAATCGACGTTTGATGTGGTAAAAGATGTCACACACAACTATGAATTGTTGTATGATAAGTCAAATTGAATTTCAAGAAAATTGAGATTAGCTTAGAAATTCTTAAAGAACCAAAGGAAGAGAATAATCTCACAAATATATTGATAACGTGAATTGTCTTTGGAATTACATTCATAACTGGTATTTATAATACTAAAAAGGAACCCTAATCCTATAAGGAAATAACAATCTGTTTTGGAATAAAAATCCTATCTAATAAGCTTTCTAATTACATTAGAATTGGAAAACTACCAAAACAAAGCAAAAACGCTAGAAAAACGCGTAGGAAAACACGTGACAAGCGCTTACAGACGCTTAATCGCATCATTACGCATACCCATCAGATTGTTGAACCCAGACAAAGCGCCGCTGCTTGCTTTCTTGAACGAAGGAAGCCCACTGCAGCGCATGGATTGAATTCTGGGCGTGCTGAGCTGGATTCTGACATGGGTTGCCCGAACATGACTTGAATCAAGTTAACAAACTTGGAACCATCCTCGACCACTCTTGAACTCTTATCAGCCCAAACCTCTTGAACTAATCCATGCAAACCTTCCTTCCTTAAACCGTTTAGCCCGTGCCCTCATAACTGGTCCAATAAACACTTTAAATGGATCCGCCCAAACTTGACCTCCATGATTTCCATCCACGTCCAAGCTTAAGCATGTCCTCATCATCTTGAATTAAATGTGCTGTGAATTTTTAATATTGTTCTCTATACTGTATAGATTATTATGGCATACTTTTTCTTGTGAGAAAAAAAGGCAAGTTATTATTATTATTATTATTTTGTTTCATGTTTTTCGGTCAATTAAAAATGTGTTTTCCTCTATATTGCAGCTTCCATTGCTTTGATGATATTTTTCTATCAATCTTGGTGTTAGACATACACTTCATTTTGTGGATATTGCCCGTCTCTTGTTCTCTTACAGGAATAGGAAAATAATGCTGTTTTACAAATGTGAATTGCTTTTTCCCAGGTGAATGGATGAATAGCTCTGCAGGACTGGCTTTTACACCGCATGTCATCCATATTGCAGCAGGCGAGGTATGTGATAACCCTTTCGAAGAGGTATTTGTTAATGTGATAACCCTCATCATTTATAAGAGCTGTTAACGCCAAGATCTTCTCCAACGTCCCAATCACGTAAGACGCCCTGATCCTGCACAATAAACACGATAAACACCACAAGCTTGACTACCGGGCCGGATCGAGGATAACTCAGCGTGAGAGTCAATATACGTGTTCACAAGGTTAACAATGGAGGCTCTGTTCTAAAAATCCCCGCCTAGTCCGCTTTAGGCCCCGCCAGCGCTAGGCCCCTCTTGGCGCCCTTTAGAGACTTAGTTCCCCCCACTGGCGCCTCTAAGCCCCTAGGTGCCTCACCCAGCCCAAGCGACAAAAAAAATCCTCTATAAAATTAAAGGCGGGTTCTAAAGTGAGAGATTTTTTTATTTTAATAACTACCCAAACCAAATCTTGATATATTTATTTTTCTAATGATTACCATATTCATAATACAAAATCAGAGATATCAAATCACAACAAGAAGTGAACAATATCAAGTCAAAATGGATAATTTTATTATAGTTGTAATTTTTTGAACTTGTACTCAACTTCAAATAATATAAATGAGAATACATTTGTAATATTTAGTTTAATTCAATTTTATAATTCTTAAATTTATGTTTAGTTTCTTAAGTTTTAATATCAATTAAATTCTTGAAATTTTAAAATTTATTATTTAATAACAATCTTATTTATAAATAAAACTAATACGTTAAAAATTTGTTTAAACTTTGAACAATTAAATGTTTGAGTTTGAACTTTGACATTAGCAATATGGATATGTGTTTGAAATTTGACATTAGCAATATGGATATGTGTTTGAACTTTAAGAAAAGGCCTTTATTATCTTTATTATAGATTGTTTTGCTTTATATTATTATTTTGTTTGGATAAATTAAGATAAAATATTAAAATTACCTTAAAATAAAAATCCCGCTTAGGCCCCGCTTTAGGCCCTTTAAACTTAGGCCCCTCTACCGCCCGCCTCCCGCCTCCGCCCTTTAGCGCCTTTTTAGAACATCGAATGGAGGATGTAATGTCAGTGTATTGAGAGATAATAATCCTCGCAGGTGTGTATGTGTGAATATGAATGTGAACGTGTATGAGAACGTGCACTGCTTTGTGAAGACTTAGTTGGTAGGCTATACTCTCTTTTTGCCATTTCTGGTACCACCCACTACCTCGACATGCCTTCGTGATCCGATGGGTCCCGCCACCTTTGCAATCTACTCACTACCTTTGTTATCGCTTATGTCACCAAATGGCTATAATCCCATCCACATTAATGCACGGCAGTGTCTTAGTCAACTCACATGTTTTTTTCATCATTACAAGTCAAAGTAATAGATATTAAATGATCTAATGGGTTACCCAATGAACCGAATCTTGGCCTAATAGGGTTAAATAGAAGTAATACGGAGACTAGGTCCAAATGACTTTCAAGGTTCAATAACGATGGCCCAATAGATTAATTAAACAAGTGAGCCCAACTTACTTTCTACCAAAGAGGGAAATATCACGACCCAACATCGCCCCTAGTTTTTTGTCGAATGTAATGTTTAATAGAAAACTATAAATGGTCCATGATATTAGAATTTACTAAAGGCCCATAACAGAAGTAATCGAGACATACCCAATTTGGTCCATAAGATGAGACAGGAACGGGCCGAATGTCCAGAGTAAAAGGCCCAAATAATAAAGGATTGAAATCAAACAAGATTTGGCCTAAAAATCTAAATCCAACCGAGAAGCCCAACTCGATAAAATGTCTAAGAATCGATCCTGACGCTTCCCATTCAATTCTCATCATTACTAACATTTAATGTGCCGCCAGAACTCGCGTGGTAACCGTCAAAGATAAAAGATAAACTTTACCAATTTTGATGGTTTTACCCGCCAATTTGAACTTTGAACCTTTGAGCTTTCTTCTCCTTCCCGTAACTTCTTCTCGTTTCTACGAAATCTCAACAATGGTGACCGTGAACTCTAACCAAAATTCTCCTCTTCACGACTCCGCTAAGACCGCTTCCCCAATCCAAACCCCAACCAAGAGGGTTCGAGTTCAAATCCCCAATCCACAATCAAACCACCACGGGAAGAATCCACCGATCCCTTCTCCGCCACCTTCCGACTTCTTCAAGGATGGGGAACAATTTCTCATGCCAATACCCCTCCATCACATTTTAATCTGAGACACGATCCTCCTGGACTCGCTTATCGATTCCTGATATGACGCTTATAAGGGCTCCCGCCCTCGAAGAACGCACGTACCATCGACCGGATGGTCAATCGCTATGCCGCCATTTTTCCTTGAAAAGGGATTCGCTTACCCTCTACGCCTTCGCTGCTACCCTCCTAGGATTCATAGGAGTGGGTTTCACCCAATGAGTGCCTAATTCCTACATCCACATTTTGGCATTCATCGCTTTCGCCACGAATTAGGGATTCTCCCTCTGTCGACATCTTCACCCTCTTCTCACCGGTAGGTCCCGAGAACGAGGTTTCAAAATGTCGAGCAAATAGCCTCCTCGACCCAACACCAGATTTTGAGAAGAGATCCTCGATGGATACCCCTTCAAGCAACAAGGGTTGGTACGAAAAATGGTTTTTGTTACGGACCAAATCTCTTCTCTTCTAGATTGACTATCTCTCGATCGGATCTCTCGCCGACTTTGAGATATCCCCAAGAGCGTGTGAAAGGAAATGGCAGATTTTTTCAAGAAGATTCCTCCAAGGAATGGAGTTTTAGACTTCCACTAAGCAAGCTCGTTATATGACCATAAATGTAAGTTTTAACAACTTTGTAAATACGCTTTTTGAGATATTTAAGTGATATGGGTTCTATATACGGTTATTTGCAGTTGTCTCGATTAAACCAACTTTTCTAAGTAAAAGAATCGAAGACTTTTTGGCGTGGAAGATTACTTGATGCAAGTGAAGAGCCTCCGATCAAGAATCTTCCCGAGCCGATCCCTCGCCACACCGATCCACCAACTGCTTTCTCCTCGTAACGACGAACCACAAACCGATGAACCCATCATTCTCAAGAATCTCTCAACCTCGTCAAGGAAGAGAGCCGCCAAGAAATCCAAATCCACCCAAATTTAAACAAATCCGAAAGTGATCCTAAACTATTCTCAAGCAATTCCACAAGCAACCCCTTCATCTAACCCTAGCTCGCACCTTCCGAATCGCCCCAATTAAGAGAAGCCTTACTTGACATACCTCTCCACGACGCAAGCGAAGGTTCTCCGTATAAAAGATAAGGACAAAGATTACCCTTTCGACCGCCGATGAGCTCCAAGTTCCATCGCCTTCTACCGACATTCCCCAATAGTCCCAATCGAAATTCAAGTGCTCGATGATGAATCGGTCGATCCGTCTCCCCATCTTATCTCAAAAAGGAAACATCCATCGATAGCCATCCAGTTCATCCTCGGCTCCCTCACCAATCCATGAACCTAATCCTGCTCGATCTCCTCTCCGAAAAATATATATGGGATCCTCGCCAATTCATAATCAATCCACGCTTTCTCCTCCAAGACAACAAAACTCAAATTTCAAAGACGACGCTATGGCCTCTCCAACCATGTGGCCTCGATTTAATGCCAACTTTCCTTTTCAACTGCTTCGACGCTTTCGTCTGCGGAAACCGGCGACCATCGATTCGGAACAGCTTCGAATCGGGATTTGCTTAATGGGGGTATGAGCTACCCGGTGAAGGTAAATGGTTCTCTCCTTTATTTCAGATTTTATCTTCATACTTATACATCTCAAATCGATCGAATAATACCGATACGCAGAAGCGAATGCCGTGTTCTGGACGTGTGTCCCAGGGTCTATCAAGTCAATCCAAGAAGAGGCAATGAGAAAGGAGAATGCCATCCTCAAGTCCGCCTGCCTCGCTCGGAAAGGACTCAACGTGAGAGCGTTCTTCACACGAACGAGGGTCTTCGGAAAGAGTCGGCCCAAGCCAAAGGAGATGCGAAGACATCCAATGAAGAATCAAGTCAACTAAAGCACAATATGAGGAGATCGCCAAGATGAATGTCGACTTGGTTCGAGAGGAGCGAAATAAGGATGGAGAAGATCAAAGAGCTAAAGGTCGATGCTAAGATCTCGACTAAAACGATCCGTAAGCTAGAGCTAGCGTAAACTCATCATCCGAATAAGCGCCAAAAAGTCGGAAGAAGAAATCCGAGAACTCAAGGCTCTTCGGGACCTTGGGCCTCCTCTAACCGGCGACCTTCGCAAAAAGCAGATCCGCTGAAGAGTATCTAACTCTGATGAGATTAACGGAGAGATCATGAAGATATATTCTAAAGCTACGAGCTCACGAGTCGTGGCAAGGAGAAGTTGATTATAAATAACGTGGATCCATCCTCGCTCGACTCTTCGATGGCGCAGGATGATGCCTCAAGTGAATGTTCTTGTTTTTCCCGAGTTTTATTTAAGAATGTTGTGAAAATTTCGCTTATTTTGGAAATTGTTTAAGGATTTTGTTTTAAAACTTTTATCGACTTCTATTGCTTCAAATTATGTTAGAATTTATGTTTTTGCACAATGTGTTTGTCAATATGAATGATTAGATCGAATGGTTCAAATTTCAAATTTTCTATGCCACGACTTCGCATTTACGCTTTTCTTTTCAAATAATTCAAGCATCAATAGTCTTGAATGAACCGAGCTTAGATTGTGAACTAGTTAAGGCATACGACAGCTTAAGAATAAAATGAAGTGAATCAATTTAATGGATAGAATTTAATGAATCAATCGAATGAATCAACTCAACACTCGAACAAAATAAAGTAATGTATACTTATCGCTTCCGGTGTGAGATCTACCATGTGTCAAATGAATTCTACCGATCCTCTTTGCACCATCAAGATCTTGCTTACCACTCTGGTAGTAATAAGTATATAAGGACATTTGTTTACCACTCGGTGTGAAACAATTATATAAGGACCAAGATATAAGGATCAAGATATAAGGACCAAGATATAGGATCACTAATTTGTCTACCACACACGGGTCACAAATTCATAGAACACTCCCCGACAATAAGGTCGCCATCGAATGGCCAAAGAAGTCCGACCATACCTCCTTACTCCAAAGGCATTTTGTTTACCACTCACGAAAATCAAAATTAAGAGGATCACTAAATTTGTCTACCACGCAGGTATAACAAATTCATAGAACACTCTACCAAAAGGCTACCATCGAATGGTCAATGAGTCCACCCCGCCCTCCTCCTTACTTTGAACTATCGCTTTTACCGCCTCTAAAAAAAGCAATATAAAGGAACATAGATTTGTCTACCACGTCAAGCAACAAATAAATGGGCTACCATCGAACGGGCCAAATGAGTCCGACCATACCTCCTTACACCATCAGAACTTAGGACAAATAAGAAGAGGATCAACAGAAAAAGTGAACTTTTATAGATGGTGAACAATCATGCATGCACTTCGTAAAATCGACTCGATATCTCATCGAAATATTTTCAAGCCCCGCCGCATGCCAAGTGTTCTTGATCTCTGATCCATCTAATGCTTTTAAACGATAAGTCCCTCGCTTTGGTACTTCGATCACCTCATACGGCCCTTCCCGCTTCGCAAGATTAACTTTCCCGTGTTTTGAGGCGTAGATGCTTCGGCTTCTCCGAGGACGGTCTCCTACTTCAATCTGCAAGTTCGACCCTTTGTTGTAATGCTTGGCTACTCTTCGCTGATAAGTAGCCAATTTGAGCAAAGCTACCTCTCCGACTTCTTCTAGCAGATCCAAGTCAGCCTTCACCCTTCATCATCAGATCTCTTTGAATCGACTTACCAAGACTTGAGATCCGATTTCGACCGACTAAGGCATCGCACCATAGCCCAATCGAAAGGGTGAATCCTCGTGGTGGTCCCTTGTAGTCCCAGAAGCCCACAACACGCCGAAAGCGCTTCTTCCGCCATCTTCCTTAGCTTCATCCAAATCAAGGCTGATCCCGCTCAAGAACGTCTCCGTTGGTCACCTCGACTTGCCCATTCGACCGTGGATGAGCCACCAAGTCTTCTTTGGTCAACCCCAAACCCGCCAAAATCCTTCAAATTTTGATCCCACGAATCAAGGCCCATCATTCGATATCACCACTTTGGGAATTCGGGTTAAATATTACTTGACTTTTTCATGAACTTCAAACATTCTCGCTCATATCATCAACCGGGCGGCTTCGCCTCTACCCACTTGGTCATGTAATCAATAAAGAACTATTACGGTCGACTTCGCCTCTTAGCTTTCAAGAATGGACCCAAAGATATCAACCCCCTGCATAAAGAAAGGGTATAGGAGATGAATCGAGTATAGCTCTTCCGTGGTCAATGTGGATCGAATCGCTGAAATGACACTTCTCACACTTTTTTACATACTCTGTAGCTTCCTCAAGATCGCCACCAAGAGTACCCTTCGTCAAGAACTTTGTATGCTAATGACTTAAGCAGCCCATACGATCACCGCAAAATGCCTTCATTTAACTTCCCCGGCGGCATACTCACTTTCAGACGGAACCGTACACTTCAATAATGGTGACGAAAATGCCCTTCGATAAAGATCCCCATCAATAAGAACGGTCGCACTTCAGATTGATCTTCTTTCACAAAGATTTCGATCCGGGAAAGGACGCCATCCGCCAAATATTCGATGTAGGAGTCATCCAAAGAATTAGATCGCTTCAATACACATCACCGCTTCACGCCAACACTTTCGCCGTAAAAACTTCCAAATAAACCGATCCATCAAAACATCTCAGATCCGTGGTGGCGAAGCTTCGACAAGGCATCGAAAATGGAATTATCGTTACGCCTATGCCCGTAAACTCATAAGAAACAAAGTATCAAGTTTGTCTTTTAATTTCGCCAGACATTTGATCATCCCGTCCCACGAGCTTCATAATCTCCCCGACAGCTTGTTCGACGACCAACCGAGAGTCATCAGAAATGATCGCCTTCAACTCTCTGTACTTTTTCGCCAATCGAACACCGCCAACACCGCTTCATACTCGGCTTCGTTGTTCGTCGCTTAAAACTCAATCACGGGCTCACGACTTTCAATCCCTCCGACTCGCGCTAAGATAATACCAAATTTCTACTAATATCATCGAGAGGATCCATCTCAGAGACAACGTCCATGATTCTCGCCCTCGGCCAAGAACCGCAAATAAATGACGGACGTCTCAACTTCGCGCTTCAAAGATCTCGCTTTGAACGAAGACTCCACCATAAAATCGGCCAAGGCCCGACCTTTCGATAATGGTTCGGGAATGATACTCAATGAAAAATCGACAACTCCATAGTCCATGCCGCTAGTCTCCCCGAAACCTCCGCTTGCTTTCATCACCTTCTTCAATGGTCGATCCGTAAACGACCAGAGCCGACCTTGAAAATATTGTCAAGCTTTCTACTAGCATTTATCAAAGCAAAAGCAAATTTTTCAATGTTCGCACTGGTTTCAAAGATCTCGTAGACGCGACCGAACATAATAGAATCGGATGCTTCATTTCCCACCGACCTCCCCCGAACCAAGAGATCGCTCCAACCGCCAACGAACTTCATCATAAGGTATAAATATAAGGTCTCTCATTGGGTGTGCTTCATCAATAAAGGAGCCAAGATAGATATGTCTTTACGCCCGAAAAGGCGCTCTTCGCATTCTAAGCAATCCAATCGAACGCTTTTTGCATTCTTCTGGCCCTTTTTAGTGTATCAAAGAAAGGAAGGCACCTCTCCGCAGACTTCGACATAAACCTCCTCGAGTCGCATCCCGCCAATGACGCGTTGACGCCTTTGAACGATCGAGGAGTCTTCATGTCAAGAATGGCCTCGGATCTTCTCCGGATTGGCTTCAATGCCCTCCGACCGACCAGATATCCCGTAAACTTCCCTACGCACCGAGTCCGGCGGTGCATTTCGCCGGATTGATCCTCGGCGAATGATGATGACGGATACCGGAAGCACTCCTCCAGATCGTCCAAATGTTTCTCAACTCAGATGCTTCACGATCATGTCATCTACATAGACCTCCATGTTTCTCCCTAAATACTCATCAAGACGAAGTTCATCATTCTCCGTAAGTGGCTCCAAAGATTTATAAGGCCAAAGGTCATCTTCAGAGCGCACACCGAATCTGCAAGTGTAATGAATGCCGCCTTCGGACGTCCTTCTTTCATACGGATATTTGGTGATAACCAAAAAAGCATCCATAAAGCTTAGTAATGCATATCCCAAGTGGCATCGATGAGTCGGTCAATATGGGGTAAAGGATAAAAGTCTTTCTGACAAGCTTTATTCAGACGGTAGTCGATGCAAACTCGCCATTTTCCATTCTCGCTTCGCACTCCAACACCACATTCGCCATCCACTCCGGGTAATCAATTTCATAGATGAAGTCAAGAGCCAATGCCTTTTGCAATCTCCTCATCAATGATCTTCGTCGCCCGTGCAAAAAATCCGCTTTTCGCCGAACCGCTTCTTCAAGGATCTACATCTAGTCTGCGCTTTCACTATTTTTCTACCGACTCTGTGTACGCCCCGTGGTTCCTATGCAAAATGTCCGTGATAAGCAATAAGGAGCTCCATGAGGTTTGTCCAAAGAGGTTCTCGCGCACCAACCAATCTTTTACCGCCTTCTCCGGCTTTCCAAGGACTAGCTCGATCTCTTCCGCTTTCTCCCGCAGAATTACCAATGGCTCCGAGCCGCTTTCAAAGTGAAGGGCTCGATCTCAATTGCCATGGTTTGTTTCGCTTATCGATTTCACCCTAAGAAATAACCGCATTTCTATAACATCGTTTGAGCTAGATCTAAGTCCCCCGCCACACTCTCCGACTCCACGTGCCGCTGGGAACTTGATTTTGAAGTGAGGGATAAAGTCACCGCTGAGAGTCACAAGCAGTAGCCTTCCCAATACGGCGTTGTAAAGTTTAATCTACATGCACAACATAAAATTTACACATTATTTCTACCGCCGAGGAGCCGTGTCAAGATCACTCGGAGCTCGATAAAGGCTCGCAACTTCGACCGGATCGTCATAAAGCCATATAAAGGAGCCTCCTGTCCGACCTCCATCTTCCGCCCATCAAGATGCATCCTCCGATAAGTACGGGCATATAAGATGTCTACAAAGACCCGCTGCTCATCATCACGCGCTTCACATCTATCAACCCACTCATTGCAGGATCACCAACGCCTCACGCGGCTCGACAGTTCAAGGATAATCAGATCGGTGAAAGAAATAATAGGTTCCTCGAAAAGGTCTGTTGCCTTTCGGGAGCACCCGCCACTTTATACGAATCAATCCAGTATCCTCTCCTCTTCTTCCCTACCAACTTTCCTCACCGTTCACCGGTTATTACATCAACGACGCGCTTCAAGCAAGTGGTACTCGAATACTTTGAGTGGGTAGGACCGTCTCGAATAAATCCCGAATAAGACGATCAAGATTTTGTCGACCTTGTTGGTCCCTCCCGCCACGTCATCGAACCAAAGAAAACCATTTTGAATCTTCCTCTCTACGAAATCTTTCAAATCGCAACATTCATTAAGATATCGCGACCCGCTTGATGATAGCCACAATATTTTCTGCATCGCTCGCCTCGCTTGATGTGGTCACGAGGCGCCCATAGAATGGCCGGTTCCCCGATCCGTCCAAGATCACCGACCTATCCGTGTTCAAATTTGGTGTAAACCTTATTCACCTTCGAAAGGACGCAGTGGTCGACTACCTCCTCTCGCCACGAAGTTATCGAACTTCTTCGAACCGCCTCCGCCCGATCATTATATCCCCCCCTTTCTCCGATCGCCTCTCCGCCTTAGGTCATCTCGCATCCTTTTAACTGGTCCGGAAGAAGGACGCTTCAGTGCTATTCATAGCCTCCTCTACAACAATATATCTTTCGCTTTGTCAAAAGCTTCGCCAGTTCTTCTGATGGTCGAACATCAATTTCTTCACCAACTTCTGACTTTACCAGATCTAGCCCATTCTCAAACAAACCTACGACTCGAGAGATCATCGAGGTCCGACACCGACCAACCGCTTCTCCGAACCTCTTCACATATCAACCCAAGGACTCGCTGGTGAAACCGCCGACCAGTGCTAAATGAACCAAAGGCTTCCTCTCTTCTTGGCTGCTTCCCAAAGCGGCATGGAACTTATCACAAAGCTCTATCCAAGAGGAAATTGAATCTAATTCAAGAAAGTCCCCATCCACCGCCTCGCATCTTTCCTCAATGTCGAATAAATGTGTGGCACTTCAAAGATCGATGAAATCATAATAATCCACGAGCCGGCCGAACGCCTCATGGTCGTAGTGGTCCCCACCCATCGTAACTCTCCATACGAGGCAACTTCTTGGTGACATCCGCTTTCTCCTCGAGAGAATATCCGAGGAAAAAGGATGCCTTCTTTCCTGAGAGTGTCCTTCACCGCTGAACCTCAACCAACCGCTTTGAGCTCTTTTCAACTCCTTTACTAAAAATCAACACCTTCGGCCGCGAGGAGAGACTCTTTCTCCCGAACGACATTCTCGCCTCGAGTGGATCGATCTCCTCCTCGCCGATCCCATCGCCTCGCGGGCTTCCTTGATCTACTTTCGGCTGCATAATTCTATCCTCACGATGAGAATATTCACGCCGATGCTCTCTTCTTCCGGTTTCGCACGATCTCCTCGACCGCTTTCTTCGCTCGTCGTCGCCTCGATGCCGAGAACCAACGACCACCAAAGGCTTTCTTCGAGGCCACGGAGTTCTGCTTCCTCGATCTCCTCCTACCGTGAGAACGATCCCTGACACACGTGTAGAATGCTCCGCCTTTTACCCTCTCGCCGTGGCATCTCCTTATGCTTACTCCGCCTTTCTTGATCGAATACGGCTAGATGCTTCGTCCCTTAACTCCGCCACCAAGCATCTGTTCGGCTATATCTTCTCTCGCTTTAATGTAACCTCCAAGTCTTTATCTCGCTTGCCTCGCCATCCTCGCCAACTTGGCAGCCTCTCGTCCTCCCCGACCACTTTGCATGATGAGTCTTGGTCGCCTGCCTTCCAGCCTTCCGCCTTCGACCATGATCACGCCTCTTATCCGCATCGAAAACCAACCTCCGTCTGCCCCCACCACGGATCTTCTGACGAGATCTCCTCGAATTATGCTTAGAGGTCGTGCTCGTGAGCACTTTTTAAGGACCCAGGCGATCCTTTATCAAACACGAGGCGTTGATTTAGCTAACAACCATCGCCTCGCCTTTCCGCGTATCATCTCTACTCCTCACCATCTTCCGGTAGATTAAATGATCAGGATTGAAAATTTCAATAACACTAGAACTCACCCTCCTTCTAGCGCCCAATGTTAACGCCAAGATCTTCTCCAACGTCCCAATCACGTAAGACGCCTCGATCCTCGCAGACAAGAAACACGATAAACACCACAAGCTTGGCGACGGTACCGACCACGGGGATAGTTCAGGCGTGAGAGTCAATATACGTGTTCACAAGGTTAACAATGGAGGATGTAATGTCTAGTGTATTGAGAGAGATAATAATCCTCAATGGTGTGTATGTGTGAATATGAATGTGAACGCATGAGAACGCACTGCTTGTGAAGACTTAGTTGATAGGCTATACTCTTTTTGTCTGCTTCACTGTACCACCCACTACCTCCGACACGCCCCGTGATCTCGATGGGTCCCGCCACCGCTTGCAGCTTTACTCACTACCTTTCGTCATCGCTTATGCCGCCGGCTATAATCCCATCCACATTAATGCATGGCAGGTGTCTTAGTCAACTGTCATGCTTTTTCATCATTACAAGTCAAAGTAATAGATATTAAATGATCTAATGAGTTAGTCCAATGAACCGACCCGGTCTAATAGGGTTAAATAGAAGTAATATGGTGACTAGATCCAGTGACTTTCAAGGTTCAATAATGATGGCCCAATAGATTAATTAAACAAGTGAGTCCAACTTACTCGGCCCAAAGAGGGGAAATATCATGACCCAACAAGAGCTCTAACAGATTTTGAGTTTCTTTCTTATAAATTAACATGTTATTGTATATACAAATAAGCTTTGTGTTCTCCAAAAATATAGGCTTTTGAGGCACCTGCTTCTAGATTTAAACTTTAAAGTTCCTTTTACAATAAATTAAGATGCAAAGAAGCAAAAAGAGGAAAAATATATGCTTTGATGGAAAAGGACTGGTATTATAAATATAGTCAACATTTTTTTAATTTTCTCTAGAAGATTAGGACAACAAAAATTGCGATGTTTTTACAAGCCTCTGTTCACGTGTACTGCAGTTGGGGAGAGAGTGGGTTTGGGTAGACGTTGATATGTATATATATATATATATATATATATATATATATATATATATATATGTGTATATATGTGCAAAATAGTGGATAAAGGTCCTTGAAGCCTACATTTCTACATCATTTTTTAAATTCACTTTTCAAAGTTGTCTATTAAGTGTTGATTCAGATTGCACCAATACTAGTTTTGCATTAATAATTGCTTAGGGCAAGAAGGTAATTTTATTATCATTTACTGCAGGATATCGCGTCGAAGTTATTGTCATTTGCGCAACAGAGACCTAGGGCTTTATGCGTCTTGTCTGCAAATGGCTCTATTTCTGCTGCGACACTACGTCATCCTACGTCTTCTGGCGGCACAGTCACATATGAGGTTGAAATTTGAAACATTCGATGTCTTTTTTTTCTTCTTTCTACCATAGCTAGTAATCAGTTTTCTTCATTATTATAAGAAAAATTATTTGGTTTTGATGTCTGTCTTTTCATTTTAAAACTTAAAAATATCTCCAAGGCCTTACTAATTCAAATCATACAAACTGTCACATGGAAGGCTCATTTGATTTTATAGACATTATCCTCATCCACTTAAGCTTTGACTTAAGTTAGGCTGTAGATAACATACATTTGCTAGTTGTTCTGATTATTCTTTATTTTATTTTCAAGGTACCATGTGTTTATAGTTGTGATAATATGTAGTAGGCTAGTAGTACATCTGCATTTGAATTGTCATACAATAGGGTATCCCACCTGGACCTTTAAACTCATTAAAATTTCAAAAAATGTATGGTTGAATGCTTATGAGATCATAGCATGCATACTCTGGTTTAATGGTTTCTTTTATGACAACAATCTGCTGCTCTATATAATAGTAATAAGATTGAATGACATGTCACATTCATGCATGTGATTGTGTTGTGGGTTCTATTGCATGTCTATGTTTTAATTGATCAAACTCTTGAACTTTGGTACCCCAAACTTATTTTGAGGATTGTTCTTCATCTTTACCTGAGATTGCAATGAAGATTCTACGAAAAGTTCATAATAAACTGGAATATTTACATTAGTTTTGATATATCTCAATATTTAGTTGAATATAAAAACAAAAAAATTAATAAGCTTCTTATCAAATACTCCCTTCATCTTAAGATAAAAGTCTGGTTGATTTTTTGCGCATATTAAGAAAGAGGATAAAATGACTAAATTGTCCATATTTAAAACTAAATTTTTCATAAAAGTACTTTATTAATTATCTTGAAAAAATTATACTACTTCTCATTGGAATCAATTCCATTAATGCATTTATATGTCTAATACTACTTCAAACTTTAAGTATTTGAATTATGTGAAAAGTCTTTCTAAATCGTCATTTAATTGTATAAATTTATGCACATGTCTAGTAATGCTCCATAAATATGCATAGAGAATGGAAATGTGATACAATTAATACTAAGGATATTATAGTCAAACTTTTGTAAAAAATATATTATTTAAGGTAAGTAGAAGTTTAACTTGGGACTACTCAAAATATTAATAAGGATTTTTACTAATTTAGTGGCATATAGTATCTGATGGTAGAGTAGTTTTTTAGTTGCCTTCTATCTCTAAAAGACTGAAATAGTCAAAATAGTGAGTATTAATAAATTAAACATAGATTTGAGTCAGAAAAGTGAAATTTTGTCAATGATATGTTTTGGAGCTCTATCAATTATTATTGCATAAATGTCCAAGGAAGCAGAAACCTGGATGCATCTCTTCCCTCTTTCAACTTACCTGGATGCATCTCTTCCCTCTTTCAACTTTTCCTTTCTTTTCCTGAACAACACAACCATTGTAATCTTCCATTAAAGCTAGTATATTTGATTTTGTTTCCCCCGATTACTTTGATTTGTTTCATTCCTCTACACGAACAGTTGTTACAAATTATGACCCATTCATATTGCATTCAAATCTTGTTCACTGTGCACAAAAGCTAAATAGTGTCTTTTGCTAGTCAGAAAAAAGTATATTGCTGCAATCTATTTTATTCTAATGATTTAATAGATTTACGTGATCTGGAATTGGGTCGTCATATATTCTCATTAAAGAGAGAGTTAAGTTTTGTTGGTATCTCTGTGTTCATTTTAGTCATTGTTTGGCTCAAAATTTTGGACCTTGGCACAGATTGAACCCCTCTCCTCCCAACCCTCCTTTTCTCATCCTCTCTGGTTGGTACAAAATTTTGTTCTTATAGTTAGAAAACAGAGAAACATGAACTAAAAACTGAAGCTCAAGGTGTCGATGGTTTGAAACCCGAGGCAGTAGTAGATTTATTCATTATAAAGATTTGATACAATTGTTCAAGATGTAATGTAGATTCACTCATCTAAGTGTTTGACTTCATTCCAGTGTACAATTCCATAGAGAAGAAAAAATAAAGCATTATCATGGTAAAATAGAGCCTAAATTGATCAAAATGGAGCGTTAATGGCTGCTTCGTATGGAACAGCTAACAACCTAAAAACTTGTAAACAGGACTTGAAATCTTTGCAGCAGGGGAAATAAAGCGAGTGCAGTAAAATGAATATAGCAGTAGTGCACAAGAAAGAAAATAGATGAAGTATGAAAAAAGAACATTAGAATTTTCCTATCCCCGAAAGATCTACATTATCTTCTTCAACTACCCTAACAAGTCCAAACTCTTTACCAAATTAAACATCATCTTTTATGTGTTTTTTTTATAAGATCCTTATTCATGTGATTGTGCTGTAAAAAGTCTTAATTTGTTTTCGATATTTATTAGGAATCTTATAGTCATCTCTTTTTTTCTCCTTTTGCTAAACTGCTGCTCTTTTCACTTATCCTGTTCAAGCGCCTTCCCCTAACAAAAAAAATTTACCCTTGTGGTTCAACTCATCAAACTTATTTGGTTCTATCACTTCTGTAGGGCCGTTTCGAGATATTATGTTTGTCGGGTTCCTACTTGGTTTCAGAAGAAGGTGGGGCCCGAAATCGGACAGGTGGTTTAAGTATTTCTTTCTGCAGTCCTGATGGCATTATGATAGGAGGTGCAATAGGTGGTAGGCTTATTGCCGCAAGCTTGGTTCAGGTATTTTTAATCTTATTTTCTTTCCTCCTCCGACTTCTTGTAAATTATCCATGTATTTTGGAAGTTTCAGTAGAGTGCATGATGAATGTCAATTACTGCAGGCGATCGTCTGCAGTTTTGTGTATGGTGGTTCTAAGGCAAAGAACTATCTAGAGGCGGATACCAAAGCTGACCAGAATTCTGAGTTACCCACCGAAAATTCATCTGCACCAGCTAGCGCTGCTACCAGTCAATATCTTGCTCCAAACTCCGGAATGGCTATGTGGCCTCCAAGTTCACGGCCAGGTGTGAGGGATCCAAACACAGAGATTGACCTAACTCGTGGATGATGCAATTGCTGCAACAGTGACATGGAAATTCTGTATAGATTTGTTGTAAATGAAGCAATTAGAAAGTGAGATCTGTCCGACTCTTAAACTCGCTTCCTCACCCATTGGTAGATGATGGGTTTATCTAACAGATGTTGTGACAAAAGTCCCATTTAAGGTTCTTGAGTACCAACCTTAAGGAAGTTCCTTGTAGTTAATTGGGTTTTTTTGGATGCACTGATGATGTTTGTTGGGGGTAGAAAACTCGTCTTATAATTGAATTATTTCTTCGCTAGCAAATTGATGGAAAGTGTTTTTTACTGGATTCTATATTCTGTTTTTACCAATAGCATGCTTGCATTTGTTAAAATAATTTATTTTGCAGTCCAGAAATTCTGCTTATTTTTTAATAAAATAAAAAAACAGTTTTTTTAATAAAAAATAATAAACGCAGTTTTTTTTTTTTAAATTATATTTTTTAATAAAAAACCTCCACCTGTTCATCGGTATCCCATGGCAATTCTTTTTATGTACAGCTTAAAAAAACTGTGTTTTTAAGAAGGTTGGACATAGCAGCCATGGTGATGCACCTTTTTTATATTAAAAATAATTATTTTATTAAATATACATTTTGTAGAGCTGGGACAAAATTCTGAGTTTTGGTTTTGCTTGTTAAGATTACAGTGTAGTTTCTTTCTTTTTTTGTAAGTGATTATATATATATATATATATATATATATATATATATTATTTATTTATTTATTATTGTTGTTGTAATTGTTGATCATTTTATTCCGTTCATCTTTCAGCGACTACTTCTCAAAAACAAAAAAGTCTGATTACAGAATCTAGTGTACAGAGAAATAAAGATTGCAATCTCAGATGGGAATATAAATACTTAAGAGATTGCAATAATTGTGCTTTATGAAAGGATGCTATTATTATCTTCTTTCTAGGAGGGAAAAAGGTACATAAATTACATAAACCCCACTGGAAAATGCTCTCTTTGATAAATTAACTAAAGCATGGGTGATGGGGGTAAAGAAACCATTTGTGTCTTTCTTTTTGGGACGGAGACTCTTATTTAAGGACACTTGGGCTAGCCTTTAGAGCTGACCATGTCTCTGTAGCAAGGGCACTGGTGCTTGTTCCCATAAGTCCCAGAAGGAACACATTTGCACTGTTTACAGCAAATCCCACAGTACTTGATGCACCTATCTAACACCCCTGCCCTGGACCACCTTCCCTTGCATTTCCTCCTACAATACACTAACAACAACAGAACAAATATTCAAACAAGGACAAATCCACCGGGGGTAAACACCTTTTGGGACTCTTATCCCCCAGAAGTTCGATGACATTTATCGTTAGTATGGATCATTCTCATATATATATATATATATATATATATATATAATAACACTAATTCAAATAAGAAGATAATTAGCTGTTATCCACCTACACGAGGTACCCATGGTGGGTTCAATGAAACAAGTGGCAAGGAGAAGAGCAAGAACAAGTAAAGTGGCCATGGATATCTTCGTCATCTTGCAAATAATTTGCTTTTATGCCAAGTTCTTGTGAGATTGAAGCAAAGCATGCATGCATACACCAAATTAAGTGCAGACTGCAGAATGAGAGCTCTGGTAGCAAAGACATTAATTTATACTAGTAGAATATACAAGTGTCATGCACTGCATGTGTGTGCGCGCGCGTATGATAAATATGGAGATGATGAGTGTCAGAAGAGGGTAAATACATGAGCCATTGCATTTGATTCTAAAGGTTGCAAGAGACAGCTCACAGTTGTGTGTCTGTTAGGAATATTAATTACACTGCTTCTGCAGTTCAGAAGGTCTGTATACTATACAATTGTGGATCCAGTGCTTTGAAAAGTGGGAACTATTTTTTATTTTAATATTTATGATTATTTTAATTATTAGTTTTCCCCGTTTATTTTTCATTGCATTGCAATTCTTTCCTATAAAATTTGAAAAGAAAGAGAAAACATAATTTTTTTTAGCACTTTGAATATGGAAATGGAACAATAACCATTCATCTTCTCAAATGATTCATCTCGACTTCTATGTTTTTCTGTTATGCTACAAGACTGCTTTGCAGCATAAAATAAATAACAGAAATTAAATTGAGATGTGGAGTAAGTTCTTAACAACTGGGAGAAGTGAAAGCAATCACAATTCTTTTATAGGTAATTTGAATACCTAGTATGGTTCTTTGCTTCTCTTCGGCACTAGAGCCATAATTTCTGCTGCAAATATTTCATACTCCTGTTTGTGCCAAGATTAACAATCAGGCATAACAAATCAATCACACCACATTAAGATTATCCAAATTCTTATGGTTTCAAGTACATACAAGATGGACATCAAAATTTTACAAAAATCCAGTAATGCTGAACCAACTAAAATCTAGGAGTTGGAATTGCATTTAATAACAGGGCATAACATTATCTCATACTACTTTCATTTACATCCATGGCATACTACTACATACCAAATTAGAAGAAACCATCTACCCCTGTATCTATTACAAACCTAACAGCTTCCTTACATCTCTCTGCAATAAAACCACAAAACCAGAAGAATCTAATGATTATATATCGAGTAATACTCGTGTAACATGCATTCATCCAAAGCCAAAAGAAAGAAACATGAGTTGAAGGCACTTTTAAAATATGAAATTAAATAGCGGGCTTACCTCAATGGTAAGAGGGGAAGTTGTAGGATAATAGCGATCGACAGCCTGCCCATCCTTATCAACCAGGAACTTAGCAAAGTTCCATTGAATATCGTCCCCAATGATTCCCCACTTTCCCGACTTCAAAAACTTGTACAGTGGAGCAGTATTTTCGCCATTTACTTCAATCTGGTTAACATAGCAAGTGAAATTGAATAGTTTCTTATGAACCAATTAAAATATAGAGTTGCATTAATATCAAGCAAATCTGTTTATATCTTATGTTATTAATGGCTCAAAGTAATATGGTATTCCGTCAATGACTATCTACGATCATGGTAATAATTCATATCCTCGATTTGAGAACATGCATGGAGCCGCTAAGAAACTCAAGAACATATGTTTTGTTAGCAGTTATTGATGTGTCTATGTTACTAGAGTCCCTAGAATGGTAAGAGTCTTTCAATAATAAAGCCAAAGTAATTTGAGTCTTCTACGTGGTCAATACTCAATAGTCATTTTCATATATGTGATCATTAGTCTTCCATCAAAGTTTGGTTCCGAGGTCAGTATATTTGTTTAATTCTTGAATAGTCTAAGACCTATAAAAATGCTTTCTAAATCCTTTATGTCAGTAACAAAGTGATCCTAATTAAGTGTTTCACGAGTTTATTCCATCTTTAATAGCTGAATGGTTTAGGGTCAGATACTTTATTAAGATTAGTCCAAGAAGGTGGGACTTTTCTGACTCTAGTTTTCCACCAAATTCCTCCCATCTTTTTCTGTCTGAAATCTTGTTCTACATCGGTAAATTCCACCCATTCCGTTTCATTTTCATGAAATGACTGATCATTACAATCAAATGGCAAGCCACTGAATCACATTTTATAATTTGTTCTCTATCAGTGAGATGAAAATAAAAGGCATTCACGCAGAGACAAAAGAACACAGGAAAGATCCTTAATTTGCATTGACGTTATCAAATCTGGATCTAGAATAGGGAGGACATAAAATGAGATCATTTCTGTTATGTAGAAATTTACCTTATCGAAGATAGGAAATTCTGATTTAAAACGAGTGCAGACAAATTCTAAGATCTGATCATTACTTCCCGGTTCCTCCTCACCAAACTGATTGCATGGAAATGCTAATATCTCTAAACCTATGTTTATACATATCAATCATCAACTTTTCATAATAAATAATAATAATTATATCTATAAACAGAAATCTAACAGAATATATTGTATGGATATATATATATATATATATATATATATATATATATATAGGGACATGATCCATAGCCACCGCTGGCTATGCTCATGTCCCAGCCAACCCATCTTGAGCCGTGCATTCCAATCATCAACGGCCCATATTAGATTTTCAAAATTACTATCCGCAAGAAGTTTTTGCGTAGAGTAAATACTATCCGTAACAACTTCCAGCGGATAGTAATTGGACTTGCTTTTACTATTCCACCCTCAATTTGAATTGGATGATTTAATATTTTTTCTCCTATCCGCAAGAAGTTTCTGCGGATATTTAGTCTCCCCCATATAAAACCCAACAGATCACGTTAGGGAAAGCCACACTTCAATACTATGCGGACATGTCCAAGTGGGAATTGCAAACGATAGGTATAAACAAAATAACCTACATTATTTGGAAGACACCTAAATTAGTGTGCCCAAGGTCCCATAAAAGGGACAGAGGAAAACATAATGTATTTTCACAAGTAACCACTTCATAGAACTTTGCTTGCGCATCTGTTGCAATGAAATGAATGGATCACTACAAAGATATAAAAATCACAGACCTTGATCTTTATATTTTTCATATAAATGATTCAGCTCATCATAGTTTGAGTTTGTCATTCCACTGCAAAACCATGAACATATGATGATTCATTTGTAGTCATTAGTAAAATTAGTACTCAAGAAAAATCAACAACATAAGAAGATAGAAAAATCAAAGGCATAAGATGATATTGAAAAATTTAGCCCCAAAAGATTAATTCTCAACTAGATTGTATGAGAGGATTGGGTTTAATATCTAAAAAATGTGAACAAATGGAAAACAATGAAAATAGATCAAATGAAAAGCAAATGGGGTATATACCATCTGGAGGCAACATTGACTATTAGTAGGACCTTTCCTTTGTAAATGCTAAGATCTACATTCTTTTCCTTAGCATCCTACCAAATGCACGTAGATTTAGCTAACAACAAAGTTAATGGAGATTTAACTAGCATATAAAAAGATGTCATCTGGAATATTTAACACACAACATACAATCAGCATCAAACATCATTGTTTGCTTTCTTGTTAGAAATAAATAAAAGATTGCATTGGATCATTGGCACTGATATATAACATTCCAAAAATGGAAAATTCGAAACAATTGGGATTTTTTTGGAAATTGGATGCAGATACTAATTCATGGTCTCATGGATGAGAATAAAGTCTAGAAAGAGGTCAAACCGAAATATAGAACCCAAAAATCAAAGGCAAGCACCTTCACATCGACTTCTTTAAACCTTCTCTAGGAACCCTTCGTTTGATTGACTAGGAAAACATCAAAGTATGATCTAGATACTTCAACACAAAGGTGTCCATAATGGACCATAAGACCATAGTATTTCAAATGTTTATACATCAAGCTTGCTTGTTGCAATAAAAGAAGGCCAATATCCATAAATGATTTATTGCAAGCACAACCTATAAATTAACTTCACATCCTCATATCATCCATCTTCTTACTCCTAACCCAAGTCATTAATTTGAACTTCATTCCACAAGCAATAAACTGAATTTGCAATCTTTGACTAAACTACTTTGCTTGATTGGCAAGATCGACATCAAAAAGCCATGGGCATGAGCACCTTCAACACAAAGTTGTCCATATAGAACCCACAAACCATAGTATTTCTTTTCCATATAAATCATATTTGCAAGTTGTAATAGATGACTAAATTTCTTTGAGAAATTGTGATGTTAATTAGAAAGTGTATTATATATATATATATATATATATATATATATATATATATATATATATATATATCCCTCTCTCTCTATATATATATGATTCAGGGAAAAATGCGTCAATATATTGCTAATTGTAAAGTGTGGCCTATAACTATGATCAAGAGAAAACTATAACTACCTAATTTTCCCCATTTACATATTTTGCGATATGTCTCATAGGCAATCTAAATAAACCAATAATCAGCATATTAATATAACCCAGTTATATAAACTTCAAAGTGAATTGTAAGATCAAATTTCTCACAACCCATTTTATCCAAAGTCCAAATTTGTTGCCAAAAATGAAAAAAAAAAAAGAGTAGCCCAATAGGAAAACTATTAATTTTGTGCGCCATCATTAAGCTGTGTCCCAACTGAAAATCCACAGAATCAGCATATTTATACAAACAAAAAACCACATGATGTAACATTAGTCTCAGAAAGACTGACCTTGACGGTGAAGTCGTAAACTGATTCTGGGTTCTTCTTTGATTGGCTTGCCATTCGGCCCATTCATATGCTTCGAGTTTTGACCTTAATTTCGGGAGCTGGCAAGAACCCAAGCAAGCAATAATAAGGAAGAAGAAAGAAGAAAAGTGTGTGATGACGAGGCAATAAGAGGTGAAGAAAAAACCGTTGGCTGCTTGGTAGACCAGTCATTTTTGGACTTCACCTTTGGTTAATTTTATTTTGGCTTAAATATGAATTAGTACCCTAAATTATAGGTCATATTCCACTTCGGTGATCCACGTTTCAATTTTGTCAATTAGATGATTAAACTATCAATTTTTTTCAATTGGACCAAATTGAACATGCCACGTCAGAAATTGCTCATGTAAGACCCCAACTTTTATGAATAAAGATGAATTTTCTATAATTATCATTTTTGAATATTATGGAATGAATTTGATATAATATTATAGTTGTGGGTAATAGTTATAAATTTTGCAAAGTACGCAAGTTGTTATATAATATTCGATTGGTCGGGGAATATTCGTACGACGACACAATCATTGATGGACCCCACAACGGAATTATTGTCAGATTGAGAAAATGACAAAAATATTTTATAAAAATAACGGCGAAAATTTTATCGTTAACTGTTGAAAGTTGAAACACCCAAAGTTAAAGTAATGCGAAATACGCGCGTGGTTAAAAGAAGACACTAGATTGATTATTGATGCTTACGTGAGAAGTCACTCGCTTTGTTCAATTATTGCTTCGAAGAATTGTTGCGATAGTATCTCAAGTTAATTGATTCAATTATTGTTTATATTTTATATATTATTAAATCAATAATTGAGACGACGAAGTTATTAATATTATTATTTGCAATATTAATGATGTCTTCTGCCAAGGAGAGGTTTGGTCACCTAATTGCTCGCCAATAGGGAGAAATCCTTATTGAAAGCCCCTCTTCCGCAGGAACGACCTATTCGATTAATAGTGTGAATTATAATAATGATGATGAAGTTTTGTTTTATTAGTATTATTAATGTAATAAAATGTAAAAGCTTTTATATAAAAAATGTAATACTTTTATAAAGTTATTCGCTTTTATTAGACTATAAATAGAATATATTATATTCTATTACGATAAATTTTGCATAGTAAAATCTTTTTATATAAAAAATGTAATACTTTTATAAAGTTATTCGCTTTTATTAGATTATAAATATAATATATTATATTTTATTTAAAAGATTTTGTTTTATTAGAATATTTTATAGTAAATCAATCTGACCGTCTGCTTAAAAGTAAATCAATCTGACCGCTCAGAATTGAGTTACTATTTCACCCATTCTCCTATAAATAAGCTCATTCCTTCATTACTTAATTCAATTTGAAACTCTGTAGAGAAAACTATAGAGAGAAAGAAGAAAAGTATTCTGCTACTTCACTACTCCTATATCCAAATGTTTCAAGGTAAGGGGTATTATTTCTTTCGATTCATGAAGAGAACTTCATTATTCTATTTTTTAAATTACATTGAATAACTCAGATACGCTGGGTTCACCCTATACTTGGTGAAATTCTTTCGTTATTCCATTCTTTATCATTATGTTGAATTACTCAGATATGCCAAGCACCGCATACATGGTGAAATTCTTCATTATTCCATTTTTATTATTCTCATTTGAACATCCCAGCAATTGTGAATTTCACCGACTCGTTCCGTTATTTATTATTCCGTTGGAATACCCTGTCGTAAGCGTTCTGCATAACCCGGTTCCGTTATTTATTATTCTCATTGAATAACTCGTCTGCATGCGCCTATCATCGCATGCCCGGTGATTTCTTTTGTTATTCCATTCTTTATTATACTCGGTTGGTTAAAGTTTTGACTTATATACTCCATGAAATTAGTGGAATATCCTCGATATTTGCGCTTCATCCAAAGATCTTTTCATGGAAATATTCTTCCGAGCATTCTTGAATTTTACTCTACAAAAAAGTATCATGTTAACAATTTGGGCGTTATTAGTTCCTGGATAAATTAATTCTTGAACTTGTTTTATTGAATTTTTATATCATTGTCATCATCCTCATGTTTATATTATGTTGAAAGTCATCTCATGACTCAGTAGTGCATAGATGGAGTTGGTATGATTATGACACTGTGGATTAATCGGTATAATCATTAATAAGTAATGTTACAAAATGATGTGGTAAAAATCCTCTCTTTGCCCGTAGTACATTGATGGACGCTTGTTGGCATGATCACGACCATCGATGAATACACGAATATCTTTGGCCCGTAGTGCATGGATAATTTGTGGTTGTGATACTAATGAATATCCTTGGCCGTAGTGCAGGGATGATGTGGATTATTTATTAAACTGAGTCCCAACAATAAAAGTGATGAAAAACCTTTTAAATCATAAAAGATGGTAGATTTTATTCTCTACTTGACTCTTTTAATGGATTGCTTGTTCCGCTGCAGTTAAACTTGATGTTTGTTATATTGTATCAGTTTAACACTGTTGAAGGCTAATGATAATTTATTCTATATTATCTTAGTCATAATATTTCTTACTAGGCTAGTTGAGCTCACCCTTTTACTTTCATTGTTCTCTTCAGGAAATGAGAACGTAACAGGGACTAGTCGGGGAACGGAGTGACGGTCCAGATAATAGCATTAGTAGTTCTCACTATTCTGTTTAATAGTGTTATAATAAATGTAACGAGGACTCAATTGAGTGTGGATATTGTCTAGATGACAATATTTGTATTAAAACTCACAAGATATGTTTTGTCGTATTTTACACGACTATCAGATAATTAAGTTGTATTTGAATTTTGTACCATGTATTTGGCACTCAAGATAGGTGATGTATACCTATTTTGGGCGCGCCACAAATGACGCGGGCTTATTATGTGTGGCCCTAAGAAGCTTATTTGAACAAAAAATTATTTTTAAATTATTAAATAAACAACTCTGTTTAAACAAAGGGCAAAATGGTCAAAACCTAAATTTAACATTTCAAATTAAAATAAAACAAACATTAAGCTAAATATATCAGTACTCTTCCATTACAATCGATCGATCAAGACAAAAGCCCCAAATCAAACGAAAAAACCCTAGCTAAACATGGAATGATTCTCATCATCAGAACCGCCTCTCCCTCCATCCCCTTCTGAGGTCTCCTCCCGGCCCCCCACCTTTCTCTGTCTAAAGCCAAAACCCCATTCTTCCTCCGAACCATCAGATATTTCTCTCTTCACTCTTCCACAAAATGAACTGCTCGTAAAGCTAGGTTTGCCTCAACAACTCCTACATCAATCCTCCATGGGCCAATTCAATTCCTTCTCAATCGCCTGTGTAATGACGACGATATCCCCAGACGGGTCAAGAATTTGCACAATTTGGAGCCGGATGTTTTTTTGGCGTGGAATTAGCGTTCGATAGCGGCTTTGAGATTTGAGTGTGATTTGGTTGTCGTGACTGGCGACTTTGAGCTTTGGGAGTGATTTTGTTGTGTCATCGGCAATGAGGAGATGGGTATTCAAGATATAGAGGCCAAGCTCATTGTTTTCATTCCTTTTGGGGACCGAGCTATGAAAAATTGAGTTGATTTGCAGTATATGAAGGCTTCCCGCACCCACCAAAAAACTATCAGATCGATTTGTCTGATGATTTTTATTTCTTGTCATATTGATTTGGTCTTGTGTTATTGATTTGGTTTTCTTTGTTTGTTTGTGTTACTGAAATTTTGTAATTTGGTTTTGGCTTGATTCAGATCTTTGTTTGTTTGAAAGCATTTGTCTTATTCTTCAAAATCTTGCTTTTCTCGCACCTTCTTCGCTTTAATCGCTGAAAGCAATTTGTGATTCTTAGAGCTGGGTTTTTCGATCCGACTTTGGGGCTTGTTCTCTATGACCTTCTTTACTGTTGATCGATGATGTTATTGATTGTGAAGCTTTTGATTTGTTTAATTTTAATTAATGTATGGGTTGTGACCATTTTACCCTCCGTTATATCAAAATTGTTTAATCAATAAATAAAATATTATTTTCTCAAATTTGACTAATGGCTCTTTACTAAATAGCCACGCCGCAATTTCTCGACGTAAGCGCACCCAATTGAATGGAAGTAGAAAAAATTAATAGTTCAATAATCTAATTGATAAAATTAAAAGGTGAATCACCAAAGTAGAATATGGCCTATAGTTTAGGGTAGTAATTTATATTTAAGCCTTTTATTTTATGTTTTGGGTGCAACTCGGGAGAAAAAAGGTAGGGGAAAGGGTAGACAAATAAGAAGAAATTGTAATAGACATATCAAGAATTCTAATTTTATTATATTTTAAAATTATACCCTATTCTTTCCATCTCACAAAAAGAGTATTAAGTACTCAAATAAAAATATAAAATTTGTTTCTCTAAAAGATGAGATAAAGTACATAAACCCAAGGGTAAATATGTCTATTAATTAAAAAGATTAATAGTACTCATCACTTCATATAATCTTGTAGGGTAACTAAGGATAAATTTAATTTTTTTACTCTATTTCTCTATTTTAATTTTCTTAATATATGTGCAAATTGTAGTTTGCTAATCCTTTTGAGTATGGAAAGAATATCTATTTTTGTTACATGTTTATTCCTAACTATTGAATATTGTTATTTTAGTAATGATGACATGACAGAAGTAAACTTTAAAATATTTTGTCATTTTATAGTTGCATACATAAAAAAAAATACTCTTTTGAGAAATTAGAAAAATTGAGAAATGGGATTCTTTTAGTAAAACAGAGAGTAATATTCTTTGATTATAGAATATATACTATTTAGTTATAATTATTAAAAGTGAGTTTTTTTTTGGAATTGCTATTTCTTATTTCAATCTTGAATAGAGGAGTTTCCTTCTCATCTCTATCATCTATATATACATATACATACATAATATAATAAGACAAAATATAATTTTTGTCATTAATTTTGATATGAACTTAGAATTTAACTATTACTTAAAACACTTTTTAAAAGCTCTCTAATTTTAAGCCTAGACTTTAAATACTATTGAAACACTTTTTAAAGTCTAGCTAAAATAATTTTAGGCCCAAAGACTTTAAATACTATTGAAACACTTCACCCTAGTCCTTCCCCAGGACTTATTAAAAAACCTTTAATCAATTGTTATGATATTTCTGATATTGTGTTGGCCTATGTTTTGCGATGCTATACTCTGAAATTATTCATGTGCGTATTGATAAAAAAAGAATTATTTATTTTCGAAAATAAATAGATGATTTTTTTACATAACAAATTAACATAAATCCAAGTTGTTTAGTAATATCAGGTCAAAAATCATGTCCTTTCCAACCTATTCGATCTACAAATCCTAGAATCATCACCACATTTTAACACATCAAAAATGAAGAAACAAGTCTACCTCAATGCTACTCATCTCCTAGTATTTGTCCTCCTTGTGGCTTTTACAAAAATTGAAGCTCAAGAATGCAAGCCAAGTGGGAAAATACAGGGGACAAAACCACCCAAAGATAAATGCAACCCAAAAAATAATTCCGAATGCTGCGTTGAAGGCAAGCTCTACACCACTTACAAGTGCGAGAGGAATCTGCAAAGAGTACGAGAAATGATTGAAGGTTTGTAGAGAGGAGAAAAATGGGTAGGCAATTATTAAGAAAACACATGGCAAAACTTTAGAAAGTCTTCTTGTGTGTCTTGGAATGTCAAAGAATCTAAAGTCCTTTCTATTGAAATGAAGTGATTTTATGTCTAGCACATGTCTAAGTCATGTGTTTAGCATAACCTCGAGTGAAATTCCAGAAATACCCTTAGTTGTCCAAAGTGATACTCAAATTGTCTTGTCCTTCTAGCCGCCAATCCAAATCTCTCAACCATTTCCCACGATGAGTTATGTTCATAAATTTTTAAAGGTCCAATAATAATCTAGAAGGTGGATTGAATAGATTATTACAAATTTAATAATTATCTTAGGCCTTTTTGAATTTTTAGATAATTAATTTACAGTGTTAGAAATTAATATGCAAGATAATAAATATTCAATCACACAATGCACAGAGATTTGTCTGGTTGACAACATACATCTCGGGTATGTTGCTACGTCCAGTCTCAAACTACTCTCCAGAACTTGAGATCCTATTACTTCTTGTAATAAAAACTCCTTCAACATGCAGAGAAGCCTTTACAAAGTCGTATAGGCAAACTCCCAACTATTTTGTTTATTCTATCTTGGATAGTAAGCTCTCAGCTCCCTGCTCAAGCTTAGTTGTATATTCTTTTGAGTTCAATTACGTTACATGAAATTTGGTCTCAAACAACAATGACCTCTTCCTCATCTCACAAGTTCACTAGAGATCCAACTCCCATCTGACTTCTCTAAGAATCTGGTCTTGGTCGAAGAATTACTCGTCTTTCTCACAGGTACATAAAATAAACTAACTCTATCTTTTTCCTTTTTTCAAAAGATTTTGATACAAATATGCTTCTAAAGTAAGCAGATAGAAATTTAGTGCAAGTGTATAGAAGTTTAAATAACTTTTATATTTAAGGCTTCTCAATTAAGTGAATATCAGTTAAAGAGCAGATAAAAGTTCAAAGACTTTTATATTTAAGAAAATATGCATCTTTGTAAGCAAGTATGTAAATTATACACTGTTATAAAAGTTTAAATGACTTTTATATTTTGTATGAAGAGTGCTTTTTGAATAAGCAAATAAATCAATTTAAGCGTTAGTTTAAGAAGATGTTTCTGTTAGGTTTGAAATATTCAAGAACGCAATCAAATTGCACAAAATATGCGGAAACGTGAAAAAATCAGAGTTTTAAATATTTTACAAACCATAAACCCGGATCATCCTTTATGCACAATTATTAATTAAATGAAAAGAAAGAACAAGAATCATACCATCAAGATCCGAAGCTTCCTCGGAATACAAGTTCACCTCCAATCCTTTTCACGTTCACTTGAATCCACCGGGTTTGGTTCCTTCCTTTGATCAACGTTAGCCACCCAAGTGTTTGGCCTTTAGAGGTGATCCACCAAGGAAGAAGAAGAATTCAAGAAGATGGGTGTTTGGCTAAACCCTAGTTTTCTATCTCTATAGAAAAGGAGTGTACTCTCCAACAATTGGAAATAACGTATGTTGTAAAAGTCAACAACCCTCCCACCCATAATAAGACTCCTCTTATTTATAGATGTGGACAACCCTCTTTAACAATTAAGGAATTTAGTTTTATTTTAATTAATTAAATTCTTTTAATTAATTAAGCTCCATAATCTTATTAGGGATAATTAATTAAACTCTTTTAATTAATTTGCTTCCTAATCCTATTAGGATATTTGAGAGTACTTTTATTAATTAATTCCCAAACTCCTTTAGAAATTAAATAATAATAATAGTAATAATAATAATAAGACTCTTCTTATTAATTTATATTTAATATTTTCAAAATATTAAATAATAAATATTAAGCTATTTAATTTATTCTATCACCATAGATTAAAATAAATATACTTAACTTATTATTACGATTATGCCATTAACTTCTTAAATAATTATTCTTCCTTTTATGGTGTGACCCTTTAGGTTCTCCATATTAAACCGATTAGGAATAAATCAATCGTAACAATTCTAATCTTATTTAAATAAATAAATTAAACTAATAATTTATTTAAATAAATAATATTTATTCTACAATAGGGATAAGCCTCCCTAAATGATCAACGACTTTTCGGATAATATAGATTTCAACATTAATCATAAAAGAACCTTTGAGTAAATAGTTACTGTGATAATTCAATCCTTCCACCATACAATGTCCCAATTAAATATAAGACATTGGAATTACTTTGTAGAGTCTTATTTTATTTAATTATATGTATTTTCGACTCTTAAATGCACAACTCCAAATAATGCAAATTAGAAACTCATTTCTAATTTCATTCTCGCCAACCAAGGACTACCGAAATTGTCATTTATCGAATCACATAGACATTTCTCTTCTTTTACTAGTAGTGGTAGATTCTTTATCGATCATACATTATCTCCATGCATAACTTATTATACCTAAGCATACCATTTGATATACCCTAAGGGTCTTAAGGAATAAGTCAAAGTATAACTCATCATACACAAGATACTATGATGATCTCAAGTCCAAGGATCACTTGTACTTACTATCACTACAGAATTCCTATTGACAAAAAGTAAAACTCCATTAGGTATTCCTTAGCGAGCCAATGCTCAAAGAACTTATTCTCTAATAAGCACCTACATACTTGCTTTAGTGTCTCCACACAAATGATCA
Organism: Panax quinquefolius; assembly: GCA_020205615.1. Lineage (NCBI taxonomy): Eukaryota > Viridiplantae > Streptophyta > Magnoliopsida > Apiales > Araliaceae > Panax > Panax quinquefolius. Next base: position 46,330,236 of record CM035155.1, on the reverse strand, counting down.
TGAGATCAATCATCCTCATCCAACGAAAGCAAGAACGTATGTACCAATCGATCCCATTCACTAATCCCCAATTTAGTAATCCAACGATTGGGAACTATTTTAGTTTTAAGCTTTCAAGAATTTAGATCTCATTAGAATGATCATCATCATTATTCTAAAATCATTGCTTAAAACTATGGATTTATCACATATTATAAAATAGCATCATGTAGATAATTAAAAGCCTTTAATAAATAAATACTTTTATGAAGAAATGAAT